>JADLZN010006101.1:0-615626 GCA_018155175.1 Sinocyclocheilus anophthalmus
TTTTTATATTTTCAGCAGATTTTAAAACATATCTTGTTTTCATTTGTCACGCATCTCCTAACAACAAGGCACATGTTTCTGAGTGATTTTGTTGTGATTGGAACAATTTTGAAGTCTAGTGCGTGATCCTCAGTTGTTTAGTGTATGATCCCATTTTTCCTTTGTGGTGCTATTTACAAAGTCTATAACTTGTATAAGTCCTGTTTGTTTTAAAAAGCGGTTCCATTTAAAACAATTCATTTGTGTTCTCCTCCTTTAGTTCTTTTTTTTTCCCTGGACATATACGACAGGTTTCTGATTGGCTCCTCTATTTACTCCGACATGCGATCTTTTCATCTGTGGGCATTACTATGTGTGTTCTAGATTTGTCATCTTACATGCTGAAAATAAGTTATAACCATTTTTAACGATGAACTTAACATGTGACCCACCGCAGTTTAATATTGAAAGTCTGTTTCTGAAGTATTTTTTATAGCCGTTCAATGTGGAAGACGCTTAAAAAGAGATGCACCTGATCTTATTTGAGCAGCCACAATATATTACTAATTACCTAGCTACGCTATAATCTTACTTCACCTGCATTACTCTTGTACTTTTAAAATCATATATTTATAATTGACAGTTTATGTTTGGTCTGTCGGTTTGACAGTGGCTGTACTTTGTTAATAATATGAGTCCCAACTCTCTAGCCATTATGACACGCTTCCCCTAACTCGGCTAAAGCCTCGGTTTTATGAATGAATACATCTACATTAGGGCTGCACGATAAATTGCATGCGATTATTTAATGTGCATCTTGTCAGTAACGCCGGTTTCGGTAATCTGCGGTACATCTCCAGCCCTGCGTGCTTTATCGCTGATTACAGAACGGCTTTACTGAAAAGATGCGCATTAAATATCGCATTTGATTTATCGTGCAGCCCTACCCTAATCATACATGACTTGTTTATGATGCGAGAATTCGCGTGAGAGCTGATGTTGCAGTCAACACTTTTCATTTCATTTGCATTTTATTCGCGACAGCCGTAATGGATTTAGTTTAACTGTACAGCAGCATTTGTGTCTGTGTGTTGCCATAGTTTCTACAAGCGGAAACTGAGGATATGCGGATATTACATCGTTGATCGGCGACAATGACCAGGGACAAGTCATTGTTTAAAATTGGAATTTCTCTGGATTTACAAATCCTTGGGATCTTTTGGGATAACGTAAGTGCACAACTACATGAAATATATAACAATGTGCACGTGGTTTTTGGTTATTTTATTACGAAAATCTTACATATTGTAACTTTAATAGGTACGTTTACCCTAATCGCTAGTTTTTGTTTTAGGTAACATTAACAACGCTGGTGCTAAAGCCAAAGTAAATTATTTAAAAATTATCTGAAGACATTTTCCTTTGCATAGTTGCAAATTGTTCTACCCACTAACAGCAGATGTATAAATCTATAATAATAAAAGTCAACCACCAACCAGACTACGTTTACCAATTTCCCCAACTTTTTTTATTCCTCACTGTTTTAAACTAGGGCTGTCAGTAGAATAAAGTAAATGTGGTTAGTTTTATGATTTCTGACCAGACGTGTTAAATTGAAAATTTCTTTAATTGTCCTGGCACCTTAGCAACCCCTTATGGCCCCCAGTATCCATAGTTTTAAAATGTGTTTTTTGATGTCCGTAGGTGTAGATAAACACCCTTTTTTGGCACTAATCGTTTGGGACTGTCATGTTCATGTGGAGCTATCAGCCAATCTGTATTTAGTAATTAGTCACATGGCAATTATGATTATGTCAAAAGATGATTAGCCCCAAATTTTCTATCCCTTGAACAAAGATTGCCTATTTTGGAGTCTAGTGTCAGCTGAACAGCTGCCATTAAAATGCAATATGAATGTGAATTTTTCCAGGTAGACCTAGTGGAAATCGTTTGGGAGAGGGTTAAAACTTTAATGGCTATGGGCCAGCAAATGATGGGTTGGATGTTGGGACTGAACCCTGTGCTTTGTTTGAACTCGTTTGATTATGTGGTTAAATCCTCTGCTATTTTGCCTGTACTTTATTTTCCCTTTCAATCATTCAAAAAAAAAAAAAAAAGTATCTCTTTCCCACTATTTGTGGGTTTTCACTTACTTCGTCTTTTTTTCTTTTCTTTTCAGTGAAAAAGGCCAAGCTCCAAGGACCTCCAGGTAATGGACTGTTTGCGTCATGCGTGAAACGGTTGTGGCTCTACAATGACCCTAGACTCAAAGAGGAAAAAATAACACATTCAGTTAATTGTCATTCACATGAGGTGCTTGAATCAGACTCATGCTGCGGCCCAGTTTGGCTTAGACTGGAGAGACACAGTGAACTGGTTTTCTTGTTAGCCAGCAGGCAAGCATAGACTGTCAGGGGATTTTCACTCTACTAGAACACACATTACACTCTCTACCCAGGAGAGATACAAACCGCCACATTAGTGTATGCTTTTATGACTGAACCTTCGAATTAGCCCAAATGACGCCACACTTCAACTTTGTACACTCAAACTGGAACTGTAAACAAAAATTTTTCCTTTCATCCTCCATTACTAGCCACAAATATTTAATGCTAACTTAGTGGCGTGCCCCAGCTTAGTATTTCCTGCCGGTTTTACTTTCATATATGAAAGATCTATCTAGCGGTCATGAGATAAACTCAAACGAAACACTGCCATGATCATTATCACAAGATCACATGATTTTTAAAAAAATAATAGATATTCTGTAGTTAAGAATCGTACAATATCGCCAAACAAATATCGCGTACTCACGGGATCGTATTTCTAACACCCCTATAGTATAGGATTTGTGGTAGCCCCTTTTATTGGTAGAGAATCAGATGGTACATACGTATCGTTCATCAAACCGATGAATCGATTTGAGAAGCTAGAATGATCTAGTGTTATTTGTCTCTGTCTGGCATCTGTGTGCTTATTGACCGTGTCGGGGTCTTCTCATTCTCCTGTTTCCCCCACCCCATGAATATGCTTGTTTCTAGCTAACTTCATCCTGCTCGTCATATCATCTATCATCCTGCTAATTTCCTAAGGGAACTTCTTGTCCGAATAGGTCTACTTCCATTCATTACGTTCGTATGTGAAAAAACCAGTATGCCCAAAAGTGTAGGTATGGGCCCAATTTATATTTTCAAAAACAGTAGTCGAAAGTATCGGATGACATAATTAGGTGCACGTTGACAGACACTGTTACTATCCCATTAAGCCACGGGAGAGAGTGTGATCACTGACAAGCTACACAAAATCTCGTTCAAAATCGCAGGCGATTCATTGCCGATTATGAAAGTGATTTTGTGTAGCTTGTCAGTGATCTACGGCTCTTTGTTGTAAATGCCGCTCCATCTGAAAGCAGTGCTGGAGATTTACTACTAATCACAAAACCGTCTTTACTGATGAGATGCGCATGAATCGCATTTCGATTTTTTTTTGCACCAGCCCTACGCATAAGTATAATAATCTGCTACAACTGCTGTCATGCCATAAAGTCCCACATGCAAAGTTTAACTTACCACTTAGAACGTCCCTGAACAAGTTGTGCTTGCGATTGAGTTCCTTTTGAGCGAACTGCATCCTATATCCTTGTGACACGGCTCTAATTGATCGGTAATTCGATGCCTTTTTTTACCTTAAGCATTTTGTTACATTCCCTCCGGACAAAAAATTATTATGGTATTGGGCGTTCTTATCCGGCACGCATTATACAAAGACCAATCAACAACAGTCTTGGCCAGCTGACCAATCAGAGCAGTGTAGGCTTATGGAAGGGAGGTGTTTACAGTTCGTTAACCAGACTGCTTCAGCACGAATCATTTCAAATGACATGAAAATTATTAGAATATTAAATGTATTTTCTGAGACAATTCCAATGTTTCTTGACCTAGATGCAGTTAAACCTGTGTAGTGGAACTCCAACCCCATATAGACCTTTAATACCAATTACCGCTCGTTAACTTTACTCCAAATATATGAACTTACCTGTTTTAAATACTTTTATATTTAACGTGTTAGTTTATGTCCAATATTTAGTGTTAAACTGTTGGTCTTTAAAATAAATCTACTTTTGATTTTTACCCTTTACTGATTTTGCAGACCTTTTAGACTGATAACTTTCGTGCTCTGATGCGGTAAACTTGTCACAGGACGTGCGGTCCTAATGGCGATGTATGACTGTTGTATCCGAATATACTTTTATATGAACTAGCTGTTTTAAATATTTTTTATATTTAACATGTTAGTTTATTAGTATGTTTGAAAGTATATTTTATGATTATTGGTGCTTTCATTGACTCTCTCTCACGCGCCCACATGGTTTAAAACACCACATAGTTATGAAATAGCCTATGACAAGTACAGAGAGTCTCTCTCTTGGCCCCACTCACCCACGCACGATAATATCGTATATTCTGCGATCTCACTCTGGCGTATGAACTATTTGAAAAATGACCATATTGACCCCACCTAGTGACAACATTGTATTGAATGTCCAAATTTCATCCATACGACCCATATTCTACTACAATAATAATTCATACTATATACAACATACTTTAATGGTTGCAGAGTAAGTTTCAAACCAAATGTAGTACAACAAGACAGTATGCTATTTTGGACACAGCTGAAGTGCGTTATTTCCCCACAACTAGCAGCATCAAAAAGAATTGCAATCTGTTTGTTTGAGCGGCCCGACTGGGCTAAACATAACATCAGTTCAACCAATGGCATGAGTTTGGGGCAGAACTACCTGTCCAGCCATTGGCAGATGGGGAGTATTAAAACTTGTTTGAAGACCGTCACTATTTCTGTGATTCTCTTTGGTGCTGCTAGTAGTGCAGAAATTATTCATATGTATGTATGTACAGTGTAGGGTGTGTGTTAATAATGAATATATACATTTATATACACACACACATATATATATATTATATTAACAGGTGGGGAAAAAGTATTTAGTCAGCCACCAATTGTTCAAGTTCTCCCACTTAAAAAGATTAGAGAGGCCTGTAATTTTCATCATAGAAATACCTCAACTATGAGAGACAAATGGGGAAAACATCCAGAAAATCGACCTGTTGATTTTTAAAGATTATTTGCAATTATGGTGTGGAAAATAAGTATTTGTGTCGTACCCAAACTTTCATCTCAATAACTTTGGTATATACCTTGTTTGCATGACCAGAGGCAAAAACGGTTTCTGTATGTTTGGCCCATTCCTCCATTCAATCTCCCTCTAGAGCAGTATGTTTTTGGGCTGTCGCTGGCAGAGCACATTTCACTCCCCCAAGATTTTCTATGGTTTGATATCTGATGACTGCTGGCCACTCCAGACCTTGAAAATGCTTCTTACGAGCCACTCCTTCCGTTGCCCGTGCGGTGCGGTTGGGAGCTTGGTATGCTGAAAGCCGCAGCCACGTTTCATCTTCATTCCCTTGCTGATGGAAAGAGGTTTCAATTCACAAATCTCCCGTACATGGCCCCTTCTATCTTTGTCGTTTCACTATCAGCGTCCTGGTCCTCTTTGCAGAAAACATCCCCAAGCATTTGTTTTCCACCCCATGCGTCACAGTAGGTATGGGTGGGGCTTTGGATGCACCTCATATTCTTTCTCCTCCAACCACTGCGACAATTTTGAGTTTTATAACCAAAACGTTCTCATTATTGGGTTCCTCTGACCATATGACATTCTCCCAATCCTCTTTTGGATCATCCAAATGCTCTCTAGCAAATTTCAGATGGGCCTGGACATGTACTGGTTTAAGCAGGGGGACACGTCTGGCACTGAATGATTTGAGTCCCTGGCGGCGCAGTGTTTTACTGATGGTAGCCTTTGTTACTTTGGTCCCAGCTCTCTGCAGGTCATTTACTAGGTCCCCCCGTGTGGTTCTGGGCTTTTGCTCACAGTTCTTGTTATCATTTTGACCCCACGGGGTGAGATCTTGCATGGAGCCCCAGATCGAGATTATCAGTGGTCTTGTATGTCTTCCATTTTCTAATATTTGCTCCCACAGTTGATTTCTTCACACCAATCTGCTTACCTATTGCAGATTCAGTCTACCCAGCCTGGTGCAGGTCTACAATTTAATTTCTGGTGTCCTTTGACAGCTCTTTAATCTTGGCCATGGTGGAGTTTGGAGTGGGACTGTTTGAGGTTGTGGACAGATGTAACGAGTTCAAACAGATGCCATTAAAACAGGTAACCAGTGGAGGACAGAGGAACCTCTTAAAGAAGAAGTTAGCTCGGTGAAGCAGATCTTGCTTGTTTGTAGGTGACCCATAACTTACTTTTTACCGAGGAATTTACCATTATTTCTTTAAACTAGATTCCTACAGATGTGATTTTCTGGAGTTTTTTAGTCTCATTTTGTCTCTATAGTTGAGGTATCACCGATGATGCAAAGTCAGGCCTCTTCATCTTTTAAGTTGAGGAAACTGCAACATTGGTGGCTGACTACTACTTTTTTGCCCCACTTATGTATTTAGAGATATATATAGATATGCATATGTTGTGTTTTTTTATTAATGGATAGACCATATACTGCACAATTCTTGATTGACCTCAGGTAGAGTGGACTATTCTATAAATAGACTAAGATCCTGAGAGAGAGAGAGAGTGTGTTCAGCAGCAAGAGCATCAGTCTGTGTCTGATTCTCAAATGAACAGAGGTCTGTCTGAGTGACAGAGAAGCCCATAGAAATCTAATCTATTGCTAATAACAGAAAAAGCCTTTCCAGCCTCTTCTCAGAGTGTCCCACCCACAGCACAGAATTCAATACTGTGCTAGAATCAAATGCAGTTTGACTCCAATAAGATTCTATTATCTTTGCCGCAGAGGGATTCTTATTGAAAAGTGAAAGTTTAACGCTGTGAAGCTTTATTGCTTCCTGAGGAGACCTATTATTGAGACAGGGTTGTCCTAAATTCCCGGTTTCTGGCTTTCTAACTTTTCTAACATGCTTCGTTTTCCGTCTGAAAGATATTTCATTTGTTCTTTTTATATTGATGCTTGCCTGATATTTATGTGATGTGCCACTACCCATGCAATGTTACCATTCAATATTATTATTATTATTATTATTTTCTTGTTTTAAGAATCTCATCCTCCAAAGATGCATTTATTTGACCAAAATATACAGTAACAAAAACAGGAAATATCAGTTCCACCTGACCCTTTAGAATCATTTAATATGCTGATTTGGATGCTTAAGTCAAGTTTTATTATTGTTTTGAAAACGGATTGTGCTGCAAGCTTCTTATTTTTGTGGACCACTGCTACCTATGATTCATGATTATTTGTTAAATGTAAGAACAATAGTTATTATAATGTTAACAAAAAGTATTTTCAATTTTAATCATGCTTTTTTTCCACTTCTGTCCGTTTACTGTATCCTTGCGATTAAGTATTTATTAAAAAAAAAAAAAAGTCTTACCGACCACAAACTTTTCATTATATAGCAGTATGTAATGTGGTAAAATCATAAAATAAGATTTGATTAACTGGTACTCTGTTATATGGACTAGATTTATTGCAATATATATGTGTGTGTGTGTGTGGATGTATGTATTATGGGGGTTGTGCGATATGAAACAAAAAAAATCAAATCCCTTGTTAAAAATTCGTATGCGATACGATATTGCTTAAAGTGTGAAAAATCAATTTAAATTTATATTTTTAAATGAAAATTATATAACCAATTTGTTTAACATTCTTTCTTGGAAAAGAAAGAATGACTTTAATTTCTGAAAGTGACCAGCAGTGTTTTAGTATTACTTAAAAAGTAATGTCACAAATCAAAAAATTTAATTTTAACATCAGTGTGACCACAAAAAAAAAAATGACACTAATTTTATATCATTGTAACCTTGCTTTCCATACACTTTAAGTACTTATTCATATACCACAGCAATTTTTCTATAGGTCTGATCGTTCAAACCTCGTTTAAGGCAATTGAACATCCTTGAAAGACACGGGGGAAAAAAGAACAAATACCCAATTTACACAAGCCATGATAATATATGTATTCAGGTACAAAAATGTTAATTACGTGTAAATAACACTGCATTGTGTTCACGTGTATGAATTAAATTTAGCTTGTCTTTGTTCATCAGCTTTTATTGTATGTTTTATTACATAAGTGTCATTCAGCGCACGTATATTATAGGCTGGCTGTCCTAGCGTAATCCGACTGCATGGATCCAGTATAATGATGCACATCCGATTTCTTTCTTAGCTTGTTTACATTCATTTAAAACATGACTTACTGCGTTTACGAGAATGATCGTCGAAACGGGTACTATTGACATAATTCTGTGTACGTGTCTGTTCAAACATGAGATACGAAAGACGAATCAACTCGATGTTTCGCGCGCGTCTGAAACGCTCCTCACTCTCTCTCTGTGTGTGTGTGTGTGTTAGGGGTTGAACGACTTCTGCTTTTTTGAAGTTGAATTTTATGTTATGAAAGTCGAGTCGAAGTCGACTAGTCGCTGATGACGTCATTACTGAACCTTGTTGCACAGCTAGGCTTGACACCGCGCTGCCCACAATGCTTTTGCTCCTATAACATCTTTTTTTTATCCGTTCTTTTGTCCTTTGGGTCGTTATATTTTCACAGATTTTGCTCGTTTAACCGATACGATCAAGACCAGTAAAGATTACTTAATTTTGATGCTAGTTAGACGCGTTGCGGTGTGACTTCAAGGCTACCTGCAGCGGCTCTCTACTACAGGTGAGCTGTGGAATTAACTATTATTAGAAATATCAGTATTCTTGACTTTTCAGTTCTAATCTATTTTATTGAGAATCCAGACGTGTTGACAATACATTTCCCCGCGCTGAATGTTCTGTGTAAGCGCTACTGTCTTTAATCCTATGTGTGATGAGTTACAGTGCGCGCGCATTCGATTAGCACAGCGATTAATTACCTGTACAATAACGGTTTCAAACTGCATTCTCCCCGTTCAATTTCGAGCAGCCATTATATAATCACAACGGTCTGTGGAGGCGCTTTTCAGAGTATCATTTATTTGTCATGTGAACTGTTTGTCAAACCGGAGCGTAAATGTTGGATTTCCTCAAGATTTCTTATCCTTTGACAGCCCTCTATAGGACCCAATCAATTTTGGCGACGCAATGGTTTAACTGAGTCGGAGTTTTCAAAGCTCCGTTTTGTTCTTTGCTCGCTTCTCATAGAATTTTATTTGTTGTGTGACTCCCGTGGCATGAAATCATACAATTAATAGGCCTGATCTAGGCCTACAGTGTTTTTATTAAACTGTGATCACGTTAAATAGTCTACAGTTTCCGTCGTATTAAAAACATTTCATAAACATTTTCAAAAGCATCCCCCCCTCTGTTTTTTTCACAAATTGCACCCTGCATATACAGTACATATATAATATAGTGTCTATGTTTTTATATTTAACATTACATGTGGGAGTATTTCTCCAAATAGCTCTCAAATGTCATGTTTACAGGTCCAGGCGTGTGTGAATATTACTTATTTATTTTCGTAAGTCATCAAAAATTAAATATTCATCAGGTTAGGCATCCCTGGGAGGCCCTTTGCACTCTGGGACTGTGAGAGAGAGAGTGAGAGCGTATAAAAGAATCTTGGTTAAGGAACTGGGTACAGATGTAAAGATGTACCCACAAAAATAATTAGAGATTCAGAATGATATGAATATTTGATAATTTCTCTGCTTCACCCTAGGCCCAGATAAGACCATTAATCACAAAAATCACACCTCGTTTCTGTATTTCCGTTTAATGCTTTTACCTTCAAACATGTTTCAGCTGTTGTGCAGCTTATCTGTAGGATTCACTGTTAGACATTTCTGTAATTTCTACCGTTATTTACTGTATATCCCCTAGTATAATACTGCAAATTCCATTTACTGTAAATAATTGTAATACCCTTTGCATCATGGGAATTTTCTGTGACGTCAAACTCCACATACAGTGACTTCTGTATTTTTTAAAAATTGCTATATACTACTGTATACTGCCGCAACGGCCTCTGTGGCGCCATTCCATTGAGGTTGTTTTATTTTCCTCACTTCTTACATTTGGATTGACAAGATTTGTCCTGCACCGTGTCTACAACGCCGCAACAGCTTGGGACAGACTACACTGGATGTTACATTGCTTGTAATGATTGGCAAATACGTTTGCCCTTTGTGTCAGAAACAGCGCGAGCACTTGGAGTACATCTGTGCGTCAGAAATATACGGGGGCATCACTTTACTGTCCGCATCCACTGTAGATAATATAATGGGTTCTATATTGTCTTTTGTCACGTCGCACTGTGCCGCTCGCATCCGAGGAAGACCCGGGGATGTACCCACGAGAGTGGAAAAGTTCTGGAGAACATCTACGCTGTGTATTGATGCACCTTATGAGAGAATAAGACCAGCAAGCAAGGTAAAATATATTTATGTACAATGGGTACGGAAAGTATTCAGACCCCCTTAAATTTTTCACTCTTTGTTATATTGCAGCCATTTGCTAAAATCATTTGCTAAAATCATTTAAGTTAATTTTTCACACAGCACCCCATATTGACAGAAAACACAGAATTTATACAGGGTTTAGTAGTTTGACATTTTTGCGATTTATTAAAAAAAGCAACTGAATATCACTGTCCTAAGTATTCAGACCCTTTGCTCAGTTTTCAGTAGAAGCACCCTTTTGATCTAATACAGCCATGAGTCTTTTTGGGAAAGATGCAACAAGTTTTTCACACCTGGATTTGGGGATCCTCTGCCATTCCTCCTTGCAGATCCTCTCCAGTTCTGTCAGGTTGGATGGTAAACGTTGGTGGACAGCCATTTTTAGGTCTCTGCAGAGAGCTCAATTTGGGTTTAAGTCAGGGCTCTGGCTGGGCCATTCAAGACAGTCACAGAGTTGTTGTGAACCACTCCTTCGTTATTTTAGCTGTGTTCTTAGGGTCATTGTCTTGTTGGAAGGTAACCTTCGGCCCAGTCTGAGGTCCTGAGCACTCTATAGAAGGTTTTCGTCCAGGATATCCCTGTATTTGGCCGCATTCATCTTTCCCTCGATGCAACCAGTCGTCCTGTCCCTGCAGCTGAAACCCCCCCCCCACAGCATGATGCTGCCACCACCATGCTTCACTGTTGGGACTTTATTGGACAGGTGATGAGCAGTGCCTGGTTTCTCCACACATACCGCTTAGAATTAAAGCCAAAAAGTTCTATCTTAGTCTCACAGACCAGAGATCTTATTTCTCACCATCTTGGAGTCCTTGAGGTGTTTTTTTAGCAAACTCCATGCTGGCTTTCATGTGTCTTGCACTGAAGAGAGGCTTCCGTCGGGCCACTCTGCCATAAAGCTCCGACTGGTGGAGGGCTGCAGTGATGTTGACTTTCTACAACTTTCGCCCATCTCCCGACTGCATCTCTGGAGATCAGCCAAAGTGATCTTTGGGTTCTTCTTTACCTCCCTCCCCAAGGCTCTTCTCCCCTGATAGCTCAGTTTGGCCGGATGGCCAGCTGTAGGAAGGGTTCTGGTCGTTCCAAACGTCTTCCATTTAAGTATTATGGAGGCCACTGTGCTCTTAGGAACCTTACGTGCAGTAGAAATTTTTTTGTAACCTTGGCCAGACTGTGCCTTGCCACAATTCTGTCTCTGAGCTGTTCAGGCAGTTCCTTTGACCTCATGATTCTCATTGCTCTGACATGCACTGTGAGCTGTAAGGTCCTTTAATAGACGGTGGGTGACGTTCCTATCTATCCAACAGTTATAATCAACACAGACTGGACTTACAAAGTGTGTAAACCGTCTTCAAGTATGATTCAGAAGAAATGGACAAGCCCCTGAGTTAAATTTATTGTCACAGCAAAGGGTCCTGAATACTTAGGACCATGTGATATTAAAATTTTTCTTTTTTAATAAATCTGCAAAATGTCAACAATATTCGTGTTTTTCTGTCAATATTGGGGTGCGGGTGGGTTGTAACCGTAATGATGAACAAATTAACTAAATGCATTTTAGCAAATGGCTGCAATATGAACAAAGAGTGAAAAAGTTCAAGGGGTCTGAGACTTTCCCGTACACCTGTATTCTGTGGGGTGCTTTGTCAGATTTTTGCACACTCATAACAAGTAACCCTTCTTGAGGTAACTTTTACCAAGGTAAACCACGCTGTCCTTTCAAACGACTTTGTCAGCATATTGAATTAACGTACCGAATTAAAATTATTTTTAACGAGCAACGCTTATCTTATATTAACATTACGTTAACTTATGTGAAATTTTGTTCAGGTGTTAGTAGTTAATTTTGGCCAGTAGCCTATTGAGAAAATAAAATCATATGTTAGCAAGGTTAAACTAGTTTTTGGCTATCTGCTTTAGTTTTAGAATGAGTTTGTTATAGTTTTTAGTGGAATTTAAGTTTTACTGCATTTTTTGTATTTGTTTTAAAGGCAACTGCAATGAAGCATCAAGGAAGACATGAGCATGCCAACCACCCTGGGACTGATGATTCAGGTAAGAGAACAAATAAGTTATGGTTTTGAGAGGTTTTGCTTATTCTGTATGGGGTTTGCCTTTTAAAAGTGTGTTATTTCTATTTTTTGTTTTTCAGGGAACACATTTCTGTCACTAACAAAGTTGATGGTGAGCAAAGGTGGTGGCCACGTTTTGGAACAGCTCCTGGGTTTTGCAGACGGCTTTGTATTTCTTTTCCCATTATGTTTTTGTTGCCTATAGATTCTTTGTGAGGATAAATCCAGAGAATACAACACAATGCACTGCAAAATGTCCTAAGACAAGATAAATGAAAATGCACTGTTCCAGCATGGGAAGACTTATTATTTATAAGTGTTTTACATGCAATGTTTTGAATAAAGAATTTGATATTTTGTAATTATTGTGTCTGTTTTAATTGAATACCAGTAGTACAAACAGTATGTAGGATAAAAACAAATAATTCTATATATAAAATCAAATGAAATCTATATTAAAATAAATTAATTACAGTAGTATACTGATGAATTGGATTTTTTTATAGTAATTTACTGTAAAATGGTACAGTTTGCTACTGTAAATGAAATACAGTTTGCTACTGTAAATCTTATTTACAGTAACTTACTGGCAAAAGTGTTCCCAGTAAGTTACTGTAAAACCCTTTGAAATGTCTAACAGTGTTGCATGTAACATGGTCCACAAATTGGAAAGTAAAAGTTTAAGCTTTTCTTTTGCCTCCAGATTTGGAAAAAATAGATATTAGTGCATATTTCCTCACTGTATTTGAATCCTCAGTTTTTAATTTTGTGAAATGTAGACCTGAAACCAACCTGAAACCAACTACTGTTTTGGACAGCAAAATAACTTTTTGCAATTTTTTTTGTTTTTCAATACCTAGATGAAGTGATTCTATAAGCCCACACATATAAGCCAACTTGTTTTATTTAGAAATATATTAAAATAATATTATAGAAAGCATGAAAATTATTTGTTGCACAAACAATACACATGCTTGTTACTTTTTTATTTTACTTCTGTAGTCATTGTAGTGTTTTGTTCTTGAGGACAGTGGATTTGTTTGTTCAGTGGATTTACACTTCCATTACAATGGACTTTAATTAAAGGGACACTATTTCTTTAAATGATAAAATAGTTTTTTTGCTAATGCTAAATGACCCGTATAGTGGCTACATCTTAAAGGAGGACTCATGAAAGTTAGTAAGCCTTTTGACATTCAGATTTTAATTTCTAACTTCAGAGTTCCTCACTAAATGTAAACAAATATTATTGTGACCGTACTTGTATTATTTGTTACTGCAGTTAACAAGGATTAAAAACCAAAGAATGCATTTAAAAATAGTTTTGTTAGGCTAATATTACTGGCCCACTTTGGCTGAGTGTGCTATATAAAGTGGGCCATTTTAGACCTTAACTAATGCTACTCCCATTGATTGAATAAATTGAGGTGTACTGACTATTTTATAATTGACGTATTATTAACGTTTTAGAAAACAGAAATGAGGCAGGAGGCATGAAGTTGGTTCTGGAGTGGAAAAAGGATGTGAGGAGCAAATTGTAGATCTAGATATAAAGCTCTCTAAAATATGTTCACAATTACCGTAAGTTTCATTTGACGTATTTAGAGAAAAAAAAACGGTTAAGTGTTCCTCTGATTGTGTTTGTTGATAATGTGTTAATAAACATTTTTTAAAATATTTTTTAATTAAGAGGATCAATAGAATCTTTTTTGATAAATCAAAGATGGCCCACTTTACCTGAAAATACATGTCTGGAGTGCATGATCTTAATATGTTTATTGGTATATACCTACCAAATAACACATATGAACTAAATTCAAATGAAAATATTACAGATGGACCTTAAAGTTGATCAAAAGTGATAAAAAAGAAAAATATCCTGAGTTTCTAAATTACAAGTTTAACAGTATGTGCCCAAGGAAACTCTACCTGAATTCACCCTACTTTATTTTCCATGTGGGTATGCTGAGAATCAAATAAATATCCAGAGATAATATAGCTGCTATAGATGTTAGGGCCAAAAAATAAAAAAAGCTTATTTCATTGGCAAAAAGAAATTGAGTTAATTAAAAGAAACTGAGTTGAAGAGTGAGAGAGTCCAGATAGTTTCTTAGCTAGAGAAAAGAGGATGACCATGGTAGGATTTAAGAAACGTAAAGATAAAAAATTTTGACAGACCTAAAGATGCTTGTTAGTTGTTGAATGGATTCTGAAAAATGGCAAACACTAAAACTGTATTCCAGATATGTCCAAGTTTGTTCTTTTTGATAAATGAAAATGATTGTGTTTATCAAAATGAGTGTGTTTAATACAATTTGTAACATGTAAATTAAAAAGCATAGTGGGCTTATTTCAAACACACCTGGGTTTAAGTGGTACAAGTGCACTTAGATCTGAGTGTAAGAAAAAGCAGTCTTCTTAGAGTTGTTATGTTGATTGGTGCTGATGGTCTAGAATCTAGAGTCTTCACATGCCCTGGGACCCACTGTCCTGCAAAAGTTTATTTTCTAACTTAGCTTGCAAAAAAGGCACAAAAACCTGGTGGGCCCTTGTATTTTCAAGCAAGCAAGCTTGATTAGCTGGTTTAGGTTTGTTTGATTAGAGTTGTAGCTAAACTCTGCAGGACAGTGGGTCCCCAGGAACAAGGTTGAAGCCATGCTACTATAGCCATGCTGTCGCCCATCAAGAGCATGCCCATTCTGGGGAAGTTGGTTGACTTATGGGCTTAGCTGGTGTATTTTAATGTAATGGATTATCTTTTCCATCTTTCACATTGTCTTTACTTTACCCTGGGTTAGCAATCAGTCTTTGTATACTTTATTCATCTCAGTTAATCTCTGGGCAAAATAAAAAGTGTGGAATGTTGCTTAAGCCAAGGTTAAAAGTGGCCTTTATCTGAGGTTTAAAAAGATGTTAACCCAGTGTTAAGTGTATTGAGAAAAGCCATTAAGGATGGCTGTTTAAGACAACTAGCCAAGTTAGTTCAGATGCCGTTTTTTTTCTTTTCAGCTGGGATGGGTGCGGGCTGATTTTTTTGCTTCAGGATATTTGAGGAGGAAGTAAAAATATTAAGTGGTAGATCATCACATGTTATATTAACCTATTGTGACTTAAACCGACCTTTAACTAAACCTCTTTTGCTTTCTGTTCTTTGTGTGCCTGTTAACTTTTGATTTAAAGGGCTTTGTACCTAACTTGGCAAGGACATAGATATATTGTTATGAGAAGATAGTCGATCCAGTAATATTTGCTCTATCATTTCAGCTGAATCCCTTCTAACCCTTTAACAATGACAGACCCACACACACATACGGAACCAGCCTAGCTCTTACAAAAGAATCAATTGCCCTTCACCGACTTTTTCTATCTTCTCCAGCTCTATCCTTCCATCTCGCTCTCTTATTCAGCCCCAATTCTGCTCTTCATTACAGTGGTCATATCAAGAGCGGGCTGTAGAAGCTGTGTCCCTCTCTGCAGGCTCTGGGATAAGGATGAATCTATGGGGACAGAGATTACACTGAGGGTCTTACAGCATGTCTGCAGAGAGAAATTGGAGGAATTCTCATTAAACTAGAGAAAAGCTGTCTAGTTCTCACCTAGACAAACACATGACACTTGACCCTCCAGGATTACATTAGTACTAATGTGTGCTGAATTTTCTTAAATGGAAAATATAAAATCAAAAGGGACAGCTGTTTATATGCAATTAGAGTGCAATTAAATGAGTGTGGTTTGCATAGCCCAGATAGTTTGGTATTAAAATAACAGTTGAAAAATATTTTAGTTCATATTGAAATATTTTTGTCATTTTGGCAAATTAGAGCACAATTTGATATTTATTATGAACCTCTAATAAATTGATTAATGTATTTTTAACAAATTACTGTTATAGTTTATTTTTTATTTTTTAGAATTACAGAATAGAATCTGGGAGAATATTACTGATTTCAGATTTATTCTGTTTTTGTTAAGTTCATCATTAAAATTATTGTAGTATATATAATGAAAAGAAGTGTTCATTTTATTGATACATATTGATATATAACATAAAGATCATGACTATTTGTTAGCCGTGCCAGATAATCTTGGGTGGAAAGATTGAGACACCCTCTTCAGTGAAGGGCACATTTTCTCTGGGGCTTTCTACAGGATTCATTAGACACCGGACTGTTGAAATAAATCAAGAGTGAAGGACAGAAAGCCTTTCAAGAGGTGGTCAGTGGATGCCTCTTATATTCAGGGGATTTATTGAGCATATTTTTTTAGTTGTTTTAAGAAAATTCTCCTTATAAGACTACAAAAATATAGGCTTCATTTCTGTGAGGGCTTCTCAGGCCAAACCCCTTGATTGGATGAATAATGCCACTGTAAATAGAAATGTCATTGAGCAATTGTCTGCTGATTAATTTCCGCAGATCAGAAGTTCAGCCCATGCTGATATTTATGAGCTAAATTTAGAGTAATCACAGGGTTATGAACACATTGTTTATAGAAATAATATTCTCTTGAAACAAATAGTATTTTCTGGAAATAATAATTTCTCTATGTGAAATTAATGTTGTTTAGAATAATCCCTTTTTTGTCCAATTTGATATCGCTGCCTCTCTCCCTCTAATTCTTTCTTTCTGCTTATTTTTGCCATTTTCTTTTAAAAATCACCCCTGTGAAATGAGTCTTGCAGTCTTTGTTAGTTTGGTAATCTGTTTTGAGATCTTCATAAAAAAATGCAATTAAGTATACACAGTCCTGGGTCAAGATTGATTTACTTTAATTTTGCTCGGTCTTAACAAACCAAGCTGGATTCAAATGCTTATTGTAGACTGGAACACATATGTATTAGTTTGAAAGATGTTTATTTTTTATGCAAATGACAACATTGCAATTAACCAATTTATATTAGATTAAGAAGCCGTTTATATAATTGACTCCATGATTGGCATAAAATGCATTTCCTGTCTATTTGATATGCAAGTATAAGACTTAGCATCATTGTTTAGATATTATTAATGTGCTCCTGTAATAGCAGGTTGTTTCTGCTCTGCCTTTGTTATGCAGTACCATGCTGTTTACATGGGCTGTGTAAATCCTGTAACCTGTGGGTCTTCAACAAGTGTCTGGGGGGGGATAAGTAAATGTTAAGTTCCTAGTTAAATAAAAGTTAAATTCAGCAAGGATGCACTAAATCAATAAAATGTGACAGTAACTACTTTTACATTGTCAAAAATATTCAAATAAATGCTGTTCTTTCTATTTCTCAAGGAACCCTGAAAAAAGTACTATGATTTCTACAAAAATATTTAGTACAACTAACACTGATAATATTAAGAAAGGTTTCTTGAGCACTAAATCGGCATATGTGGAATGATTCCTATTCATGTGACACTGAAGACTGATGAATGAAAAGAACATGAAGGCTATCTTGTGAAATGCCTGCAAATATGTGAGAAGTGTACTGTACCATCCCAGAGAACGCTGCAGTCCTAAGTGTATATCAGTTACGCAGAGCTGCAGGTGCTACACTACTTCCTGGAGATAGAACCTACACTGCGGCTGATGGACCAAGATGCCAGCTGCCTTACTGCTCACCTGCTGCTGACCTTGACCCTGCTTCTTTACCAAGGATGCCAGACCAGACACCTTTAGTCCATTTTTCTTCAAAATCTGAATTTTATTTTTGTAGCTTAGTTAAAAATATGGCTTTTGGGACTGAGGACGAAGTTTTGAGTTCTGAAAGTTACATTACATTAACATTTGACTTTTTACATTTCAGAAGATGAAGTTACATTTCCCTATATTGTTCAAATCATACTGAAGTTTTTTTTTTATTGTGAAAAATGATCTCAAATCATGTAATAATGAGATTGTAGAGGGAACTGCTTTTATAAAACTTTGGGGAGATGATAGAAGCACTCACATTTGTCTTCATATTCCCCTGTGCTTGTGGCTCTCATGGTGCTCTTGTGGCACTTTATTGTCTAGGTTTAATTATGCCTGGTTGTTTTGACCTCTGACAGCCTATTTAAACCTGTCTGTGTCGCTGCACATAATAACTATTGCATTTACATAAACCATGAATATTTAACACACACACACACACACACACACTAAGATGAGGATGTCATCTCTCAATTTTCTATTACAATACTTGTCAGTTTGCTATGACATCACATGAGTTGGTTTGTTTAATATCTAAAAAGGTAGATTCCTCAACTAAGTTCTGTATTCCTGTGCTTGAAGAATTCATGTACCCAAAAAAGAGCATTTAGTGACCGATACAATTCCTGAAAGAAGAACGAAAATCATAGTTTCAGAATGACAAGAGGTGGAGTAAATGATGACAGAATTTTCATTTTTGGGTGAACTGATATTGAACAGGGATAGACGTTAATATTCTAACCTGTTTACTTGTTTTTTTTGTGTATGTTTTTTTGTTTGCAGACAAGTTAAATATGTATGTCACGCTGAAGGTCCAGAATGTTAAAAGCACAACCATCACGGTGCGAGGAGACCAGCCCTGCTGGGAACAGGATTTCATGTTGTGAGTATTGCTGTTTTTGGGGGGTTTTTTTGTTTTTTTCCATGCTTTTGGAAATGTGTGTAGCACTGTAACACTCAAATCTGTGCCTAATGAAAGGGCCCCAATTCACAAACCCACTCAAAACTACTTTGCTGTGGAAAATGGAAGAATGTTTATGAGCACAACAAACTGGATGTGCAGACATGTTCTTTGAAGAAGAAAACACACACACACACACACACACACACCACACAAATATAACATCTACAGTCGTGGTCAGAAGTATGCAAATATGATCAAAGAAGGCTGGGAAAATAAATCTGCATTGTTATCATTTTGATCTTTTTTTTTTAAATTCACAAAAATCTAACCTTTCATTGGATAATAATTTAAAATGGGGTGAAATATCATTATGAAATAAATGCTTTTCTCAAATACACGTTGGACACAATTATTGGCACCCCTAAAATTCTTAAAAGTAAAACATCTCTGAAGCATATTCCCATTCATATTTACATTTTGAGCATACCAGGGTGATTATGAACTTGAAATTAGCCATGGCTTCCCAGGAATATAAATAGGAGGGAAAACAAAAGCCAAATTCTCTTAATCATCCATCACAATGAGAAAAAACAAAGAATATATTTCTGATGTGCAGCAAAAGATAATTGAGCTTCACAAATTAATGAAGTGGCTTTAAGAAAAGAGCTAGAGCAGTGAAAATTCCCATTTCCACCATCAGGGCAATAATTAAGAATTTCCAATCAACAGAAAATGTTACAAATCTGCCTGGAAGAGGACGTGTGTCTATATCGTCCTAATGCACGATGAGGAGGAGAGTTTGAGTGGCTAAAGACCCTCCAAGGACCACAGCTGGAGAATTGCAGAAAATAGTGGAGTTTCAGGGTCAGAAAACCTTTAAAAAAAAGAAAATCAAACAGCACCTACACCACATGTTCTTTGGGAGGGTTTAAAAAAAAAAGATCAAGAAAAGAAAATGCTCTCATCCAAAAACAAACCACGACTGGAACTTCAAATGGGACTGACTTCTATGGTCAGATGTAACTAAAAAATTAGCTTTTTAGCAACAAACACTCAAGATGGGATTGGTGCACACAGGGAAAAAAGTACCCCATGTGTACAATGAAAAATACTGCTGTATTTTTTATGTTGTGGACCTATATTTCTGCCGGAGGTCCTCAACATCTTTTTCAGATAGATGACATAATGGATTCTATAAAATACCAACGGATAAAAAATTAAAAAGTGACTGTCCATGCTAGAAATCTTATAACGGGCCATGGTTGGATCTCCCAACAGGACATATCCAAAAAAACCTAATACAAACTACAAAATGGGTCACGGGCACAAAAACCAAGCTTCTCTTTTTTTTTTTTACTTGGCTATTCAGTCCTCTGGACCTGCCCCTATAGGAAAAATGGGGTGTGAAACTGAAGGGAGAAGCACATCATGGAGCTGGGAAATCGAAGGGTTATGAGAGATTCTGGATGAAGAATTGTCTTGACTCTTGTCACGGTGTTCTTAACCTCATCAGGATATACTCAGAGCTGTTATTATGCCAAATGGAGGTTTCAAAAAGCATTGAATAAAAGGGTGTCGTTAATTGTGTCCAATCTGTATTAGAGAAAAACATTTGTCATAATGATATTTTCCCCCATTTTAAATTCTTATTCTCCAATGAAAGAGTTAGATTTATGTGAATTTTTTAAATAAAAGATCAAAATGATTAACAATGCAGATTTATTTTTACAGCCTTCTTTTGATCATATTTACCAAGGGTGCCAATAATTCTGACCACGACTGTATATATATATATATAAGGCCAGCGGGAACGAGCTCCAGGTGCGCCACTCATCACGCACAGGTGTTGTGCTTCGGTGATCAGTGTGGCAGCGGCGTTTCCAGGGCGACGCTAATCTGGACTCGGGATACTCGCCACACTGATAAGAACACTTTTATTATCCCTGTCTCAGTGAATTTCAATATTTCTGGTTTGATATTATATTCAATATAGTGCCTTACTTGAAGATATCTATAGAAGTCACTTTGATTAAGCCCATATTTTCCCTTTAGCGATTCAAAGCTTTGGATTTTGCCCTTGTTGAAAAATGTGTAATAATTTGAAATTCCTAGCTTAGTCCAAATTCGAAATCGGTCATCTATTCTGTTCAGGACAAAATCAGTATCAAAGGCACACCATCTTAATATTTTCGATGCATCTTCCAAACCATCCATTTTCTTTGCTTGATGCCAAATTTTAAATAATAAATTGATCCATGAGTTTGTTTCCTTAAAGGGGTCATATGATGTTGCTAAAAAGAACATTATTTGGTGTAATGAAATGTGTTTATGCGGTTTAAGGTTAAAAAAAACATTATTTTCCATATACTGTCCATTACTGTTTCTCCTCTATGCCCCGCCTTTCTGAACGTCGATTTTTACAAGTATCCCCCCGGTCTGAAAAGCGAGGTGTGCTGTGATTGGCCAGCTATCCAATCCGTTGTGATTGGCCGAATACCTCAAGCGTGTGACGGAAATGTTACGCCCCTACCATACTGTGATGCCCTGTCCGGCCAGAGCGACGAGACAAAAACATTCAAACCCATTATAAATGAGGCATTTGTTGCATTCAGTGGGGACATAATTACGGATTATAATGATTTATATTGTCTTTTTATGCGTTGCGTTGCATCACACCGCATAAACATAAAACCATGTCTGCATTTTGATCTGAAAAATGACAAGACAAGTGCTACTCTACACTGCCCAAAACTCACGTTTGAATCGTCAGTGGCAAATTCTTTAAAGGGTTCATATGATGCGATTTCAAGTTTCCTTTCTCTTTGGAGTGTTACAAACTGATTGTGCAAAGATAAGATCCCGAAGGTTGCAAAGACTAAAGTCTCAAAACCAATATATTTGATATTCTTTATCAAAGTTAAGACTATGCCACACCCCCCTAAAACGGCTCGTACTAACACGCCCCCACACATCTACGTCACTATGTGGAAATATTAACATAATGCCGGCCAAATGTGCACGCAAAGAAAGAAGGAATGGTTTCAGTAACCGCAGTTAGTGTTGAAGCAGCATGTCAGGGAGCCGCTGTGTTTCAGTGCGAAAGCAAAAGCACGTTATTTGGCCTTCTGAAAGTAGATGCATTTAGAAATATTTAATATTACTTACAACAGAACAGCAAAGCATTTTATGGACGACCGTTTCGTGAACTAGGAGAGGAGGTAATTCTGACTTTGCTATGACAAACTGGCGATTCTGAATCAGCTACTGTATGTTTTGTTATTAGTTTAAGTATTGCTATTGACTGTTCAAATGCTGAGTTTTGTGCATCCTGTGTGTGTGTGAGAGAGAGAGGGGGTCACATCACAGTGAGTCAGCTGTCTTAACGTGGCTTGTGTACTGCAAACTCATACCAGCTTCATCACTGTGTCTGTAACACGACTCTGTTCCCCTTTCAGGCTCTGACTTTACATTTATTTTGAAAGATGAAGATCACGATTATGGTAAGGGGCGTTACATCTCCGACGAGTGCTTGCGGTGTTCGGCAAATCACAATAAACTGGGTCAGCTGGCCAATCAGAGCAAACTGCACTTGTCAAAGGAGGGGGCTTTGTAGAAAACAAAGCGTTTGAGAGAGGCGGGGCATATAGGACATACAATAATGTACAGTATTTTAAAAAAAATTGTTTTTTGAACATTAAAGCATGTCAAACATATTCGGTAGGGCTGCACGATAAATCGCATGCGCATCTTTTTTAATGCGCATCTTGTCAGTAAAGCCCGTTCTGTAATCAGCAGTAATCTCCATCATGTGCGTGCTTTCACATTGAGCAGCATTAAATAAACAGAGCCGTTGTTCACTGACAGCTGCGCCCAAACCACGTTCATATTGCGCGATTTTGGCGCAGCTAGTCCGTGAAAAACGCTCGGTGTAGTTAATGCTGCGCCAATGGAAAGCACGCACGTGATGGCGAGGTACGCTGATTACAGACCGCTTCTGAAAATGCGCGTTAAATATCGGCATCGATTGATCGTGCAGACCCTAATATTTGGATCTTTAAGAAAGCATCTATGACCCTTTAAATATAAAAAAGTACTTACAGTCTGTGAGTCATAACAGACGGCATTGTAGTCTACTCTCCAGGATCAGGAAACAGTCCTCCATTAAAATGTGCTGCACACATCTGAATAATTCGGTTGAAGTGTTCTGGAACAGTGTTGTAAATGCAATTTAACCACTGATTTCTAGTCGTGTCCTCTTTTGGCAAGGCCACAACAAAGTAGTTTCGCTGTCACAAACAAACATGCATCACACACCGCGGGCTAGAGTGAGCGGAGGTCGGCGGCTAGAGTGAGGAATGGCCGGCGGGCTGAGTGAGTGATGGCCGGTGGGCTTGAGAACGGCGCGGCGGCGATTTCGACGAAGGAGCGTCCGGAAGGCTTGCAGCAACCACATGTGACGACCCCGGGATGGACTCTGCTTCGTTCACGGTGAAAGCCGATCCGATGATCCACAGTGCGAAGTTGATGTATTTCCTCAGCGACCAGCACGGATCAGCACTAGGCATGATAAAGCGGATTCTATCATCATCTTTTGGAAGGCCAAACAAAGTAGTTCACTTTCACAACGAAACACAGCGTCTTCACGACATTGCGGCGGCAACAACAATACTACAGCGAGAATAAAAGATACGCCTTCTTTCTTTGCCTGAACGTTTGGGCGGCGTTATGCAAATCTTCCCACATCGTGATGTAGACATGTTGGGGCTTGTTAGAACGAGCCGTTTTAGGTAGGTGTGGTTGACTCTTAATTTTTTATAAAGAATATATCTTTGGATTTGAGACTTTAGTCTTTGCAACTTTACAGATTTTATTTATGCACCAAGAGCTATTAACACTCCAAAGAGAAAGGAAAAATTTTAATCGCATCATATGACTCCCTTTAATTGTTCTACTTCTTAGTTTGTTATCAGCAATAAGGGCAGATAACGGAGACTCTCCCATCATCCCTCTTTCTATTTCAGTCCATCTTGCTGAATATATTGGACTACTCGAGCAGACCAATGGCCTTAATTGGGCCGGGTAATAATATTATTGTAAGCATGGGAGGCCTAACCCACCTTTTTCTTTACTTAATAGTAATGTTTTAAATCGTATTCTGGGTTTTTTACCCTGCCATAAAAATCTAGATATTAATTTATTCCATTCTGTAAATTGTTGATTCGAAATTTCTACTGGAAGTGTCTGATGTAAGTATAACAATTTGGAAGAATGATCATCCGCACTGAATCAACTTTGGAACTTAGACTATACAAAGGAATAAGGTTCCAACGTAATAAATCAGATTTTATTTTTTTACTCAAGGGACCGTAATTTAAATCAAATAATTTTGAATGGTCTCCAGACCTAGATCTAAATAATTAATTGATTTTGTATCCCATTTTAAATTATATTTCTCTTTAATTTGTCTAGGTGGATCATAATTAAATGTTAATACTTGGGTTTTTGAGACATTAATATTGTAACCAGATATGGCCTCATACCCCTCAAGGAAGTTAAATAGTATAGGAAGTGACTTTGTAGGTTGGCACATATATATCAATATATCGTCTGCAAAGAGGGCTAATTTATGCTCTCCAGATCCCATATCCATCCCTTTAATTGAATGGTTTTGCCTAATCCATTGGCTCAATGGTTCAATAAATATGGCAAAAAGGAGTGGTGAAAACCCCTGTCTTGTGCCCCGCTCTAGTTTAAATGGATCTGATAAACCTCCATTAATTTTAATCCTTGCATAAGGCTTATCATATAATGTTTTAATTATTTCAGTAAAATTCTTGTGAAATCCAAATTTTGCTAATACCTTGTATAGAAAACTCCATCTCACGGAGTCAAAGGCTTTCTCTGCATCTAAACTCAATAGTGCAGCTTCCACATTAGGATTTGAAATGAAACTAAGAATATGTAAAGTTCTTCTGATGTTGTCTGATGCTTGCCTTTGACAAATAAATCCTGTTTGAGCTAAATTAATGAGGTCTGGGTCGTGCTAAAATGGAGGTAAACAACTTATAGTCAACATTTAGAACACTAATTGGCCGATAGTTGCCACAATCCAACTTATCTTTTCCCTCCTTTAAAATGACAGAAATAATCGCTTCTCTCCAGGAAGGTAAGATTTCCCTTTTTTGTATTACCCAATTGTAAGCCTTTAATAAAGTTGGGGCCAAATGATTGAACATGGATTTGTACCATTCCACAGGGTAGCCGTCCGCTCCTGGTGATTTTAGGTCTTTAGTCTTGCCACGGCTACTTTTAACTCCTCCATTGTAATTTCCGCTAATAAAGATTTATTTTGTTCCTCTGACACTGTGGGTAATTCTAATGAGGCTAAAAATGAATTTATCTGTAGATTGTTATTAATTTGAGGTTGTGAATACAAAACTTTATAAAAATTTTCAAAACTCTGTTGTATTTGCTCGAGTTTACAATGTATCTCCCCGTTTTGAGTATTTCTGATTTTATTGATAGCTCTATCTGCTTGTTAACTGTAGGATATCAACCCTACAGGCTATCTGTAGGATAACAATTTTAACGATTTCCCCCCTATTCCATAGTATCTTTGTTTTAAGAACAGAAGTTTCTTTTGTAATTCTTTAGACTATATTTCATCTATTTCTTTAACTGTTTTTTTAATATCTTGCTTCACCTTATGATCCATTGTAGCCCTGTGCTCGTTCTGTAATCTTTTTAGTTTAATTTCAAAGTCTTGTAGTTTCTGCCTTCTAAGTTTCTTTAAATTAGATGTAATGGATATAATTTTACCTCTTATTACTGCCTTTATTGCATCCCAGACTGATGATGGTGTCACCTCCTTGTTATCATTTATCTCCACATAAGATTTAATCTCATTTTCTAAAGTTTGCTTGATTTGGGAAATGTTTAAGATATCTGAATTCATTCTCCAAACTGTAGAATTAGGTTTCCTATTCAGACCCACAAACATATAAATAGGACTATGATCAGAAATATCCACCGTGCCCAATTCACAGTGTTCAACCAAATGCAGATTCTTTTTGAAAATAAAGAAGTAATCTATTCTGGAGTACGTTGTATGGGGATGAGAATAGTGGGTGTAATCACAAACCCTGGGATTTAATTATCTCCATACATCTATGATACCTATCTCTTTCAACAAGCTATTCACCTTTTTAATCAGTGACTTTAATTCCATAGTGCTTCTAGAACAGTCCAACTTAATATGTGGAGGTGTTAAAATCACCTCCACATATTAAAATTGCTTGGACTTTAGTAACTTTTAAATCAAATATTTCACGGTAGAAATTCCACTCAGAACCTGGGGGGGAGCATAGGGACATTCAAAAAACTGTTAAAGTGTCTTTTCTTCCTTTTTATCAATACAAATTGCCTAAGGTCTTTTATTTCTGACATATGTTCATAATTAAATTTTTTGGATGCAAGTATGGCCACTCCTCTTTTACGTACAGATTTATAGGATGCATAGTGAACCTCCTTAAAACCCATTTTGTTTAGTTTTGAATGTTCTGCATCATTTAGATGGGTTTCCTGTAGAAACACAACGTTTGCTCTAGCCTTCTTTAATTTGGACAGAATCTTTCCTCTTTTAACTTGACTAAGTATGCTATTAACATTAAAAGAAGCAATCTTCATACTTTACAGTCAATTTATAAAATACTAACAAAAGTGTTCTAACATATAGCATCCCCTTCAACAGAACAAGCTGAAACAAATAAACAATCATCAAATTTGAAATATTCATTAACTTGTACAACGTAAAGTGAACTTCCATAACTGAAGTCATTACCATGACTGTAATCGAGCCCTGTAACCCTCTTTATGAGTTTATAGAAGGGGCCCTTGAAGATAGCAGTTAAACAAAGCACCCTTTGAGCTATCCATACAACATGTCCCGATTGTTCAATACTACACTCTGATAACTAGGTTGTTCAAACTAAATAAATAAAGACGCTGCGTCTCGCGCTCTCCCTCTCTTTTTTTTTTAAACTCATATACCTTTGACTGTCCTGAAAGCGGCCGTCTGAAATGGCATAATCCTTCTCATCTCCGTTAACTTTACCGTTAAGGTACGAAGAGAATCAGGACCGTGCATAAATTATGAAGATTGCAAACTCCCGTCCTTTCTTCTGAAAGTTTGCAGCTTCTCCTTGAATGTTGGCCCTCTTCTCTGTTCGAGATCGTGTCTGCCCGTGCTCCGGCCACTTCTCTGCCGAGACATTCACTGAATCTGCTCCATGAGGGTGTTCGGGTGGCTGATGGGCTGCACCGGGATTCCTCTCTTTGACATGTCGACCGTGTTGTATATCTTCACTCCATCCTCATGGAGCACCTTCAAACGAGCGGAGTACAATGTTCTAAATTTCACTTCTCTGACTTTCAAAACATTGTGTATCTCTGTGTACTCCCTTGTCATCTGTAGCACTTGAGGGGCGTAATCATTATCGAAGCTGATCTGCTTTCCTTGCCAAGAGAATCCTCTCATCTACCAGGCCTGTCGAAGTATCTGTTCTTTGGTTGTGAAACTTAGAAATTTAACCACGATTGATAGTGGTTGTGCGTCCGCCGGTGGCTGTCTGCCGAGCGCTCTATGAGCACGTTCAATTTGAAGTGATGTGTCCTCCGATAGATTTAGATTTTCTCTCAGAAATGTTTCTAGAAATGGAGCCATTGTCGGAAAGTCCTTCTCGGCACCTTCGGGAACTCCGTATATTCTAACATTGTTCCGTCTGGAACGACCCTCTATTTCCATTTTCCATTAGATTAGACGAGTTTCTCTTCCATTTTGGTGTGTAACTTCAACAACCCTGTGAGTACCTCTTCTGCATTTTGAATCCTCTCTTCTGCTGTCACGACTCGGCCCTGTATCTCCTCCAGTCTAGCGTTGGTATTCGAAATTTCTGCTTTAATGTCGTCGAGTTGAGTTTTGTTATCCCGTCAAAAGTCCCTTAATTCCCTAAGAATGAGGCTCAAGTCGACAGTCTCGCTGGCGGGGTGCACGGAATCTCCCTCATGGCCGCTTGCTTGTGAGCCAGGGGGAGAGCGCGCATCGAGAGAGTCATCGTCTTGTTTCTCCATTGGATGTGTGATTTTCTTAGTTTTGCACCTAGTTTCCATCTTACTCCCCTTTTATTTTTATGATGTAGATTACTTAGATCGCAAGTTTAATGATCTTAGGAAGTTTTCAAAACTATTCTAACCGGGAACGTTAGCTCTATGCTGCCATCTTGTCGATGTCCAACCCGGAAGTCCAATATTTTTTTTTCAAAAGATATTTCAAATAAATGCTCTTCTTTTGAACATTCTATTCATTAAAGAATCAAAGAAAAAAAATATCACAGGTTCCAAAAAATATTAAGCAGCACAACTGTTTTCAACAAATTTTGAATATTTAAAGGGGGGGAAATCATGTGCACTGCAGTCGCGGCTGCTGAAAATTACCATCTCAATAATAAATTGTTTTAAAAATATTAAATATAAAGTTATTAAATTAATAATATTTTAGAATATATTTACTAAATTTTTTTGTTCTTTTAATACACATGAAAGAACTTACAAACCAAATTGGCAATTCCCCTCATTTTCACACAGGTGGCCTAGCAGAATAACCACAACATGTTCTACTAATCTTTGACACCAGAAACTTTCAAACAATATCTAAAAAAAAAAAAAACAAAATATAATAAATTGAAATTAAAATAAAAATAAAAATAAAAAAAATGCTGGGTAAAAACAAAATAAAATTGAAAGAATAAAAAAATTTTTTTATATTATTGAAACAATAAAAATTTTGTGGCCACTCTGTCTGGCTTTTTTGGTCGGAAAGCCTGAAATCAAAAGCAATGTGCCTTTTACCGCTTTGACAAAGTGTTGTATAATTATAGGGATATTGTGTGTTAGGATTCTAGGCCAGTGGCTCAGCTTTGTGTGCGTGTTCTATTCAGACAGAGATCCTCTGTGGCTGGATTATTGTCCTGCTGCTTAGCACTCATGAATGATAGGCAGGTTAAAATCCACACATACACAACACACGTCCACTAAGGGATTGAAGCATCATTGTGTGTAAAGGATAGAAGGATGAAGTGAACGTATTAAAGAAAGAAAGAGGTATTGATAGCGAGAAGGTTTCAGATGAGTAAATGTGAAAGGCCTGTTAGTGTGACACATTATGCAGGAAACATATTTAGAGCGGACGCAATATTCCCAGCTGTCATTTCTGCGTTTGTGGCTAGACTGTGTTGTTCAGCCATGAGTAGATGGCCAGTTTAAATATGCTTCCCAGATATGACAGGCAAAATTAATTTATCATCTGACCAGGGAGAGGGGCGTCTCCAATAATAGATTAGGTTACAAGTGTTTATCCAGGTTGATTACTCGCACACAAATGCGTAGTCACATAAGTTTTCCAATATAGAGTCTCGGCCTGGGCGATAAAAACGGTATCGATATTTATCGATGGTACACCTTCTTTGATATCGGTATAAAAAATTGTCGATATAGCGCACGATATAGGCACGTGCTATGAGTGACGCAGACAGCACACACAAACACGAACACATGCTGAAATGAGTGCTGTGCCTGCCTGTGATGAGGAGATTGTGAATACAGAATGAATATTAGTCTAATTTAAAATAAACATTTGCATTTGAATGTTAGGAGTGCATCAGGGAGCGTCATCAGTGGAGCACGAGATGCAGTGATAATGATATGAGTGACATTGTTTCATTTTAATGTTTTGTTAGTCTAGCCCACGAGACGCGCCGCTGCTGTGTTATGCATTCAAAATATTAGAGAAATGTAGAAGCTCAATGCGGAGAAGATCTTGAATGGGTTAAAACAGAAACCAAGCCATTCACAAAGATGCATATTCAGCGCATTTTTAGACATTCAAATATGACTGCTGCACTTGCGTCTCACACAAGAGATATATAGAAAGCCATGCGAAGTTAAAACAGTTTAAACTTTTAGAAAAACCGTAACGAATTTGTGGAGGTTTATTCCTTTTCACTGCGTCTCACATGTTTTTAAATGCAGTCTGTGTGATTGGCGATTTGGCTCTTTGTATTAAGCAATGCATAAATACATGATGCTCTATGTCATGATGCTTAATTTAGACGTAATGCACATTTTTATAGACAGTTATTTCCTTGCGATGACAATTTAAAGGTGATATTATTTTGATCATGCGTCCTTCTGTGCTCGGGCGACAAGACAAAAGTTTCATTTTACAGGGGTCATATGATGCTGCTAAAAATAACATTATTTTGTGTATTGATGTAATGAAATGTGTTTATGCGGTTTAAAAAAAAAAAAAAAAAAACATATTTTCCAATATACTGTACATTATTGTTTCTCTATGCCCCGCTTTTTTGAAACGCGCGATTTTACCAAAGCTCATCGGTCTGAAAAGCGAGTGTGCTGTGATTGGCCAGCTATCCAAAGCATTGTGATTGGCCGAAAACCTCAATCGTGTGACAGAAATGTTACGCCCCTCACATACTGTGATGCCTTGTCCGGCCGGAGCGACGAGACAAAAACATAAAACCCATTACAAACAAGGCATTCTTTGCATTTAGTGGGGACATAATTACGGATTATAAATACTGTCTTTTTATGCGTTGCGTTGCATTGCATCGCGCTGCGTGAACATAAAACCATGTCTGCATCTGTGATCAGAGAAATGACAAACAACAAGAGCTACTACTGCCAAAACTCGCGTTTGAATCATCAGTGGCAAATCCTTTAAATGAAAATGTACTTACGTGAGTCAGAACTGCCGCATTTTAGTCTAACGTTACTCTCCCAAGATCAGTAAACAGTCCTCCATAAAATACGCTGCACACATCTGAATATTTGGTTTAAACTGTTCTGGAACATTGTAAATACCACTGATTTGTAGTAGTGTCCTCTTTTAGAAGATCAAACAAAGTAGTTTCGCTTTCACAATGAAAAACACGTGAGGGGAAGCCCCGGCTTAGCGTGCGCTTAGGCCGGGATAGAGTGAGCTGAGGCTGGGCTAACGTGAGCGGAAGCCCCGGCTTAGCGTGAGCTGAGGCCGGGCTAGAGTGAGCTGAGGCGGCGGGGTCGAGAACAGCGTGCCCGGCGGATCCGACGAATGAGCGGCAACCACATGTGAAGGACCCCGGGCTGGATTCCGCTTCGTCCACGGTGAAAGTTGATGTATTCCCTCAGCGACCAGCACAGATCAGCTCTAGGCATGACGAAGCGGATATCGTCCTCTTTTGGAAGACCAAACAAAGAGTAGGTTCGCTTTCCCACCGACGCAACCCGCGTCTTCCGCACGGCTGCAGCGTCACCCAAAAACTACAGCGAGACTTAAAAAGTACGGCCTTCTTTTCTCTGCGTGCCACATTTGGGCGGCGTTATGCAAATCTTCCCACATAGTGAGATAGATATGTGGGGGCGTGTTAGAATGAGCCATTTTAGATAGGTGTGGCTGACTCTGAACTTTTATAAAGAATATCCCTTTGGATTTGAGACTTTAGTCTTTGCAACTTTACATTTATGCACCAAGCGCTTGTAACACACCAAAGAGAAAGGAAAAATTGTTGTATTATATGCATTATATGACCCCTTTAAAACCTATTTAGTCTGCATATAAAACATTAGAACTGAGATATTTGTTTAATTTTTATTTTGTGTTTGATTGTTAAAACAAAAACTATTTGTTGATTTAAAAATAAGTGGTTAAATAAAAAAAAAAATTCTATTGCTCTTTGTTTTAAAAAAGGTTATAAAAATATAAATAATTATCGATACCGAACTATATGAAACATTATATCGTTATATTGTTGATAAATTTTTTAGCTATATCACCCAGCCCTAGGTCTGCCATAAAATACATGTTTTCCAATTCTACTTTCAAACTTGCACATTATCGCACTGGTTCTGGAGTAGTACATGTGTTTTTTTTTTGTCACCCAAGTTTTGTTTTTTTAAAATAACTTTCGGTTAAGTTTTGGAAGATACTAGAGTCTTAATATCACATGCACAATTGGGAATTAAATTGTAATATTAAAATCAAACGGTCATGTAAATGTCTCTCTCAAATGACATATAACAAAATATATTTGTTTATCCATTCTTTAATTATTTCAACAAAGAGCAGTGTCATTTTTATCCATTCTTTAATTATTTCAACAAAGAGCAGTGTCATTTTTTAATCGAGTTGCTGCACAGAAAAGAAAATGTTTTTGATTTCAGGTGTTGTTTGACCTGAGGCCATAACAGTATAATAAATCAGTCAATATGGACTAAAATCTGCCCTCTCTTAAGAGGCTTATGTGCCCAAAATAGAGGCTTTGGTGTGACAGCTATTATGTACAGATCACAGCTGAAATGTTAGTATTTTTTTCTATGATTCTTGATTCACTGATATGGCTTGGTAATATAGAAGAACTGCTTTTTACATGGCACATGAAACAAAAATAAATAATGATAAATAAAAAATATTTACTAGTGACATATGTTTAGGTCAAAAGATGATTGAACGGCAAAATTAAAATTTTTGGATTAAAATACAAATTCCTACAGTCATCAAACATAGAAACATGAACATTATGTGAATGAAAAGTGTTTGCGTCACTGTCAGGGCAAATCCTGGCCTTGTGGAGTGGTACAATACTTCTTTCAGAGGTTAAACTGATCCATGTGCTGACCTTACATGGCTGGGCCACTGGGGCCTGGTCCTGGGTTACTTTTGTAGTCTGATACAAATATGACATACAAAGGCTATAGACGATTAATCATGAAAAGATCACGATCTTGATTCAAACGCATGCAATCTTATTCCTAAATGATGATGATTCCACTAAGTCCATTAGCTAAATCTTTGAAATTACAATCACATCAGAATATTTAAACCTGCGTTCGCGCAGCTGCTGATCCAGAGATAGCTGCGCTTATCATTTAAGCTTTGTTTGAAACCGCTTCACAAATAGTCTACTCAGTAAGCTATATTTCTGTTGCAAACATTAATAATAACGAAAGTATTGGGATAAAAGTTTATAGTCCGGATATAGCTGCGATCAAAATGAGTAAATTTTGACCTTTGGAACTAATGTTATGCTTCAAATAAAGAAGTTAGATATATTACATTATGCCAGTAGGTGGCGACCAGTGACATTTCAAATGTATTTGATGCTGAATCATTCATTCAAGAGATTCGTTCAAAAACTCTTTGCCAACTTACAAAGAAATTAAGGGTCTGTAATTTTTATGGTAGGTTTATTTTAATGTATAGAGACAGAATACCAACAAAAAATCCAGAAAAAAACACATTATATGAAGGTTAGAAATGTATTTGCATTTCAGTGAGTGAAATAAGTATTTGATCCCCAAGCAAAACATGACTTAGGCCCAATCCCAATTCTACGCCTTAGCTCTTCCCCTCCGTTTCGCGCGTCACGGAAGGGTAGGAGGTCTCAATTTTCTTTTTTCTTTTTCTTTTTTCCCCCCCCCCCCCCCCCTATGGTGGAGGTGTAGGAGTAGGGGAAGGGCCAGACGCCCTTCAAACTAAGATTTTTCGGGACCACACTTCAAACGAAAGGGTATGAATTATCTCAGCGTAAACCGGCTTCAGGGGCAACATGGCTGCCCGAGCGAACAAAAAGACACATAAATGTAAGCATTTTTGGCATTAATAAAGATTTTAACGAAAAGTAATCATTTGTTTTATGTTTCATTCAATCGTGAGTTCATATTTACGGTCATGTCACTCAAAGAAATGTTTGCAAAAAATCTCTATATTTGCTAACTAACGTCATATCATTACAGACTGCATGATAGTGCCACAACATATTTTCATGTCTGATCAGGGCGATAACCACCATAGACATTGAGGGGGGCTAGTCCCCCCAATAATTAGAAAATCGCTAAACCCTTTTCTCAAATATTGCCAATTCGAGAGTGAGAGAGAGAGAGAGAGAGATATGAAAGTTGCGTGAATGCGCGTCTGTGCGTTTCTCTTTTTAGAGTGAGTTTACTTCAAAAACAGCGATTTTATCCTCTTGCTGGAAAATATAATGTAGCGATTCAGTTTTTAAACTGTTATTAATAAAAGTCGTGGGCAGCGTTGACAAGTTTCTTTTCTCCTGGATGTGTGTGTGTGTGTGTGTGTGATGTGTGTGTGTGTGTGGTGTGTGTGTGTGTGTGTGTGTGGTGCGTGCCAGTAAGCATCGCATTAATATAGAACGGTAAGGCTCTAATGCACACCAGCACACCAGTATAGGTGTGTGTAGGAGCTAAACAACGTATGATGACGTGTGACGGCATAGTAGTGGTGTCCCAATTCTTAGGGAAATATTTTCACACCTACCCCTTGACACTCTGTTTCAAGGGCCAAGGGGGGGTAGGGGCAAGGGGAAGGGTATAAAATAGAATTGGGATTGGGCCGAAGTATTTGGTGCAGTAACCCTTGTTGGCAAGCACAGAGGTAAGATGTTTTTGTAGTTGGTCACCAGGTTTGCACACATCTCAGGAGGGATTTTGATCCACTCCTCTTTATAGATCCTTAAGGTTTCTTGGCTGTCGTTCGGCAACTCGAAATTTCAGCTCCCTCCACAGATTTTCTATAAGATTGAAACTGGCTAGGCCACTCCATGACCTTAATGTGCTTCTTCTTGAGCCACTCCTTTGTTGCCTTGGCGGTATGTTTCGGGTCATTGTCATGCTGGAAGACCCATCCATGAACATCTTCAGTGTTCTGGCTGAGGGAAGGTGGTTCTCTTCCAAGATTTTACAGTACATGGCCCCTCAATGCGGTGAAGCCGTTCTGTACCCTTAGCAGAAAAACAGCCCAAAGCATAATGTTTCCACCTCCATGCTTGACTGTAGGGATGGTGTTCTTGGGGTCATAAGTCAGCATTTCTCTCCCTCCAAACACGGCGAGTCGAGTTAATGCCAAAGAGCACAATTTTGGTCTCATCTGACCACAGCACTTTCTCCCAAGCCTTCTCTGAATCATTTAGATGTTCATTGGCAAACTTTAAATGGGCCTGTACATGTGCCTTCTTGAGCAGGGGAAACTTACGTGCGCTGCTGGATTTCAGTCCACAGGCGTAGTGTGTTACCAATGGTTTGCTTGATGACTGTGGTCATTAACAAATCCTCCGGATGTAGTTCGGGGCTGATCCCTCACCTTTCTCATGATCATTCTTACCCCATGAGGCAAGATCTTGCATGGAGCTCCAGACTGAGGCCGATTGATGGTTGTTTTGTATTTCTTCCTTTTCCGAATAATCGCACCAACAGTTGTCTCCTTCTCACCAAGCTTCTTGCTGATGGACTTGTAGCCCATTTAAGCCTTTTGCAGCTCTTTGTTTGGCCTTCCAAAAGAGGACACAACTAGAAATCAGTGGTTAAGTTTTATTTACAACACTGTCCCAGAACAGTACAACCCAAATTTTTGAGTGTGTGCCGCGCCTGTTATGGAGGGACTGTTTCCTGTCCTGGCTGAGTAGACTACAGTGCCGGCTGTTCTGACTCACAGCCTGTAAGTAGGTAGTTTTTTATATTTAAAGAATTTGCCCCTGACGATTCAAACGCGAGTTGGGCAGTGTCGAGTAGCGCTTGTTGTTTGTCATTACTCCAATCACAAATGCAGACATGGTTTTATGTTTACATGGCGCGATGCAGCGCGTAAAAAGACAGTATATGTCATTATAAATAATCTTCCCACTGGATGCAACAAATGCCTCGTTTATAATGGGTTTTCATGTTTTTTTGAATCATCGCTCCGGCCTGACAGAGGATCATCACAGTATGGTGAGGGGTGTACATTTCCGTCACACGCTTGAGGTATTCGCCAATCACACACACTGGATAGCGGGCCAATCAGAGCAACCTCGCTTTTCATACCGATGAGCTTTGTAAAAAATCGACGAAAGGCGGGGCTTAGAGGAGAAATAATAATGTACAGTATGTGGAAATAATGTGTTTTTTTAACCTTAAACCGCATAAACATTTCATTACACCAAATACACAAAATAATGTTCTTTTTAGCAACATCATATGACCCCTTTAAAGTGGCAGGACTAATCTGTGTTCCACATGGGCAAATAAACCAATCTGTGGGAGCCAGAATGCTTGATGGTTGGTAGGGTCAATACTTATTTCACTCATGAAATGCAAATCAATTCAACCTTTTTAATCGTATTTTTTCTGGATTTTTTGGTTGAATTCTGTCTCTATTGTTAAATAAAACCTACCATAAAAAATTACAGGACCCTTCATTTCTTTGTAAGTGGCCAACTACAAAATCAGCAGGGATAAATAAATATTTTACCCATTGTAAATAGATCATTTATAACATTAAATAAAACATTTTGTCAGAACCTCAAGTTGTCACGGTTGCACTACTGAGTGGAGTGCGGAACAAGGAACGGAGGGAGACGTGGAGTACATAAATCCAGAGACTTTTAATAACTTAAAGGAAACACAGAAACTCAGTATACAGGAAACCTGCGGGCCGTGAACTAAAAAACAGGGAACACTATTAAACACATGACAAGAACGGGGAAAGGGGGGGAAGATTTGGGGGGGGGAACGAGAAACAATGGGATCAATGGAATTAAACGGGGAACACCTGGAATTGAATCAGGACAGGAACAGGAAACTAAACAAATATGGGCATAAACACTGGGACACAGGGAGCACATGGGGAACAAAACACAACACAAGCCTGACACAAGTAAATTAAACCTACATATTATTTTGTTTGGTTGTCTAATGTTTTATTTTCAGAATTTTGGGCAAACCGTGATATCTATTCTTAAAATCAATTATCCAGAGTCATTGCATAAAAAAATTATAATATATCTGGCATATATGAAATATAACTATTTCTATTAGTAATTTTTCTAATATTAAAATGTACAGGCTAGGATGTAAAATGTACAATCTGGCCCCCCTTTCTTTCTTTTGGTCCGTTCTTTTTATCCATGTGTTAACCCTAAAGCAGGGTCCAAAATAGACTGTCTTTGAGTAAGTTGAATTATTTCACCCCTAAATAATGAAAATTCTGTCATTATTTACCCACCCTCATTTAGTTTCTAACCCGTATTACTTTCTTTTTTATCATTATTCATTTATTTTTTTTAATTTGCTTTTTAAATCCGTTAAAGTGAATGATGGGGCTGATTGGGGGATAAAAGCACCATGTAACTGTCTTAAAGTGGGTCATGTGAATTTTTCAAGTCAAACAGGTTTGGAATGGCACACCAAAGAGTAAATAAAGCAAAAGTTTTCATTTTTGGGTGAACTACACTTTTAACTCTGACATAAACAACATGAACATATAGTTATATGCAAATTTAGACAGATATGAAATCATGTATGTATGTACATAGGGATGATCTACTGAAGCAAACATTAGATGGCTTAAACTTGATGTTATAAGAGACACAATTAACTATACTGTTAGCCACCAATATACAAGAAAACCCAACCACATAATTCCATTCCAAAAATGTACCATTAATAATTCAAAATACAATTTTTATGATCTGTACGAAATAGTTATGCCCGGTACATTTTCTCAATTCACCCACCATTGGTAAAGCTATTTTTAGACTCTCCCCTAAAGGACACTGATGAAGTGTCTTGAACTCACAGAGAGGTGTGGGTGAATTTGGAGATTTCAGAATTGTTGCATTTCTTCTTCATGTTTGATGATGGTCTGATCTCTATTTCTGTATCTCTATCTGTGGCCCAAGTGAGATTAATCGTCTGGACCTGGGTCTGGTTGTGGAGGTGTGGAATAAAGGGCTTATCTGGGACACCTTGATAGGAACAGCATGGATCCCACTTAACACCATACGCCAATCAGATGAGGTTAGTGGGCACCACCAGCCAATCGGAATGAAGAGAATACACCCTCAACAGTCACACATCTCAGCTGTCTTTCTGGTGAGGCATGAAAGTGCCACTCCCATCTTGTTTCACACAAGAAGTTAAGACCATCTGAGTCATGCCCGGAGCTGAGGTGGGTGGGGAATGCAGTGCAAATGGTGAGAATGATGAAAACAATGCCTGTTGGAATTGCTTCCAACTAGGCAGTTCTGGAATAACCCCAGGGTATCAGTCAAAGGCAGTCAATTAAAGGAATAATTCAGCCCAAAATTAAAATGTGCTGAAAATGTACCCTTAGGCCATCCAAGATGTTGAAGAGTTTGTTTCTTCAACAGATTTGGAGAAATTCTGCATTACATCACTTGACAATAGATCCTCTGCAGTGAATGGGTGCCATCAAAATGAGAGTCCAAACAGCTGATAAAAACATCACAGTAATCCACAAGTAACCCAGATGACGCCAGTCCATCAATTAATATCTTGTGAAGCAAAAATCTGCATGTTTGTTTAAAAGTCAGCCGTGTTCTGGCGAAATATATAATATAATAGCATATGCATAATATTGCTTTCTCCAGTGTGAAAAGTCATCTTGTGTGAATCAAGAAAGAAAAATGCACAGATCAAGAACTGTTTACAAATGAAAGCAGTTCAAAACACTTCTAAAATCTGTCAGTGGATTATGATGTGAGAGGACAACAAGGGATAGATGTTTTCACTTGAGAAAGCGTTATTATGGGTAATGGACTGGTATTCAGCCTAGAGGTGTGTTGGCGCCCACTCACATTTTCTGCAGAAAATATAAAAATGTAGTTGAATTAGCTAATGTGGCCCTCATGAATTTATAAATGGAAAATGCACATACTCTTGTGAAACAAATACTGTCAAAGGAGTCTTACAGGTCTCTCTCTCTCTCTCTTTCTTTAGGAGGGGCCTGGAGAATGGACCTCACTGGATTCTGAGGTTCTGATGAAGGAAGATGAGATATATGGCACTAAAAACCCCACTCCTCACCAAGTGCTGCTGGACACACGCTTTGAGCTCCCTTTCGGTAGTCCACATATAATAGAATATAATTTAGTAGAATAGAATATTCCTTATTTTATTTTATTTTTATATTTACCTTTTCTCAAACCTCTTAGAAACAGATTCTAAGCAGTTCCTTTAACTGCCATATATACAGTAGCCACAAAAATAAATTCATACATTTTTAAGTGACATAAGTGTTTTAGGGCCACTTTATGATATAAAAAATCTAAATGAATTGGGAGAAGTAAGGAGACGTAAATGGAGAACATCTCAGGGGAAAAAAGAGTGGACGCAAAGTGTGCTGATGTATTTGTGATGTTCCTGCAGTAACCTCTGTGTCTCATGCCATATTAAACACTGTGAATACAGAATTGAGTGCTGTGTGGCCAGAAAAACTGGAAGGGAGGAGTGAGAGGTGCATTGGAACAGTGGAAGCAGGAGTTTTATCTAAAGATATCAGACTTTCTTTTCCCCTTATTTCTGTATTATTTGTTTGCTTGTGCAGATATCCCAGACGATGAGGCGCAGTACTGGACTAAAAAGCTGGAGCGCATCAACTCTATGAGGATACATGATGAGGTACAGACTGTGTGTGTTTAGATGGAGTATAGATATGTGAATATGTACAGTTTGATGGACCTGGGCAAGAGTTACCATTATTCAGATTCAATGAGTGAGTTTTAAATTTGAGATATGATTTTTTTTTTCATATCCTACAAATGGAAATCTGTATAGGTTTTTTTAATTAATTTTCAGCTGTTGCCTGAAACTCAGAACCTTTTCTTAAATATATAAAAAGATACCTCATAAACTTCAGATTTGTATTTTCATACATAGTGATTTTGGTTGTGTTGAATTTGTGTATTGTATCAGGTATTTGGTATTTTGATCTCGGCAACATTGCATTGGTACTCCAAAAAATTCTGGAATTCTGCAGTTTTGTTAAAAGAATGAATGTTTACTGCCTCCTGCTGTGAGCACTGAGCACTGCAAGGGCCTCACAGTTCTACTGTCAAAAGACCACTTAAAGATGTGCTGTATAACCAATGGAGGGTAAGATTAGAGCACATGAACATCACATCTGATTAGTTACAAATGATTCCTAGCAGACATGGTTTATTGTTGTCTTAGCCAGTGTAAAACAAGTTTAAGTAAGCCTCTATCTTAGGCTTTTTGATTCACCTCATTTATGAAAACAGACACAGGTAAGCTGATGTTAGCTGAAATACTTTGTGTATTATCATGACTTTTAACCATTTTGTTAATTTCCCATCATTTTTTTATAGTATTCACTGCAAGATGAAGCACAGAGAAGACAGCTGCTCTCAGTGCCCTCGCAGTGCTGTAAGTATTCTCTTTTTAGCTTTTACTGTGGGGGAAAAAATTAAATGAAATGACATGACAAGTCCCCTTTAAGCCAGTAGATGGCAGTAGTTTATAGCTGCTGTGATGTAGTTAAACCTGATGATTATATGACATTCAGACTTTTATGTTCTGTTTGTTGTATTAATATTGCAAGTGTCAAGATTTACTTTTGCTTTAAAGGGTAGTACACTCAACAAATGAAGATTCTGTCATTTACCTTCATGTTAACTTAAACCTTTATTACTTTCTTGTTTTACTTGGAACATAAAATATGATGTTAGGCAGAATGACTCTATGATAGTCAATATTTACTTTCATTGTATGAAAACAATAATGGAGTGGAAGTGAATACTATGACATCTCTAACATTCTGTGTAACATTTATTCTTGTTCCATGAAAAAGAATGTCATACAGATTTGTAACAACATGAATATGAGAAATGAATTGCTGAATATTCATTTTTGGGTGACCTGCCCAACCATGAAGTAATTTACTGAAATACTTGATAGCAATTTGTTTAATAAAAAAAGACCGAAGTAGATTTATGATCTTACCATTATCTCTATTGTATATATTTATATAATAATATTCTATTATTGTTCTTTATTCTCCTATTTATCTAATATAATTTTTCTTTCAGATATTATATTTTGCATGAGTAACACTTACAGTAAGACGTTATTAGTTAATGTTAATGCATTGACTAACAAATGAATTGCTCATTGTCAGTGTTAAAGTATTTATGAATCTTTCTTAACATTTGTTAGTACAACTATCCATTCTTAGTTCATGTTAGCTCAGGTCTGTTAAACATTAACACATACAAATTGTGGTTTTAATAATGTATTAGTAAATTATGAAATTAACATTAAGATTAATAAATGCTTTAGACTTTTATTTCATTGTTAGTTCATGTTCACTAATGTAGTTAATCAATGTTATCAAATAGAACCTTATTGTAAAGTGTTACCATTACATCTATCTTCTGCTGTTTAACTTTCTCCAAACCACTAGGCAATTGGACATACTTTGGATGGAATGATCAGCAGAGTATGTACTTAATGTGTGTTGGAACTAATCATCATTTCACTTATTTTCTTTCTTTCTTTCTTTCTTTCTTTCTTTCTGTCACCAGAAAGAATGAATATGAATAATTTACATTACACAAATATGCAAACAGATTCTGGAAGTGATTAAGCAAAATATATAATATTTATTAGTAATACACCAGAATCTAAGACATCAAGTTGTCTAATATGCACTACCAGTCAATTGTTTTGAAACACTAGACTGAATTTATGTTTGCCATCTTAAGGGGCGGTCACACTAGACTTTTCCCTCCATTGGCTTCCATTCATACACGTGCAAATGTGGGAGAGCAGAGCATAGTTTTGCATTTCGGTGCATTACAAAATTCAAGTTTGGTGAACTCTGACCTGCTAATTAATATCACATGAAACCGTGTGACCAACAGCAGATCAAAACATCACAGCATGACCTCGTAGCTGAATTAAAAGAACAGAAATGTAAAACTGCAGCATTGCAGGAAAGTGGAGCAGATTGTATGGTTTTACATTTGGTTGAATTTAAGTTTTTGAAAAGACGCTGCAGAGCTCAACGTCATATCATGACCGTTGCAGTGTCTGAGGAAATTTCATATGCTCAAAGACAAGTCATGTCTGACCATGGCTTTAAACCATTCGATAATGCTTATATTCTTAAAATTATTCGTTGCAAAACTATAATTTTATGACAATTTTATTTATTATATTTTCATTGGTCATTTTACTATTATTTTAACATTTGGAAAATAGTAATAATAAAGAATGTGTTTGTCTGCCCAAGCTGATGACTAATAGTGTACATAAAACAAGATGAAGTATAGTGCATTTGCAAACTGAAATTTTCCACTATTCCTCCTTTCCTATTTTGGTTATTCATCATTCCTTCATTATACATATATTTTTACTTCATGCATTTATTTGTTGTGTATGTGATTTGTATTTAGAAATGTGTAATTGACAAATAACATCTCCATCACCTTTATCACCTAAATAATTATAAATGTAGTTTAAAATAATTTATGCCGGAATATAGCATATACCACAACTGTCACTGCTTTAGCATGGTCTTTGGAGTCTCTACATTAATTTAATTTAATTTTTAGGTGACATCCTCCCTGACCATACTTTATTCATTTCTGGATTATGTTGTGCTGTAGCTTTTGATGACCACGACAGCGCTGGGGATGACCGGGACAGTGATTACCGCAGTGAGACAAACAGCAGGCCTCCACGATACCACACCACAGCTCAACCCAATTCCTCGGTACATCAGTACCCTATTGGCCGAAGATTACAGAATCGGGCATTATCAAAAGAGTCTAGGACAGACTCTATCCAGAGCTATGACTTGGATTATAGAGAAGGAAGGGAACAGAGGTATGTTGATTACACAAACACATGTACAGCTTGGCATACATTGAAATATTCCATTACCCACACATTATCTAAAAATACTTAAAAAAAAAAAAAAAGATATATTTTAACAAATATTAAAATTACGGAAGCAACTCTAAATAAGATACTATGACTTATTTTCAGATAATGTCTTGAATATACTTTTGTCTTTCTTTCTTCTTTCTTTTAAATTTGTTTTCTTGTTTAAAGTTTGTTAAAAACAAGGGCAGTGTGCAAAAATCTGCCAGTGCAGTAAAACAAAATGCAAATATTCAAGATATGATCTATGAATAATATCTAAGAGTTGCTTCTAAACTAAATTTTAAGAATTAAAAAATCGTCAAGAAAGTAATTTTTTTTACAGTCAGTTTAGCTCCAAAATTTTTTAATTTGACTTGTTTCATACATTTTCATCTTTCTGTCTTTCTTTTTTTATCCATCTATATAATTTAATTTATGATTTTGTTAATTTCTCTTCCTGTTCATTCTTCTCCTCATCCATGCTTCTGGCACTTTCACTTTATGCACACCAGATTTTCAAGTGGTAAATGATTCCAGTGGACTCAGGTATGGGAGTTGAAGACTGGGAGATCAAATACAAAATTAATGACAACATACTGGATGATTACCTGGAACCAGAGCAGAAAACGTGGGGTGATGATGATGACACCAAGAGTGAAATTTATAGAATCAACTCCAAAGACAGTCGGTTTTACCAGACAATACAGTGTGATGCAATGTCCCCAGAGGAGGCTGAGGAGTATGATGCATCAGGAAATCCCATCAGGAGAGCAGCCATAGGCAGCAGTGAGGTCCGTTTGGTCTATAAGGAAGCTAGAAACTTCGAGGATGAAATTTCCCCTCCTGAAAACATCATTCCTTCAATTTCGCAACTTCGCAAGGCAAACCAAGCATCATATACAGAGGGGCTGTTGTACAAAACCAGGATGTGGGCCAAGAACTCATTTGAAGACACCCTTGAGAACTACACAATTTATTGTGAGGAAGAGGAAGCCAGGATGAGAGCAAGAAATGAATATGGGTCTGCAGGATCTGATGAAATGCAGTTCTCTCTTGGGTCTGAAGAGGAGCTAGATGATATGTCGTTTGTAGAAGAGAATGCACAGTATGAATATGACAGTTACTACAGTAATGCAAGATATATTTCCTCTTATGATGCATGGTCACAAGGCTTTAATGAACAACAGAGCAGCATGGGAAATGATTGCACAAGGGGCCCAGATGAAATATTGCCACCTGTGCAGAAGCCAAATAAGGAGTATCATGATACTATGGATGAACTTCAGAACTTAGTTGACTCTGTGTCAGAATATCTGGCTGGACTGAAGCCAGATGCAAGGTCCACAACGTCAAGGTCAGACTGTGTCACAAGGAGTAACACAACACCAGTCAAGCAATCAGCCAGCAAATATATCTGTTCAAAGTGCCAACAATCAGCAAAATGAGTCTAGTGGCATCATATCTGGACTTTTGAGCAAACTTACTACAACAGCTGAAGAACCAATAGCAACGAGTGAAGCTTCCCCTAATCAGAAACCAAAACAGCAGAAACAAGACCATTCTGGAATTAAACCTAGTCAAGGTCGCCCACAGATTCAGAGAACCAAACCAGTTGAACTTATGTCCTCTGAAGATGGAGGTGCAGAAAAATATCAAAAAGTTTCAGCACAAAAAGTTTTCTTGTCTGGATTATCTAGCAATGCCTCAGAGGAAGACACTTCATCTAAACTTCCTTCTCAAATCAAAGAACCACCCCAAAAGTAGTTGTAATAGTGGTGCAGGTATTCTATCTGGAATTTTAAAATCCGGAGCTAATAAAAATGACGCTTCAACAAAAAGTAAGGACCTAGAGAAGGTCAAGGTCAAGGTCAACTTTATTATCCCCAAAGGGCAATTTGTTTTACAGCCAACAGTAAACCATATGCAAACAACAAACAAGCAACCACAACACAAACAAACACACAATGACTTCCATTAATAATATACATAAAATTATTTATAATTTAAGAAGCTAATGGCAGCTGGTATAAAATAATTTTTAAATCTATTAGTCCTACATAAAGGCAAATAATATCTACGAGTAGAAGGAAGCAACTTAAAAACATTCTGCAAGGGATGGCTGGGATCATTCATAATTAACTCAGCCTTCTTCAAAGTCCTAGACAAATCGTTCAAATCATTTAAAGTGGTGCCAACAATCTTACCACACACTTTAAAAATACCCTGCAATCTGTTCCTGTTTTTAACGTTTAGTGACCCATACCAACACACAAATGAAAAAGTAATGACAGATTCAATACAACAAGAGTAAAACATCTTCATGAAAATACTGTCCACCTTAAAACTACAAAGCTTCCGCAGGTAGAACATACGCTGGTGGGCTTTCTTACACACAGCATCCACATGAGCCTCAAAGGTCAACTTTTCATCTATTACAGTACCAAGGTATTTAAATTGATGTACAACCTCAACAACATGATCATTAATGATCACAGGAGAGATGACTGTAGGATTCTTCCTAAAATCTACAATCATCTCTTTTAAGTACATTTATGTCCAAAAAGGACAATTTACACCAATCAATAAAATCTGCCAGTACAGGATCAAGATCTTCACTATTTAAAAGGGAAACAATCACTGAATCATCCGCAAACTTGATGATATGACGCCTCTCCAGTTGTGTTTGACACTCATTAGTATAAAGCACAAATAAAAGAGGTGAAAGAACACATCCTTGCGGTGACACAGTCGAAGAAAAAAGTACATCAGATAAAACCCCATTTACTTTCACACGTTGAGACCTATCAGTTAAAAAAATCCATCAGCCAATATATCAGCCCGGAATCAATATTATAAACCCTATTTAACCTTTCTGCTAAGATATGTGGCTGGATACAATTAAAGGCAGATGAAAAATCTATAAAAACTAATCGCACAAAAGTCTTTACACCCTCAAGATGTGCTAAAATCATGTTTAATATAGTACTTATCGCATCATCAACCCCCCTACCAGACCTGTAGGCAAACTGAAACGGATCTAAATTTTCCTGTACCATGGTCAAAAGCTTATCCTTCACAACCTTCTCAAATGTTTTCATAATCAGAGAGGTAAGTGCTACTGGCCTGTACTCAAACATTTTGGTACATTATTCTTAGGCACAGGTACAATAATAGATTCCTTCCAGAGACGAGGAACCTTATGAAGGTGCAGTGACATACTAAAAATGAAACAAAAAATATCTGCCAAACTGTTCTGCACAATTTTTAATAATACGAACTCCAATACCATCAGGGCCCGGACTTTTCCTCTCTTTAACACCCCGGAAACGTTTTAAGACTGTATCCCTATCAATATTTACGCTATTTTGTGTAAGCATTTTTTTTGTTAAGCATTTTTAAAAGCTGCCAATTCCTGACTAAAATTATGAACATTAATACGATTATAAAAAACATTCAAATCATTGGCAAGATCAGAGTCAAGCTTCCCGTCAAGAGAAATATGACTTTTTTTAGAATGCATCCCCATCATGGACTTCACCCCCTCCCATGCAGAACGAGAATTCCCAGTATTAAACATATACTCCACTTTATCCTTGTAATTAAGCCTTGCCAATTTAAGATCCTTCTTAACTTGCTTTTGTAATACCTTATACATCACCTTGATTAAAACAAATGTTCCTCTGCATAATTAAGTTTTTTACAGATTTAGTGACCCATGGTTTATTGTTAGGATAGATGCAAATTTCTTTCTTGGGGATAATAAGGTCCTCACAGAAAGAAACATAAGCGGACACAGTCTCTGTAAGTTCATCTAAATCAACACAAGCATTTATAAACACATCCCAATTTGTGCAGCTAAAACAGTCCTGGAGAGAGTTCATAGATTCCTCCGACCACACCGGAACTAAACGACGTTCCGGCTTAGTTTTCTTAAGGACCGATTTATATAACGGAACCAGGTACACAACATTATGATCTGACATACCTAAGGGAGCTCTACAAAAAGATTTATACGCACCCTTCACAGATCCATAACATAGATCGAGACATTTCTTATAACGTGTAAAACAGGTTACATACTGATAAAAATCACTCAAGGACTTCCCCATTTTACAATGATTAAAATCACCCATAACGAAGTTCGGTGCATCCGGCGTCATCCTTTGAAGTCTTTGCACAGTTTTTGCAACAATTCGAGTTGCCATATCAACATTAGCCTTCGGGTGAATATAAACAAGCGTAACAAACAGCTGCGGGAACTCTCTTGGTAAATAATAGGGCCGTAGGGAAACAGATAAAAGTTTGATGTCAGGTGTACATAGGGTCTCCCTAACGACCACCGTACTACACCAGTTTTTGTTCACATAAAGACATAATCCTCCACCAAGTGATTTACCAGTCACAGCTGGATCTCTGTCCAAGCGATAGGGTTCCCCAAAACCATTAATTTCCAAATCGGAATAAGAATCTTGTTCCTTAAGCCACGTTTCCGTAAAAGCAAGAAGACATGCACTGCTATACTCCTTAAGGAACTTAACATTTGCCCGAAGATCATCCAATTTATTACGGAGCGACTGAACGTTAGCCAACATAACCGTAGGGAGAAGCATGCGACGATGACCTTGTCTCTTCAACATCTGGCGAACGCCACCGCGACCTTCCCCCTCTCCTCACCTTTTTCGGCTTGGATATACATCCTCGATTCACATCAGTAGGTCCGACAATGTTACCCAAACCCGAATAACTTCTTCTGGAAACACCATTAGAGGATCCACCGTGCCAACTTCAGAGTTACGTAGTAGTAGGAGAAACTCGCGGCTGTACCGTATAGGTCCACGGAAGTCGCAAAAAAACATCAGAAAGTAGCAAAAAAACATAAAAAATAAAAAAGGACCCGACATATTAAAAGAAGTCATTGTTATAACAAACAACACAAAATTTGTTTTTTTTTTAAAAAACTGTTGTTGTTTTTTTAAAAACCACACTACACGCTACCAACTGCTGCTGCGTGTCGCCGTACCACAGCGCCAACAGGAAGGGCTTCCTTGATCGACTAATGTCTAAGCAGAGCAAAGACGAGTCCACTACTTCAGTTAGCACTGGGAGTTCAGAGTCTAACAAATTAGTGAGTGAAGCTTCTCAACAACAAGCTAACCTGCATCCTGCAGTGAAGTCCACCCAACAGTACATGGAGGAGATCCATAGACTCTTATATGGCACGTCTATTAATTATGGCTACCAAGATCTATTGTATACATTTGCTGTGCATGGTGTGATTCCCCCAGAACTGTATGAACATCATTGTCTCATAGAAGCTCTTCTTTGGAAGCAACTGAATGATTGTGCTCTATTGGAGACCCTAGCAACACAAGTTCCAGACTGTTATTTTGTAAATCAAGTGGAAATGCCATTATTCTCTGAACCGGTTGTAGAGACACCTGAATGGTGGAACTTGAAAAACATGGATCCTAGTCAGTTCCATATACCCTCACATCCTTGGCAGGATGTTGTCAACCTGCCATTTCAAAGTAGTCTTCCACTAGCAAATGGAGACGATATTATTGTATTTGACATGAGTAGCACAAACAAGAATCCCTGGGGAGGCTGTGACAATTGAAATGGTTTCGGTGATAAAAGAAGCAAAAAGACTTGGATGGAGAAAACCACTGCTATAAACCTCTCAACAGATGTACCAGCAAAAAAATATTTGTGCCAGTCAATGTCAGACTTTAGACTAAATGGCAAAAATGCCTCAAAAATGACCCAAAAACCACATTTAGATTTGAAATATGACTCAAGATTCTTCAGACGACTCACTGAAAAAAAGGGGCCATTGGATTTGACTCCAGGTGCAGTTGATCTCAGTAGCACTGTAGCTGCCAGTGAAGATATAGAGGATGACGTGTTCTTTGAAGATTCTGAGTGGTACCAGCAGTGGCTGTCCCTGTTAGAGCAGGGAATGTGGTGGCCGGCTGAGGCAGGAGATTGTGGCTATTAGGTTTACATGGATGAAGAATATATATACACTCTTTTGACTGATAGGGCTGGGAAGCACCTTTATGCATGTGCAACCCCAGAGGAGAGCCATGTTTTAGAACAAATCACTGAAAATATTTCAAATATTCTACATAAAAAAATCAAACCAAAGGTGATGCTCTGTGGTTTTAAAATACCTCTGTTCAATGAAGATTAAGTTCTGTGGATACCAGGAAAAAATCAGTGTGACTCGCAGCTCCTAAATGCACCTGTTGATTTTTTTTCAGCTCTTTAGAAAGGAGACAGGATTATGAACATGAATCTTGAGTGGTTCTCCAAAATGTTTCAGGACTCCATAAATGCACAGACAGAGAAACCTCTTGACTTGAGCGTGTACAATCTCAAAAAAGTAAAAATGGGTTCACAAGAGCCAAGTATAATTTCTACAGCGGAGCAACTACAAGCAGCTGACTTCTCTAAGAAAGCAAAGAACCCATGTCATGGAGGACCATACTGGATAAATCAGGGTATTAAAGACCTTTTTCCTGAAGTATCTGTACATCAGTTCACTTCTCCAGTTACTTTTACTTCATCGGTGGGCTATAGACAGCATCCCTCAACTATGAAACCTTCAATTCCTGAAATCATGATTGGACATCTGCAAGCCTGTTGACCAGAAAACTCAAAGTAAGCAAACTTTCAATTCTGTTTTTTCACCAAATGAAAACTTTGTTGAAAGGACATCTACTGCACCACAAACAACTAAAAGCACAGCATGAGCAGGATCTACAATTACACCACAACTCTACTTCAGAAAAAATAAGGATTAAATTCTCTTCCAGTGACTCAGCACCAGTGTGGAAAAGTCTAAAAGAAATCACCAATTACAAGACACCATACCCCAGCACTGTGGAGAATCAATACCTGGCAGACGTTCTGAACGAGTTCTGCTGAAGGTTTGAAAAGACACCCCACACCCGCCCTGAACACCTCTCCACACAACCATTCACACCTCCAGCAACCCCCCTCTCCCCCACACCTGCAATTCAGATCAGCGAAGAAGAGGTGCGCCAGGTCTTCCGGAAGCAGAAAAGGAGAAAAGCACCAGGCCCAGACTGTGTTACACCAGTCTGTCTGAAATCCGGTGCTGACCAGCTGGCCCCCATCTTCACACAGATCTTCAACAGATCACTGGAGCTGTGCGTAGTCCCTGCCTGCTTCAAACGCTCCAACATCATTCCCATTCCAAAGAAACCTAAAATCACAGGACTTAATGACTACAGACGTGTTGCTTTTATGTCTGTGGTGATGAAGTCATTTGAGAGACTGGTGCCGGCCCACCTGAAGGACATCACTGGACCCTTGTTGGATCCTCTTCAGTTTGCCTACAGAGCAAACAGGTCTGTGGACGATGCAGTAAACATGGGACTGCGTTATGTTCTGCAACATCTAGACAGACCAGGGACTTATGTGAGGATCCTGTTCGTGGACTTCAGCTCGGCCTTTAACACTATCATCCCAAACCTCCTCCTGCCCAAACTAACTCAGCTCTCCGTGCCCACCTCCGTCTGTCAGTGGATCAACAGCTTCCTGACAGACAGGTAGCAGCTAGTGAGGTTGGGAAAATACACATCCAACACTCGTAAGATCAGCACTGGAGCTCCTCAGGGTTATGTTCTCTCTCCACTGCTCTTGGCGTCCTGTACACCAATGACTGCACGTCTAAAGACCCCTCTGTCAAGCTCCTGGAGTTTGCAGATGACACCACACTCATCGGCTTCATTCAGGATGGTGACGAGTCTGCTCACAGACAGGAGGTCGAGCAGCTGGCTATCTGGTGCAGTCTCAACAACCTGGAGCTCAACACTCTCAAAACTGTGGAGATGACCGTGGACTTCAGGAAAAACCTCCCTGTACTCCCCCCACTCACCATCATGGACAGCACTGTGACTGCAGTGGAGTCATTCAGGTTCCTGGGCACCACAATCTCTCAGGACCTGAAGTGTGACACTCACATAGACTCCATTGCAAAAAAAAGGCCCAGCAGAGGTTGTACTTACTCCACCAGCTGAGGAAGTTCAACCTGCCACAAGAGCTCCTGAAACAGTTCTACTTTCCGCCATCATTGAATCCATCTTCTGCACTTCAATAACTGTCTGGTTACCAAAATCTGAAAGCTACCAAATCTGACCTCAGAATACTTCAGAGGGTAGTCCGGACTGCTGAGCGAATCATTGGTACAACCCTCCCTTTCTCTCCAAGAACTGTACTTACCCAGAGTGAGCAAAAGGGCTGGCAAAATAACTCTGGACCCCTCACATCCAGCACAATCCCTCTTTGAACGTGCCTCTTTGAAACGCTACAGAGCTCTGAGCACCAGAACGGCCAGACGCAGGAACAGTTTCTTCCCTCAGTCAATCCATCTCATGAACACTTAACAATAACTGTGGAACACTCACTATTTATTCACTCATACACTTATTTAGCTAACACTCATACTCAGTCTACACCTAAAATTTTCACATAATATACAGTACCTGTACAAAAAAAATTGTCTATTGTAATATACCTGACTACAGTTTGTCGTTTATTATTTTTATTCCTTATTTCTTGTTCTATTTTTAATATATTATTTTTTTTCCTGTGTTTTTTTGTTCTTGTTCACGGTCATTCTGTTACACTGTGGAAGCTTCTGTCACGAAAACTAATTCCTCGTATGTGTAAACATACCTGGCAATAAAGCTCATTCTGATTCTGACAACTTCAGGCCACTTCTACAAAACCTTCTGATCTACTGAATGTCAATGGAAAGCCACCTACATCAACTTGGCTACTTCCTGTAAAACCAGCAAATTCAACAATACAGGATGGGTTTACACAGCAGAGTGCAACAACTACACTGCGAGTATTACCTACTCCACCAACCTCAGAACAAGTCACAAAAAGTATTGCTTCTAAGCCTTCTGCTGCATCTCAGAAACACAAACTGGCAAGACAGCCATCACAGACAACACAGTCTCCTTCATCAGAGAAAGCATCTAATTTTGATGGTTCTAAGATTGAAATAGTTCCCATGAAGCCAAAACCTTCCACTGATGTCAAATCAAAGACTATCATTGCCACCACCACAGAATTTACTTTTTAACAAGCCTCAAATGGCAGTCGACTCTTTTTTTTGTAGTAAACCTATGGATTTCTCTGGAACCTTGAGCAAAAAAGACAAAGGTATTGATGAGAAAACTCCATCAGATACTGATGCTGAAAAGTCTATTCAGGATGTCATTGATTTTACCACAACAAAACTAAAAGTTAAAAAGCAGAATGAAGAGACTATTCCCATGGGTGAGACAGCTGCTGTTGATCTGACTGTTGAGTTAAATGAGGAAGTGAAAGAAATCAATGTCACATTTCCAGCTCTAGAGGTCATGATAATGTCTGATGTGCCTCTGAGAACTGTATCTGCTCCAGCCTCTCTGAGAAGCAGACCGCAATACTTTCCTCCAGACAGTGGAATTCTCATACAAAAAGACAGCTGTGGCAATGAAGCACCCATATCAAGACAAAACCCCCAGCTTGCAAGACAAGCCTCAGAGCAGATATCCCAGGCAAACAGTATTCAGATAAGTTCTGACAGAGTCCTGGTGGATTCACCCTTAAAGGTAGCGTTCAAGTCTGCCTCAACACCAGTTCAACTTGATCGGCTCAAGGGAGGCCCATTTAAGCAAAGTTCCAAACCCAGCCAAGTACCAACTTCCATACCTCGGGCACCATCACCTCATACAAATCCTGAAATAAAGAAATCACCAGTGTTAAGCCCAGCATTTCACATGGCTGCTCAAAATAAACAAATTGGCCTCGTAAGGCAGACTTCACTTGGTAGTGAATCCATGAGAATGAGTCATGTGACTAAACAGTCATATAATGAGAGCACTGCTCCAGCTAATTCAATCAAAGCAACACTGGATATGACTTTAAAGGCAGCCAATAAGCATATGGAGACAACGATCACTGAGACTTCAGCAACTGAAGCAGTACCCCTTGTAAGAAGCAGACGGGCCTCGCCATTGCTTGTAGAGCCATCAGCACCAGAGGTAAATCTTATCCTACAAAGGCATCAATCATTACCCCGGCTTGTATGTAGGGAATCCAGGTTTTTCCAGGAAGTTCCTGTTTTACACAGCCAAAACCATATTTGCGAGAGAACTGCAAGTTTGCCAGTGCAACCCTCTCATTATCATCAAACAGCAACTGCTCCAGCAAATGCAATAAAGGCTACATTAGATATGTCTGCTAAATCACCTACTTTTTCGACTGTGGTTACTGAGGAAATTCAAAAGGAAGCACTGCCACTTGTAAGAGCAAGATCAACATCAATCTCAGAATGCAATGACGAGCTTGTTGGATTGCCTATGCTTGTTGAGCCATCAGTGCCAGAGAAAAGTCTTATCCCACAAAGGCGTCAATCATTGCCACATCTCTTATCTAATGACTCCAAGTTTTTCCAAGAAGACCCTGTTTTATACAGCCAAAATCGTCCTTATAACAGGACTGCAAGTTTACCAGTGCAGCTTCCTCATTATCATCAAACAGCAGCTGCTCAAGCAAATGCAATTAAAGCTACAATAGATATGTCTGCAAAATCAACTACTTGTTCATCAGTGGCAACTGAGGTGTTTCAAAAGGAAGCACTGCCACTTGTGAGAGCAAGATCAACATCAATCTCAGATGGCAATGAGGAGGTTGTTGGTATGTCTTTGATTGTGGAGCCTCCAATACAACAGAGGAAAACTCTTGTTATGAGTTGTGAATCAAAATCAAATGTTAGACGAAGTGATTCTTTACAGCGTATGGATTTGAAAACATCCCAGTTAAGTCCAGTCTTAAGCCAACAAACACCTAGTTGGCAAGCAGCCTCTGCTCCAGCCAGTGCAATTAAAACAATTGTAGATATGTCTCCAAAGCCAATTGAAAAAATCAAAGAGGAAAAGCAAGAATTATCTCCAATGCCATTGATGAAAAGAAAAATATCTGCTACTGTGGGAACACTGAAAGAAAAGAATAGTGGTACTTCAAGCCAGCAGTCCCTTGAAGTCAGAAGCATATCTACTAAAGTGGGTTGCTTTCAAAGCAAAGCTCATACATTACAAATGACATGGCAATCATCTCGTTTAGGACAGCCCAACAGAATACCCACATCACCAGCTAATACAATCAAGGACATAGTTGACCTGTCTCCAAGACACTTGTCAGATCCAACAGAGATTTGTGGAGAAGTTATGATTGAAGCTGGTGTGCTGTCACTTGTAAAGAGAAGACCAACCACTGATGCTGAAGTATTAAAAGGACTAGCTGGTGTACCTTTACTGGTCGAGCCTCCTTTGCTTCCTAAACTAGTTTGTGGGCAAAGTAAATTGCCTGATAAAATATCATCTTTCTCTTTGAAATCAACTATAGCTCAAGGAACAAAAGGATCTTCTGCACCAGCTAACACAATTAAATCCACTATTGATATGCCTGTGGTCTGATCAACTTCTAAGCTCTCTGAGGGATCAGCAGGAGAAATACTTCCAAGTGGAGTAATGACTCTTATCAAAGATAAAGCAGCCATCAACAAATATTCAAGAAAAGACTCAATAGGAATAGCTGATTCTTTTTCACGTTCTGAGCAGGTCCCTCAAAAAACATCACCTTTTATATCATTACTAGAGGGAAAAGGTAATCCACACCAAATGCACTTATTGAATGGACGTCATACTACAGATCCTTTGATGCACCAACAGATCTCTACCTATTACCGAAATGGAATCCTGTCAGTATCAAAGAAACAAACTGTAGAATTTCAGCCCTTCAGCAAACCGGTGGACTTCTCTGTCATTGTTTCAACTACAAAGTGTAATTGCTCCTCTGTTCTGCAAAATGGACATCCTGTGGATTTTACTAGAAGTGAAGAAGAGAAATCAAGGATTGGAAGCAGATATCCAAAAGGCGGTAGTAGCACTTTTATGAAGTCTTATGTTGGGGCTGTTGACCTGACTGCTGACATAATGAATGACTTAAATAGAAGCAAAAGTGGTGATGATGTCAAAGATCTTTCAACTCCAAGGACTACTAGCATATCCACTCAGAGCATATGAGCATGTACAGCACTTATATATGCCACTTCAACAAATAAGAGAGATTCTCATCAACTGTCAGGAAATTAGAAAATATTGGCCCCCCAAATAAAGAATGTAGCTAAACCTCAAGCATCATACTCATCTATTCCGTCCAATGTGCCTACACAAATGTCAGATTTATCAGATCAGATGAATAGTCATTTGCACAGAACTGATTTGCATATCTCTAAATCTTCTGTACAACTAAAGAAAGAACAAAGTGAACCTGCTGAACCAATAAACACACAGCCCCTGAATAAGGAGCTTCCGTTTGCAAGCAACACAAATGTTGATCCACATGGCTCTCATCTCTCTACACAAATCAGTTATTCATCTAAAGTGGTGACCTTCAGTGACCTGCCCCCAAAATCTATGTCTCACATAAATTGCTCAGAGCATTCAACTAATCAGCAAGTAGCTCAAAATTCTGTCATCAGTAGACAGATGGCAAGACACCAGTCAATTCCCTTGGCATTAACTGAGAATAAAGGGAGTCAACTTTTTCAGCGTACTGAGCCATTTATTACATCAGCTTCTGCTGTTTTCACTACAGTCTCAAGACCCAAAGGTATTGTCAACCAACCAACAGTGGAAAGCTTTGGAGAAGATTGCATCCCTCAGAGTGGGACAGCTACTTTCAAAGGAAATCCTTTAGCATTAGACAATGCACTTGTTCAAACTTCAGTTGTTCCAGTTACAGTATATCAGTTCAAGATGTATCCATACCTGACCAAGGTTTATCATCTAACTTTGTGTCTATTGCTGCAAACCTGCCAGTGATGACTTCTGCCACTGTACTAGAATCAGTAGTTGTTGTACCTACAAGTACTCCAATCTCTCAAGTTTCCATGGCATGTTCAAGACCACTTTCAACAAGTCCTGCTGTCAAACCAAGTGTTATGGATGGTCGTCAACTATCTCCAGATCAAGACTCAAATTCAAGCCCAGTCACAAAGATGTCAGTAAAAGGTTTGATATCATTGTTTGATGGAGAAAGCTCACAACCAGCAACAGTTATTGTCTCACAAAGAAGTGATACAATTATACAGTCAATTATCAAGCCATCACTAAATTAATGTATTGAATCTAACCAAGAAGTGACAGCATCTCCAAACCAGACAGTGACGAAAACAGCTGACATGTCAGTGTTCAGTGGAACCATACCAACTACTGTTCAAGTTTCACCAGTTCCATCTCAAGTTTTATTCCACTAACCAGTCTTTAACAACAAGTTCACTCGTACAACATAGTGGCACAATTTTTCAGCCAATGAATGTTTCTGTAATGCCAGGAGAGTCACAGTCTCAAGAAAACACTTCTGGAAGCGTCCCCTTTCCTGAAGGTTCAGTCACAAGTGATACATCATTTCTGGTTGCCACCAGCCCTGCTACATCTTCCTGTGTGTCTACAGTTACTCCCTTAACACTTTAAACACAATTGAAAGAGATACCATTTATGGTTATGTCTGGCAACCAGAGTGATTCAAGCCAACCATATGAAATGTCAACTCAACATCATTCTGCTACAGTCAGTGGATGTGGTGCCCAGCATACGTCAGTTCAAGCCACTTCACAGTTCTCTGTACCTCATACAGCAGCAGTGTCTCAGTCTGTTTCAACACAAGATACTGTTGTGGACAGCGTTAGTCAATTAGGTGTTGCTCCCCAGCAGCTTGTTTTGTCTGAGATGATGTCTATTGAAGAGACACCATCTTTCATTCAAGTTTCACCCACTGAGCTAGAGGGACGATCAGTAGTTATTTCTGGTTTGGGCCCCAGAAAGATGCTTATACCTCAGATCATGATTTCAGAGCCTAGCAGTCCTGAAGACTTTTGTAGTGAAGAAGATACCGTGACGGATGAACATCATACAACACAGAAAGGTGACATTATCATTGACAAGACTCCTATGGAAAGCCCTGATGGTTCTCAAAACAATTTAGCTATCGAAGATGTGGAATATCAAGAAACTGACAATCAGAGCATAAAAATGAACCTCTCTAATATAATGGCATCCCCAGAGGCTCTAACAGAGGTTTCAGAGATTAAACATGATGAATCTATTGATGTACTCACCGATTCTGATGTATTTTCAGCACCATTAATACCAAGCACTGTTGAACAAAATAAGAATATCTGCCCTAAGGCCAGCTGTTCTGAAAAAACATATCCTGATGACGATTACAAGGAGGGCGACCAAGTGTCTAATCTTGAAGATACTGCAAACACAGGATCAACAATGTGTAAAGAGAAAATAAAAGATCACGAGGCATCCTCTAAAGTAATGTCTGACAAATTAAGTATCATTTCTGGACTTGTGTCCTCAGGAACAGAAAAAATACCATTAGAAGACACTCTAAAAACCTCTAAATTAATGACTGACAAACTAAGTATTACCACTGGACCAGAATCTTCAGAAATAGAAAATGTACCATCAGAAGACACTCTAAAAACCTCTAAAGTAATGTCTGATGAACTGAGTATTACTTCTGGACCAATGTCACCAGGAGCAGAAAAAGTACAATCAGTAGATACTCTAAATACCTCCATATCAAAATCTGAACCAAGTACAAAGGAAGTGGAAGCACATAGTTCAGTGGACAGTCCATACTAGGAGGGATACTTCCTGGATCCTCATCGTCTAAAGAAATACCAGGTTCAGGGTTGTTCTCAGTGTTTGGAAGTTCTGCTCCTCAAGCAACCCCTGCACCATCTGCACCTAAAGAGCCACATGGAAAGGGCTTATTTTCTATATTTGGTGGATCTCAGCCACAACCTGACCAGCAAGGTTCACCTGTGTCTGGCCCAAAAGATCTGCCTGTAGGACCAAGACTACCACACATGCCTACTCCAAGGGTGGCTACAGGACCTGGACCAAGAGGACCACCAGGACATGTTCCGATGTCTACATCAGGACCTGCACCAAGGGGTCCAAATCCAAGAGGGCCCACTTCCAAAGAACCACTGGGCAAAGGACTATTTTCTGTGTTCAGTGGGTCTTCACAGCTGACAGCACCAACAGGGGGAACTGCTGCAAAAACACCTGGATCCTCAATACTTGGAGGTATTTTGCCTGGTTCTGGGGACAAAGAAAACAATGGGCCTGGTTTATTTTCCATGTTTGGTGGAGGTGGTTCTCAATCCCAAACACCAACTGATGCTGCTGCAGCCGAATTCACCAATAAGGAGTCAACAGGAAAGTGATTGTTTTCCATGTTTGGTGGGCCAAGTCCAGCTGGATGCTCTGAGACAGAAAGTCTCTTTAAAGTTCCGTCTGTGTTCTCATCAGATAAAACAAAATCTACTGGATTCAGTCTCATGTCTTTTGTGGATGATAAGAAATCTGATTCAAAACCCGTAGATGCATCCACTGTAAGGGTGCATTCTCTCACATGCCATATAACACCCACACCTTTAACTGATGCAATTGCAGATGAAAATACATCAGTTGAGGCTGAAAAAGATGTTCCAGCAGCAACAGCCCAAACTAGACATTATTGTACCTCAGCCAGGAATAGTGGGTTTTCCTGCTCAGCCAAGACCAAGAATGGCAGGACCTTTTTGCCAACCCAGACCTGGAATGCCTGAACCAAGAGAACCTAGACCTGTCATTTCCAATCAACCAAGACCAAGAATGCCTGGGTCTCAAAGACCCCCAGAGCCTGCTGCATTTTCTGGGTTTATGTCAATGTTTTCTGGCCCAAGTGCTTCTAGCAAGCCAGCAACCTCTAGTTTCTTCTCAGTGCCACAAAATTATATTAAGAACCACTTTCATCCATTAATCCTTTAAACTGTACATAGATATTAAACATTAGAGTTAACTGCTACTGATTAATTTTATATTTTTATATATTTATCGTTTTTTATCTAGTATTATAATAAATAAATAAATGAGCACTGTCCCCAGTATGTATATTCAACTTTTTCCGTAAGATTCTTCATACTGCATTACTGTAATGACCTAATTGACTTGTTACCCAAACACATTTTAAAGACTGAAATGGAGTCCAGTGTGATTTAGTTTGAGAATGTTTAATCTGTGTTTGAAGTGACTCCCATTTGTTTATTCAGTTCCTTGAAAAAAATTCCGCATTGAGCCAGTCAGTCTTAAGATTGTGCAGTTATTCTAGAATTAATTTGATAATTGCATCTTTTTGTTCCTTCACCAGCCCGGTGGACAGTTCTCGATTTGGGTCTTCTGGTAACCTTAGCCAAGCCAGTTCCCAGTTCAGCTCTGGGCCAGAAGAACGAAACTATTCAGATGCTCAGATCAGGCCTACTGTTGTAGCTCAACCTCTTCCAGCCTTAGATGACACAGAAAAAGGGGAAAGAGAGATACTAGCAAATGTGGAGAAAGAAGTACAGGAAGAGAGTATGCCCAAGCCTGTTGCTAATCAAGGGAGAAAGCCAGAGAGGCAGCACAGGTAAGTGTTGCACATTTAATAGATGTGAATAGAGGATGGGTAAAATAATCTAGAAAATACAAGGAAAAGGGGATGCAATCATATGAAACCTAAAAACTAAACTAGTATATAAATAAATGTAAAAGTACAACACTGGAAAAGGTGTATTGTTTGACCATGATTGTAACTGTAATGAAACTTTATAATAAATAAACATTGTTTAATTGTATCAGAATCATGTTTTAAATGTTTGTTTCTGATATGCGTCTGATGTAAATGCAATATAAAATTTGAGTTTTGTTGCCTTTAGTTCATGTCTCTTAGCTTTGAGACCATCTGTATGCTAGTGTACTTCTAAAGTGACAAATTGTATGTAAAGGTATAATATACTCTTCCATGAAATAGACCAAAAGTATAGTTAAAGCGAATGATTTTAGCCTCTTGGTTTTATGTCATTTAATTGTCTTTTTTCAGTTTCTATGAGGATGGACCACCTCCTTTCTCTCCTTCCCGCCTGTGCTGGTTGAAGGCCATCAATAAAGTCAGAGTGAAGCTGCATGAGGTAGGAGGGAGAGAACAAAACATCTCTCACCTTTTCAAACAGTTATAAAATAAATTATTCTTGTTGTTTGTCTTCCTCATAATTTAACTCGTTTGCTCTCTTGATATTTATTTTCCTAGTTCTTTGCCCTTCTGTTGTTTGGTTGATTGAGATTCACATGACAAATTCAAAGTCACAGGCTGCCATTGGGAATGAAAATAATGACATTTCAGTTATTTCTTATGTTGATTCTATTTGAATGGCCTGTATTTACAGGATAAGATTAAGATTAGGGCTGCACGATTATGACAAAAATCATAATTGTCAATTATTCCCTTGAAATTATAATTGCGATTGTTAATTATGATTATCACAATTTACATTGAATGATGTTTATACCATTGTTTGATGCAACTGCATGCCATATGCTTATATGAAATAGTGGACCTTGAACGATTAATTGTCGCTTTGAACGATTATGTAATTGTGGCATCCATAATTGTAATTGCGATTAGAAATTCGATTAATTGTGCAGCTCTAATTAAGATGTATGTATAGCTATATTTTTTGAAAATTACTTGTTTGTGTCATGCATGTTTTGTATGTAAAATAAGTTTTTCATTTTTTACAGCTCTTTGCTATTGAGTGATCATGTTTGTGTTGTGAATTTGTTTTGTTTTCAATTTCAGTATAAAATGTGTCCCCTGCGTTGATGCCTTTTGTGTTTATGTATGTGCATGTGTGCTGAGTGAGAGAGATTCAGAAAGATTGTAAACAGCCACTGAATGTATGTCATTTTAAGTGTCTTTTTACTTTCTCAAGCTTTTCTCAAGTCATACTCTGGTTGCTTTGGTAATTGAAAAAAAATATGTGCCACCCAGTATGCTGTATTACTGTTTAGCTGTGGTCTAATTTGGATTTGAGAGTTTTTTTTTTTTTTTTAATTGTTTGACATTGTGCTGCTGGAATGGCTGTAGGTTGCTTGTAGCTGTGACTTAATTCATTCGCCCACAGTAGATGATTGTTAACCCTGCAGTGAAGGGTAGAATGAAGATTAAATGATTATATACTTGGTGTTTTTGGTGCAGTGTAAGGACTGTCCCCTCATTAACTCCGTTATACAAAATAGGATATTTGAGACACATTTAAAAGTTAGTTTAAAGAATCTCCAATGGGTTCCAGTAGTGCGGTGTTCTGAAAAATGTTCTGAGAAATGCCTCAGTTTTTTATGGTTTAACATTGTCAGTGCATTAGCGTTGTGTCCTTGAATGGTCTGTAGAGACAAAAGGTGGAGGGGGCAGATTCAATAGGTATAAGGCGAGAGAAGAAATGGCAATGACAGAGATGAGTCTCTTGATACATTAAAACATGCTATAGCAAATGGGGAGCCCCACCACCGGTTTTTGTTTTTGTTTTTTGTCGCTACAGAAATCAGATAATGGGAGATAAATAATAAGTAAAAAAAAAAAATAAATGTCATAAAAATTGTACAATAAACTTACATATACAGTTTTCTATGGAAGCCTTTTTCCACCTTTTTGCTCAGTTGCAACTTTTTATCTTACAGTTGAGAAATCAGATGAGAGATGACATTTACCCCGCTAATTGACCTTTTCATTGGATATTTTAGTAAGTAATAAAATTGCTAATGTATTTCTATTCACACAAATTAACTTCAGTCAAAATTTCAGGGCACTCACATGGATTTTGAATTGTAAGATTTTCTTCAAAATTTCTTCTTTTTTTTAAAACCTGATTTAACACAAACTAAATGATAAAGTAATTTTACAAAAAAAATTAAATACTGAACTGGTAAATGTCAGTGTTGTACCTTGGATTCCTCAGATGCTGGAAAACTTGTGAGTTCGTAGGATGTTTTTTTGTTGATGCTGGTGTTTTTTATGTTCTCATGAATCTCATAACATTGTAGTCTTTGGTCTACGATGATATTTGCAATCTGCCTCAACAGCTGTGTCCTGATGCATGCTGCTGCTAGCGGTAGGGACTGTGGTGATGGGTGATTGCTCTATTGAAACAAAGGCAGTGACAGGGAAAGTGTTGGGCAGAAAAGTCATCTTCAAATGATCACAATTTTTCTGCTGACAGCTTAAATAGTACCTTCAGCACTTAATGTTTGGAGTGTTTGTACCACTTCTTTATTAATGGATCTGAAGTGAAGAGGGTGTTCCTTTAGCATGTTATACTGTATGTTTACATTATGTTCATTTTAAGTAATACAGACAAGTGTCAAAAAAGACAAGACAGACTATGAGTATATATATCTATACATAATCCAAAGTGCTGAATATTTCTTTGTTTAAAATAGCCATTTTATCTCAACGAGAAATTATTTGCCATGGCAACTAAGTGACATCACTATGGAAACACAACCTTGATTGTTGCATGTGGAGCCGCCCTTGGGTGCCTTTTATATATTTCATGCAGTTTGACTTGATCCAGACAAAACCATTGATCATACTACGTTTCTCTTTTTTAAAGACATTAAGTGCTGGTTCAAATTGCTGTCGGATGTCTTGAGAATGAGTCGAACCCATTATTAATGAAGCTTAGCCGTAGTGTTTTATTCATGTGGATGATTTCATACAGGAAGTGAATTAAAATTTTCCTTTTTAGATAATTAGTTAGATGTCATTATGTTGTCAACACATTTCCCTGAGTTTTCATACTGAATTTATTATGGAAGGTAGGAGTCTGATTATTTTCTTTGAGGTGACCTAGTGGAACAAAAGATGCTGGCAATAAAATTAGCCAGACTAAAGCTTGAATAATGAACAGGTGTTTTCTAAAGCAAACTGCCGTTAAACTGATTGCAGGGAGTCTCACTGCGGTAACCCCAAGTTAAGGAACCTGTGCAAGGGCAAAATACCACTGTAGTAAATCTTGACTGGCTAATTCTAAACAGCATTTTTGCTCACTTGAAGGGGTAATGTGGGAAGGAAATGCTACTTGAAGGGTTGTTTCACAAGGACTTAGCAACTGAATTCAAGGCTGTTAGCATAGAGTACATGAGATTGTAATTTGAAGACAGGGTAGGTGATTTTGTTCAAAAACATTTTTTGTTATGCTGGTTGAAAGTCTCTTCACATCATGATAGCAATCACTAAGTTAAATGGTTTAAATGTGTTTATGTATTTATATTGTCTGTGGAAGGTGTAGGACCATAAAATGTTTGTCCAATCATATCCCAGTCCAAGGGTTATGGTAGGCTGTCCTACCTGCCTGTCAGCGTATGTATTTGCATACCTCCACCACCCTGTTTGAGCAGACATGATACATCATCAGTGTGACTGAGCGAGAATGGAAGGCGTTATTAGTAGCTGCGTTTCCATTACCCTGCAAATTGAAATTACGCCCAATGGAAACGTGTCAATTTCGCTAAAACTCATATATTTTGCAAAAAAGTTTTTATGCTCTCATGAGGTGGTTTTTCAGGCAATTCGAAAAAGGAATATTTTGCAAAACTGCAATGGAAACCATTTTTTTGCATTTTCAGGTCATCTAGCATATGCAAAAGTCACATGATAATTCTTTAATGTACTATAACCTCCAAGAAACACCTCATATGTGGCCGCTTTCAAGTATAAGGGGCCTTGTTATTAAGGCTTGGTTAACCCCTTATGTACACTGCACACGTCTGCGGCGCATTACGGCTCCAACACGGCCACCGGAGCGGATCGCAGCCACTCAAGTCAATGCAGTTGTACAGCCGCGCAGTGCCCGTCATTTCAGAAGTGGTTCTCTGTGCTGCTTCGCTAAAGATACACACCTATGTCTCCTTTGATTAAAAATAATGGCTAGTGCGGTCGCTGCGATATATGTAAACCTACCAAAATCCGTTGTCATGACTTAACGCAAAAGGATAAATTATGTTTTAGTCGCATAACATTGGTTAATGGAAACAGTGTCATTTTGCAATAGTTTTTTATCAACATGTGAGCTTAGTACTGTAATGTTTTCTCACACGCTGCGTTAAACCCTCCACCAACGCCATCTCTCATCATGCCGCTGGTCTGCTGGTGCGTGTTCATGTGTTTTGGAGGAGGCGTAACTTTGAAGAGTGATTTGCAGGGAGGGTGGGATCTTATGCTTTCAAAGATAGCTTGCTACTGCTAGCCTCTCCGAAATCACCTACCCTACCCTTAAAGGAAGAAATTTTGCCATTTATAAACATGGGATCATGTGTGGCATGTTCTTAAGATTTTTGAAACCTGAGGTATTTTTATTAGAATAATCTGGGATTTTAAACCCATGTAGACACCATATATTCTTGTGTATTTACATATTTTTTGTTTGTTTGTTTGTTTTTTTACAAGCAACACGTGACGAGTTTAATATAGAGGCTTGTTAAGACAGCTTTTATTGTTTTTTTTTATATCACATCACACTTGATTATGACAGTGAGTGTGAGACTCAAATAAAGTAGCAGGCTTTTTTTATTTAAAGCGTTTTTGCCTCGAACACATTTAAAATGAGTGTTCTTTTTATATTTATGACAATATAAGAGGACAGGAGATGGGTAAGTTGACGAGACCTGAAAGCTGATGGGATCAGATTTGTCCTACAGGATTAAAACTGAATTTGAACAGTGGAATGATAAAGGCTTATTTGCACAAAGTGTCTGTTCGTTTGTTAGCTCTTATAGTGTAAATTTCACATTTCTTCTTAACACACTTTAGAAATGGCAAGGCACAGCGCACATACACGCTTTCCTCTTTGGATTTGAAGCTGATGGTTTTCTTTCTTACATGATAAATGACTTTGTTCTAGTGGCTTATTCAGTATCCACAAGAATGATAATTTGGACACTATTCTGCTTTGTTTTTTATTCCTGATATTTAATACATGTTAAAGGCTTTTTTGCAGTTTTTGCTAATGTTCAGTAAAGCAGGATGATTTTGAGTCATCTGTCCCAGTGACGACGTTTTGCTAAGCATCACTGATATTTTAATACAAGTTTAACAGAAGAATGACCTGATTGATGCACTGCACTGTATAGTTCTTTTAAACTTTTTCTTATATGCAGAACATAAAGCATACAAAGAGCCATATAGAACACAGGTCTGTTTATGTAGGCCAGTTTTTTTTCTTTGTGAAATTGAAGACAGAATATATTTATCTATATTCCAGACCAGATGGACATTAATATCCTTCAGACCTCAAATCACTATGCCCATTACAATAGTCATCCTCAGAGCTGGAAAACCTTAGAGAGATGGAAGGGAGAAGATGTGTCAAAGAAAATCAGAGCGATTGGGAGGGGGAGATAGAGGCTGAGCGGAAGGGAGAGAGAGCGAGAGCGAGAGAGAATTGGATAAGGAAGAGTTTCTTACTCTTGAGTAGTGAGTATGCACAGAATACTAACAGGAAGGAATCAAAGGCCTGTAGGATGACATTGGCTGAAAGTCACCAAAAAAATTCACCCCTCCCAATCGCACCTCAGCCTCCTTTTTCTGCTGATTTCCCTACAGCGTCCACAGAACCTGTGATAACACTGTGACAGTCTTTACTTCTCCATTGTTGTCTCCCTAATCAGAAGATCAAAGAGAAAATGCCTAGAGGGAGTGTGGATGTGAAGTGGTGAATGGTATGCCATCCAGTAGCTTGTGTATTCAGTTGATGGAGCATCGATCAAGCAGTACAGAACATTGTGAGAAAAATATATATATATATATATATAGTTTTGAAAATCTGTGGGTAATCAATTGTGTAAAGATTTGTATTCTGTATTGTTATTTTTATAAATATAATCTAATGTAATATAAATGATGCAAATTGAATATAAGGGATAATGTACACACAATCAGCCATTATCAGTTAAATAAACACTGATAAAAGATCCCTCTGCCTCATGTTGGGGTCCTGATCACCTGCTATTTAGTGATAATGAACTAAGAATATAGTAGTTCTCAATTAGGGGACCAAGGTCCACTAGGGGGCCTCAGTAATCTTCCAAAATGGCAGCATATTTGTTATAATTGCTAAATGTGCACAAAATATCCAAGTAAAATATTTAGAGAGACTCTAGAGAGAGAAAAAATCTGAAACTTTCCATGCACCGCTAAGTTCTCACTTTTACAGTTTTCCTCATTGCAGCATGCAGACTTGATTAAACAAAATTGGCAGATTTTTAATTAGTCCCCTCAAGAATTGTCAGCAGATCTATTTGTATTGCCAAATTCTGTGTTGTTGTTATGTGTTTTTTAACTGTTAAGAGATATTTACTCATGTTTCCATTAGTTCACTCAAAAATTACATTTCTCATTTACTCAACCTCAAGTTGTTCCAAACCTATATGGCTTTCTTTATTCTATGGAATTTTTTTTCTATTTAATGAAACTTTGAAAGAAATGGGGGTCAAAAACAGCATTACAACCATCTGACTATAATTCTATTGACAAAAAGGATTAAAGGGGTCATATGATGCGATTTCACATTTTTTTTGAAGTGTTACAAGCTCTTGGTGCATAAAGAAGATCTATAAAGTTGCAAAGACTAAAGTCTCAAAAAAAGAGATATTCTTTATAAAAGTTAAGAGTCAGCCACGCCCCCACATATCTACTTTGCTATGTGGGAAGATTTGCATAACGCCGCCCAAATGTTCACGCAAAGAAAGAAGGCGTAACTTTTATTCTCGCTGTAGTATTGTTGTTGCCGCCGCCATGTCATGAAGGCGCTGGGAAAGCGAAACTACTTTGTTTGGCCTTCCAAAAGAGGACGATATTTGCTTCGTCATGCCTGGAGCTGATCCGTGCTGGTTGCTGAGGAAATACAACAACTTTGCGCTGTGGATCGCGGATCGGCTTTCACCGTGGACGAATCGGAGTCCAGCCCGGGGTCGTCACATGTGGTTGCCGCAAGCCCGCTGCCTCTGCTCACTCTAGCCCTCCGGCCGTTCCTCACCCTAGCCCCCGGCCTCTGCTCACTCAAGGCCACGGTGTGTGACGCTGTGTTTCGTTGTGAAAGCGAAAATACTTAGTTTGACCTTCCAAAAATGGACACGACTAGAAATCAATGGTTAAGCTGTATCTACAACACTGTTCCAGAACACTTCAAACCAAATATCCAGATGTGTGCAGCACATTTATGGGGGATGTTGATGCTCCTGGAGAGGTGAGAGGACTTGAAAACCCCCCCCAAATGCCGGCCTGTCTGAATCAAGGACTCTTGTAAGTACGTTTTTAAAAAAAAATATATTTAAAGAGTTTTTATATTTTTTTTTTATATTTAAAGCAAGTTTTTTTGGGCATTGTAGAGTAGGGCTTGTTGTTTGTCATTTCTCCGATCACAAATGCAGACATGGTTTTATGTTTACGCGGCGCAATACGCAACGCAAAAAGTAAAAACACATTAGAAGTCATTATAATCAATAATTATGTCACCAATGGAATTGCAAGAAATGCTCGTGTAGAATGGGAGTGGCAGTTTTGAATAATCGCTCCGACCTGACAGTGGATGATGAGGGAAGAGTCCCCAGAGGAGGACACTAATTGTGATACAGTCTTATTTTTGTTTTCTTTGCGTACAAAAAGTATTCTCGTCGCTTCATAATGTTACGGTGGAACCACTGATGGCAGATGGACTATTCTAACAATGTCTTTCATACTTTTCTGGACCTTGACAGTGTAATTTACTTGGCAGTCAATCGGACAGTCACAAGCCTCCCAGTTTTCATCCAAAATATCTTAAATTGTGTTCCGAAGACGAACAAAGCTTTTAGGGGTTTGGAACGACATGGGGGGTAAGTGATTAACGACAACATTTTCATTTTGGGGTGAAGTATCCCTTTAATATTCTCGTGTTCCACTGAAAAAAAATCATACAGGTTTGAACCGACATGAAGGTGGATAAATAATCCAATCCGTTCGTTGATGAACTAAGCCTTGAAGAAAATTTTCTGGCAAAAAACACATGAAAAACTTGCTGCACACATGATGCAACTCAACTAGCACTTTGGACAGAGCGACAAGATGATGTGCCATAGTGAGAGGAAGGAGAGTTATAGGAGAGATATGGAGTGTGTGCAAGCCTCCGCAAGGGGGAGGAAAAGAGAGAGAAACAGATGGATGGATATGTGAAGAGTGAATAAGGCAGAAGTGTGAGGAAGAGAGAGAGAGAGGGAGGGGGAGAATGGGTGAAAGTGTGTGAACACGCACACACAGCTGAGGGTGAACGTGTTCTTAGCAACAAGCCAGAGGAGTGTAGGAGGAAGAGACTGGAGAATCAGAGAGGAGTGGAACACTGACACAAATGTGTGTGAAGGAGCAGGAATAAGAATTACTCGTTTATTTGAATGAATTATAGTTTGTCAGTAATTGAAATGAGAAGATGGTATTGAGGAGCTTGCCAGGACTGTACAGACTTATTTAACTTAGGGTATAATAGAGAACTCAAGCAACTGACATTTTTTCTTTTTTAAAGTGAACTTATTGGATTACTGTGGAAGCTGCCTGGAGCTTTGGATGATGTGGGTTTAGGCTCAATCTGTCATTTTTCACTGTATTTTTGACATGTATTTTACCTTTATACTTGATCAGTCCCTTTTTATGGATTTTGTACATTGGAATCGTAACGTGGAGCTCTCCTTTTAATTCCGCTCTATCGGAAATCAGAAATTTACACTAAGTTGTTCACATGCATATGTGGTTTAAGTGATCTGTGCACCTTCAATGTAGGTAGTTGGGGTTATTGCTTAAATATAATATTTTAAATCACATATTGTATATAAGAAAGGTATAGAGAATAATATCTTACTGCAAGCTTTTACAACATTATTTTAGAAAAGGTTTTGCTTCAATTTCTGGCAGTATTTAAAAATAGTTATTGTTTATAATATTATTAAAGAGAAAAACAAATCATTTAATTGTGTATATTTATTTTAATTTTATGCATATTTTATAGTTTAAAAATTAAATTGGTCTCTTTCCTTGATATATTGAGATGGATATAGTCATTTCTCCAAGTGCTCTGTTTATTGTATGTAGTTTTTTGCAAATCGAAACAGTTTCGTAATAATCTAATTATTTGAATATTTTCCTCTCTTATCTAAGGTGTCATGCATCCATTGATATGATAAGTTTGAGTGTAACTGTGTTGCTTAGGGGGACTTACTATAATTTAGTGCATGACAAGTAATATAGCTATTGGAGCTGGCTGGCTGTCTCACTTTCATTTTTGTCTTGTTGTTTAGTTGCAGTGACTGTGCAGTGAAGTCAACAGGTTGTTGTTCCGGCATTATGCTTGCGTTTCATTTTGTATGTATGGCAGGTTTAATATTTACTTAGTTTACATGCAAAAAAGTTAAATTCAAAGGTCATGTTGTATGTATTGATCAACAAGCTCTTCAATCTTGACCTTCTATGCATTTCTGGCCTATTATTCTTGAATGAGCTTTTGTGAATACACCAAGTAGGCATGACATTGGAAGGCCGAATACAGAGTACACAAGAAATGGATAATGGTGCCTGTGGCTGTATTTGTAAGTGAGTTCAGCATGACCTGTGTGGCAGGCAGCCAGAATAAGACCTTGTAAACATTGTTAACAACATTGCTGCTTAACATCACAGAGATTATTGAGTGTGCCAGAAAGGAGAGATAATATTTTACTGTCACTTTTAAATACACACACATGAACACAAATTCTCCCCATAATTCCAGACTACTAGCATCCCTGACTAATTCTGACATTATTCCTGACTATTAGCTTCTCATTTGGAGCTCTTTGATGACATGATCATGAAACTGATTGACATGTAACACAGTCAATCACAAACATTTTTTTTTCCTTCTGGAAATTTCATAAAGCAATCTGATCCGATCAGTGCTTTCAGTTTTATGCACCATTTTTGTGCATTAAGCATCAGACAGTCTGTAAACAGACACACGTGAACAACACATGGGTGTGCCATCTAAGGCTCACACAAGGTCTCAATATTTATTTCCTGAGATCAACGTCCCCTACTCAATCACTTCCTGTCCACTCTTTAGTGTCTTGTCCACAAAAAAAACAGTGCATCTGTGTATTAAATATTCTTCTCCTCCACCCAACATGTGGTTTTAAAATCTTCCCTTGCTTTGAATGCTTGAAGGAACATTTAGACAGTAATATGATAAAATGATCAATATCTGATAATATATAGCTGACTGCAGTGAAGAATACATTTGTGACATAAATTTTGTGTTTTGCAAAGTTTGCTGCTTAAGCTGTTGTGGTGTTCATTCACATTGTTTCTAGATTATTGAGTAGAGTGATTAGATGCATTTTAAATAATTGTTAAAAGCTTCATTGGCCAAAAATTGAACTTTCCACAAAATAACAAATTTCACTGTTTTTTGATCCTGACACTAAATGACCAGCTAACATGAATTGACTAATCATATCAGCAGCACATGTGAAACTGTGAATAAGTACTAGTCAGGTGAAATCACTATCATACTTGTAAGAGCAGACTTATGGAGGGAAGAAGTGCTTCCAATCATTGTGTTCTTGTTAGCAATGGTTACCTCCAAAGAAACACGTGCAGCCATCATCGCTTTGCATCAAAATGGCCTCACATGCAAGGAATTTGCTACAAAGAATATTGCACCTGAAAGAACCATTTACCGGATCATCAAGAACTTCAAGGAGAGAGGTTCAAGTAGTGAAGAAGTCTTCAGGACGTCCCAGTGTCCAGCAAGCGCCAGACGTCTCCTCTGAGGAGTCAGGTACGGAATCGTGTCACCAGCAGTGCAGAGCTTGCTCAGGAATGGCAGCAGGTTGGTGTGAGAGCATCTGCACACACAGTGAGGCCAAGACTTTTGGACAACGGCCTAGTGTCAAGAACAGCAGGAAAGAAGCCACTTCTCTCCAAGAAAAACATCAAGGACAGACTGAAATTCTGCAGGAAGTACAAGGATTGGACAGCAGAAGACTGGTGCAAAGTTATTTTTAGGGATGCACGATATATCGGCCACCATATCGGTATCAGCCGATAAATGCTCATTTTTTCTGTTATCGGTATCGGCCTGATAAGAAAATTTGGCCGATATCTTAAAGCCGATAAATAATGCATTATTTCCTTCAGAGACACTTCAGATGTGCGCTGTTCGTTTGCACCCTTTTGTGCAATTGTACGTTGTAATATTGTGTTTACTTGATGTATATCTGATTTATCTCATATAGAATGCGTTTGGTTAAGTTAAAAGAGCGCTTCAGTTTACCGGTGATCGTCTTTAGTTCAGCGCACGCAGCTCAAACAGCAGTGCACAACATTAATAACTATGATTGGGAATGTTGTGTATATAACATTCTAATGAGAACAATATTATAATAAAACGTTGTGCATTCTTTGGGTTTAGTTGCTGTGTTTCAGCGCGTTGATATGGGAAGAGCGCATCCACAACAGGATCACACATTCTGACTATAGCACGCAATAACTGCATCATTTTGTACATATATAAGTTGTAATATTATGTTAATGTTGTATTAATATTAATCTCAGGACGCATTTCCTTGAGTTAAATAAGCTGCCAGCAAAACGTTTCAGTTTACCATGTTCATTCAGCTCTTCAGCTTCAGCACACGCAGCTCAACGGCTGCTATTTAAAACAGTGGTATTAATTTGTTACTTTTTCAAAATCATTGATACATTATTAATAACAACAACCACTTGTATTTTTCTCTTATTATTTTCATCAACAATATGGTTTAGTAATTAAAATCATTTAATTATTGTCCGTGCAGAGGCTATTCTGTTTTATTGATCTGTGGCGCATTCATTTTGATTCTTTACACGTGTAATGATGTCCAGTGACTTGTTTACATTATTTATGCATTATTTTATTTATAAGACTTTTTTATGACTAAATTTGGCAATGGGAGAGTAAAAATATTTTTAAAACGTACACCGTTCAAACTAGGCTGCTTATGTTGAAGTGTTTGGGATGTGGCTTTTAATGATGAGACCTTTTTTGTAATCAGGCTCTCAAAAAGTATATAACAATTTGGATATAGATTTATCGGCCAACATATCGGTTATCGGCTTTCAAAAATAAAGAATAATCGGTTATCGGTATCGGCCAAAATTTTCATATCGGTGCATCCCTAGTTATTTTCTCTGATGAAGCTCCCTTCCGACTGTTTGGGACATCTGGAAAAATCGATTGTTCAGAGAAGAAAAGATGAACGCTACCATGAGTCCTGTGTCATGCCAACAGTGAAGCATCCCGAGACCATCCATGTGTGGGGATGCTTTTAAACCAAGGGAGTGGACTCTCTCATAATTCTGACCAAAATCACTGCCATGAATAAAGAATGATATCAAAACATCCTGCAAGAGCGACTTCTTCCAACAATCCATGAGCAATTTGGTGATGATTCATGCATTTTCCAGCATGATGAAGCACCATGTCACAAAGCAAGAATGATAAAGAAGCAGCTCAAAGATCATTACATTGACATTTTGGATCCATGGCCAGGCAACTCCCCAGATCTCAATCCCACAGAGAACCTGTGGTCAGTCCTCAAAAGGCGAGTGGACAAGCAGAAGCCCACAAATTGTGATCAACTCCGAGAACTAATAAGTCAAGAATGGATCGCCATCAGTCAGGATTTGGCCCAGAATCTAATACCAAGCATGCCAGAGCGAATTGCAGAGGTTATGAAGAACAAGGGTCAACACTGTAAATATTGACTCATCATATTTTTTTTGCCAATAAAAGCCTTTAAAACGTATGATAGGCTTATCATTGTTTTTCAGTATACCATAGAGACGTGGAAAAATAATCTACAAATACTGAAGCAGCAGACTTGTGCAAAACACACAATTTATGTCACTGCCAAAACATTTGGCCAAGACTGTAGATCTGCCAAGAACATTGTTTAGACTGTGTGCCATTACTTTTGCTTTGTTAGATGAATGTCTGGTCATTCCACTTGAGTATCTGGATGAAATGATTGTGAAAAAAAGAGAATGGGAGATGGGTCAGTGTGAGAGGAAGTGAAATAGATTGAGACAGCATTGTTCTGTAGTTGATTGTCATCTTATAGTGCCTTTGGTTGCGGTATAGTTATAATTATTTTATATTTGAATTACCATGTAATATTTTCACAATTTGTAGTGTCTGTCCAGAGTTCTTCCATTAGTTTGAAGGGAACATTAAAAAAATCTGACATGCAAATTTGAATCTTCTATGTGTGTGCTGTAGAGAGTCTCTCTTCTATATGTAGCAAGGTCACAGTGTCTGGTAGTGACAGCAAAGACGTGTTTGCACCAAGTCTAAAGCTCAGTGAAAGGGAATATTAATTAAAAGCCCTGGCTTTCATCACATTGTGCTCTATGCCTACAAACAATTACTCTGCTTGTTATACAGTACTGTACATGAAAGATATGAGAAGTGGTGTGCAAAGCTGCAAGCTCTGAAGGAGACATTGGCAGTTAAATTTCCAATTACTCTTGCGTTTTTTTAAACAGATCTTTAACCCTCTATTGCATGATTTCCGTAACAAACATTTTCTTCAGTTTGGCAATAAAATGGTTAATACATGTTGATGACCATTATGAATTGTATTTATTTCATGGCTTTTTTTATGTAATGAAAATTGCTAAATGTTTGTTGCCTAGGAGATACATTGTTATTTTTAATAACTTGTTTTTGATTTCGGTAATAAGATCTGTTTTATGCAAATAAAGGGGAACAAATATTGGAATTCAAACACCGGAATTGAATTTTTTGTCCTCATAATGTCTGTAGTAGATGTTCCATCTTCCGGACAACTGTAGGGCTGGGTGAAATGACTCTGAAATGATTTTAGCTGCCCCCAGTGAAACATTCCTCAAGCACTCAGTGTCACAGACGCCTCACTTTGGCTGACTCCTCTTGTTTTTATTTTTTTTTTTTTTCTTCTTGTATACCTCATTTTCTTTTCTACCTTCCTGTGTCAATGCCTCACTGAGGTAAATGTGCTCCACACTTAAAGGTTAGTGTTGTAAGTGGTAGCTTGTTTACCGTCTGCTTTCTCCTCCCGGCATCCCCTACACTTCTGTTTGTTCTGTGCCTTTGTCTTCCACAGTTTTAGCTAGACAGAAAACGCATGCATTGAAGATTTGGCCAAAACACATACGTGTAGAATGGTCTTATCTTTAGCCCTTGTGCTTCAGTGACCTCAAAAAGCCACATTAGTGTGCTTCTCACTGTGCTTATGTGGACCACTCACCCCTGAATGCCCCTACCTACAGGGAATGACAGAGAGAGAGCGAGAGGAAAAGGAGAGACTGAGAGGCATGCAAGTAGACTAGTGAAGCGTAAGACTGCGTAAACAAAATGTGGCATAAAAAATTTTGGCTTTTGAAAACTCGCATCCTGTTGTTGCTAGTTAGACAAGTGTGAGTGTACGATCGAGACAGAAGGACTAAGGTATGCATCACATATGAGTGCTATAACCCTTTTGCCTCAACTCACACTCTTAACACCATGTCCAACACTGTGGTTTAACCACACTATAACTCATCTTCTCTCAGCCTCACTGTCCAGTCTAACACCACCTCAGAGAGACATACTGGACTGTGTACTTATTTGAGAGACTGCGAAATTATGCAGTTGGTGTCTGTCAAAAAAATATGCAGCATGCAGACTCACAGAACAGTCAAAATATAAGCAGAATAAATGAATCTCTCTTGAGTTATACCAGCTTAACATCCATGAATCGTTTTACAATTCCTGGTTAACTCGTGTTATTAAGCTGATGCTTGGGAGCAGATAACAGTATTGGAAAGGTAAAGAGAAACAGAGATGACAAAACAGAACAGGAGAGTTTTATGCAGGTAATTGCAATCTTTATATAGAGATCTCTATCTATACTGAGAAGCTGACTGCAGGTATAGCACATGGTTTCCATAGCTACTGTTCCAGTGTCACATGATTTTGCACTAACATGTGACATTTTCTCTGCTTAACTGACTCTCCACAAGGAGTCAATGAGCCAGCATGCCACTTCAGCTCTTCTAAAAAATTCCAGTTATTTTTATATACTGAAATCCAAAAATGAATCAAATGTTCCAGAGTCTGTATTTTGCAGATTTTGTATTTCATCCCTTTATGCATGACAAAATTTGATCTTGCTGTATTTCATATTTTAGTATACATAAAGAATGAGACTGACTTAGCAAATATCATGATGCACCATGATGTACAAAGTGAATAGTCATTTGTGGTTTTAATGCAACCCTGTTGTAATCAAACATTCCTTTTATTGATTTATGCATTCAGTAGCACACACATTTATAGCAGGGTGAGATTTGTAAGAAAACAGAGGGGGGGGGGGGGGGATAACTTTTTAAAACTTTTTTTTTCCACAGTCAAAGGTTGACCCAACTCTAGGATAAGGCTGTAGCCTAAGAAACCTAATGTTAGTGTAATCTGTTAATAACGCACATCATAAACCCATCTTTTTAGGCAAGTACCAGATATAGTTGTCATGTCATAAAATATTTTTAATATGACTGAATTTGTATTTAACATGGTCACAATTTAATAAAAACATTGTAAGTTAGGCCTGTTAATTGTAGCCAATTTAATTTTCATGTTTTTAAACGATAAAATTTATATGAAAGTGAGCCAAGAACATTTAGGCTACATTATCAAAGAATAGTTCACTGATTCAGTGGGCAAGTTTAGAACCCCCGTTATAAACACTGAAGCTGTCTATACACTGTATGAGGAATGAATCTCTTACTTAAAATGGGCCTCATTCATGAAACATTCATAAATATATGAGTAAATTCGGAGTAATTTACGCGTAAAACGGACCTTCCTGAAAACTCTCCTCCGAATTCACAAATACTTCGTAAAGGTCAGATTTGATAGTTAAATGTGTGTATGTTAATGAGATCCAATCATTCGTAAATAGGGCGCGCATGCACGCTCATTCACAATTACGCATAATTACGTATATAGGATGGTGTGGAATCCTTCGGACTAAATTCTCAGGTTGGTAAGTTAATAGCATAAAGCCTAAGAGATTAGGCTAATATGCCTACAATAATGAATAAGTAAAGTGTGTCCACCAGACCAGTGTTTGCCAGCTGACATAAATGCCTGGGGCTCTTTGAAACGACCAGCTGGTGTGCTGAGGAGAGAGCTTTGGAGACACTGCATTTTTCTGGAGTGACGCATGTTTACATGTAACATGCTAGGAGTATCTTATTTTGAAGAATATTACTGAATATAAAAATGCAGTAACCAGCAATATTAACTTCTCTATTGTTGTGTTGTACAAGTATGATCATGGTTGGTCAATGTAATATTTGTTCCGCCCCTCCTCCACTGTGATTGGACAGCTGTGTAAAAAGGGACAGTGACCAGCTCTGCGTTTTACCCAAAGTTAAAGAGTAAAAAACAACTCGTTAAATATCATTCTAATACATAGTTCATAAAAATGCAGTGTCATCAGTTTGTCTAAAAGAATACAGAACGTTTGAATGTTTTATGCACCATTTACACACTGTAGGGAGCAGGTGTAAATTTCTTTCGTACCAACTAACATTTTCAAAATACGAACATTTTCATGAATCCGAAAATTTATGTCAGAACGACTTTCCGAATGATTTACACAAAAAATCGTTCTGCTCGTGTTTCATGAATGAGGCCCAATGTAAGTACATCTGCACTTTGCTGTTTATGATGAGAGAATTCGTGAGTGAGCAGAATTCAGTCAGCGAGCGTGCGCACTGAAATAAGCTCCAGTATTTTAGCGATGACTCATCTGAATGTTTCTGATTCGCTATTGCATCCAATCAAAGACTATAGAATACCCAAGACGTGTCACTCGTATAGTTTTGAATGGGGAAAAATGCAATGCTCAATATGGCCGCTCTATCGAACTAAGCCCCGCCTTCTGAGTAAAAGAGCCAATCGCTAATCAGTAAAGTCAGCGCGTCACTGCAGCTGTTAGAAGTCCTGGTTGCTATAGAAACAGTCAGGGTTTTGAGACTTGCATTTAGGAATGCGCATGCGCACTGACTGGTCTAGCCTGAAAAATAAGCCTTTTTTAACGCTATTTGAGCAAAAGAAACAACATTTATGAGACAGTTGTTGTCAGATTTCATTGGCGTTTTCCAATATGAAATGTAATCTTAAGCATGGCGAACAGTTTTGGAGAATTTGATGTTTCCCCATTCAAAGAGATCGGAGCTGCACTTGCATGTCTGAGAGGCATTTCAAAGATTGCCTCCGAGTGACATGGCTTGCCTTAAAGGGACTTTGATCCAGTAAGCTCAACAGAACCATGTGTGATTTGTTAAAATGCGCAACACTGTAAAAACACTTAAAAAGAAATGTGATGCAACATCTAAATGCATAATGCAGATCTAAATTTAATGCCGCAATCGACACTTTTTTTTTTTTAATTTTCACTTTATTCGCAACAGCCGTAATGGATTTAGTTTAATTGTGCAGGGGCATTTTTGTCCAATTTGATAGCATTTTTGCCCCAAGTCCCTGTTAATTTCCAATCTGTGGCCAGAGGAACGCAAAGCCTCGTCCAGCCTTTCACACGCTTTAGCTGTTACATTAAGAATTACAGAATAATTATGAATTATTGTTTGATCTTGAGAAACTTTGAATAAATAGATTGGATATGACAGTAATTTCTGTCAGCCTGCCAGGAATGCAAGATTATGCAAAATCAATCAGTAGTTATTTTTTGAATAAAATAACGAGACATAACTGTATATATTCAGTCACTTTTACTCCCTTTTTTTTTTAACAAAGGGCTCCACTGCTCAACATCCATTTGGGCTTTATTGCTATTCGCACGTTTACTTTGTTATTTTGATAGAAGCATAATTTCTATTAATTTCCGTTAATTGTGCAATCTGATGAGAATGAACTATGAACCACTGTCTGCCTCGTCCTTTTATGGGATTGATGACTCGTAGACAGATGATCACAGGGGGGTGATCACACCCTGTCTATATGTACTAGTAGAAATTACATAACATACTGTCAGTGCTGTTTTGCTGTATTACTTTACTGTTCCAATGTGTTGCCATGGATTTTTAATGAATGTTCTTAAAAGGTGTTTAGTTTATCTTTTGTGCTTCTTATCTGTTGTATGTTTTCTCTCCAGCAGATAAGCAAAGCCAAAAGTACTGTTGCATTTTAAGTCTTTGTATATTATTGCTAGAATGCTGGTGTTATGGTACTTTATTTCCTTTCACTTTTATTTATTTAGATATTTATTTGCTTCACTGATTTGCTTCAGAAGATGCACATTATTTAGGTGAATGTTTGTGTGGTAGATTTTTGTTTTCAAGATATGAAGAACAAAGGGATGATTTTCAGGTGTGTTTCTGAGGGGAAAATGCTAGTCAACCTGATAGAGCTGCTTATTTTGGCATAAATATCATTAGTGTCACATTTCAGTATAATTCAAATACATTTGACCACTGTCAGTGATTTTTTGCACCGGGTATTGTGAAAAATAATAATTGGTCACTTTAAGTGTGTGCTACCATTGATCAAATTGCGCTTTGGGATGGTCAGAATAGAGATGCATATGATAAATTCTCTGTGTTGATGATTACTTTGTGTTGTTGCAAATACATGACAAAACTTTGATAAGGGAGGACATTAACTAAATTAAACTGATAGTATAGTACCAAATGCATAATCATTCATTTACTTTTCTTAACCAAATCTGTAAATTTGCACTGGTGTGATGCTTTAAAATGTACTTTCCCCCCATAGTCGCATGTTTAGCCCTGCTTAAGTCGACTGATAATCTGTCACTTATATCATCAGATGCTATATTTCAAGCCTGAATAATGTGATTCATCTACAGCACGGAAGAAGGGAGGAAAAGCAATGTTCTCCCGTAACCGCTGCAATGGTCAGGATGGCACGGGTGTCCCTCAGTATCCCCGACCCAAAAAGAAAACTGCAGTGCCAAAGAGAAGGCAGCCAAATCCCAAAGTTGCTCTGGTGTTGCGTGGGAAAATTCATCGTTTCTTGCAGGGATCTGCAGATCATACTGTCCAGCCTTCTGGTCTTTACTATGCTGGAATTGAAGAAGAGGATGAAGAGGGGGAAGAGGATGTTGAAAAATTGCAGAATTACGACAGGAGAGGATTAGCTTCAGCAGAGGTCTGCTGCTCACCTCAGGTGCCAAATGGACATGGGCTGGGAGCAGTTTCTGGGGCACCTTGCGTTGGGGAAGTGGAACTAAATCGAGAAGGAGGCATCAGGATTCCTTGCACTTTGCAGCATAATAGTAATTCAACAGTAGTTCAAAACCAAATGACCCAAGGTCTAAATGGGACTGGGTTTTCATCTGAAAGAGGACTTGATGGTGAGCCAAAAAGACAGACAGATACTCTGCTGTGCATGACGATGCTGGATGAAGTCATGGAGGGGAATAATGAGGACTGTCAAGAGGAAGAATCGAGTGCTATCGTTGAGCACATACTGAAGGAATTGAGAGGGATCAACAAAATTCAAGAGGAGATTTCAGACTTGAGGGAGTACCTGTCATCTGTTCGTGGTTCTGTCGAGGAGGTCTCCAGCTGTGTGGATGCCGTCTTAATGGAGATTGAATGCATGCGGTCTGGAAACAAATCTGGTGTAGAGACTTGGCCAGGAGCAATGGGTGGCACTGAGAGTCACTCCCACCACACACACAAATCAAATAACACTGTTAGTATAGGCTGCTACAAGCCTTACGCTGTTGAATCCTCAAGTAGCTGCGGTGATACACTCTCAGAATATCAAGTTGTTGATGGGAAGCACAAAGAGGCACCAAGGCAGTCTGCTTTCACTAGTGTTGAGACTTCAAACCACAATGAACACCATCCTTTTACACAAGAAGCATCTAATCAAAGGTCTGATGGATCTCAAGGTGCAGGGAGAAGAAAGCTTAGCTTTGGTGGTCTTGAGCGCCAGGATGGACAGGACTGTCCAAGCACCAGTTCCCTATCTCCAGGTCAGAGTTCCAAGTCTGAATCTGATCCAGAAAGACCCACCTCTGGACATGGCAAAGCAGGGAGTGAAAGTCAGACCTGGAACCCAGTGGCTTTAAAAGACAGCGGGAGTGGAGAGATCGGTTGGAGCGAAGATGATTCTTGCTCCAGACAAGCCAGTTTTGAAGAGGCAGAGTGCTGCACAGGTGAAGTGAACAGCTGGGACCCATCAAGAGCCGTAAGTACTTGTATGATGGGCACCTCAGATCAAATATCCGTAGTATCTGGTAAACACTACAACTCTCCTGTTAATACAAGCAATAGAGAAGATTGGAAGCTGTATGATGCAGAAATTCTCCCTGAAGAACCTGGTTTGGGCTGCCATAATTGTAATGCAGGTGGTAAATGTCCTCAGAGCTCTGTTTATCAGAATGACATTTATCACATGTCGTCATCTTGTGAAAATTGCGTAGTTCCATTTAAAAGTCAGTCAATAGAAAGTGTGATTATTGAGCCATCCAGGAACCTTCTATGTGAAGGTACATCACTCTGTAATCAAAATGTCCCTGATTTGAAGCCAGACTCTGCTGATGACAGTAATGTGGCGTTTAATGTAAAAAAGTTTGGTAGAGCAGTTATTGACTTCAGAACTGCCTTGCGGGGAGCTCTGAAGAAGATGGATGGAACTAGTGATACTTTGCCTGCTGAAAGGGTTGAAGTCCATACGCCAATTTCCCCGTGTGAGGAACAACAAGGAATGGTAAATGTTGTAAATACTAAGACACCAAAATTAGAGATGCCTCACATGGAGACTACACAAATAGAAATAAATTATTCTGAGCGGCCGCAAGCCATCAGTACTGAGAAAGGTTTCGTAGAGATACCTCAATGCATCTCCACCAAAGCAAATCCTGAATCACCTCCCCACCAGCATAATATTGAAGATTCAGAACATCCAAAATCTCCAGGGTTGGACTCATCCACAAGTAATGCATCAGATGCTACATCTGGACATCCAGCCGATGCTCATTTACCACAGTGTTTCTCTACAGACATTATCCCAGACTCTTTTTCCCCCGAGGAACTAGCAGTTGAAGAGGAGCGGAGAACACTAGTAGGGGAAACGCAGCCTCCTACTGAGTCCTCTACAGACGGAGGTAGTGAAGCAGAGCTTAGTCAGCGGGAAGCACGTCGTCTGAAGTGCCTCAGGAGTTTCCAGCAGATTCTAAGGGAGAAGAGAGAGTCCAGAAGACAACTCAGTATAGTGACCATGTCAACATTTTCTGAAGATGATTTGAACCCAGGTATATTGAGTTTTGAGGCTCTAAACTTTCCTATTAACTGTTCTACTTCATTGTCACGCGTTAGAAGTTCTTTGTCTGAAATTTCAAATTTGCAGTGTTAGTGAATTTATTATGTCAGTAATGGAAAGTAAATAATTCCGATGTGTTCCATGGTTATGCACATCAAACGTGTCTCACAAATAACATTTAAACACTACATGTTCTTTTTTTTATCTGTAAAATATCAGATCTCATCAGAAACTGCTGACTCTCAGAGCCAGCGGGTGTTTAGTCCTTTCCTGCAGATTTATTAGCTAGTGCCCTGCTGGATGTTAAACTAGTCTTGTTCCCCAGGCTCAAACAAACTAATTACACTCATCAAATTGAAATGAAAACATATCTGATGTGAAAGTAGAGTACAGGGAAAATTTAGGAGCCATTATAAATGAATAATACATCTCAGTGAAACTTTCATGAACTGTCTAGATCAACTGAGAAATGTCCACAGTATGCATTTCATATTCTCTGTCCATATACACAAGGTTATTAAACTCCCTGTCTGCAGTGCAGATGTAAATGTTCTTGGACAACAAGTTTAATTGCTTTATAATGTTACGTTTAGTTAAAGATTGCTGTCTGGTTCTGCTTAAAAATGGTGTGATAGCTTGGTGTGCTGTGCTATTTGTTGTTATTTTCAGATGGAAGCCAGCATGAAGATCAGGTTATATCTCTTTCACATCATTTACCAAGTGCCTTTATGTTTTATGTTTGCAATGCTAGAAATAAATAATGCAGTTTGAAGGTCTTTAATGTGCATGATGCTAACAGGCTCCCTTGATTTGGGTTTCCTGCATTCTGTCGGGTAACTTGTCTATGGTTTATTTCATTTTTTAAATCATGCCTTGTTCTCATGGCTTGTAGACTATGCTGCATTGTAAACATTACCCACATTTTCAGTCTGTGTTATTGATTGTGGCTCATTAAAGTATCCCTCCCAGGTATACTGTATAAAATAGAAACTGTGATGGCAGATTCATTTTAAGGCCTATTGCTGGAGTTGCTGAGTCAGAGTTTTATAGCAATGATTTTTTTCTCTTGGCATTACAGATGATTTTGCATAAGGAATTTGCTGATTTTGTTGCAATTGCATTAACAATTAATCTCTTTTTGAATAAGAAATGTTTCATTTTGTGCACAGCCTGTTGCTACATGATGAGTTAAGTGATAAAATGGTGTGTTTGCACTTTTTTTGACACAGCACAGAGATGGCATAAATGCCTTTTCAATAATTTGTCCTAATTATATATTAAATAAAAATATTATAAATGTAAAAGTATCAAAATTAAGTTATTTTCTAACTTTTTTATTGTTCTAATTTGTTCAAATTTGGATATAATTGCTTCTTTGAAAGATGTCTTTATCTTTCTTTATTTACTTTACATCAAAAACAAAAATCCTTTTCACTTGTTAGGTTTAGGATAATAATGTGCTTCTTGAAAGTAAATTAAATAGTGATTTTCTGACAGGAATTGTACTTTATAGAGTTTTGAGTACTTGGTTCCTGAGCCCTTGCATGTCTAATCTTGTCTTGACTAGAATTGTTCTCATGACTGGAACATTCTGCTTGTCTATTCATGAATATGGTGGTGAAATTCAGTCAACCAAACGGCATGGCTTTCTCTATTCCTCTTTCTCCCTATTTCCCACATTTTTATTAAGTGCTGTTTTTGCTGTCTATATGAAGCTTTAACATTTTATAATTGTTTTAATGCATGACAATATGATCAACCTCTCAACAGAATATCAATGGAGACCATAACAAACATCCATGGGCCAAACCTGGGTATGATCTCATTTGCTCATTTTCAGTTTGAACCGTGTTGTTGTTTAGCTGTTCTTTATCAAACATTTGTTTTCCTTTACTGGAATATCCATATTGTTATCTTCAGGGGAGGAGGAATATTTGGCATTGATAGCATGCCTGACCTTAGGAAAAAGAAGCCTATCCCCTTGGTTAGCGAAGTGGTGAGTGATTTTTATTTAGTTATTTATGTATTTTTCTCCACCCATATTGAAACGCAACATTCTGTCACATTTCTTATCTAATCTAACTTAAAGCTTAGCTGAAATCTGATCTGTTCTTCTTTTGTCATAATTTTTTTCTTAAATGCTTTCCTTCATTACTAGGCCATGGTAAGTAAACCTTTCTATTAGTGAATGCTTCACAATTCAAGGTATGTACTGTGCGTGTGTGAAAGTGTATACACAAATATATATATATATTCAGCTTTTACTCAAAGCAGACTTAAAAAGAACCCTTTATCCTACACATTTTGTAGGCATATGTTTTCATTTTTAGGTCTAAAATGTTATTTTAGCTATAACAGGGTGTCCTAAAAAACATGATTTAAGAAGATTCCAGTGACAAGCAATTTGTCTGTCCACATTGAAAGCGAAAGTGCTTTTTCACAAAAAATATAATATAGATAGATGTAGATTATATGTCAAAAATGATTTGAGCTCAGTTTAATTTTCAGTGTGTGAGACCATCATGTTTGGATTTGCTGCTCAATTGTGGTGTGTTTGCAGTGAGCAGTAATGCAATATCACCAATGAATGACCGCGTGACATCCTGTCTCAGAAGGGTTTGATATTGCAAGTGGTCTGTTTTTGTTTAGAATGGATTTTGGTGTTCACGTAAATGCGTCAATGTAATTTTCCATCAGTCTTGTAATTGAATGTCTTCTCTTACTCTTAAAGAGGGACATCTTATGTGACTGGTGCATTAAAAACCAGACAAGTGTGCATACGATTGAGAAACGGAGCTCTATTTGAAGTGCTTGTCTTCTCCTCCAGTTCATTGACATGCCCGTGAGTCAGAAATGGGGAACTTTCATCAAACAGTCTTTGTTGCTACACAATAAAACTGAAACCCACACAGATACATCTGACATGCTGTGGAGAGGACAAAAAAGAATAAATGCAAAATAAAAACTTTGGCTTTATCTGAAGCTTGTGACTTGCACAACAGTTTTCATGGCAACGAACGCTTCTTCTTTGTGTGTGAAAGTTGTTTATAAAGTGTGATATGCTGAATATAAACAAAGGTTATTGCACAACTCTGGAATACTTGATTATGAATGGTCAGTCACTTAATTCAGTAGGCAAATATTTCTGTGAAATTAATCCTGGATGCTAGAATTGAATGTTGCCTTAAATGATTTCTTTCTCCTAATTTAATGTCAGTGTATACACAAATTAAAACATTTTATAATTAAAAGTTAATATATATTAACTAGAAGTCACAAAAAGCAACATTATTCAATAATCCATTATCCAATAATAATATATTCTGTAGAAGTAGTGTTCATTGGTTAAACAACCAATGTGTTGCTTAATGTTAAGATTTACAATATTATTGTAAAGTGTTACCCATAATTAGAGCTTTTTAGAATTGTAAGAGATAAATATTATCATATATGTTTTGTTTTTTTATTTTGTCTAAATTTTAATACTTTTTGGTAATAATAATTTAGATGTACCTTCCTAATGATATATAAATGGGGAAAAAATAGATTTCATTGGATTTGTGTGACGCTGCAACTTGATTTTTTTTTCTTTTTGTTTGTAGAAATTACATTTTCTCCTAGCATTGTAGTATCGATCCTTGTAGCTAGCTTTCAGGCCCTTTTTTCATTGACTGAACCTTAGCGAAGATCTGCCAGTCCCCTCACTCACCCTGTACCATTCACAATTGACTTGCTGAGCAATTGATGGCACAAAGAAAAGCTAAAACCAGCCATTTGCGTGTTTTGAATCACTGTCATTAGCTGTGAGAGGCTAAATTGTGCTCTTATCTCTGTTCTCATGGAAAATCAATCGTTGGAGTATTGGTCTGCCTTTAGCTATGTAACAATCATTGAGAGTTTTTTTCAGCATGTTGTATCAACGGTCTTTCTAAGCTGGTTTTTGTGTGTGTTGTTGGTACTATTCTTTGTTATGGTATTAGTAATTTACAAAGTTATCTATGACATTCTAAAAGCTATATAAGTAGACATGGTGCCCTTAATGGCCGCATATTAATGGGAATGTACTGTAGTAGACACAGGCATGGAATAACATTTACCACGTGTTTAAGGAAACATTACAGACAATTTGTGCTCCCACTGGGTGAGCGCAAAACCATTGTAGTGTAATGAGTACTACTATTACTAAATGCATAATTAAGCACATGTTCATTTTCAACCTTTGTTCCTCTCTCAGTCTCTTGTGCAGTCCAGAAAAGCAGGGATCTCGCATGCATTAGCTGCACGCTCTTCACTAAAGGATGAAGAACTGGTAAGACATGCAAAATATACAAACATCTATCTGCTTCTCACTTTATCAAGTTGTTAGTCATATTGAAACAGAAGTAGCGACTGAGCTTTTCTTCTGTATTATGACATACATTTGAGTGAAACAGGTTATCGAAAAAGGAAAAAATGGAGGGCAGGTTGGTTGCTATCATTGGTTGTTGATTAGATGTAGGCAGATCTAAATGGCAGTATATTGTGGGTGGGTTTAAGTGGACTAAATGATTGGTAAAGTCCAGCATACTTCCCAGAGGGAAGTAAAAAAAAATATATATATACAGTGGGTACGGAAAGTATTCAGACCCCCTTAATTTTTTCACTCTTTTTTATATTGCAGCCCTTTGCTAAAATCATTTCAGTTAGTTTTTTTCCTCATTAATGTACACACAGCACCCCATATTGACAGAAAAACACAGAATTGTTGACATTTTTTCAGATTTATTAAAAAAGAAAACTGAAATATCACATGGTCCTAAGTATTCATTTTTGCTCAGTATTTAGTAGAAGCACCGTTTTGATCTAATACAGCCATGAGTCTTTTAGATGCAACAAGTTTTTCACACCTGGATTTGGATCCTCTGCCATTCCTCCTTGCAGATCCTTTCCAGTTCTGTCAGGTTGGATGGTAAACGTTGGTGGACAGCCATTTTTAGGTCTCTCCAGAGATGCTCAATTGGGTTTAAGTCAGGGCTCTGGCTGGGCCATTCAAGAACAGTCACAGAGTTGTTGTGAAGCCACTCCTTCGTTATTTTAGCTGTGTGCTTAGGGTCATTGTCTTGTTGGAAGGTAAACCTTCGGCCCAGTCCGAGGTGCTGAGCACTCTGGAGAAGGTTTTCGTTCAGGATATCCCTGTACTTGGCCGCATTCATCTTTCCCTCGATTGCAACCTGTCTTCCTGTCCCTGCAGCTGAAAAACACCTTCACAGCATGATGCTGCCACCACCATGCTTCACTGTTGGGACTGTATTGGACAGGTGATGAGCAGTGCCTGGTTTTCTCCACACATACCGCTTAGAATTAAGGCCAAAAAGTTCTGTCTTGGTCTCATCAGACCAGAGAATCTTATTTCTTAGTTTTTTAGCAAACTCCATGCGGGCTTTCATGTGTCTTGCACTGAGGAGAGGCTTCCGTCGGGCCACTCTGCCATAAAGCCCCAACTGGTGGAGGGCTGCAGTGATGGTTGACTTCTACAACTTTCTCCCATCTCCCCTACTGCATCTCTGGCGCTCAGCCCCAGTGATCTTTGGGTTCTTCTTTACCTCTCTCACCAAGGCTCTTCTCCCCCGATAGCTCAGTTTGGCCGGACGGCCAGCTCTAGGAAGGTTTCTGGTCGTCCCAAACGTCTTCCATTTAAGGATTATGGAGGCCACTGTGCTCTTAGGAACCTTAAGTGCAGCAGAAATTTTTTTGTAACCTTGGCCAGATCTGTGCCTTGCCACAATTCTGTCTCTGAGCTCTTCAGGCAGTTCCTTTGACCTCATGATTCTCATTTGCTCTGACATGCACTGTGAGCTGTAAGGTCGTATATAGACAGGTGTGTGGCTTTCCTAATCAAGTCCAATCAGTATAATCAAACACAGCTGGACTCAAATGAAGGTGTAGAACCATCTCAAGGATTATCAGAAGAAATGGACAGCACCTGAGTTAAATATATGAGTGTCACAGCAAAGGGTCTGAATACTTAGGACCATGTGATATTTCAGTTTTTCTTTTTTAATAAATTTGCAAAAATGTCAACAATTCTGTGTTTTTCTGTCAATATGGGGTGCTGTGTGTACATTAATGAGGAAAAAAAATTAACTTAAATGATTTTAGCAAATGGCTGCAATATAACAAAGAGTGAAAAATTTCGGGGTCTGAATTCTTTCCGTACCCACTGTATATATAAATAAATAAATAAAAGAAACATATGCATGGATGAACTGTTTATAACCTGCATTTAAAAAAACAGAGACGATAAGTTTTCATGGCAAATTTAAAGGAACAACAAAAAAAGTTACCATTCACTGAAAAGCTCTGACTGACATCATTGATGATCAATGCCATGTGGTCACATTTTTGTATTGCATTTTGTACTGTTGCCAGTAACAATGTGGCGAATAGTTTGAATATAATTATCAGACAATAATTATTTGATTTGTATCATATGTCTTCATTAAAATGTTAATAAATAATGAAAAATTCAATAATTGTCTTTTAGCAGACTTTCAGAATGATATACAGTAGCACACCAGTTATTTGTGTAACTATTACATTCCTGATGCTTTTTTGTCATTTTTATAGCTTGACAGCATCTGTCTCCTTTTAATTTCATTGCTTGGGATTGTTTTTTTCATTGTGTGGTTTGTAACGGCAAGTGTTGTAATGATAATAGAGTAATTGTTGACAGAAATTGAGTTGAAATGTCTTTTATCAAAATGTAAAGGTACGCTTCAAATGCTCTGGATTGGTGAATGTTTTTTTCAAAAAAGAAATAAAAAAGATGTATGCCACCTACACTTTACGTAGATAAAGATGTGATGTAGCTCTCATTTGGTCATCACTTTGACACCTGTCTGCCCACTCCCATAACTACACCTACATCATGAACCAGGACCAGAATTTATAAAGAGTATCTTGTACTCTTACCATTTTAACTTCTCAATGCTTTTTCTGTTTGAACCATTCTTCACAACTTCGAGATTTTTCATTTCAACACATTTTACATGCGATCTGGGCTTCGTTTTAAAATGTCTTCTTCAGGGTTACGTCTTGGGCCCATTTCTGGCAGAAACAATTTTCAGTTTCTTTTTCTTTCTGTAGAAGAATCACGTGTACAAGAAGACACTCCAGGCTCTGATTTACCCTATTTCTTGCACAACACCCCATAACTTTGAAGTGTGGACGGCCACTACGCCCACCTACTGCTATGAGTGTGAGGGTTTGTTGTGGGGCATTGCACGGCAGGGCATGCGCTGTTCAGAGTGTGGTGTCAAATGCCACGAAAAATGCCAGGAGCTTCTCAATGCAGACTGTTTACAGAGTGAGTCACTAACCAAATACAGAAAAACAAGCAACAACAAAACAATCCTTTATTTATTGTTACTTTAGTGTTGCATACTGCAGTTATAGTTAGCTGTTTATTTAGTTCAGTATTTTTTGGCATTATCCCTTATGAATCTGTGCCATTGTCAAATGCCTTTTAATGAACGTAACCAGCTCAGTGAGGAGAAAGCATGCAAAAATGTGTAAGAAATATTATAAGCTTATGCACTAGAACACTAATTCTCAATATGCAATTTATAAAAAAAATATATAAAAAATGCTAATTTTTAAATTCAACATTGTAATTTTAAATATAATTTGTAATGCAAAATGGTACAAATGTAAAATAGAAACCTTTTCACTAGTTCAGTATACAGGGTTTAACATGTTTTCGTTTTATTGCATGTTTTATTTTGCAATTAAATGATATTATTAAACACATCTCTACAATTGCTAGGAGCTGCTGAGAAGAGCTCCAAAACAGGAGCAGAGGACAGAACCCAGCATATCATATCGGCCATGAAGGACCGCATGAAGATCCGAGAGAGGAACAGGCCTGAAATCTTTGAGATGATAAGGCTTGTGTTCAGTGTGACTAAACTGAACCATGCTCAGCAGATGAAGGCCATCAAGCAGACTGTTCTTGATGGAACATCAAAATGGTCTGCCAAAATCTCCATCACAGGTATGGAAGCAGGGGCAGCTGTTATTGCTCTGATACCTTCCAGTGATCAAGGAGTAGTTTTATAAATGCAGTTTTCTTATAGGGCTTTTAATAACATGCATTAGAATGCATTTTTCCATTTTTTTTGCTGATTGTCAGTTAATCTAACAAGTTTAACTCTTCATGTCTTCATGTGTGTTTTCCAGTGGTGAGCGCTCAGGGCCTGCAGGCTAAAGACAGAACTGGTTCCAGTGATCCGTATGTGACCGTTCAGGTTGGCAAGACTAAGAAGAGAACCAAAACTATCTATGGTAATCTTAACCCTGTGTGGGAGGAGACGTTCAACTTGTGAGTCTTATACAATATTTTCAGTTCTCTTTGATCTTTTGGAATCCTGTCATTTATCTGCTGTGTTCTTATTGGTGAATCTAATCACAGTTTGTTTGATTGTTAAGATCTTTCCTAAAACTCCAAAGGAGACACATAAAATTACTGGAGATTTTGCTCGGGAGAAAAAAAATCTGACAAGCAGGAGACTTCTGCAAAAGTGTCTGTTTTCTCTCCATGTTATCATATTGCAGGCTAGGAGAAATAGTAAAATTAGGTATTTTTTGAGGTATTAAGATTAAGATTTTAAAGAAATCTCATTGGCAAGTTTTCTGTGCTACAGACTAGTAAGTCAAAGTCAAGTCAAAAAAATTTTATTGCCATATGTACAGGGTACAGCGTACTAAGTACAATTAAATTCTTACATGGGAAGCTTTTTAGCAGAGCTAAGACAACAGCATACAATTTACAAAAATGATTATGCAGATTTTGAAGAATAATTTTAAAGTATACACTACTTTTATTACTTTTATGTTATGCAGGAAGAAAGTACTGCATTGATTTCATTGTTCCAAACCTGAACACAAAAGAGGATTTTTTGAAGAATATTGGTAACCAAACAGTTGCTGGTAGACATTGAATTCAATAGTATGAAAAGAATACTATGGAAGTCAGTCGCTACCAACTTTTGATGTTTGATTACCAAAATTCTTCAAAATATCTTTTGTGTTCAACAGAAGAAACAAATTCATACAGGTTTGGAACAATTGAGCTAATCCTTAGTTTATTGAATAAATTAGTTTTTAATAATACAGTAAACAATTCTTCCAAGTAATACAGTTTAGTTCATTAACATAACTACACCAATTACAGTTGTCAAAAATATAGCAACTTGTGTTAATATTGAATAGTTGTTGACTGTGTTGTAATAACAGCTCTCTTTTTTGAAGCAGCTGTGATTTGTTCACAGCTTTACCCTTTCATTCCCTAGTGAGTGCCACAATTCGTCTGACCGCATTAAACTGCGTGTATGGGATGAAGATGACGATATAAAGTCTCGTGTGAAGCAGCGTCTGAAGAGGGAATCTGATGACTTTTTGGGTCAGAGCATTATCGAGGTCCGAACCCTCAGCGGAGAAATGGATGTCTGGTACAACCTTGGTAAGTTCCTCGGTCTATGTGTGTTTCATTGTGGGGTGTTATTTGATTTCTTTAAATGATCTTTTTTCTATTCTCTGGGGCTTTGAAAGTAGCACTCCTCATATACGGCTGTACAGTCACGACATCAATTTGTAGACGGACTTGAAGTCTAATTTGCTGCTCGCCCCCAGCCCTCTGCCCGAATTTGATCAAGGGTTTTTGGAATTGGTATTCAAGGGTTTTATGTTTTGTTCTACAAAATAAATTACACTCTGTCACATCTCAGACATGAATTTTGAAACCTTCATGTGCTTTAATGCAAGTTGTTAAAAAAACTAAAGCTAAAGTTGCTCCATGAGGGCTAATGAAGACCTTATATTTCTCATAAATCTAAAACTGATATTCGAAAAACCCATTAGAAATTCTCGAGAGAACCCTTGACTAGACAGTGGTCGTTTTCTGAGTTTTAGGACTACAAACTAAATGTATGTCGCACAAGAAATTGAGCCATCTGTCTGTTTAAATGTTGCGATTGCAGTGTAGGTCATAACTGATATGATTACAGATTGTAACTGTGAAATATGGCAAATTTTACTTTAGCTATTCATGAAAACTTGCATAATGAATTAAATATGTCGAACATTGGTACTGGACATTTTACAGTCAGTCAGATGGTTTAACTAGTCTGTGGCCACATGGCTGCTTCTCTCTTTGCATAATAATATCATAGAAATTAGAAAGTTGTTCTTCGGTTTTGATTTTCATTAGAGCTCAGTACATTTATCTCTAATCTGTTCAGTAAAATGGCTTCCTAAAACAATACATTGTTTCTGATAAAATATTCAATATTAGTTTTCATTTTAAAATCTTGAGTCTGATACATTTGAAGATACTGTTTGTTTTCTCTTGAAATAAAAGTTAATTAAATGTCACTGCTGAATGTGAATCTACTACTAGACTTTGGTCAAGGGTCATCATTAGGACGAGATGCGATAAATGGAGACTTGTCTTTTATATCAGATATGTAACAGCCATGTTTAATCTTTTGCAGAAAAACGCACAGACAAGTCAGCGGTATCAGGGGCCATCAGACTGCAGATAAGTCGTTGGACAATTAAGGAGCAAGAGAAAGTAGGCACCGCTATATCATGTTCAGTACACTTGTTTGCACGAGGTAAACCCCTACACACACCACTTTGGCAAATGTCTGTGTACACGACCATTCAAAATATGTGGGGTTCACACACAACCACCCCCCCAAAACCCCCCCCCCCCCCAAATAAACAACCCCCCCAATACCAATGTTTATGTATTATTCAGCAGAAGGGGTTGGCCATATTAAATTGTTCGCAAATAGTGACAACAAAAAACTCCATATTGATTAATATGACTTACAAAAGATTTCTGCTTGAAATAAATGCTGTTGTTTCAAACTTTTTCTTTTTTGAACTATTCAAGAATCGGTATACTCATGGTTGTGTCCCGCCACGAAAATATATAAGCAGCAACAACGCCCGTTTCAACATTGATAATAATGCTAAATGTTTATTGAGCAGCAAATCAGCATATTAGAATGATTTCTGAAGGATCATCATGCTGAACATAACTGGACTGCCGAGTGATATGAGTGCTAATAAATTAAACAGCCTATGGACTATACACAAGGAATAAATGACATTTTAAAATATATTCAAGTAGAAAACACTTCTTTTAATTTGCAGTTATGTTGTACAATGTGAACTGAATTTTGCATCAAATAAATGCAGCCTTGCTGAGGCTGCAAAAATATTACAAATCTTGCTAAAATCTGAACCTAACATAATTCATATTTAATAAATTTACTGTATTCTTGAAAGCAAACACACAATAATTTATATAGCAAAACACATCACTTAGCTTCGTTCTCCCTCTCTTTTTCGTAGAATTGTTTTCACTTTGTGACAGACATTGAAGGACAAGGTGTGGTGAAGTTGCCCACAGCACGAGGAGATGATGCCTGGAAGGTCTACTTTGATGAGGTTGCTCAGGGTATTGTAGACGAGTTTGCCATGCGCTACGGAATAGAATCCATCTATCAGGCCATGACGTAAGCCCTGGAGCATTTTGTTTGTATTCTGACAGTTATAAGTCCTTTGCTGTTGACAGGATTGTGGTATTGAAGGTGGAAGAGAGCGCTGTACATTCACTCCCCCCCACCTACAATCCCTGCCGGTACCGAGACTCGAACCCGCGACCTTTGGGTTACAAGTCTGACTCTCTAACCATTTGGGTTCAGTTGTACACCTTGCCAAACAGAATATTAATTAACAGTTTAATTCTAAATAATTTAAATTATTAAATAAATACTAACCTAGATTTCTGTCTATTCAATAGTGGGACTTGTTTTGGTGAGAAGCACTGAACTGCATAGCTGTTGTAGAAATACATTCTCAGTTTCTTACTGGATGTCTGTCTGTCCACCTGTAGGCATTTTGCATGTCTGTCCTATAAATACATGCTGCCTGGTGTCCCTGCGGTAATGAGCACACTCCTGGCCAACATCAACGCATTCTACGCTCATCCCACTTCAGTCACCAATGTCTCCGCCTGTGACCGCTTCACTGCCTCCAACTTTGGGGTAATGCTAACTCAGCATCGCACACATCCAATATGGCCTGACCACTGTAAGGACAGTTTAGGGTTTGATTATTCCCTGGGTGCATCGACAGTAAAGATTCTCAAAACAATGACAAAAAATAGCAATGTAGCGTTACATTTTCTTTGTCACTGAATGAAAATGTACCTTCTCGTGTGGTGCCAATAGCCTTGTGAACAGCACACTGACATATAGCGCCATTGTGCACTCATGGACCGTTCCCAATCCCATCCCCCTTTCTCTCTCTCCCACGTCTCTTCATGTCTAGCTACTGTCCTTCATATTAAAGGACAAAAAATTGCCAAAATAAATCAAAAAAAAAAAAAAAGTTCCATCTTTTTATAAAAGCTACGGTATTTTGAATAAAACTGAGCTGTTGTCAAAACGTACAGTACCATTCAAAGTTTTTTTTTAAATAAAATAATATATGTTGTCATAAAAGATTTATATTTGAAATAATTATTAAAATTAAATTATTTTCACCACACATGAATAATAATAAGAATTTGAGAACCAAATCAGCATATTAGAATGATTTCTGAGGGATCATGGGACACTGAAGACTGGGGGAGTAGTAGTGGCTGCTGAAACCACAGGATAAATTAGGAATTAAATAATAATATATTAAAATAGGGAATATAGAATTTTATTAAATAAATATTAAATGTATACTACACATTTCTTTCAAATAGAATATTTCCACAATCTTACTGTTTAATAATTGTTCTAAAATCCATATAAATAATAAACAAAACTAATAAAACATTTGCTTAGTGTGGATTTCTTAAGTTATTATTATTATTTTTATTTTTTTTGAGATATTATCATTTGTATCTTTATTTGACTTCTATTACCTGTACAGCACTTTGGTCAACCCTGGGTTGTTTTTAAATGTGCTTTATAAATAATGAATGAATGAATAATACAATTTTAAATACATTTTAAAATCGTATAAACCTCAAACCTTTGAACAGTAGTCTGAACTACTGAGTAGTTGGATGATACCGATGCATAGTGTACCAATATAGTCTGTAGAAAGAGTCACTGAAAAATCCCCACAGCTAATGCACAGACTAATCATCTGTCTTGAACATGCAAACACAGAAAAGCAATGCAATCATTGAAAAGTCTTAGTGCTATTGTACTAAATGTGAGTGCTTTTTGAATGTAGCTCAGCCAAATTCAAAGACCAGAAATACCTGTTGTATAAAATATAATGTCACATTTGATCACAAGAGTGATCGTGAGTTTGATTGTTATAATCAGAGTCACATAAAACCTTTGATACCAAACCCACTGAGGCTCTCATACGACACAGCTGAAGATGCTGTCATGGCAGCCTCTGATTCTATCTAAGGATTAATACAGCTGCTTGGATTTGTGCACAGCACAAACGCTCCCATCCCCTCCCTTTCTTGTCCTGGACCCTTCTGCTGTATCACTTTTGCTCATACAAGGATTTTTGAAAAGATACAACATAGTGAATAACTGAGACCTTGTCAGTGGCCCTGACCCTTTGATTCCCTTTCAGGTTTTCTCATTGCCATGAGACGGATTTATCCAAAAGCCTGTCTCTGGTGTGTTTTTACAGGATGTTTCTGTTCATGTGTGTATGTGTGTCCACGCTCTGCATCCTTGGCTCAAGGTCTAGATTCCATTCAAAAGGGAGTTTGGTATCAGAGAAACACTCTTGTGGGGCTTTAAAAATTTTTGCTCTGACTCTGTAACTAAATCATACTTTACCTTTCCAAATACAGAAAGCAACAGCCAATCCTTTTTGCTTGTTTGTTTAACTTTATTCACCACTGATTCATTTTTCTCTCTGTTAATGCAGAAAGATCGGTTTGTTAGACTGCTGGATCAGCTCCATAACTCTCTCCGTATTGACCTGTCAACATACAGAGTAAGTATTCATCATGTTCATTAACTTACCCTAATCTATAGGCACAGTTGAGGATGGTGTGGTGTAAAACTAATTACAGCTTAGTTGGAAAATGACATACAATAAAAAAAATATTTTGTTCACATGTTATTTACCTTCATTTTATCCTTGGTTCAATTTTTTTGGTTTAAATATTTCCCACGCTCTTCATTAAAACTGTTGTCTCCTTGGTAAACTTTTTAAATTGTAAATGTATTTATTTATTTATAAACTGATAGATCTGTAGTCATTAATCTTTCAATCTTTTTTTCATTATTCCATTCCATTCTCCAAAATGCTTCTCACCCTGTTGGACGCGACACCTGTGCCTCCAATATCACAGTTCCCATTTACGTCATTCAATTCGTTTATCTTTGACCACACATTCATGGTTTGTTTCATTGCCACTCCGTTGGTTTACCCTATAAAGTAGGGCTGCACGATTAATCAAATGCGATTGTCATGCGTATCTTGTCAGTAAAGCCGGTTCTGTGATTAGTAGTAAATCTCTAGCATGTGCTTTCAGATGGAGCTAGGCATTTTACTACACGGCCAGTATTCATGACAAGCTACTCAAAGTCGCAGACGATTTAATCGAGGCAATTGACAATCGTTCGCGATACTGAAGATGTTGCGTAGCTTGTCAGTGAACTACGGCTCTGTGTAGTAGAACGCCTGCTCATCTGGAAAGCACAGAAAAATACCACATTAAGAAATGTTTTTAACTCCAACCACTCATTCATAACCTCAGTGAGTGTTGAAAGAAATCCTTTTCTGTGAGATGATGTGGCTTTTAAATCAAGATATAGGAAGCAACATGCATATTTCATAGTATTCAAGCAGTGATAAGGCGTTATGTCGATAGCATTGCAGTTATTAATATATTTAGTATAAGTAGAAAATATTAATAAGAAAAACTTGAGATAAAAGTGGAGTCAGTGGACACAGAGTAAAACACATACGAATTTAGGCATAAAAAGCATTTTTGCAAAAATAATTAGTTTGGAGGCGAATAATAAAATAATTTCAAGGTTTTTAATGTGGGACTGTTATGTAACCAAGTTGAAAAAATGCCGATGTTTGATGAAAAAATCATACTCTGTCATGTAAAATGTGAATGTTTTCATTGCACAATCATGATTAGCCTAATCAGTATGAACTTTCAATTTTCAAAAGTTACATAATACATTTAGGGAACCAAAATCAATCCACACACACAAAAAAAAAATTCGATTGTGTCCTTAAGAAATGGATGTCAAGCAAAATTTTTTTTTAGGATATATAGTAATATAATTTATAGTAGACATATGTCGGAACCTATCATTATATATACTTTTCATTACTATCCAAAAATACATTTCAGAACAATGTGCAGTTTGAGATGCAAGTGATCACAGTCAGGTCTATATATATATGTTTTTCAATTGGTTTTGAGAGTGGCTAGCATGAATATATTTTATAATGATATATAGACTTGATCAGTAAACTTTGTGCATGTGCATATGTTTGTTATTTCTCCTGAAGTATCCATTTTACAAATGTCATATTGTGCTTCTCACTCAAGCTTCCTGTGATCTTAATTCTGTCCCTTTGATCTCCAGAATAATTTCCCAGCCAGCAGTAAACCACGTCTAGCAGATCTCAAATCCACAGTGGATTTGCTGACTAGCATTACATTCTTCAGACTGAAGGTAAGATAACGTACCTCTAAATCAGATCAAGCAATGGCATGCTGTAGTGCCCTTCTTGCTGTTTTATACTGTGTTTGGGAGATGCAGGGATGTGGGTCTTATTTGTAATACATATATTGAGTGACAGATCCTATAGAGATGAGTAATTCAATTGTGTTTCATACAGTCTTGAGTAAACGCTACGTCATTTCTTTCTGCCTGAGTTCATACAGTAGAAAAGGATAATAGATGGTTTGAGATGAAGATTGATTTCTTTGTGCTGTAAGAGAGAGGCTTTTGTGCGGGCTTTCATAACTGAGATTAGTCACTATTGATTTGTTAGAGGGTGTTACTTTGTTTTTATATAGTCATATTTAGGGGTGTAAATCGGATGGTTCATCACGATACGATATCGATTCTCATACCCAGCGATACGATATTTACCGATACCTCAATTCTACGATTCGATTCGATACAAGAGTATATCGATCGATATTATGATATTATATACCTATTTTAAACAACCGTCTACATTTTTATTAACTCACAAATGCAACCAAAATATATAACATGAACATTTATCTGAAATTCACATCCTGTACCTCAATTGGGACATTCACAACAAAAAAAAAATAGGCCTACACTTTATTTTTTTTTTTATAAAATGTTCAGGTACGCTACAGAAATGTAATAATCAAACATAAAATAAGTGCATAGTCTTCAGTGTATAAATTAAATATAGATTAATCATTTTTGATGTTACAAAGGTTATTTAGTCAGGAGCAGTGAGCACTTGTATTTTTCTTTGACAGCATTAGATTTATTGTTAGTTTGCTTTCACTTTAAGAATGAAAGCACGGATTTAACTACTGATACACATGCCTTTTCTTTCTCAACTGTTTACGTTAAGACATATGCCTTACAGACTGTGTTTACTAGGATATTCGCCAAAACACGTTTTGAAGTAATTTTGTCTGTATTTATTCATCCATGCACAAAAAAGCAGAAGAGAGCTAGTAGTATTCACGCGGTGTAGACGCGGCTGTCTGTGTGCGTGCGCTTCAGATGTGTGCACAGAAAACTTCTCACACAGTACTCGACTGTTCCGCCAACAATCCAGAGCGTCTTTTATGCTCACCTTGTGCCTTCAGGCAGTCCTTATATAGAGTCCTGATACGTGAGTTTGAACAAGAATGCACGCGTTGTCGGTAATGCTTAGACCAGCGGTGGCGAACTCCGGTCCTGGAGAGCCGCAGCCCTGCAGAGTACAGCTCCAACCCTAATTAAAACTCACCTGCCTGTAGCTTTCTAGTAACCCTTCAGACCTTGATTAGCTTGTTCAGGTGTGCAGGGCTGCGGCTCTCCAGGACCGACGTTCGCCACCCCTGGCTTAGACGGACATTATGTGAAAATGTGGACAGTGCCAAAATAAAGGTGCCTATTTATACTACAGATATCAATATTTTACGCGTGGCATCGATTCCATCATCGATGCATCGATTCCTATCGAGAATCGTTACACCCCTAGTATATTCTTGTCTTCTCTGGGCCACCCCTGTGTCCAGGTTCTGGAACTGCAGTCTCCCCCTCGTGCCGCCCATGTGGTCAGGGACTGTGTGAAAGCATGCCTCAACTCCACATATGAATACATCTTTAACAACTGCCAAGAGCTGTACAACAGACAGTTCCAGCCGGCCGTGGAGCCTGTGAGTAAACACATTCACGTCCTGCATAGGTGTTTGTTTGTATACACACAGATGGGGAATGCTTACACCATGTTTGGGTATCTCTGCTTCGATTATGTCATCATTAGAGGTTGAATTTCTCATGGGTAATACCAGCATTTCAACCTGGGACATCAGCCTAAAATGAGTAATATTTTATAGAATTTATCAGTTACCATAGAGACCACGTTTGTTCATAAAGGTCAGGCCTATGAATCATCAGTATAATTCTTCGATAGACTTTTACTATCTATCTATCTATCTATCTATCTATCTATTAGTGCTGGGCGGTATGATCAAAAATTTATATCACGGTATTTTTCAAAATTTGACCGGTTTCACGGTACATGACGGTATTTATACTGCAGTATATTGACTTAGAATGCCCTATTTTACTGTCATGATGAGTGAATATTGTCAAAATACCACACTAAATAGTGACTAAAAACACGACCCCTTTTAATACATGTTAAACAGGAGTCACTAACATTTATAATCGCAGCGGCATCGTCTGATAAAAATCAACATGCATCTACACTAAAGAGTGGCTATGCAGTTGTTTTGGCTATATTATTTTTTTTGTCTCGTGCAGCACACTGCCTGCGTCTGAGTAACAAAAAAAAAAAAAAAAAAAAAGTGCATGTGATATTAACAGACGAACTATGCTCATATTTATAATTCCAAACAATCAGTAAGCGACAGGTGCTAGGAAACGCTGTTTTGTACTCATTTATTGACGAGTCTGAATGCGCTGCTTCTCTGCCGCTCACTGCACAGAACAGACGCCGAGAGAGGTGACACTTCTCCGGGAAAGTCAGACCTCGCGTTCGCGGGACAGCTTTGGCGAAATCTTCCAACTGAACCATAAGCTAAGGTTTATCCAAAAAAGTCGCCAGGTTTGTCAGTATGAATATTCTATGAAAAAAAAAAAAAGCGCTAAAAGGGTCTGAAAGTTACTAAATCTAGTGCTAAAGTCGCGCTCGTATGTGTGAAACGCGGGAGCTGATGGCAGGGGGCGGTGGATATTTGTGGAGGTCAATGAGGATATTGTGAATGAGTTCTTCTGAGTCATCACGTTCTATTAGTTCTACAGCTTTATTTTCGGAACTTTCACGCTTAGTAACATACAGCTGTTCCCTCACCACAGTGCAACAGTGAAAAAGGACCCCTTTCAAACAGTGTCGCGTTCCGAACGTTGTTTAAGCGACATACACCGGTATTGCGGTATTTTAAAAATTCATATCATAACAAAAATAAACACCGGTATTCGGTATGAACCGGTATACCGCCCAGCACTGCTATCTATCTATCTATATCATTTTGTCATTTAGTTTGTTTTATCTGTTCTATCTATTTCTTTCTATATCGGTCTGTTTTTTCTATATCTATTTGTTCTTTTGTCATTTCATCTGTTGCTCTGTCTGTCATTTTGTCTGAGATTTTGTTGTTCCTCCTTTTGTTTTGTTTGTTATTTTGTCATTTGTCATCTATCTGTTTCTATATCTATCTCTTTCTATATCTGTTTTTCTATATCTGTCTCTGTTTCTGTCTTTCGTTCTGTCATTTTATCTGTCGCTCTGTTATCTCTGTATGTCATTCTGTCTTATAGTTTTGTCATTTTATGTCATTTAATGTGATTTTATCTGTCTTTCTATGTCTGTCATTCTGTCTGTCGTTTTGTCATTCTGTTTGCCCTCTGTTATTTTATCTGTCAGTCTTTCTATATCATATCTGTCATTCTGTCATTATATCTGTCGTTCTTTGTTGTTTCATCTGTTGTTCTATTTACCTGTTTATCTTTATCTGTCTATCCATTTATCTATTTTTCTTTTGTTCTATCATTCTAATGGTGTTCTCCCATTTCATGCAATTGTTCTATACCACAGAAACCACAAGAAAAGAAAGAGGGAGAAGAGGGTGAAGAAGAGGAAGACAAAAAGGATGAGAAAGAGGAGGAACATGCTGCTGTAGAGGAACTAGGACCAAGCATACAGAATTTGGACTTCTGGCCCAAACTCATCACCTTAATAGTTTCCATCATAGAGGAGGACAGGAACTCCTACAGCTCAATCATCAATCAGTCAGTCACTGCACAGATGCACACACAATATTACACACAAGACATTGAGCTGAGCTGTTTAACCTGGTGTGTCCCGTGCAGGTTTCCTCAGGAGCTGAATGTGGGGAAGGTCAGTGCCGAGGTCATGTGGGCACTCTTTGCTCAGGACATAAAGTATGCACTGGAAGGTATGAAGAAATATACATTTATATGTATGGGAAGCTTGTGTGTCCTTAAAGTATGTCTGTGTTCACTGCAAATTTATTTGAGATTGGTCCTAACATCATTCCATCTTGCCTTTTTATCTGTCTCTGTCTTCAGCTTCTAATCATATTGTCTACAAACATTGGAAGAATGGTAAATGTCATAATGCTATAAGGCCTTTTGGAGTCATGAGAGTGAGAACTTGGGCATACATTTCTTGTTATAGATGCAAGATAATTACACCACTCTGTTGTATATATCCTCCCTCAAAGGAGCTATAATCTACTGTACATCCTTTAATAACAGCTTCTATAGCTTTGATACCAAGTGGAATGTTAGTACAGTTAGGATGATTAAGTACAATATCTGCCCTACTTCCTCCTCATTACATCACCATGATTGTGTGGGCCAAGTTGCTGAGTACTGAATAATAAATATGGCCGGTGTTTTGTTAATGTGCTCGTAGTTTTCATTTCAAAAGAACAAAGGAAATCCTCTTTGCTATGTTAAAACCCCTTTAAAGGTTCAAAGCCCTCTTTTTAGTCTTGAGTCCTCACTCTCTCATTGCTACAGCAGAGTTAGAGAATAGAACTCCCTGGTTTCCTTTTAGATCTTCCAAGTAGGAGTAAACTAGAGATAGACTCCTCATTAAAAAAAGTGATTTTTCTTTTGATGCCAGCATGCTTTTCTTTTGAAACCACCCCTTTCATTGCACACCTGCACTTTTTTCCATTCTTTCACAAGTGTTCTTCATTTCTCCATTCTGTCCTGCCTTGTTTTCTTGATTTTAGCACCTGCCACATCCCATATTCGCAGACTTGATTTTTATGCTGGTAAGACATGGTTAAGTGTCTGTAAGAGTTGATGTGTGCACATGTACACTATTGTTCAAAATACAATATTGTTTGCCGGTTGGTAAGATTTTTGGATGTTTTAGAAGAAAGTCTCACCAAGGCTGCATTTAATTGATCAAAAATAAAATGTAAAATAAAAATGTATTATTACAATTTAAAATAACTTTTCTATTTTTGTACTCTTAAAATTGTAATTTGTTACGTTAAAGCTGAATTTTAGCAGCCTTTTTATTCTTTTTTTATGATCAATATTTAGCAACATTTCTTTTTTTATTATTATTATCAATGTTAAAACAGTTGTGCTGCTTAATATTTTTGTGGAAACCATGATACATATTTACATTCTGAATGTAATTCTGAATATAAAATTTAAAAGGACAGGCATTTATTTTAAATAGATTGTTTTTATTTTCTATTTTATTTTAAGTCTTTACTGTCACTTTTGAACAATTTAACGCAACCTTTGCGGAGTATTAATTTATATTTTTTTAAAAATCACACTGTCTTCAAACTTTTGAATGGTAGTATATGTGTGTGAAATGCATTTCTTAAGGTCCTTGCACACTGAGTCCGAAATTTTTGTATGCGTTTTTCCGTTTTTTTCGTATTCGTCATCCTTTCCTATCAAAATGCTTGCTACGGATGCGAAAACGCAGAAAATCGAACCTGGTCCGAATTTTTTTATGACGGACGAAAGTTTCGGAGGCAGTGTGTAAACGTGATTGACACAAGGTGAGGTCATATTTATTTTTCAACGTGTGAAAATTTCGGACAAAAAATTCGGACTCAGTGTGCAGAGACATTTAGCGTTAGCCTCCATGAGTGAGTACAGCTTGAAGACTTTCAGATGAAAAAGCAGTTCATTCCTAGTTTATAGCTCGTTGGAGAATACATATGTTGAAGCCGAAGGAGAGTAAATGTTTACTGGGTGAAATTCGTGACAAGGTAAAACGAAAGTAAATCTGTTTACTCATGGTTGTTGTTTCCCCAGAGCATGAAAAGCTGAGGTTTTGTAAAAGTGCGGACTACATGAATCTGCATTTCAAAGTCAAATGGCTCTTCAACGAATACGTCTGTGACCTGCCCGCCTTCTCCGACACCGTCCCAGAGTACCCATCGTGAGTCACACTGCTTCTAAAACTCTTTCAGAGCATCTTTGGCTAAACTTTTCTCTCTTTTCTTCCCAAAAGCTGCAGTTTGTTCTTCTTTTGAGTAGTTTTATGTTCTCACTGTCATCACCTACAGTCCCAAATCGATTAGGATGCCTCGTTGATGCTTTCCTCTGTTGTTTAAACGTTCTTGACCACTTGCAGCTTCGCTGCCCTCCTGCTTTATTCCTCCTCCTGTTTCTCTATATTTCGTTTTCATTTCCCATCTGTAGGTGGTTTCTGCCATTTGTTCTCCAGTGGCTGGCTGAGAATGAAGAAGTGTCGATGGAGTTTATGCATGGAGCCCTTGAGAGGGATAAAAGAGAGGGGGTATGGTTCAGAAACTGCTGTATAACCTTTCTGTGTGATCTGCTCTCTTATATATGGCTTTCTACTGTTGGTCTACCAGGCTTTAAAACATTCCTTTTCAAATAAAATTGCTGCTTGCTGTCTACTACCTGTTAGGTGGATGGTTTTTCTTCAAATTAACTGACGTTTTCTTTTATGTAAAGGCCCAATTTAAATGGTTTTGAGAAATGCTTTCTAAAATGCCTTTCAACATTTATTTATGCTAATTTTCTAATGTCTTTGATGGATAAAAATTACAATATATTGTATAAAATACAATATATTTTTCAAAATTTGGGGGTTGGTGGATTAGAGGGGCGACTTTTCGGTATGAATGATCCCGTCTCAAATAGCTCTTACCAAGGAAAGCCATTATACAAAGTGAAAACAATCGTTATGTTTAGTCAGCCCCCATTGTGCAAGTTCTCCCACTTAATTAAAGGACGACGACGAGGCCTGTAATTTTTTCACATCAAAAAGGTAATAGTTCTTACTCAACAGGAAAATTCAAGAAAAGAGACAAAATGAGAAAAAAAAATAAAGAAAATCACATTGTAGGATTTTTCAAGAATTTATTTGCAAATTGTGGAAAATAAGTATTTGGTCAATAAAAAATTTAATCTCAATACTTTGTTAACTTCCCACTTATGGTTGGCAACATGATCAGAGGGTGCAACGTGCTGTAGAGCTGCACAAGGTTTTTTCACACCTGTCGGGTATTTGGCCCTCAAGTTTCCAGGCACAGGTCGGATCTCCTCTTAGAAGCAGGGTAATGTTTTGGGGCTGCTGCGGGCAACACGGATTTGCAAAATCCTCAAAGATTTTCGATGGGTGAGATCTGGAGACTGGCTAGACCACCCAGGACTTGAAAGATGTTCTTACGAAGCCACTCCTTGTTGCTTGGTTGTACCGGGCGGGTGTTGTTTTTTTTTTTTTTTTTAGGATCAATGTCATGGCTGAAAGACCCAAGCCACGTTCATCTCAAATTGCCCTTGCTGCTGGAAGGAGGTTTACAGTAGAGAAAAAGATATCACGAGACTGGCCACAAATGACTCAATTGTGAGATATGTTGTTTATATAAACAGGCACTCACAGTGTTATGACAGACCGTAGTGACGCTATTGGCAGAGACCACAGAGAAAGCCCACACACAACGAATGATCCAAAGGTTGTGCTGCGGAGTGCGTAGTCCCATGCTTCACAGTAGTTATGGTGTTCTTTGGATGCAACTCAGCTTTCTTTCTCCTCCAAACACGACAAGTTTGAGTTTTTACCAAAAAGTTCTATTTGGTTTCATCTGACCATATGACATTCTCCCAATCCTCTTTTGGATCATCCAAATGCTCTCTAGCAAATTCAGACGGGCCTGGACATGTACTGGACAGGGGGACACATCTGGCACTGCAGGATTTGAGTCCCTGGCGGCGCAGTGTGGTACTGATGGTAGCCTTTGTTACTTTGATCCCAGCTCTCTGCAGGTCATTCACTACGTCCCCCGTGTGGTTCTGGGATTTTTGCTAACAGTTCTTGTGATCATTTTGACCCCACGGGGTGAGATCTTGCGTGGAGCCCCAGAGCGAGGGAGAGTATCAGTGGTCTTGTAGTCATCCATTTCTAATAATTGCTCCCACTGTTGATTTCTTCACACCAAGCTGCTTATCTATTGCAGATTCAGTCTTCACAGCCTGGTGCAGGTCTACAATTTTGTTTCTGGTGTCCTTTGAAAGCTCTTTGGTCTGGGCCATGGTGGAGTTTGGAGTGTGGGACTGTTGAGTTGTGGACGGTGTCTTTATACTGATTAACGAGTTCAACAGATGCGCATTAGTACAGGTAACGAGTGGAAGGACAGCAGGAGCCTCTTAAAGAAGTTGTTAACAGGTATGTGAGACCAGAAAATCTTGCTTTTTGTAGGTGAACAAATACTATTTCAGCCATAATATTTGCAATAAATCTTAAAAATGTGATTTTCTGGATTGTTTTTTCATGTTGTCTCTCATAGGTGAGGTTATAAAACTATGATGAAAATTACAGACTCTATCATCTTTTTAAAGGGGAGAACTTGCACAAATTGGTGGCCTGACCTATAATACTTTTTTGCCCACTGTATTGATCAATATATTGTGAAATACTTATATGTGAATATATAGACAATTTAAAATAATCTTTGGTTCTTTTATAATATTTTTTATGGAAACCATGAGGCATTTTTCAAGTTCAAAAGAACCAGCAGATCCTGAAATTAATCATTTTAATGTGTATTTTGTTAAAATATCTATTTTTATTAGTTTCCACCACACAAACCACTTTGCCACAATTTTTCCCCCTGAAAATTATAGTGCTTATTTACTAATGAGCAAACTTTTAAAGCAAGAGCATGACTAAGATGAAATATGAAATGTGATTTGTGAAGAAAACATAAAAAATCAAGTCATATATCACTTTTGAACAATATTTTAGCATAATTTCTCATTTTGTCAAGTTATGCAGAAAGCTGTGAAAATGTTTTATTTCTGTATTTTTAAGATTCATAAAATGTTGTCGTAAAATGCATATAATTCTCATGACATTTGGACCTTGTAAGTAGACAAATGAAATAAAAACATACAAAACACACAAGGCAAAAAGTTCCCATAGCTGAAGAAATGTCTCTCCTGTCTTTTCCACAGTTCCAGCAAACATCTGAGCATGCCCTGTTTTCATGTTCAGTCGTGGACATCTTCACTCAGCTCAACCAAAGCTTTGAGATCATCAAGAAATTAGACTGTCCTGATCCTGCAGTGGTTGCCCAGTACAACCGACAATTTGCCAAGGTGAAGATCAACAGACCTAAACCATACTATATACTACATTCAAAAGATGGTTCCAGAGAAGCTGGAAGATAGACAAGCAGAGACATAATAGATGGAAAATGGTGGCAAGAGAAATATAAGCTGCTGGCACACAGATTGTTTGTCTTTAAACCATCACCATCTGTTTCTTAGCCTGTGAGTCATATTTAACTTAGACGCCTGACGCAGAGACATCTTTGTTGAAGCCTACACATGTTTTGTAGGAGCTGAGATGCGTTTACATTTTATTATATTTTAGTGAAGACTGTGACTAAATACTAAATGCAATTATCTGACATGTCCATAATAGGGGTATATTCTGATATTATTTTTTAATGGTAATCAGCATATTGAGGTCTATTTCAGGGAACAAAACAGCACTTAATGCATCTTCCCATGAAAATTCATTAGTTTTCAACAACAAAGTAAATTCCAGAAAATCTTTCGTTTCAGATTACCAACTCTGTACAAGGTGTAGTTCATTTACTCTACATACCGTTTAGGTGTAATAGTGTTCTTTCTTTTCCTTTTTCCCCCTTACCAGACTATCACCAAAGTGCTCCTGCAGTATTGTGCTATTCTAACCAAGGGTTTCTCCTCGTACTGCGAGAAAGAAAAGACAGTGAGTGTTAACAAACACTAACATTTTTGAACTTATTTGTTGTCTGCTATTGTACAGTAAGAATCCATGTAGGTCTGAGTTGTCTCACTATCTGTATTGTGCTGTTCGCTCTTTCCTGCCTCTCCTGCAGCCCTGTGTGTTGATGAACAACGTTCAACAGATGCGTGTGTTGTTGGAGAAGATGTTTGAATCTATGGGGGCAAAACAGGTAAGTGAAGCATGAAGTTATAACGGGTTTTTAAAGGCCTTTTTCGTAGACTTGCTACAGATGCAACACTATTACAAAAATGTTTTGTGGTGGTACTATGGTGAATTGACATATAACAGGGACGAAGCCACTTCAAATGTCCAGGAAACTATGCTTACCATGGTACTTTTTTTGTTTGTGCAACAAAAATGTGGTGCCTTATAAGGTCCACTATCGTCCAAAATTGTGGGTTTGTCAAGAATTTTCATACATTTTTGAAAGTCTCTAATGCTGACAAAGACTGCAATTATTTGATCAAAAATACAGTAAAAACTTTAATATTGCTAAATAAATAATTAAAACTGTTTTCTGTTTTAATATATTTTAAAAATTTAATTAGTCTCAAATAATTATTCTCAAAGCTGATTTTTCAGCAGCCTTTACTCCGTTAAAGTAAAATTAAAGTAAAAAAAAAAAAAAATCTTGCAGACCATAAACTTTTGAATGGTGGTGTACTTCATTTTGCCAAAAATCTAAAACAACATCACATATAACCTCAGAATGCACCGATTTACCCTGAATTTGTGTGCAATTTTTTTATGCTGCTTAGAGTATTGAGTAGTTTAAGTCTGTGTAACTGGAGAAACTGAAGTGTATGGTTTTGGTTTGATGACGATGGGCCTGCTGACATTTTGCGCATGATATACCAATGAACTGAATGTTTATTATCTGTCATGAGTGTAGATATGTGTGTGTGCGTAGTGAATGTTTATGGTTGCTGAACTAACCATATGCATATTTTTGTGTATGTGTAGTATACTGTTGAGGAAGAGCGGGTAGGTGAAGCGATGTATTTGTGTGGATGAACCATCCCTAACCCTCTGTGGGATTTGTGTGCCTTAGTAGATGTTGTATTTAGACCCTTTCACTAGGTTGCAGTGCCCTTTTTGCACCACCTTATGCCACCCATATGATTTCAGCCGTCCATAGTGTTGTTCTCTTAGTATAAAATCCCTAAATCACTCTTAACGTTGATCTCTATTTTCACTCCCAGCTGGAGAATGAGGAGGAGCCTGAGGACGATGAGGAGGAGGTGTGTTGAGAGCGTCTATGGATAGGGTCCAAAATGAACTGCTAATTACCTGCCAATCATAAGTGAATTGAGAAAATTTAAATGTAGAAAATTATGGTCCATCCTTTTTTTCATTTAAAAAAAAAAACAAAACATTCATGATTTTTATTTTGGTGCTTGGCCACATTTAATAATAATTTGGTCTTCTAAACTTCTAAATCATTTAAATATCTTCCAGTTAGACAAAGATGTGTGTTTGTGTATGCAAATGTAGTCTTGTTTATGAGTGTATGTGTTATAAACTAGGAGTCACAAACACAAAATTCTGTTTGTTTTGGTCTCCTTCTGCTCAGGGCATCACTGATGATGAAGGCAATGAGGTCTGTACACTCAACACTGCGGTACTGAGAAATGTGTGAGGCCATGAATGCATATGCGTATGTGTGTGGTGTAAATCAACAACTACCTAGCACTTTTTATTTCTTTTTTGTTCTTTGTTTCACTATTACTCATCTTGTCGTTCATTTTTCATTACCAGTCGGATGAATCAGATGCTAAGGTGAGAAACAGGCATACGTCTCACCTGATGTGCTTCTTTATGGAGCCGTTTATAAAACATATGAAATATTATAAATGGCTGTTCACACTGACAGAGATATGCAGTGACAAAGCGACCGGATGCAGTGCAGCAATTACCATACAGTCTATGCCTACTAAGTGACGTGACATGTGGCCAAGTATGGTGACCAATACTCGAATTAGTGAGCTGCATTTACCATCCAAAGTGCACCCAACAGCAGCAAAGGTGAACACAACACAACACACACACACCGTGAACACACACCCGGAGCAGTACAGTACAGTACAGTGTCTTTTTAGCACTGAAATTTTCAACAGCGCAGATAGTTGCACTACCGCTAAAAGTTTTGGGGTCTTTGAGGTTTTTGTTTTAAGTTAATGTTTAGGTTTTTTAAGTTACGTTTTTTTTATGTTTTAAAAAAGACTGTAATATTGTATAAAACATTTTTTTAATATGTAATGTAATACAAAATATATAAATAAAAAACAAATTGTAACCATGTACTCATTTTTATCAAGTTTAATCACCACCCTTTCAGAAAAAACTTTATCGATTCACGATTATTTTATTATTTTCTTAACAGAAAGAGATTTAAGGCATAAATTATAATTAAAGTGTCCTTTGATATTGCGTGGACAAAAGGATGCACATTTCTTGTTGAAATTTGAAATATCAACAATATAAATACATACTAATATCGCACTTGTAAAAATTATTGCTCTTTGGTTTTTGATGCTTATATTGTCATCATTGTTAGTCGCTTGGATAAAAGCGTTTGCTAAATTACAAAATTTAAATATAATGGAAATGTAAATAACAAAACTACATTTAAATTTTAAAACAAGCACCAAATCAAATAAATAAGTAACACAAAATAAATCTCTTTATATAAACAAAATAAGGCTTTGTCTGTGCTCTTTCTTTAAAATGAGAGGCAACCACTGCATTTAATCATGATCCAAACAAAGATGCTGCATACATGCATCATGAGCAGTTTTTAATCTAAATTGGATTGTATAATTTCGAAATTTGAAGCAAAAAACAGAACTTGGTTTGACTTCAGTTTTGTGAAAACTATACATAAAAATATCTGCATTAAAACAGCAGACGAGCTGAATGAGACCCAGATTCACTCTCAGCCAGCAGGTGGCGCTTAAAGCGTTTCCTTGGTTTCCGCTGTTAACAAAGCATTATACGAGGCAAAGATGAAAAAGAAAAATACCATCTAAACTATTCTAAAGACAGTAAGTTCCCCTCAGACATGCATCATATAAACTCCTACCCCTAAATGAATCTCGATTTGTTTAGCTTCTCAACCGATTTGAATTGTCACATATCGATTTTCAACCGGCTCGCGGTTAATCGTAACATCCCTACTCAGTGATATGCAGTAAGGCATTTGTCTTGTTTTCATTACTCGTTCACTCATGTGTCTGTTTGTTGATATGCAAGGGGAAGGTTGTGCTTCACGGACTAAGAAAATACAGGCTTGAGAAATGGAGATGGAGTAAATGATGCATGTGTTTTTGGGGAAACTGTCTCTTTAAGACAAAAGTAATTAGTAAAATTCTGATGGAACGATGGGGCTTTAGGTTGCAGCACATTCTGGTATGCACATAAAGCTAATTGTACCCATTAAATTGCGACCAGATTAATTAATGTAGCGCTAAAGATTTAAAAAGAATCAAAAGCTTGTACTTTATAGCTGGGGATTTGTACCTTAATTGATTCCGTTATCCAAATACCAAGAGCAGTGAATCATGATGAAGTGACAAGAGTGAGGAAATGAAATATATAGGTCTCTCTATTCATATAGTAATACAATATATGTAAGTCTAATGAAGGTTTAAAAGATATTGACCTTAATTCCATACAAAGCTATATTTTTAATGGCGAGGTGGTATTGGAAGTACTCTGTGTGATGTGTCCTGTGGAGTTTGTGTTCTAGACTCCAGCTGTGATGTTAAAGGAACACTCCACTATTTTGAAAAATAGGCTCATTTTCCAACTCCCAAACAGTTGAGTTTTACCGTTTTTTAAATCCATTCAGCCGATCTTCGGTGTGGCGGTAGTACTTTTAGCTGTAGCTTAGCATAGATCATTGAATCTGATTAGACCGTTAGCATCTCGCATCTCTCGTAATAATCAAGGAACTTTGCTGCCATACCATGGGTGCAGCAGGCGCAATGATATTACGCAGCGCATGAAAGTAGGCTTATTGGAAGTTACCTAGCTGTGGACTATTTTCAGGCGCTGCGTAATATTGCACCTGCTGCACCCATGGTACGACAGTAAAGTTCCGTGATTATTACGCCGGAATGAGAGTATGGTTCCTAGACATATCGGCCTAGAAAATAGCAACTTTTAATTTTCGGAGTGAACACATATTCAGTCCATTAATTAATGGCTTGTGACGTAAAAAGCTGCATGTTTGTATAGAAAGCAACATTACCATCACTTCAATCTGGCCTTGTTCAACATTAACAATCCATACAAACAGTTATCAAGCAAAATCAGTTATCCTTTTATCAGCTGTTTGAAGACTCATTCTGACGTCGCAACACCAACTTGGCACACGCAGAGCGATCAATTGGTGAGACGAAGAGCAAGTGATGTAATGTGATTTTTAACAGGTTGGTGTTTCAAATTGGTGGCACACTGGACAGTAATTTGAAAATGTATGTTATTTTTATTTGTAGATTGACAACAAAGAAAAGGAGAATAAGGTTGGTTTTGTAAAGAAAAAAGTGAACCCATTTGACTTTAGTGGCTTATTGTGTGTTGTGAAACCCTTTTGGTTGTATACCTTTCATTAGTTTGTATCATGTGCTCCTGTGATTATGGTTTAGATTGTGGTTATCCTGTTGCAACATTTTTCAATCATGGACCATCTTTTATTCCCATAATTTCCTGTCCTTCCCTCAGTATTGTATGAAAAAGTGGTCAAATAATGATAATTAAATAAAGATTAGAATTGGGACGATGCTGTCACGTTTCAATCAAAAGGACTGAAATAAAACAGCAGCAGTTTTAGGCTTAGCAGGCACTCTTTTAGTGACTGCACCTACAGTGTTAGTGCTTTGCTGTGTGTATTGTGTTATTGTGTTCAGGCATTTTTAAAGCCAGACATGTGCAGACATTTATCAATGAATTCTGCATTTTTAAGATGACTCTATGATGACAAATATTCTGCTGTCCTTGAGTCAGGTGTTGCTAGGTGTTGCCGTCAGTGTTCATGGTAATGTTCTTTAGCAATGAACTTTTTGACTGGTATGTTGGTGTGTGTGTGGGGATAAATAAATAAATGCATAGATAGTGATGAGTAGCATCACAATTAATACCCAGGGCAGTACTGTTTGGTTAAAAAAAAAATCCTACAAGCAACTGATACTATAATGTTTATATGTTATATGAACATACACTAGCATTCAAAAGTTTGGAGTCAGTTTATTTTTATTTTTAACTTTATATTCATCAAAGAATATTGGGGAAACAATTATCACTGTTTCCATAAATTATTAAGCAGCACAACTGTTTTCAAGACTTTTTGAAAACTGACTGAAAAAAATTCAGCTTTGCTGGAATAAGTTACATTTTATAATACATTAAAATAGAAATTATAGTTAATCTAGTTAATGGTTATTTTAAATTGTAATAATATATCACAATCTTACTGTTTTTACTGCATTTTTAATCAAATAAATGCAGCATTAGTAAGCATAGGAAATATCTTTAAAATAATGTAAATTCTTACTGACTCCAAACTTTTAAAAGGCAGTATTTAATACATCGACACATAAACAATTTTTTAATTTTTTTAATTTGCAGTACTGTTGGTGAATCTCAAGTTTTAAAGCAGTTGATTAAATCAGCCTGTTCTAACCAGGTGGAACAATACAATCTATCTCTTCCTGTCTTAACCTGCTGCGACTGCAATGAGTATTTTGACATTTAACATATTTTTGACATTTTGACATATTTAAACATTGTCACATCGCACAGCAGTTTTTGCATCCTGGTTGTCGTGGTTCTAGGCCAATTTTTCAATCCACTCTGTCTAGCTGTTTTTAATGGTCAAACGCATCCTATGTGAATGGCCCCTTGAGTATTCGGCTGCTCCTGTTCAAAATGTCAGCTTCCTTCTCTATTTCACTCTCTCACCCCCTACCATTCATCCATCTGTTATTGACTCTTGTTTTTATCATCTCTCCTTTCATCTGGATGTACAGCTTGACAGGCAGAAGGTGGGTTTGTGTAAGCTAAAGGCTTTAGTTTGATGTATGACAGTCGTAGTGAAGTAGTCAGTGTCGTCGTATCAGATGCTTTGAGCCGATGAATCAAATATTTAGGGAGCCAGTTTCTTCTTTTCAATTCAACTTCTTCCTCTTATTACCCAGAATTATTTATCTAGATTCCTCTTCCCTTCCCTTCAGTTTTGTGTGTGGAATATATTGTGTTGTTTGAGTTCATCTATGTGCGTATTTGCATTTAGTAGCTCTTTAAACTTTTTCTCTGTTTGTTTTCATTCTTATTGTCTTTTTGTTCATTCTTTCTTTCTGCAGTCTGTTGCTAAGAAAGAAAAGGTGTGTGCATTTCCAGTATTTTCGGTAGTACTTTACTTAAAGCTTGTGTGTGTGTGTGGTCTTATAATATCTATATATATATGTATATATAATACTAATATATACAGTATATAATGCACCTAATGTCTATGGTGGTGGTCACAGCCCTGGGGATGAGTATGAGAACTCTGAAGTGACAGCAATAATCGATCAAAAGAAACTAGATGGAGTGCAGCTAAAGGCATGAAATAGAACGGAAAGTCTTGAGGTGACTTTTTAAAACTTTAACTAGTTCGAACCTGGCACACTTAACTACTAACATAGTGCTTGTGCCGCAAGATGCTGGGGGAAAAAAACAAAAACATTACGCTACATGTAGCTCATAGACCAACAATTAAAAAATTGTGTGGAAGAAAGCAGCTTCATTATTTTGAAGTGAAAAGTTCAAGTTTCAAAAGTTCAACACCTGGAGTAAGATGCCCCTCACAGAATTGAGGCAGATGGTCCTCAGTTGCATGTTTTTGCTAGTGTTTTATAGCTTCTTTTTATGTTTGTTACAGATTATTGAGATTGTGTTATTTGATAATTCCATGTATGAGATACATTGCAAACATAAACTTTATTTATCATAACCTAGGCCAGTTGGTTGGAATTATTAAACCTGAATTTATGGTTTCTTTCAATAAAAATTATGGTATAGTATAATAGAGATATAGCTCTTTGACTTCTTACATTTTCTTGCATTATTCAAATACCTAAATTGTCAAAATGCATAATTATACATATAATACACTAACATATAAGTTCGGGGTCAGTAAGAAATTAATACTTTTATTCACACTGAATCAATCAAAAGAGACAGTATAGACATTAAGAATGTTACAAAAAAGTTGTTTAAAATAATAAATAGTATCAAAAAATGTATCATGGTAAGCAGCACAACTGTTTTCATCATTGATAAGAGTAAGAACTGAACTGAGTCCCCTTCTTCGGTGAGTTCTTGAGCATCAAATCAGCATATTAGAATCATTTCTGAAGGATCACGTGACAGTGAAGACTGGAGTAATGACTACTGAAAATTCAGCTTTGTATTCACAGGAACAACTTACATTTTAAATTAAAATAGAAAACAGTTATTTTAAATTGTAATAATATTTCACAATATTACCATGCTATAACAACTAAAATAGCAAATGTTTGCATTTATTTCCCTTAATGTCTTGAGTAATGCATCATAATTATGTGCTCATTTTCATTCAGCCTATTCAGTCTTGTGTGTTATTTGTGTATTTCTATGTTTCTTCATTCATGTGTTTGTTTCCATGTTCTGGCATCAGGGGGAAAAGAAGGACAAAGAGAGGAGGTTTGTGTGCACACGCCCACGCATCTTCACACACACACCACACCACCCCACACACACACCACACACACACACACACACACCACCCACACACACACACTGTTTGTCTGTGGTAGTGTTGCCCCATAGTCTCTGGATCAACAGGACTCTGTGTGATATTGAATGTAATTTTGTTTCTCTGTCTCAAGGATGAGAACATGAACACAGAGGTGGGTGATGGAGCTGAGGTAATAAGCTGATGCACATCTGTGTGTGTGTGGTACTTTCTGAAACATGATAGAACAAGGTCTCATTAGTGTGAGGAGCAAGCGTGTGCATAAAATCTGCTGGGAAGGAGAGATGTGTGCTGTTTGGCTGTGATCCTGTCCCCAGGGCTCCGGTACCTCATTGTCAGAGTGTTGTTTTTAGGTGGAATAGGATTCTTGTGCCCTGATGTGACATAAAAAACAATTACCCATAATTCAAAGCTTAAATAATGATGTGCCTTAGGCAAATATGATTTACTTGTTGTCAAGATATGAATTACTTGCTGTCAGTGAATAAATGATCATTGTTTTGGTAAACACAGTAACAGATGCTTATTAAACTTTTTTCTTCTATCTTGGAGTGTTTTTCTAGAGCATAAGTCTAGAACACTCATTAGGACAATCCATGTGTTTTATGGGTAGTTTAAGGTAGTCATGTGTTGCCAGGCTTTTGACTGAAGGTCAACTTTGCTACTTATTTTGGAAGTTCGGATCATTTTAATGACTTGAATCTTTTTCAGCAAAATAAACGAATCCTTTTTCAAGTAATTTTGTGTAGTTAATTTAAAATGTAAAATTTTCAATAGCCAAAATCCACACAAACCATGCACATATGCAATCTTTAATCATATTCTGAATTAGAAAATCATTATAATGCAACCAAAAGATAAATACTTCTGCGTCTTTTGGTATGAGTCTTTAATTCGTCATGTGACAGACACATAGACACTGTACAGGAAACAAAAAGCATTCATTCACCAAACTACGTATTTGTATCACAGTCATATGTTAAGGACTGAAAAGATGAACATGCACGGTTACAACAAAATGAACAAATTATTCATTATTTCAGAGTCATATAAAAATCATTCAAAATGAAAAAAATCATTCTTGACCCATTACTTACCAAAACCACCCACTTAATGTTATACTGAAATTTCAGCTTTGCCATCACAGGAATAAATTACATTCAAAAATATTTCACAATATTACTGTTTTACTGTATTTTTGATCAAATGAATGAATCCTTGGTGAGCATAAGAGACTTTCAAAAACCTCTTTACAGAATCTTACTGTAGCGTCTGGACCAATCAAACACACAATTTTTCATTTGATTTAACAAATCAGTTATTCATTAGATTAACAAATCGTCACAGTCCCCTCACCCAATAAACTGGGTGCCAGGATGTCTGCAACGACATCCTGGCATACCAGGTCCCCATGGTAACTAATGCTGATATCACTGGTTTTATGACCCACAGGAATGTGAGTAGGGAAAATCACTACCTTTTTATAGGAAGAGACACAATGCACAGTAGAAATGGACTTTTCTCTAATTAATCCATAGGAAAACCTTTCTTTGAATGAACACACATATCCTTCGTGTATGTTGTCTTTGAGATTTTATACTGTTTTATGCAGGCTTATGATGGAAACACTCATTCCTGTCATCTTACCTATATGTAATCCTACCATGTTTATTATCTATGAATTTGTCTTCTGATGATTTAAACGAGAGTGTATATTATATGTTGGTACATAGGCAATATATTAGTGTCCTGAGAATCTTTAGTAATTTCGATTCAAGTTCCATATGCAAATTACCATGCTTCCACACAAAGAGTCATAAAACTCCCCAGTATTTCCAAACTCCCACTTGGGATTTCCGTCTTTCTCATTGGACAAGCCCTCTTGAGAGGCGTGAATCTTCGCAGACTTTAAAGGCCTCACATTCAGTGACCCGCCCAGAGTCAGTGTTTTGGTTAAATTCTGAGAAGATGAAAATTTGAGCTACAACGCTCCAGGACATCCTAAGCTCGTGCCAGGCTTCGGCCTTGACTTTTCCATTCACCAGGATTCTCTGACTCTGACTTATTTTTCATCAACCAACTTCAGCAAAGATCAACTTGAACCTTCAGATTGCATCAAACCTCTCTTTCAGACAGACGAGACGTGCAAGTATTCAAACTTAGTCTTATTAATTGATACATTAGGTATCATTTGCACCTTTTTACAAAGGTGTGTTTGAACTAAGAATCTGATGTTTCCTTCAGGCTGTAAATCTGCTGAATATCCAATGATACCATAGCTTCATATTTTTTATTTCTCTCCTTTTTACTGCCTAAACTTTAACTCCTTTTCCTATACCAACTGTATGTGTGTGTGTATGTGTATGTTAGACCAGTTTAAGTGTTTATGTAGTATGTTAGACTAGTTTAAGTGTTTATGTAGTTAATAAAATCTTACTTGTATCACACTTGACGTTGTTCATTGTTTGCTCATAACTGGAGTCACTTGCAGATTTATGCTACAAGCTCTGTGTAGAATTGTACAGTAAGAAAGTTATTTCCCTTAACCAGGAAATTAACGTTCTTAGAATTGACAGACAGTTGACCCTGAGAGGTCAAGTAAATATCTACAGCAGATCTAAATATTTATATTTTATTATAACTAGTTATGATTAATTATTCATATTTCCCCATAAGCTGATTCGCTACATTACCGAAAACAAACTTTTGAACATACTTTGTTTCACGTGTTTCACATTATTTTATAACTGAACTTTGTGAACATAATCACACTAATCAGGTTTTCCATCACTTAATACACATTACACAATATGATAGCCAGTAAGACTCACACACAATTTTTTTCATGTGTTATTTCGCTAACTCTGAGAGATGGTGATATGAGCTGTGCCATCTGGAGCTTTAAGATCCAGTCGCTATTGGACTTCAGTTTATTCAACTTTGTATCCGCTGTGATGAGTAAATACAGTTGTCAATGCCAAACACTGATTGTGTGAATGTGACCTTAGACAGAGAGTAGATTAGACCTCACTACTGTCAGACTAAAAATGAGTTTGAGTGTTTTCCCCATTTTATTTATTCTATTTTTAAAATTTATTCTTCAGCCCAAAGATGAGGGAAAAGAGGTTTGTGGTGTTTCTCTTGCAGTTTAAACTGTAATGTTTCTGTATTTATCTCAATTCTAACATTCAGAAGCATCAGTGCCATTGAGGATTTGCTCAGCTGTATAATTTTTCTCTCTGTGCCTTTTCGTTTGTTTCCCCGTGTTATTTTCACTCTGTCCCTCAGTAGAAAGAGGCAACAGGCGACACAAAAAAGGTGCACTAATCATCATTGGGTGTATGTGTATGTGTGAGTAAGACTGTCATGTTGTTTTGCTAGAAGTCTGCCTATCTCTTCTCTCCTCTTGAGACTTTCCCCATCACTGTGATAGCATAGTGCAAATAAACGTTTCAGAAAAACATGCATTTATGATCAGTTCTGTGCATTCATTGGCCTAAGTAAGTCCACAAGAACAGTGGAGATCCAAATTAGAGAACAATTCAATACATTTTCATAAATTTCAAGGTCACTGTTTAGTCCTATTTTAAGTTATCCTAACAGGAGAAGAAGGGCGGTTTTAAAGCATATTTCATAAATTAATTGTATTCTGAAGCACAGTATAAAAACCTTAAATTAGATATTTGAAAATGAACTGATCAAAATGAGAGAACACTTACAGATACCTCCAAGTAATTGGTGTTAATTTGGCTCCTGGTGCAAATTTTTTTAATTAAATGACATACTCTATTTAACTGGCAGCAATCCTCCCATTTTCAATGAAATTGCAAGATGGCGGGCCGCTCTAAGTTGACTGAAAGCCTGCGACAGGAGGTTGTCCAGATGAAGGCTAAAGGGATTACCCTTTTAGCCATTGCAAGAGAAGTTGGTCGTTCTAAATCTGATATTTCTCAAATATAGCAGCTTTGCAATGACACGAATTCATCTCCCCCCCCCCCCCCTCCCACAGACTGGACTTCCACATGAGATAAATGTACGAGAGGACAGGATAATGTGAAGACTCTCAATGGAGAATCGGTTCAACACTGCAGCTGGAATTGCTTGCCAATTTAGCGCTGAACAGGGTATGGATTTGTCTCGGCACATTTAAGAGAAGTCGGGCTGAAAGCGCATTCTGCAGTTACGAAGCCTCTCATCAGCAGAAAGAATCAAAAGGCTAGACTAACCTTTGCTTAGGAGCATGTTGTGTGGACAGAGGAGAACTGGTCCAAAGTTCAAACTGGGAAAGACTGAAGCCAAAGTGCGTAAAAAAAAATCAGTGAAAGGTGGAGGAGGAAGTGTCATGGTTTGAGGGAGTTGGACTTCTTATACAGACACATGGGAGGGTCAATGCAGATGTTTATCAGAACCTCCTTCAGAGACATGCAGTACCTTCCCTGGAAGCATCTGCCAATCAGCCTGTAATTTTCCTGCAAGACAATGCCCCCGTCACACTGCAAAACAGATAAAGCAGTTCCTTGAACATTGAAATAATGAAATGGTTGGCCCAGAGTCCTGATGTAAACCCAACTCAAAATCTCTGGAAAATCCTTGGCAACAAATTATGACTAAGAAACCCATTAAGTTACCAACTATGGAAGAGACCAAGATCACACCAGCGCAGTGTGAGAAACTAGTGATGAAGATTAACAATTGTAAGGTCCGCCCAATGAAGGTATCCAATGGTGGCTGAAGATTTCTTGATTGTACGGTATTTTCGGTGTGCAAAGTCATTTTAATTCAATTAAATTTTAATCGGACTCCATTTTATTATGACCTCGAATTTAGGTTGTCATATGAATTGGTTGTTTGTCCATTTCTAATTATTGTTATTCTGACACTTGATTATTCTAGTTAACCCTTTACTTTATATTTTACTCGTTCATTAGGAATCTAACATTTCCAAATACTTTTTGGGACCACGTTCTTGTGTAAATAAGGGATAAAGATGCTATTGTTCTGTAGTTTTAAAGTTTTATTGGTCCTTTCTGTCCATAAGCTAAAAGACCGAAAGCAAACAAACCCTACTTAAAAGTTTTCTCTGTTCTACCACCCTGATTGTCAGAATCAAATCTACATCCCTTACTGTCGATATTGAGTGATGTTTTAATTGTTCTTCCTCAGCAGTATTAAACTGAATAAACAAATGTTATTGTTCATTATGGGAATGAAATCATAACTCCTCCACTCTTTGTTTTTCTTTTTTTTTTAACACCTGCTTTAATTAAGCTGTTTTTGGATCTGACAGATGTATTGCTCAGAACTTTTCTTACTGTGGAAAAACAGCTTTAATAGAGAATGTTTCCAATTTGTTTCACTTTCCTGATGCTGATTCACTTGCAGAACCATGACAGACATTGTGATTTTTTCTCCCTACATTCTCTCCTTTCCTTTCCACGCCTCTGCCTAGTTTAAGTTCGATATTTTCTATTAAACTAACACTTCTTTCCGTGTGTGTGTGTGTGTGTGTGTGTGTGTGTGTGTGTGTGTGTGTGTGTGTGCATGTTATTCTCAACAGCTCGACTCAGAGGCTGCAGATATCCTCAGTGACCTGCAAGGGAAGCTTAATTCTTTTCTGGATAACCTGAGTGGCATGTTTGCCAAGAGGTAAACTTAATTTTCTGATCCTGAATCTCATCTGAATATCATTATTGCAATGTTTCTGAGTGTTCTGCTTACAAATGTCAGAAAATCACTATTCTTTATTTTTGTTTTGGTTTTTGTTTGGTTCAGTTTTTTTTTTATTTAATTCTAAAAACATTTTATTTGATTATAAATTTTATTTTGAAGCATTTTGAATGCATCTATAAACAAATATAAATGAATACAATATAAACATGATTTTTAAAAGGTGCTACAGAAAAAAATCTATTTTGGAAATAGTGCCATTATCATTGTCATCTTGTTTGTTGGCGTAATTTTGAATCAGTGAATTCTGCAATTTTTTTGCTCATACCATTCCTATCTCCCTCTCGCTCTTTCCATATGTATATAGTTTCCAGGCCCGTATGAATGCATGTGTGCGTCAGATGGCGGAGATCCTGTATCAGATTAAAGGACCTCTGAATCAGAATACTCGTAACACAGCAGAAGCTGATGCAGACAACGCACTGCGGCCACTCATGGAGTTTCTCGACACAAAGTCAGTTCAGCTCAACTTTCTTTAGTTGCTTTTAGACCAGTTCAGTTTCAGATCACTTGTCAATTTTGCCACACTAAGGGTCTCCATGTGTGCCTATTTCTGTTTCTTGGCACATTTGGTATTCTATAAAAGAGCAGAACAAAGTGAAATGATAGCCTGTCATCAGCTGAATTGTACTGTATCTCACAAATTGCCCAGGGAAATTCCCCAGACTGCCAAATGTAATATGTACATACACGTGTCTGTTTGCGATGTGTGTTGCAGCCTCAGCATCTTTGCAGACATATGTGACAAGACTGTGTTGAAGCGTGTGCTAAAGGACCTCTGGAGGAATGTTCTGATTTGCATGGAGAAAACAATTGTGTTACCTCAGAGCAGCGACAGTATAGTAAGTTATTTTACAGGAAACATAAACATAATGTTCAACGTTAGACACCTAAAAACTAATTTCATGACACAAACAGTACTATGATTCTCTGTCCCTGCTCTCAGAACACAATATATACTGTTTTACATTGTCATTATCAATGTTTTTATTATTGCTATTTCAATTGTCAGTGTTAGTATACTATCTAGGGATATCAAAGACTACAGTACTCAATCGCTCAGAAGCGACGGTGATGATCAATCATGAAAACACAATAATTGAATAACTTTTCCTCAATTTCCTGACTTTTCCTTGTTATTTTAATTTTTTTTCAGTTTTTATTTTAAATTTGTTTTTATTGTAGCATTTTGCAGTCGCAAAAAAAGAGATTGTGACAAAAGTGACGTGTGAAAGTGGTGATTGATCATGAACAATGGAAACAATAATTCCATAACTTTTCCTTAAAATCAAAACATGCCAAAAAAGAGCCTTTATTTTATTTGATCATGTTTTTGTTCTAAATTTATTTTATTTAGTTTTTTTAAATGAACCTCATCTTACATTTTTTTGACAATCATTTTCTAACTGGTGGTCACTTGTGGTCTGATTTGTCATGACTGCAATTTCTGCAGTGTTTTAAAGTTAAAACGGTTTTTAATTTGAGATGGCATCTGCGCTGCTTATGGCAAGTTGTTGAAATAAGGAGAAAAATGTCTTGTACTAGAGTAGGCAACATGACCATAATGGCATTTCTGAAGTTAACACGCTTTTGACATTTAGACGGTTAATAATATAATGTTTTTTTTTTAATTTATAATACTGGCAGGCAGAGGTTTGAAATATTGTTTTTCATTTTTTTTAGGGAGCTCAACTTCTTACTGCTGCTAAGGAACTGTCTAAACTAAAGGTATTAACTATAATTACTTGAAACATATTATCTGTAGCCTAAGGCAGTGGGTGTGGCTAATGCGTCCCTCATTATAGGGAGGGGTGGAGCCAAAAAGCTTGTCACCAAGGCAATGTGTGATCGTGGAGACAGCACTGGATTCAATCAAGGTGTGTTGGTGGATATGGCATGCCTGCTGAGTTACAACACGTTAAATTGTCGGCTGTCTGCTTAAAAACAGAACTGTCACACCAAGTCAACACATTGCACACTGAGTGTTTGGGTTCTTGGGATCGGTGCGTCATTAAAGTGTGTGGGAAGGAGAGAGAATCTGAAACAGTCTTGAGAAAGCTGCTCACCACAATCATGCCTTTTCACACGTAATAACATTGTCAGACAAAATAAGTTACTGTGAACTGTAGTACCTTTTGCAGAAGGAAATTCATGCTAATTTTCTCTCTCTCTTTAACCTGCAACTGGATAGCTCTTCTTCCATGCTGGTGGGAACGGTTTAAAAAAAGCGTACCTGGAGAAGAGCCCTGAGCTATCAACGCTGCGTTATGCTCTTTCCCTATACACACAGACCACAGATGCTCTTATCAAGGCGTTTGTAACAACACAACATGCTCAGGGTGAGATACATACACTTGCACACATGTTCAAGTGCTGACTTTTATCAACCCTTGCACATGGCCACACAATCTCTGTATAAATTATTTGACATTTGCATGACTCATGTATTTTTAAAATTAAATTTCTTCTTGCAGTTCAAAATGGTATGGGCATCAGGATCACCCCCAAGGAGAACGTTCGACCTGACAGAGGTGGGCCGAAGATTCGTTCATCCTTGACTCTTTGAAGGGCTAGGAATAGTCTCTCTCTCTCTCTCTATAGTGAATTATAATGTAGAATTAAGGAAATGAAGGGGAAAACAGAATAATAACTAAAACAATAATGTAAAAAATATTTAATGATATATTTTTATAATAAATTGATAAAATATGTTTATATACACAATGCATATGTCAAAAGTTTTGTGTTTTTTTGGAGCGTAGTGCTTATGGTTAAAGCTGCATTTATTTATAAAAAAAAACTACGTAAAGCCGTAATTGTTTAATGTAGTGTAATTTATTCCTGCGATAGCAAAGCTGAATTTTAAGCAGCCATTACTTTTACCATCACATTTGCGGCTCAAGAAACATTTCTTCTTATTATAAGTGTTAAACGGTCGTGTCTTATTATTATAATTGTTTTTTTTAAATCGGGATATATTTACATTTTTTCACATTTAAAAAAAAAAGCAGCATTTGTTTAAAATAAATATTTTGTAACATTTTGAACAGCAGTGTGTGTGTGTGTGTGTGTATAGGAAAGTGTGGCACAAAATTATTTTTCAAAATTGACTCTCTAATGCCTTTGAAATTTTTAGCATTTTAGGAAAAAAGCATTTCTGTTCCAAGTTCCTCTGCACATTACATAATTATTTATTAAATATTTTGGGTAATATAATAACGCCTAAGCTACCACTGGCACATTTTATAAAATTTGATTAAAATCCATTCAATAGAATCCCAAAATTTTAACCACAATCAAAGCATAACGTGTAAAATAAAAATGCATATGTTTGACTGTAATATGTTGAAAATACAGTATTTGTAAAATGAAGTGGTTTGATTGACAGGCTCTGGGGTTGAGCGGCTGATTGGGGAGGCAGTGATTCAGCTGGATTTGTCGCCCCCAGCTGGAAACACTGAGCAGAAACTCAGTGTCAGAGGTGAGACTACAGCAAAGAAGAGCTAAATTTAGGACTTATATCTGTGCATTTAAGTGTCTGGTGAGATAATGATGATTTTATCAAGTCTTGATGCTGAAAAAAAACCCTGGTGTCTTTTTATGAACTCTTTATCTCTTTCTCTTCCAGTGATTGCGGTAAATGACATGAGATGGCAGACCTCCGGGATGTTTCGTCCATTTGTGGAGGTTAACCTGGTCGGCCCACAGCTCACAGAGAAGAAACGAAAATTCACAACCAAATCGAAAAACAACAGCTGGACTGCTAAGTACAACGAGGCCTTTCAATTGTGAGTAAAAACGCTCTCATCTATTAAATATGTGGTTTGAAACACGGACATTTTTTATAAGATAAATACTAGTACTTACTGGCAGTTAAACCTTTATTTAAAAATGTAAAAAAAAAAAACATATTACTGAGAATGGTCCACTCATTTGTGCATTTCCTCTCCTTTATTTTAATCTCAGTGTGTTGGGTAAAGGCGTGAGTCTGGACTGCTATGAGATTCAAATAACGGTAAAGGATTATTGTTTCGGTCGTGTGGATCGGGTGGTCGGGATCGCAGTACTGCAGCTGCGTGGCATAGCAGACCGGAAAAGCTGCGTGTGCTGGTGCCCCTTGGGGCCGCGTATCAACATTGATGAAACCGGGACCACTGCAATACGAATCCTCTCTCAACGCTCAACTGATGAGGTTGCCAAAGAGTTTGTCAAACTAAAATCTGAGACCAGGCCTGCTGAAGAAGGGAGGTGAAGATGAAACTCAAGGTTGACCTTATCATTAGGATTAAAGTGGACTGATTTAAACAGAAGAAATTTATAATACGAGACAAAGGAAAAGACTGACAGACAAACAAGCGTTCACAAACCAATCACACAAGGCCCTACACTGTTTATAAAATTGTGTATGTTTATTCAAAGCCTTAAGAGTCACTTAACTGTTTTACTGGATTTGCATCACTCCTCTTGAAGGGGAGTGCTAGCATTGAGAATAGTGTTCCCACGGTCATGGAAAATCTGGAAATATCAAGGAAAAGTTATGGAAATTAATTAAGTCTTAAAAAGTCATTACTAAAATATTTAATTGGCTAGTAATCTCTGCATTTGTGTTTTACAAAAATGATCTAGTTAACCAAACAACTTGAAAATTCATGGAAATTAAAAAAAAAAAGAAAATCTTAAGTCGGCACTAAAATATTTTGTTGGCTAGAAATTGGTATTTATGAGTGCAGTCTCTGAATTTTTGTTTTACATATAATATCTAGTTAATCAAATGACTGGAAAAGTTATGCAAATTAAATCTTAAGTCAGCACTAAAATATTGTGTTGGCTAGAAATTTATTTGTGGGTGTAATCTCTTGCTTTTTTTTTTTTTTTTTTTTTTACAAAAAAATTATCTAGGTATTCCAAAGATGACAAGTCCTGGAAATATATATATTTTTTAATCTTAAAAAGTCAGCATTAAACAATTTGTTGGTTAGAAATTGGTAAGTGCAGTTTCTGAATTTTTTGCAAAATTGTTTACAAAATTATCTAGTCTATCAAACAACTGGAAAAGTCACGGAAAGGTATTGATAAAAAGTTGTGGGAGCCCTGTGAGAAGAGAAAAGCAGAATGCTATACATTTTAACTATCACTTCACAATTATTCAAAGCACATTGTAATGAAAAGGTATCAGTAACATTGTGAGAACAAAAAATGTGAGGAGATGAGAAGATGCGAGAGTTTTGCCAAACCATGAGTCTATGGGCTCATTCCACATGTTCTCCGTGGCCTTCTGAACGGGAGGAGTGGTCTAACAAGGTTTATTTACATTGGCTGCCTATGCTTTGATTGACAGGCACAGATATGCACATTTAGACATACATTTTTATCTATTGGTCCTGATCACTGCTGTGTTCCAGAAATCGTATCTCTGATACCTTCAATGCATTCATCTTTGTCTACTTGAAAGACATTTCTGGTAGTCCAACCACACCAAATGCTTCAAAGATCATGATTATTCCCTCTAGCTTGTTTATGAATGTCTCAAAACGGATAAATACGCAAGTAAAAATATAAATATACAAATATAGACCAACCAGTAGTGCCAGCCAATGAGAAGGGATGTACTGTATGAAACTTTGTTTACTTTGTGCCAAGTAGTTTGTATGCTCTCTTTTTTTAAGGTGTAATTATGGAATTATAGTTTGTTTTGTTTGTAATATATGCACAACCAAACAGGTGTAAAAAAAACAAAACAATCTGTAAAGTAGACTACCACATGTGCATGTATTTCTTGTATTCCAGCTTTTGGTCATACGTTTTATTTATGTTTTGTCAATATGTGGAAAGCTATTTATGTGTTTTAAACTGTGGAAGAGTTCACAGACTGAATCCATATTCTGAATTTATTTATAAATTATTTATGAATTAATGTGTGATTCTGATCTTTCTTTCTGAAAACCGTTATTGTGCTGCTAATAAGCACTTGTGTGTGTTTGGATGCATAGATCCGTGGTTGTAAAACCTACTCTCGCTCTTTCTAACTTTCTATATGACTGTCATTCTTCCTCCTAAATCATTTCCTCTCTTCTTTCGTCTTCAGTATTTAACAGCAGAAGCATGTCATTTGTAGTGTTCCTTCTCTCTTTAGAAGTTCCTCTAGAGGAATCCCATCCAGATATGGCAGGTCCAGCCTTGTTCAAAACCACCAGGCCATTTCACTCTCTTGACCTTTGCCTTTAATGAGGTGACATGTTTTAGAAATCAAGGAAAGAGAGGTAAGACTCATTTCTGTATAATGCAGATCACTTATTTGCATTTAATGTTGGTGCATTTTGATGTGGGATATGTATATTTAAAAGGTGGTGATTGGCATTGATTTTGTGGCATATACTTTTTTACCTCTAAATTAAAGCTAGTTTGATGGCTTCACATTCAGATTCTCTCACTTCTGCATTTTGGGGCAGTTTAGGGTCATTGGTCCATACCATTTTTTTTTATGTCAAGTATGGATAAACATGTGTGTGCACTAGTATGTGCATGAGTGTTTAATAGTATGATTAACCTGATTTCTTGGATTTTTCTTTTTTTAATGGGTTCATAATAAGGTTACCTATAATCATTTCATCTTATAAAATGCATGCATTTTTTGTCACCTGACAAGTGCTGTATCAGGACTATTTCAGTGATGATTAACTAACAGGATGAAAATAAGTCATGCCTGTGATAGCTTTCTCTCTAAATCTATGCTTGATTCTTAGTTTATGTTTGGAACAAATTTTATATATATATATATATGTTATACTGTATTTTAATAAAAAATATATTTTCTTTTGAATCTAAGTCCTCAGTTTGAAGTGTCCGTTGCAACTCATTATAATTGCTTTCAATAAATTGAAGTTCCTTGTTTATGTTTAGTACATTTGTATTTTTTGTGTGATTTAGTGTTGTGTGTGCCTGTGGTGGTCATAGTGAACATGCTCAGTACTGCTGTACTTTGTCAGTGGTAGGATTGGGGGGTGGAATTTTGCTTTCTTTTTTTGGTGTGCAGACGCTATACTTTTTTTAGCAAGTAAGTGAGTGTGAGAGAGAGAGAGAGAGAGAGAGAGAGACTGAGAGATGTGTAGAGATCTTAACAAAAGTTTTACAGTCTGAGTTTATTACACAGGAGGACCAAGAGTAAGTGTAACCTTAGATAAATTGTCACAAGAGTGGAACAAGAATGAGTAACACAAGAGAGCACTGCAAGTTGCCGCCCCTCTTCCTTGTTTATCTTGAGTGTGTGTGTGTGTGTGTGCGTGTGTGTGTGTGTGAATGAGTCTAGGCTTGATGCCTGCTCTCCTGTTTTTCCCATCCCGTCAAAGTGAGAGCAGATGGAAGACTGAGAAGCGAGAGAAAGGAGGAGGCGAAAGAGAAAATAACAGGGCAAGACAAAGAGGAGGAGACTCTTTAGCTGACTTTGGCGAGAGAAAGAAGTCCCACACTAGACCTACACGCACTACGATGTCACCGTAGGACACTTATGGTAAGAATCCAGAGGATAAAAAGGTTAGGGGTGCAGCGAGAGGTCAAGGTCAGTAGAGGGGGATTCGACAGACAGTCCTAGAAACAGGAAGTAAAATAGTGGGTGTGTGTGTGAAAGAGTTGCTAGTTTTTTTCTTTTTCTTTTTCTGTCAGCAGTTTTGAAAAGAGGGTGGGAAGAGTGAGAGGTTCACGTAATACACAGCTTGAGGGTGAGTTTTGGTAATCATTGCCTTCTGTACAAGTACATTAAGTGTCAACAATAGACTAAGAAAGTTGAAGTGTTTTGATATTTGCATTCTGTTGGACTGTACATCTTTCAAACCAGTCAGCTGTCTGAGAAATATACGCACACAGGGTTTAACTCTTGTGAAGTTACTTTAACACCAGGTGAGAACGGATTTAAACCACCGAGTATAACTCTACATAGTCAGGCTGTAAAACCCTTTTGGCTCGAACTGGAACCTGTAGAATCATCCTTGTATGTTTTTGGTGAATATTTAGTACTGTTGATTACATACCTCTAAAAAAAAAATCAAGCGAGAAAACTCAAATGTTTGTCTTGTACTGGAAAATATTCTCAAGACTTGTTTAGTACATTCTGAAGTCTGGTTCTCTTCAGGTTCAGGAGTTTGTCATGTGTAGGATGGCTTTGTGTATATCTGTGACTGTAGCATGACCCTGAGTTCCTCCGGTGGCCCATATAACTCATTGTCAAATACAGCAGATAAATAATGCAGTGACAACACACAGCAGTCTCTATCTGATCAGAAATTATTATCTCTCTGACAGGCTGTTATTGTTAATGGATAAATAATTAAAAGGTCATTAGAAATGACATGCATTTATCTGGTAAAATAAGAGTCCTCTCCTCCTTTTGCTATACCTGAGTGCCGTTGTAAGGATTGGCTAGATTCTTCATCAGCTCTTGTCTTATAGATTTTCTATTTAGTTGTGATTTATCCTTTTAATGCCTTTACTAGAAATTTTTTCTTTATTAGTATATATTTATTTTATCTTATTTTATTTTTTTCGAAAATATGTACATTGGTATGGTGTTCAAACGCAAGCAAGTTCAATTAAGGCTAGTTGAAATATATAAAAAAAACACAAACTATGTATCAGTATGAATAAGTGTAACACAAGTAGAAAAGGAAGGTTAGTTTAGTTGTTCAGTGTTTTAACCCCAGGGGATTTCAGTAAAAACAGATAAAACAGAAGTAACTGAGTTCCTCAAATTCTGTTGTATTGTGATAACAGTGAAGCTGCTAGCAAGGGTAACAAAACGTGAGGAATAAACTACTGTTAAAATAACACTAACAATAGAAGGAGGACAGCAGCATGTCACAACCAGTATGACATCGTATTATTAGTTACACTTGGTTTGACAAGCATCACTATCACTATTACGGTTTCTCATAGTTTGAGTTTGAGGTTATGACTAACAGCTCTAAGCGTTAAACATTTGCCTCGCACCATTTGAGGTGACTCAAACCATGCAGCCTGTAAAGAATAGCTAGACATCTGTGGTGATAAAAGCATGGCGGATGGTAGAAAGAAAAAAAATCCCATAGACCTGCATTGAAGGAAGGACCTGAACTGTACAGTACATAGATACCAGTGGCCAGTTGCATAAACTGCATGTCTTACAAGTTTAATTTAGTTTATCTAATTTGTTTCTTTAAGACTGGTCATAACGTAGATTGGCCTAATTTGAATCTGAAAAGTAAGACCAATTACCCCTTGGCTAACTGCTAGTTGGTCAGACTAGTTCGTAAAGGGGTGGATCAGTGTTTTTTTTCTAGGCTTGATTGTGTTTATGGGGTGCACTCTAACATGTGTTAATGCTTCGTTTTTTAAAAAATGCATTATTTTCACATAATTTCCCTTTATTCCCACCGCTCTGCCCCTTTTCTGAGAAACGCGCTGATCAATTTCCTGCTTTTATGAAGCCCCTCCCTCAGAAATAGGCAATGGGCTCTGATTGGTTAGCTAGCCCAGTGTGTTGTGATTGGCTAAACCACCTCTAGTGCGTGTCTAAACCTCCTGCCCCTCTCCTCAGCGGCATGTGCTCCGGTTGTATTGTAAACAAAGGCGCTGTTAATATCGCTTATCAGTTTGAGCCCAATTGAGAAGCTGAGGATATTATTGAAGAGGATCGTGCAGAACCTGTTTGTTGTCGTCTCATACTTTTAGATACGCTGTTATTTATAAATGCTACTGCTTATGTTAGCTTTTAATATATGGTTTTATCCTGGTTAAAGCTTTAATACAGTACGGCAATTGCACACACGTCCATGTTTAATGCTTCTCATAGCTATGTGAAAATAAGTGTATAATTGTAACACTTCACTGTTGGAGCTGAGCTGAATGAGAGAGAGAGAGATGCAAAGCGGGTGCAGAGCAGGGGACCGCGAGGAACAGTATTAAGAACCGCTGCTTTTGAACATTGATTTTGAAATTTGTGAATCCATTAGAATCATTAGAAGACTGATTCAGTATGTTCATATATGAGTAGATTTTTACGTGCACCTCTAGTTTTCTCTTCCTCTTCTCTAAGCAGCGCAGGATGGCCTCGCCCCCCTTTGCTGCCTTTTCCCGAAAAAAAAAAGGGGGGGGGGGGGGTGGGGGGCGGGGTTTATCTGGGTTTGTGATGTCATGAACCCGGGAAGTAACTTGTTGTAGTCCCTACCAGCCGTTTTTGTAGGCATTAGACTGCCAGAATTTTAAAAGATGATATCTCCGTTTGCATTGAACTTTCAGCTTTGAAACTTTGCAGATATTGTTTATGCTCAAACAGCCACATTACACACTAACTAACGTTAAAAAAGTGAAATCGCAATCAACCACCCCTTTAAGACACATAGTGGCTGTTTATGCTGACCTCAGAATATCATGGAGACTTGCAGATGGGTTATTTTGACCTGGGCCAGTAAGCAGCCACACATAAAATGCTAGAAAAAAGTACTTGAAACAGTATTCAGCTGTCATCATTAGTCAGATCTCCATCATAGGGCCATAAATGCTAAGCATCTCACACTGGGACATTTATAAATTCAATTCACACCAAGGTAATGGGACATCTGTAGCCCCAGCTGTATATCTCCAGTGAGATTTTTAACCTTGAACATTGCTCTTTAGCTTCAGCTGCCCATCGTATGGCTCTTCCCATGATGCCCGCCTCTGCCTGACTCAGTCAGCATGTTTCCTGCACCCCCTGCGTGAAGCTGAGGAAATGATGAAATCCCACTGCAACAGTGGCACACTTCACATTTTTTTGCCTGTAACTCACTACACAGACATTTAGTAAAGGGTCTGCTTCAGGATGGGTTTGGTAGAGATGATGCTGTTGGCCTTTAATGTATAACTAGAGGTTCTTAAGAGGTTCCTGTACTTTCCCAGTGCATTAGTGCTGGATGAGCACTTGTGTTTTTAAGGTGTTCTGCTTGGAAAGCAATGGTTAAAGACAAAATTCCTTCAGTAGACATTAATATGAAAACTACAGGGAAAGTTGTCTCTCTTAGTCTTAGCTACCTTTGCCTCTGTTGACCTGATTCAATGTGATCTTTCAGTTCTCCCGAAACTCTGTGGTTGACTTTTGCATGGTTTACATGTCTGAGGGACACTTTGACAAACACAGATTAATTTTAAAGCTTAACTCAAAGATAGCTAATGTTCCAGACCTGTTTTAATCTTGCGTGTGACATGATGTTTGCATAACTAAAAGGAAAACATTTTCAAGGAAGCATTTTGTTAGCCAATTTTGGGAAAAAAACATCTGGTAAACCCAAATGTTTGTATAGAGGCTACTTTTTTTTTTATTAGATTAAACTTTAAGCAGGCATCAGCAGCGGTGCTGGGAAGTAACTAACTAGCGATGTTACTAACTTAACGACATTTTTCAGCACTGTGACAGTAGTTTTTTCCCCAGTTACAAGCTACAATTTTTTTCATATAAAAAGTAATAAAATGCTGCATCACTATTTTTGTCACACTGCATTACAGAACTTTACACCTGAATGAACTACAGCATACGCTCTCCTAGAATGCTCTTCTCTCTTTTTTATGTGTAGCAATAGAACGCCAGTTTAATCAGGTGAATCAGTTCATTAGGGTGGTTTATGTAAATATTTGAATGTAATATTTTGCATTGTTTATTATTTTAAATATAAAATATTATGATATTAATAAATATAATAAAGTATATAAACATAATTATATGATTAATATTATATTATTTTGGAATATTTCTTATAAGAATAAAATAAGAATGAGAATAAAATATTTATCATTATCATTACAAACAAATACCTGTACACTATGTAGGTCTTTTTGTTTATAGTGAAATATTAACCTGATGGGGTTTTTTTCTCCCAAGTTATTCATTATATTGGTATGTTTTCTAGTTTTAGCTATATAAATGTATCTGTTCAAGTTTGATGTTGTCACTCTACTAGAAATCCATTCATTCATTCATATTAATGTGTGATTAAAAGCTGTGATTAAAGTTTGATATTATAATTATAACAGCTTTGTTGTTTGGTTAGTAGCTTGTAGTGTAACTTGTAGCTTGTAGTTGAAGTATTCTTACTTGCACATATCGTGCAACGTGACAAACCAGTTTCGAAGAATCTCCCCCAGCACTGATCTGCTGTCATCTCCAGATTGGAGTTACTCACTAGGCAATTACTGAGTTTCTGTGGAATCCTGCTGCAAGTCGCTGCATGTTTCATACTGTCTTAAGATGCATGTGGTAAACTTCATAAGCTACGTGTTGCAATCGGGACTCTAGACTGAAACATTTAACAATTACAGATTACAATTCAGTGATTAATTTAAATGTTGTATAATATATTGATACTTTTATGTATGGTATCATTCACTGTTTTTGTTGTTACAATGTTGTGTCACACTTGCTGTTTCTAGTCTTTTAGCTTTCCCACAGTCTGTGCAGACTACATTGTACAAGTATTCACTTGTTTGTCATAAGCACTTCCTTCTATTGTATGATCTTTCAACGGTTAATCAAATGTTGCATTTCACAATGTTTTCCCCCCATTCCCTCACCATTTACCAGACAGAGTTTGAGTTGCATTGTTTGTGTAGGTGCATTCAGGGTTTATACTGTTACCCTGCATTTATTATATTATATTATATTATATTTGGAACATCAACAGTGACATTTCCTTTTGTCTTCAGTGGGATTCTAAAGAACCCCTTGTTGAATGCACTGCCCTACTTTCAATATTTTCACACACTTATGATTTTTCCCATTATTTATTAATTTTTTGTTGTTAAAGCCAAAATGTATTAAAAGTAATAGCATGTGACACTATAACTTTTCTTTCTTTATTTATTTGCATGATTTTTTTATTCTGTTATGACGTCTATTTCTATAGCCCCGATTACAATCCTAGGTTTTTAAAAATATCCCTCAGGGCACTGTAGATTATCTGAAGTGGTGTGGAACAATAGTGACCAGAACATGCCAGCACACACACAGGCATGTGGGGTACTCTGAGACACACAAAGCTGAGCAGGAGACAGGATTTTACTCCTTTTGTATGCATATTTAACTTAAATTCACTCAGATATAACCCAGACACACATACATGCATGTGCATGCACTCCTTTGCTTTGTTTTTAACAAAACTGAGATGGGTCTATAATCACATTTCACAGGAACGTATGAAAGCACAGGGGAAAAAATGTTTCAAAATGTTTTTTGGCTTAGTGTCAAAGGGAAAGGTGGAAATCGAGAGGGCTCACAATAGCCCCTCAGAAAACTTGCACGCATTTGTCTGCCACTTGACTTCTAGACAGTGTTTGTAAAATCGCCAGTCATTGTTTTTCCCTTCAAAGAGAGGAAGAGTATTGAGTGAGGATTTTCTAGGTGCTGCCTTAAATTCTTTATGGGGCAGTTGATATGACACTAACTAACTAACTATTCATTCATTCATTCAGCATTACAATTTTAGCTTAGAATTTATATGTAAATGATCACCATTTTTAATCACCTTTGAAATTAATTTTGAATTAAATTGGCACAACCCACAGGAAGTTGAACTGGAATTTAAATTTAAATGACAGGACATAAAATGACACTAGTTTCAAGCATTTTAACTTTGTCTTTGAATTACAGTTCATTTTTCACTTTCGGATTTCAATCATCAAATTCTCAACCTCAACATAACCCCCCCCCCCCCCCCCCCCCTTTTTTCTCTGCCTACTTTTTGCCCTTCTGCTCTCTACACCTTACTTCATTAAGCATGTCCTGCATATGTAATGTATTTTTATTTATTAAAATATTAGTATCAATACATTTTAGATTTTTGTTTTCTCAGTGACTACTTTTTTTTAGCTGTACAGTGAGGGTACAGCCTAACCCAACTGTGGTGGCAGTGAGACAGGTGTTCCTGTAGCATGCGTGTTTGCAAACATACATTTGCATATGTGGTTTTTATGTGTGCGTATTGTGGTCTGTGCCTTGTCATTTTGCACCCCCCTAGAACCCCTCGTATTTGTTTCTGTGGTTTAATTGGACTCATGTCTGTCTTTTTCCAACCACTTGCACTGTTTTTCTCTCAGTGACCCCTTTATTTCTGCCCTATTCTGTCACTTTTCATGTAAATCACTTCCTGCATATTGTGCTGCCATGAATAATTAACTTCACAAAGTTTGCACATTTGGTTTGGGTGTTGTCTCTGTCTCAGTACATGCTGTAATTGTTTTTTTGGGCTCAGTCATTACTAACATTTGGGAAAGGTCTTGTGCATTCCATTGCAAATTAGATTTGCAGTGTAAAGACTGTGTATGTTGATTATACAGATTACCATGAAATGTTGAATCAAAAAATTATTGATAAATGATAAAACCTTCCCCCATACATTGAAAGAATCAAACCTCAAAAAGGACAAAAAAAGCACCAAAAAGGGCAATAAAAGTAGTTATAAGATGGCTTTTTAGGAAGAAAAGTATGAAATTAGAGTAATTATTTACTGTTTTTTTCTGCCATAGCACTCAAATAATTGTCATATGGCCTACTTTTATGATACATTTACTGTGCTTTTTTGGTCCATTTGCTCACGGTCTACTAGCATTGAATGGAAGGGAGCAGCTTGAACATTCAGTTAAATGTCTCCTTTTACGCTCCATGAATAAAGTCATCCAGGTTTCAAACTACGTTAATGTGAGTAAATGATGACAGAATTCACACTTTTGGGAAACTATACCTTGAAGACTTCCAATTAAACTTGAGTAGGACATGTACTGATTTGTGACCCTTTAACTATTTATTTTTGGTTTTAATAATGAGTTGTTTTTTCCAGTGACGTGGATAGCAATAACCAAGCTGTGGTCACAGTGGAAAACAGCTCTTCCAGAGGTGCTCTAGCATGTATGCAGCATGTTTAAAACACACATTAAACGCGCACACACATGTGGTTTCTATAATTAACTCTTATGCTGAAGTCACTATGGAATTCTGTCTATTAGACGGGTCTCATAAGTGCTGTTTCCTCAATTTGTAATTGTGTGTGTGGTGTGTAAGTGTGCATATATGTTACCTTTTATAGGTTTGGGGTCAGTAAGATTTTCAAAGAAGTCTTTTATATTCAGCAAGCCTGCATTTATTTTTGATACAGTATAACAGTAATATTGAGAATATGTTTTCAGCCTGTACACCAGTCTTCAGTGTCACATGATCACTCAATCAATATTTTTTTGTTTAATTTATCTTGAAAAAATCTTACTGACCTTAAACTTTAAGCGGTAGTGTTTTAGTGTGTTCATGTATGTTTGTTTGAATAAACGGTGTTCCACAATTGCGTCTATCCATTAAAAACTCAAAATCAGGATGTACTGGTGCTTTTGTACAAACAAATGATGCTTGAAAATCATTTTGAATCACCATCATCATTAAGCAGTTCACACATTCTTCCTGAAAGGAAACAAATTCTCAGACAAGTGTTTTGTTCTCTTTTCAGAGAAATTATGATTAATCCTTGAAAAGGAAGAAGGGAAGCCATGTCATTCTTTGGCTTAGACTGTGCGCGGAAGAAAGAAAGAGGTACATGCACAGCTCTGACATTAGAACTAGCAAACCAAAGTCTTTCACATCTAATTTACTATATTTTAAAGGGGTCATATGATGCGATTTCAAGTTTTCCTTTCTCTTTGGAGTGTTACAAGCTCTTGGTGCGTAAAGAAGATCTGTAAAGTTGCAAAGACTAAAGTCTCAAATCCAAAGAGATATTCTTTATAAAAGTTAAGAGTCAACCACGCCCTCCTTAAACGGCTTATTCTAACATGTCTATGTCACGATGTAGGAAGATTTGCATAACGCCGCCATTCATGCAAAGAAAGAAGGCGTAACTTTATTGCTGTTGCTGCCGCCACCGCCATGTCGTGGAGACGCTGTTTGTTTCATTGTGAAAGCGAAACTACTTGTTTGGCCTTCCAAAAGAGGACAATATCCGCTTCGTCATGCATAGGGAATACATCAACTTCGCGCTGTGGATCGCCGGATCGGCTTTCACCGTGGACAAAGCGGAGTCCAGCCCGGGGTCGTCACATGTGGTTGTCACAAGCCCACCGGACGCTCCTTCGTCGAATCTGCCGGCCGCGCCATTCTCAAGCCCACCGGCCACCGCTCACTCTAGCCCGCCATGTGTGACGCTGTGTTTCGTTGTGAAAGTAAAACTATGAGGACTGTTTCCTGTGAGAGTAGACAATGCCGGTGTCTGTTTCTATAAAATGGGGCAATACCAACTTTGCAAGGACAGTCTGGCGCTTCTGACTATCAGCCTGTAAGTACGTTTTTTATATTTAAGAATTTGCCACTGACGATTCAAATGCGAGTTTCGAGCAGTGTAGAGTAGCGCTTGTTTGTAATTTCTCAGATCACAAATGCAGACATGGTTTTATGTTTATACAGCACGATACGCAATGCGTAAAAAGACCGAATAAGTCATTATAATCCGTAATTATGTCCCCACTGATGCAACAAATGCCTCGTTTGTAATGGGATTTATTGTTTTTGTCTTGTCGTGCCAGGACACAGGGCATCACAGTAGGGTGAGGGGTGTAACATTTCCGTCACATGCTTGAGGTATTCAGCCAATTACAACGCACTGGATAGCTGGCCAATCAGAGCACACCTCGCTTTTCAGACCGATGAGCTTTGTAAAAATCGACGCGTTTCAGAAAGGCGGGGCATAGAAGACAAACAATAATGTACAGTATGTGGAAAATAATGTGTTTTTTGAACCTTAAACCACATAAACGCATTGCATTACACCAAATACACAACATAATGTTCTTTTTAGCAACGTCATATGACCCCTTTAAAATGCATGAGAAGTATGCAGAGACAACTATAAGAAAGCCATCCATTGGTTGATTTCCCCAAATGCCATGGTGCTATTGAAAATGTTCTGTTTGTTTGAGCATCCTGACAAACACATTCAGCAAATTATACACTTCAAAACTTGCCTAACCTGAAGTCTAAACATTTAAAAAGAGTTTTCCTATCTTATGCAATAGTTGTTTCATATCAGAAAGTGCAATTTCTCTCTATATTTTCTTCTAGAGGTGGAGAGGAAAATCAGAGCAAATGACCGAGAATATAACTCATCCTTCAAATATGCTGTGAGTACAAAATCAGAAAATCACTAATTCAAACCTACAAAAATGAACATTTATGTTTTGTCTGATGATATAGTTGACAGAATGTGTCATCATGACCAGTTTCCTCTTAACAGATAGCAGTTATTTTTTATTCCCTTCTTTAAAAGAAACACACCAACACTTTTTATTTGTCATTGTGTTTCATCACTTATTACTTACATTTGGAAATGACGTAAAGCATGTGTAATCTTTAGACAAACCACATCTCCACATGAAACATTATATCTTTCATCTCTATCCTTTCTCCCTGAAGACCAATTCCATCAAGACCTCCAAATACAATCCCTTCACTTTTCTGCCTCTCAACTTGTTTGAGCAGTTCCAGAGGATCGCTAATGCCTACTTCCTCTTCCTGCTCATCTTACAGGTGTGTAAAATCCAAGTTTACTGAGTGGAGCATTGGAAACCGTTTACCAGAGTGATACTGTATGTTCATAATATTCTTTCATTAGTTTGTCAGTCTAAAAAATAAGTAAATGAATGAATAGGGATTTGGAAACAAAGTCTGTCCGATTCAAAAGAAGTGAGATTCTTTAAGGATGTGGCCTCAAATTCATATATTTAGTTTAGTCATGCATATTTCAAAGAATGTGATCATAACATGACCCTGACTTCCCTTATTAAGCCTACGCCCCACACCTTCAACATTGCTAAATACTTGCACAATAATGACGTTTCATGACCCCGTGACTTTATGAGCTCGCTCTTTACTAGCGATGACTTTGAGGCAAGTCAGTTGACGGCAAACATTTTCGTTACACTCATGGGCAGCTATTTCCATTTATGCAAGTACAGATACCATATATGATTGGGGGAGACGGAAGTCTGTGTAACTGTTAAAAATTACATGATCAATAACGGACAATAATCATATCATAAACTGTATTACTTGATCTCAAATCATGCAGTCATATTAGGTGATACGACTTCTCCCATTCATATACGTACAAGCCCAACCTCTCTGGCTCATGGTATATAGTAACTATCAGTATGTTGCAGGCATTACTTTAATACCATGTTCCCACATTCAAAGCATGTTAACATTTTTTTGTTTGTGTTTTGTAGGTTATTCCTGCTATTTCTTCTCTGTCCTGGTTCACCACAGTTGTCCCTCTAGTCTTAGTATTATCAGTGACTGCAGCCAAAGATGCCATTGATGATATTGTAAGTACACACGTGACAGTATACAACAAACTGAAGATCTAGTCATTCTTTGTTCATATTTCTTTCTTTCTTTTTTCCCTCCTGAGAGGAAACGGCAAGATCTTACTGTGATTAGACTGTTTTTGCCCAATTTTTCCAGAAGTCTTTAAAGGGATAGTCCACTCAAAAAAAAGAAAATTCTGTCATCATTTCCTCACCCTCAAATCGATCCAAATCTGTATGACTTTCTTTCCTTTGCTAAACACAAAAGAAGATATTTTGAAGAATGTTGATAACCAAAAAGTTTTTCCCATTGACTTTCATTGTGTTGTTTGTCCATACTATGGAATTCAAGGCAAAAGAAACCGTTTAGCTTTTGCCATTCTTTAAAATATCTTCTTGTCTTTCACAGAAGACATGAGGGTGAGGAAATTATGACACAATTTTCATTTTTGGGTGGACTATACCTTTAATTTTTTGGTTTACTCTGCTCTGTTTAAAAAAAGCTAAGACAACGTGATAAATAGAAAATGTCTTCCATCAAATGTTTTACCTAACCAGCCACAATTGCAACATTTTGTTGATTGTTTTATGCCATGTAGTACTGGATAGCCTTGCCCACTTTGACATCCTATTAGTCCAAAATCTCCATCTTTATAACTATTGCATTGCACCTGGTAAGGAGTATGAATCACTTAAGTATTCTTGAAATCAGGTGACAATATGGGACCCCCATTAATTTCTTCTGTCCCCATGTGATCCAGAGGACCTCCAGACTTTCTGCCAGACCCCAAATTGAGCTAACACTGGTTTTCCCATGCTCTGGTTGTGAGTCTTATGGAAATAAACAACATTTAGTTAATGAGGCTGCAGTTTTTATAATATGTAATATAAGTCTCTGGTGTCTTCAGAATGTGTCTGTGAAGTTTCAGCTAAAAATACCCCATGGATCATTTATTATATTATTTTGAAAAATGCCTATTTTGAGTGGAAGCAGAAACACGCAGTTTTTCGGGCCTGTATCTTTAAATGCAAATGAGCTGCTGCTCCCCACCCCTTTTCCAGAATAGAGCTGCGCCATTACAGCTTGGACCTGCTAAAAACATCTGTTATGGTTCTGATTATCACGTTTATCGAGCTGAAACACACATGAGTTACAAAAACAGTCGGTTATGTCTGTGAAGGTAAACTGCTGGGAAATAAATCGCATGTTTATTTTAGATCTAAATAGTGTTCTGTGCTTGTCTGTGCAGCCAAAGGCAGAACAGTTTGTATGTTTTGCTCAAACTTTTGTCATGGCATTAGAACTAGTACACCGTTGCGGTCGCTTGTGAAAACACAATGATGGCACCGTGGGTAGAAACTTACAGATTAAGGGGCGGTAATATAATGAGATCCCTTTGCCACTAGGGGAGCGAAAATCAGACGTGCTCGTTTTCTCAGACGCTTGTAGAAAAAGGCTTACCAAAACAAATATACTGGGTTAATCTTTTTCACGTTTCCTTGGTTGGTAGATGCACTGGGGACCTGATTATAGCACTTAAAACCTGAAAAAGTTAGATTTTCGTGATACGTCACCTTTAAGTCTTTTTTGTCTTTTTTTTCTGACAGAATCGCCACAGAAGTGACAGGCAGGTGAATAACCGCAAAGTGAATGTGCTCATCAGTGGAAAGTGAGTGGCTGTCAAATATTGTTTGTCACCCTCTCTCAGTCTTGTTACCTAAAGACCTTTTTCATTCATTTTTCCAGCTAAAGCGGCTTCGAAAGTTAAAGTCCCTTCTTATTTTAGGGATTTGGAGACCGTTATTCATGTTTTTATCTCCTCAAGGCTTGACTGTAATGCCTTGTATGCTGGAATCAGTCAGTCATTACTCTCACGATTACAGTTAGTCCAAAATGCTGCAGCTCGTTTTCTGACTGGGACAAAAAAAGAGGGGACATATTTCACCTATACAGGCCTCTCTCCATTGGCTCCCAGTAAAACGAATTGATTTTAATATTTAAATGTATGTGTTTATAGCTCTACATGGACTTGCCCCTACTTATCTATCAGAACTTTTAAGTTTTTATTCTCCTCAGAGATCACTCAGATCTTCAGCTGTTACTAAATGACCCAAAATCTTGTCTGAAAACTAAAAGAGACGGGTCTTTTTCAGTCTATGCTCCAAAACTTTGGAACACACTACCCCTAATGATTAGAGCTTCCCCTACATTAACTGTTTTTAAAGCATCAATTAAAACACATGTTTTTTTCTCAGGCTTACTCATAACTTGGTTTTATTCTCTTATGTATTTCTCTGATGCCTGACGTAGCAGCTTGTGATGTAGCAGGTTGCATCTATTTTTGACTATTATGACTTTTGTTTTATTATTATTCAAGTTATCAGATAAAATATTAGTTGTGTTCTGTTTTATTATGTGTGTCTTTTGCTCTGCTTGTGAAGCACTTTCGTCAACATCTGTGTTGTTTTAAGGTGCTATATAAATAAACTATGACCTTGACCTTGATACAAGAAATTCATATTTTGAAATTCTGTTGTAGGTTCAATAGTTTACCAACAAGTAGTTTTATATTTCCTATATTCTTTACACAAATTGAGTTTAGAGCAAAAAGGGTGTAAAAAACAACCAAGGTGGGATTTAATAAATGTTTTCTTCTCATTTGTCTCTGGTTTAATCTGGAATACTTTTTAATAACTGCAAAACAATCACATCAATCACAACAGGACACAGCTGTAGACACACAGATAGATTCTTCCTGTTGTTGTGACCTGTTCTCATGTTTTTAGATCACACACACACACAGTAAATGGCTGCTAGAATGATGCCTCATATTTCTATTTTTTTTTAAATAATGTCCAGGTGGTCCCTCATCATATTTAAAGCTTGTCAGTATCAAGCTCAGCAAGAATGTATTTTCATAATTTATGTTGAACATGTGACCCACACACCCTGAGTGTTGCAACTGTTGTGTTGTAATCAGAATTGTGTGGTTTGTGGTAGACGTTAATTTTTCTCTCTCTTTAATAATAGACTGATAAGCGAGAAATGGATGAATGTGCAAGTGGGAGACATCATAAAGTTGGAGAATAACCAGTTTGTCACGGTAATACATTTGACAGATTTAGATTTATATTAAATGTACCTGTAACTTTAAACTTCATATCTTTGCTTAAAGATTTAGGATCAGATGTATATTAATATTGAATTAACATCACCTTGTCTCTCTGTATCCTCCTCACAGGCAGATTTGTTCCTGTTGTCCAGCAGCGAACCTCTCAACTTAATCTACATTGAGACTGCGGAGCTGGATGGGTGAGTACAAGAAACACAATAGAGGGATTGTTGTTGATTGTGCAGCTATATTAAATACATTTGTGTTGTTTTATGAAGCTGAAATATCTTATGTCAAGTACACAATGAATCCTGTGGGTTTTTTAGAATTGTGTTTTTGTACAGTTTTTTTTTTTTTCCACACAGAGAAACCAACCTGAAGGTTAAACAGGCTCTGACTGTAACAGGAGACATGGGGGACAATTTAGAGGCTTTGGCTGCATTCAATGGTGAGGAAAAAGAGAGAGAGTGAGAATTCCTTGCTCTAGTTAAAGGGATAGTTCACCAAAAAATGAAAATTCTGTCATCATTTACTGACCCTCAAGTTATTCCAAACATTTAAGGCCCCGATCAGACAGAACATGTTTTTCAGGTTTGAAAACACAAGCTGCTAGGCAATCACCAAATCAGCTGTCCTGTCAGTCTAACCAAGGATTACAGCACAAGCGCTCTAACATCTTTGGTTTGCTGTTAAGTAAACTGTCATATTAGCAGAAACTTACAAAAAATACAGCTCTGGGTAACCCGTGACAGCCACCACAAGTTTCTCCTCCATCATTGCAGTCTCCGGCTGTTCCAATCAACAATGGACTTCCATCACCACAACGGAAGGCCCTCTTCTCCATTTATTCAGTTTGACATTAAAGTCTGCTAACAAAAGTCAAAACGTATCAAATTTTTCCAAGAGCAAATTTTCTGAGCTATGCAATTCACAAAAAAAGTTAATATAACTCCTAAATCTTCTCAACTTCTGAGCAATAACATTTTCCTCTGGTCTTCTCTGTGCTTTCTTCAGGGGAGGTGTGCTGTGAGCCTCCTAACAACCGTCTGGATCGCTTTACGGGCACGCTGATGTTCGACTCGCAGAAATACTCGCTGGACAATGAGCGGGTCCTACTTAGGGGCTGCACGCTCAGAAACACTGACTGGTGTTTTGGACTGGTGCTGTTTGCAGGTAATAAATTCAGGCAGATGTGTGGTGTGTGGTCTGGAGCTGTCTGGTGTTCCAGTTCAATTCTTCTTTATTACTACAGAGAATGTGTCTGGTGTATGCCTTTGATGCTGTAAAATGGTTTGCTAGTCCATAGACTAAATAGACTAGACAAAAACTGACTATAAATTAATAACATACTGGATTTATGATTGAAATCATTATAGTGGCTTGCTCTCCTGAAGGAAGAGTGTTCTGGTTCATATATATGTTATGTCTTCAGGCCCAGAGACTAAGTTGATGCAGAACTGTGGAAAAAGCACATTTAAGAGGACGAGTATCGATCGACTTATGAATGTACTGGTGCTCTTTGTAAGTCAAATGCTCTTTCACTTCAAGATATGCTCCACCTTTATGTATGTATATACTGTATGTACATGTATGTATACGTACATATACTGTATATATATATATACGAATAATTTTTTTAATAAATTAATCAAAAGTGAGTAAACATTGTTAATCTCTAAAAAATATTTTAGCACAACTGTTTTCAACTGATAATAAGACCAACCTGATTAACACCAAATCAGCATATTAGAATCATTTTTGATGGATTATGTGACAGTGACGACTGGAGTAATGGCTACTGAAAATTAAGTTATGCTATCAGAGAAATGAATTAAATTTGAAGATATATTCAAATAGAAAACAGTTAAATTAAATTGCGACCAAAAAATAAATGCAGCCTTTGTGAGCACAGGAGACCTCTTTCAAAAATCTAAAATCTTACTGACCATAAACCTTTGAACAGTTGTGCATATAAACAATAAAAGTTGACAGAAAAAAAGATGAGTGAGTAATAAAATAATACAATATTTTTTGGATTTTTTTTTATTTTTTTACTAAATTGACTATTTGTTGGTCTAATATTGCATGTAGTTGGTTAGTGTGTAAGGAGAAGGCTGGTCACTATAAGTTACTAATCAAGGTTGTGCTTGCTTTGTAGATTTTTGGGCTTCTGGCTCTGATGTGTATTATTCTGGCTGTGGGGAATGGGATTTGGGAAAACCATGCAGGGTCAAAGTTCAATGCCTTTCTTCCACGAGAAGAGAACACTGTGTTTTCAGCATTTCTCACTTTTTGGTCCTACATTATAATCCTCAACACTGTGGTGCCCATCTCACTATATGTCAGGTAGAGTGTGTACTGTTTTCTGTAAGAATGAAATGAAAATGAAGAAATTATTTTTCTAAGTATCTTTTGGCTTTATTCATTTTGGCTCTAATGCCTTTGACTCAAATTGTCATGCTGATAATGCAAAAACTTTTACACTAATTTAAAAAAGGAATGTCATTTTCATTCTCTGTTTACATTGCAGTATGGAAGTGATTCGGTTAGGCAACAGTTACTACATCAACTGGGACAGGACCATGTATCATGCACGAACTGACACGCCAGCTGAGGCTCGAACCACAACGCTCAATGAAGAGCTCGGGCAGATCAAATACATCTTCTCAGACAAAACCGGCACGCTCACCCAGAACATCATGACCTTCAACAAATGCTCCATTAACGGGAAATCTTATGGTCAGGACCAATCCCACATGCATCAGTTGTTTATTATATTTATAGGCCTATTTTATTTCAAAAGATTGCCAATGCTGACATTCCAAGACATAAAAGTCCCCTGCAGCGATCAAACAGCCAGATACTGTTTGAACTTAAAAGTGTGTTTTCTCTGCCCTACAGGCGATGTTATTGACCACTATAGTGGACAGAGCCTGGAGATCACAGAGGTGAGAAACAAAGTCTCAAACAGTCACAAGGGATTTTAATGAGTCTGCTGGGTTAATGAGTTTGAGTTTGGTAATAGGAAATGACACCAGTGGATTTCTCCTTTAACCGGCTTGCGGACCCAAAATTCCTCTTTTATGATCATACTCTGGTAGAGGCTGTAAAACTGGAACTTCCAGACGTTCATGCTTTCTTCAGATTACTCGCTCTCTGTCACACTGTCATGGCAGAAGAGAAAAAGGAGGGTGAGTGATTGTGTATAACATGTCTTTCGCTTTTGCTGTTTGTGTACATTAAATCATGAATTGTTTTTTTTTGTTTTTTTTACTCTGTAGGTGATCTGGTGTACCAGGCCCAGTCTCCTGATGAGGGTGCTCTGGTCACGGCCGCACGTAATTTCGGCTTTGTGTTCCGCTCACGCAGTCCTGAGACAGTGACAATAGAGGAAATGGGGATTCAGAGGAGCTATGAGCTGCTAGCCATCCTGGATTTTAACAATGTGCGAAAAAGGATGTCTGTAATCGGTATGCTCACTGTTGATTGAACAAACAGTTTACCCAAAAATGAGAATTTCCTGAAAATGCACTCACCCTCAGGCCACCAAAGATTAGGATGAGTTTGCTTCTTCATCAGAACAGATTGGAGAAATGATCATTCACACTGGCTCACCAATGATTCTCCATGATCCTGCGTGAAGCTGGGTGTTTCCGAGTCAGAACAGAATGAGAGTCCACACAGCGGTTTAAACACATAACAATGATCCGACTTGGACTCCTTGCCAATAATGTTTGTGAAGCAAAAAGTCTGTGTTCGTGTACATGATACAATTCGGCAAGATGTTTTTAAACTTCCAAATTCAGTGCTTTGGGTCCTCTATCCAATAATTTGCTTTCTTCCGTGAAAAAACGTCATCTCATCTGATATTCAGGAGCGGAATATTTGCAAAGATAAATGTCACATAAATATGCACCGACAGCACTGGTACAAGTGAAAACCATTTTCTAAACAAATATATCAGTTGTGTTTGATGGGAAAAAGACAACCGGGGGATTGACTTTTCCACTAGATTTAGAGAATGTTATTATAGATTTGGGACTGATTCATCAGGAAGTGAGGTTTAAAGTTTTTTTTTTTTTACAAACATGCATATTTTGTATGTCACACTCATTGGAGTCATATGGAGACTTGTGGATATAGTGCCAGCACATTTACGGCAGAGGATCCATTGGTGCGTTAAGCCTTGTAATGCTAAATTTCTCCACATCTGTTCAGATGAAGAAACAAACTCAACTACACCTTGGATGGCCTGAGAGTGAGTAAATATTCAGCAAATTTTCATCTTTGAGTTGGGAAATCTCTTGCTTTAAGAAGGCTCCATGGCTCTTCTCATATAGTGTGTGATCTATGTGTTTTTTTTCTTTCAGTTCGTAATCCAGAGGGCAAGCTCTCCCTGTACTGTAAAGGAGCAGACACCATCATATATGAGAGACTACATCCCTCCTGCAGTGAAGTGATGAAGGTCACCACAGAGCACCTCAATGTGAGTCAACACCAGAGGGCTCTAGTGAGACTACAAAGAGAATATATGTTTATCTTCTCACACTTTAGACAATATAGCTCTGTTCCCAAACCTTGTGAGCTGCCTTCCTGTCTTCTGTCTACATAGGTGGTAAACTAATTATTTCTTAACTCAAATAGAACATCATAAGCGGGTGATCTCCATAGCAGTCTCTGCAGATTTCCTCACAATAGGAATGCTACAGGTGCATCTCAATAAATTCGAATTTCGTGGAAAGTTCATTTATTTCAGTAATTCAACTCAAAACTTGTGAGACCTGTGTATTAAATAAATTCAATGCACAAAGGCTGAAGTAGTTTAAGTCTTTGGTTATATTAATTGTGATGATTTTGGCTCACATTAATCACTACTCAACACAAAAATTAGACTACTTCATAAGACCAATTACAAAAAACATTAGGGTGGTTGGCTTCTGGAAGTATGTTCATTTATGTAGTACTCAATACTTGGTAGCGGGTTCTTTTGCTTTAATACGGCCTCTAATCTTGGTCCGTTCGGCTATGGAGGTGATCAGTTTTGTGAGTCAACTCCATGAGGTGGTATGGAAGATCTCAGGTTTCTTTGACAGTGGCCTTCAGCTCAACTTTTCTTTTTTTTGGTCTCTTGTTTCTCATTTTACCCCATAGATTACCCCATAGACTCTCTATGAGGTTCAGGTCTGGTGAGTTTGCTGGCCAATCAAGCACACCAACACCATGGTCATTTAACCAACTTTGGTGCTTTTCGCAGTGTGGGCAGGTGCCAAATCCTGAAAAAATTAAATCAGCATCTTCAAAAAGATGGTCAGCAGAAGGAAGCATAAAGTGCTACAAAATTTCTTGTTAAACGGGTGCAGTGACATTGGTTTTCAAAAAAACACAATGGACCAACACCAGAAGATGACATTGCACCACAAATCATCACAGACTGTGGAAACTTAACTCCTGGACTTCAAGCAACTTGGGCTATGAGCTTCTCCACCCTTCCTCCAGACTCTAGGACCTTGGTTTCTAAATGAAATACAAAACTTGCTCTTATCTGAAAAGAGGACTTTGGCCCACTGGGCAACAGTCCAGTTCTTCTTCTCCTTAGCCCAGGTAAGACGCCTCTAAAGTTGTCTGTGGTTCAGGAGTGGCTTAAAAAGAGGAATACGACAACTGTAGCCAAATTCCTTGAAACGTCTGTGTGTGGTGGCTATTGATGCCTTAACCCCAGCCTCAGTCCATTCCTTGTGAAGTAAACTCAAATTCTTGAATCGATTTTGCTTGACAATCCTCATAAGGCTGCGGTTCTCTCGGTTGGTTGTGCATCTTTTTCTTCCACACTTTTTCCTTCCACTCAACTTTCTGTTAACATGCTTGGATACAGCACTCTGTGAACAGCCAGCTTCTTTGGCAATGAATGTTTGTGGCTTACCCTCCTTGTGAAGGGTGTTAATGAATGTCTTCTGGACAACTGTCAGATCAGCAGTCTTCCCCATGATTGTGTAGCCTAGTGAACTAAACAGAGACCATTTTGAAGGCTGTGAGTGGTTTGAGGGATTTAGCTGCTGGGCATGTATGACATATTCTAATTTGTTGAGATAGTTATTTGGTGGGGTTTTGTTAAATGTGAGCAAAATCATCACAATTAAAAGAACCAAAAACTTAAACTACTTCAGTCTGTGTGTATTGAATTTATTTAATACACGAGTTTCACAATTTGAGTTGAATTACTGAAATAAATTAACTTTTCCACGACATTCTCATTTATTGAGAAGCACCTGTACTATACTGTGTACTATGGGCATTAACTATATATTTGATTGTGCATTCTCTCACAATCTTTTTCTCTGTGCCTCTGTAGGAGTTTGCTGGTGAGGGGTTGAGAACTCTTGTTCTAGCATATAAGGATTTGGATGAGGAATATTTTTCAGAGTGGAAACAGCGCCACCATGAGTCCAGTGTGGCGCTGGAGGACCGGGAGGAGAAACTGGAGAAACTATATGAGGAGATAGAGAAAGACATGATGGTATGAACAAAACACTCAATGTCTCCAGCACGTAGTATATAACAGCCATATTATTATGATATATTATTATATATACTATAATAATATATATCAAAAAGATTATTTTTTGTTCCAAGACTGAAGGGCCTGCTACAAATTGTCCTCACATTATGTTTACTAATATTTCTTTTTAATCATAAAAAGGGTCAAGTAAATGTGAAATTATATCAGTTAATTTGCCTGCATGTCTTGTGGCTTTGAATGATGACTTCATTGTAGACAGGCAAAACTTAATATCACTATAGCAATTTTATTAACCAATAAAAAAACCCGTAAAAAAATCCAAATGTTTAATTACCTTAAATGATAGCGATTTTTTTAGCATATGAGCTATTACGGTTTTGTGCTGTCTTTTTGGGTAGTAATTGGAGCCCAGCCAAGAGGATAAAACTTCAGGATGGAGTTCGGCTCAGACGATGGAACAAATGGTCCAACAAGCAGAAAAGAAATCAAAATCTGGGGCAGTGCGCAATGGTTGACAAGCAAGGGCTTCATCTTTAATTATGAAATCAGCTTTTCTTTATGTTATTTGTGACCCCCTTGTTCTCAGCCAAGTGTTATTTGAAAAAATTGGCATCTCTATCTACGTTTACTGACATGATTTCAAGTAAACTGATGTGGTTGCATTGCTTAATTTCTGTGCTGTGCCATCTCAGCGATGAGGGAGGAATTAAGCGTGCTAAGCAACACAATCTCTCCACAAAATCTCTTTTGTATTTAAACTAAAACTTCTATTTACATTATGAAAGTGCAATGATTCAGTTATGTAACACGATGAGGTCAGTGCTTGTGTCATTTATAATCATTATGTAATGTACTGATTACCCACCATTTGTGTGCGTGTTCTTGGTTGGCAGGATTGTTAATTTAGTTCCTTTAATGATAAATTACCAAATGGCCCTCTGAAAACTATAATAAAATGTCTTTCTCGAAAAGAGACCGCTGAGAACATTGGCTACTCATGTAACCTGCTGAGGGAGGAGATGAACGACGTGTTTATTGTTGCAGCTAACTCACCCGAGGAGGTCAGACAGGGGTTGAGGTAATATACAATAAGCACTCATGCAGATGACATAATATGTATCATGTACTAAAACACATGGACGGAGGCAAGATTCGTAATTTGGGTGGGCATTCACAAAATGGGTGTTTTATAGGAAAATTTAAATTATTTCAGTTAAATTTCATATTCAAAATTTATTTTGCGAAAGCATGATTCTTTTTCCTGCTATGTTTTTTGACTTTTTTGTATGTTTCTATAGAATTTCTGTTGTGTTTATTCATATTGTCTCTTTTTTGCAAAGGGATGCCCGTCTAAAGATGTGTCCTGATACTGAACAAGACAAATTCCTTATTCCTGAGATTATTCTGGGTAATACTCCAAAAGTGGTTCAGGATGAAAATGTGAACGGAGAGTACGGACTGGTGATAAATGGACACAGTTTGGTGAGAAACACACCTCTGTACTTTCTTCTGCCTAATGTCTGAAAGTGACTCTTGGTACTGAGATGGGTGTTGCTGCACAGAGTGAAAGCATTTCATTTCCTGTTGTTTATGTATGTGTCAGGTTTTTATATCCATAATGTAATTGTATGGGATCTTTGTGTTTGCAGGCGTTTGCTCTGGAGAGCAACATGGAGCTGGAGTTTTTGCGGACGGCTTGCATGTGCAAGACAGTCATCTGCTGTCGGGTGACTCCTCTGCAGAAAGCTCAGGTGGTGGAGCTGGTCAAGAAATATAAGAAAGCGGTCACTCTAGCGATAGGAGATGGAGCTAATGATGTCAGCATGATTAAAGGTGAATTCAGCTTGACAATAATGTAGATGCATAATAACATAAACATTCTTAGGAATCAACTGTGTTGATTTTATTATATAAAATGGCATTTTAGACAGAATGTGAAAAAAATGTCAAATGTTCCTCAAAATCACAATTGGAGTATTTTAGGTTTTACTTGTTGTTCATAGCAATGCAGTGTCATTATTTGTATGGTATTCTAGTATTTAATTCAAGTATTAATATTTTGATTTAGCTTTTATTTTTATAATTTCAGTGTAATTTACATTTTTATTTAATATTTATGTATTCATTCATTCATTTAAATGTTGTTATGTGCTAATGTTATGTGTAATTTTTATTAGTGTTTGTTTTTATTTCCATATAGAATTATTTTATTTTTTATTTCAGTTTCAGTTATTTTAGTAATTCAACTTAAACTTATTTCAGTCATATCTAATTTTCATTTCAGTTTTTTGAGTTTAAGAGTTTTATCTAATATTCGTATTTTATTTTATTTCAGCTTTATTACAATTTGATGTTAGTCTTTCTATTCTATAGGTATTGTACTCCTAAACGACTGGTTCATTTAGTCAGATCTGTTTGCGAGCTAATGCTCTGCTTTATTCCCTTTTCAATCAATTGGTTCCACAAAGGACAGCTTTTATGTTTATTAACTTTATTTAATGCGTTTATTGATATCTTTCTGCAGCAGGCTCACATGGTTCGTGGGTATCAGCGGTAGGAGGGGATGCCGGCTTGTGCTGTCTAGGAGTCCTTTTTATTTTGCCTCAGTGCCGTTGCTGCGCGCTTCTGCGGTGCATGGGCGCTGGTCATACCGGCGCATGTGAATAGTTCCTGCGGTACTTTTCTATAGAGACTTCACCTTACCTTTTGTGCATGTAGGGTTATGCATTTTTGCGGCTTCGCTCAGGTGAGACCAAGTGCAATACAGAACTGAAACTCTTCTTTTCCTTGCAAATGACCCTTGCAAAGATGCTCATAACTGTAAATCTAAAATAATTTTAGACTTCTTTTGAATGTCTTTCTAGACAGGTTTTAATTCTTTTTTTTTTTTTTTCTTATGATGAAGGCTTCATCCTTTGTTTACTTGGTAACACTGCCCTGCAGTCTTGTGGAATGAGGCTGTTGACCAGGTCGGGTGTTGGTGTGTTGTGTGTTGTGTGTGTGTGTGTGTGTGTTACATGAAATGAAAACTCATTAATGTATGTTTATGTCCAAACAAATACAATTCTGATGATACTGGATTCAGACAGTTGTGAAAGGCTATTGAAGAAACTTTTTTTTTTTTTTTACATTTAACCTTGAAGAAATGTTCAAAAATGACAATTCATCATGCTCTTTTGTGTTAAAAAGATGAATGAGGCCTTGAGGCATTTCAACTGTATATTAATGGTTTGAAATGAACTAGTTTATTGAGATGAAATATGACTTAATATTGTTTTTTATGTTTCTCCAGGATGTGAATGCTGGCTGGAGTCTCGAGTACCCTCAGCTGTATGTGCCAGGACAGTTGAGTCAGTACTTTAGTAAACGTGCTTTCATGATGTGTGCACTTCACAGCTGTTACAGCTCTCTAGTGCTGTTCTTTGTGCCTTATGCTGCCATATATGACACGGCGAGAGACGACGGCAAAGATGGTGCAGACTATCAGTCATTCGCACTGATTACTCAAACCTGCCTCACCGTCACTGTGTGTGTACAGGTCGGTTTAACCCTGCATTGCAGTTGTGTGTGTGATTAATTTGTTTAGATGTTTTAATTTTCCCTAATTTCTACTCTATATTCCCCACAGCTGGGACTGGACCTCTCGTCCTGGACTGTTGTTAACCATCTCTTCGTTTGGGGAAGTTTGGGAATGTTCTTCATATTGACCTTCACCATGTATACTGATGGACTTTTCCGGTTACGTCCATCTTCTTTTGCGTTCATAGGTAAGCAGGGCTTGCACTTGTCTCCATCTCGGGTTTTTTTTTTTTGGATACAAAAATGGTCAAAATATGTCAAAAATACAAAATAACATATATATGTGTGTGTGTGCAAAACAATATAACATTTCATTACTGTAAAATTTTGCAGAAATAAAATTGTATATACTTATGTAATCTATATTTTATGTTTATTATGTTAGGACAGTTTGATTTTGGTGTATTATTTCAAATTTATCCTTATACTAAAAGTTAAACATGTGAAGGACTGTGTAATTATTATTATTTTTGCTCATTTTATCCTTTGTTATAGTATTAGATGATACCACGTATAATACAACATGCATAAGGATATGTTGACAATTAGTAGCATTCTCATTTAATTTTGAAGTGGATGTCAAGCCAATTTACTGTTTTTCTATATTAATTTCAAGAACAAAAGTGTTTAGTATAGAGTATAGTACAGTGTTGTGTATGTGGTGTTTGACAGGAACTGCTACGAAATTGTCTTAACCAGCACCAACGGTGGCGACTTCTCTGGGTGCATTTGACGGCTATATGTGTGTGTTTGCCGTTGGTTGGTACCCGGTTTCTTCTACAGTCCAGCTCTTCCTTACCATCAATGAAAAGGTATAGAGTACTTAACAGACATCATTGACTCCTTCCAAATAGAGTGTTAAATCACAGTTCCACTGCTTACTCTACCGGACGAACAGTAAATTAAACATGATCCCAGAACTGATTATATATTTCCAGTTACTTTTAAGATCGTTTATAAAACACATTACACATTGTCATGTTCTGAATATTAAGTGATTGACTATGTTTACATGCACATCAAATTCCGTTAAGGTGATTATTCAGATTGCAGCCATATTCAGAATGTTTATGCACATACAGATTTTGGAATATTACTGTAATACAATATGCTCAGTTTTATAACCTTTTCTGAATCTGACTAGCACTTTTGACCTAAAATGCCTGACACCACCACAAAATGGAAAGGGTCAGACAATCATGAATAAATAATATATAATTATTATTTATTATAATCGTTCATTTTTTTATTTTTTTATTATTATTTCTATTTAAAAATCTGTTATCGTTGTACACTCAGAAAATGCATTGATGTCGTGTATTTCTAAGGCTGCAAGAGTAAAATTATTTTTCATTTTTTCTGTCAGACGTCAAAAAAAACGATTAAACTGGAATTTCTGAATTCAGAATAGTGCATTTACATAGAAAGCAGTTTCTCTCATTTAAATATATATATATTTTTATTTTATTACCAAACACACAGTATCAGGCAATTGGATTGCAGCGTTTACATGGCAAATAATATTGGAGTCTTGATGTGCATGTAAATGTAGTCATTGTGAGTGGCTGAATGAGAGAGAAAAAAGGGAAGACAGATTGAGAGGAAGTATGCATTATAATGTCTTCTTATAATTGTGTGTAATTGTATAAGCGATAGTAGTATAATGAATAATAGAGTAAAGAGAAAGACAGTGTCTCAAGTGTTTGCTGATATGGATTTGTGGGGACGGATGGATAGATTGGTGAACAAATTAACAATTCTGTTTTGATTGTTGAATACAGGTGAGATACAAGGTGTGTCAGATGAAGGAACCTGCTCCTCGTCCGCGCCGCACCAGGCTCACCCGAAGGAGCACGCGTCGGTCCGGTTACGCCTTCTCTCACGCCCATGGTTATGGTGACCTCGTGACCTCTGGCAGATTTCTGCGGCGACATGCGCTCACTCCCTCCACGGGCTTGATTCCCACAGGACGCTCTCCTGGCTTCAAGCCCACAGGTCGGTCTGCGGGTTACAGCCCAGTCGGGCGAGAACAAAACCCCAAACAGAAAGTAGAACCAACGTCACTGCAGATGTTTCGTGCGGTTAAAGACTGTTCCTTTTGAGGGTGCAGCTTTTTAAACTGTGCTAGAACCAAAACCTTAAATGCTGTTTACAGGGTGTAAACTCTTGAGGACAATTTCACAGCTGCTGTGTTATGTTGATATGTATATAGCACAATATATATGCACACTAAGAACAATAAACTTGATTCCTAAAAGTACTAAATCTTGTTAGGGAGTGTGCATAGACACACTTGTCACTAAAAATGCAAGTGTGGTTTACAGCAAGAACAAACTGAAATATCTATCATGCTGAAGGACAGAGAGTACTTGTCTTTCTACTGTCATCACTACTACGGGAGCGACAGACAAACTTGACTGTAAGAGAGCAAAAAAACAATGACATGCACATGATGTCAAAGAGGATGTCATGAGGGATCTAATTCAAAATACTGCTTCCTGTTCTATTCCTCTTCCAGGTACTATGCCCACTAATGCCTTTTGTCTATTTCATAACTCAAAGGGGTCATGTCATAATTTGATCCTTTCCCTGAGATCCATTTATAATGTTAATCAAACAGTCCTAATTTTGTACCCCCCCAACCGGCCGTTATAATTGAACAGGCCTTTTTTGATACTGTACTTTAAGAAGCTCAATATAAGAGTCTTCTTAGGAGTGCTATGAATATATTCGCTATTCACAACAAGAACCGAGTAACTATATTAGCGTCTACTACCAGCGCCCGATAATATTGTTTCTAAAAGTGTGTGCTACAGTTTTGTGTCTGCTGCTTTAAATGTTTGAGCTCTTTAAAGCAGGATGGATTTTGTTTGGCTGTCTTTTTTTCTTTTTTTTTTCATTAGCTGGAAAAATTATTTTGCAAGTGATTCATTATTGTTATAGTTCTTTTAAATTTAGATTGATTTTTAATACTATATCTGTATTGTCAGTGTTATCATTGTTGATGTGAATGGGCCTTAACAGTGCAGTGAAATGGTCCTCAAATAGTTAAGATTGGACTGACGTGATCAAGGACCTTATTAAAAATAAACGTCAGCTGCTCTACTAATTTTGGATGCGTTGGAAGTTGACGCAGAGTCACACATGCTACAGTAACCGACAGCCAGAAAAAGTCCATGTCTTACACTTATCTTTACCAACTTGTTACCAGCTAGAATAATCATATCTATAATAGTATCCATCCCACTTCCTCCTCATTATTTCACTGTGACTAGACAGTCCAAGTTGCTAAATAGACATTATTGTTGTGTAAATGTGAAGGGTATGTGTTAATGTATCATCACTTTGACAACACAAAGTCACAGCTTCCAGAACAAGACGTTTTTGCAGCTATGTTTCTATACATGCTTTTTCTTTGGACTAGGACAGGGGTCTAGATTTCTGAATGTTTCATTATGTTTACTTCCCAAAGTCGTGTATTTCAAAAGATCAAAGAAGCATCCATTTTTCATGTCATGACTTCATTATGTCAGAGCTAAAAAGAAACGAGGAGACCAATTTAAACACATTTATAGTATTAAATACTCATAGAGTGCCTTGCATATGACTTTGACTTAAAGATCAATGTTATCACAAGGAGTTCTGATGGTTTGGAACATACAAGTTTATTTTCAGTGCAGTAAAAAAGATTTTAATTTAGCTTTACTCGGTATATTAATATACATCATATTCATACTCTAATTGTACTATGCAAATCCTGTAAAAGCAAAAACATTTTGTACAAATAAAATACTTTTTTTATATTGTATAAAACTGTAAGTTTGATCAAGTCTTTTCAGTTACACATGGCTGTTAAAAGTTCACCCTGAAATTAAAATGCCATTAATCTGCCATTGGGAAAAAAATTATAAAGCACCATAGAAGGATCATACAATTTCGAGTCCTTTACTGTATTTACTATAAGTCTTTGAAAGACAAAACTTTGTGTTTGTTATTAACTTCCACTCATGTGGGCTGTTAACCACTGCAACCACTTTCTGCTCCACAGAAAAAAAAAGTCAGTCATATGGATGTATCAACATGATGGTAGGTAAATAAATAATGACAGAATATCGTGTTTTGGGTGAACTATCCCTTAAATTCTTTTGATTTTAATGTTTGTTTTACTTATTATACTGTATGCTTGTTTCTAAACATTTTTAATTTGAACTTAATTTGAATTATCATCACTTTAACTACTAAAATCTAGACTAGAGACAGGCCCCAAAGTTTTGAACACTTAGACAACATTTGCAGCACAATACTACACCAGGTCAGGGAAATATCAAAAAGAAATTGGTTAAAGGGGTCATATGATGCGATTTAAATTTTCCTTTCTCTTTGGAGTGTTACAAGCTCTTGGTGCATAAAGAAGATCTGTAAAGTTGCAAAGACTAAAGTCTCAAATCCAAAGAGATTTCTTGATAAAGTTAAGAGTCAACCACACCTACCAAAAACGGCTCATTCTAACACCCCCCCACATACCTACGTCACTATGTGGGAAAATTTGCATAACGCCTCCCAAATGTTCACGCAAAGAAAGAAGGTGTAACTTTTATTCTCGCTGTAGTATTGTTGCTGCCGCCATGTCGTGAAGACGCTGTGTGTTTCGTTGTGAAAGCGAAACTACTTTGTTTGGTCTTCCAAAAGAGGACACGACTAGAAATCAGTGGTTAAGTTGTATTTACAACACTGTTCCAAGAACACTTCAACCCAAATATTCAGAAAGCGCATTTTATGGAGGACTGTTTCCAGATCCTGGTAGAAGTAGACTACAATGACGGCTGTTCTGACTCATAGTCTGTAAGTACGTTTTTTATATTTAAGAATTTGCCAATGACGATTCAAACACGAGTTTGAGCAGTGTAGAGTAGCGCTTGTTCTTTGTCACTGGTTTTATGTTTACGCGGCGCGATGCAACGCGTAAAAAGACAGTATAAGTCATTATAATCAGTAATTATGTCCCCACTGGATGCAACAAATGCCTCGTTTATAATGGGTTTTAATGTTTTTGACTCGTCGCTCCGGCCGGACAGTGCATCACAGTATGTGAGGGGGCGTAACATTTCCATCTCACGCTTAAGGTATTCGGCCAATCACAAAGCACTAGATAGCTGGCCAATCAGAGCACACCTCGCTTTTCAGACGATGAGCTTTGCCAAAAATCGACTCGTTTCAGAAAGGCGGGGCATAGAGGAGAAACAATAATGTACAGTATGTGGAAAATAATGTGTTTTTTTTACTTTAAACCGCATAAACACATTTCATTACACCAAATACACACAATAATGTTCTTTTTAGCAACATCATATGACCCCTTTAACTATCTTATTAATATATATATATATATATATAGATAATTTAAAACAATAAAATAGTTTGTTTAATTTTAAATAAATAAATCTGACATTTGATCAAATATATGCATATATAAATATTTAATTTAAATACATATTTATATAAATATTGAAATATACGTATTTAGATATTAAACAAGCATATTTACAAAACTATTTTTAGAGACAAACTGTACGACATCTGTTGTTACTGATTTGTATCCTCTAAGAATGACTTGGGGAACAGTTGAGTTAAAAGTAATCTAACAACATTTGCCAACTTAGCCATTTGCCATGACATGGACAAATGCATGCCCTAAATATCCAGATACTTTTTTTTTGGATCATCTGTATTCCCTGTTTTCTCTATCCTGTCCAACTAAAATTAGGTGGGCCCCCCAGACAGATGGGCCCTTACACCATTCACAAGACGTAACTCCGAGTCTGAGAGTAAAGGCAGGCATTCTTCGACTAAACAATGAGAAATGCATCTCTATTAATGACTAGAGAGCAGGCTGAACAAAGAGCTGCCTGCAGGGACCCAGCAGTCTAAACACCCCACCCACGCACCCACCCTCACGCTGTCAAACCACAGTATGCAAAACCGGTCATCTGGACCCAAAAGACGTGACTTATGACCGTGTATTACGGTAGAGATGCCCAAAAGTCAGCATTGTAAGAGGACGCACAGTTAGTCTGAGCGTCAGGGAGGGTTCGCTTCATCCTGACGTTGCGCCGCTGTTGCGCTCAGTATCTTCACCACAAAATCAACCCAAACGTGGCCATCTTTCAGCGTGATTTGACATCGAGCCATCTGGGAACCTAGGAGATGACATTTATCGTCAACGTGAGTATAAATATGGTTTTATAATTGAATGGGGATTTGGTAAACACGGTGTGGTGGAAGTTGACGTGACTGCCCGCTGGCAAATATTACATCACTGCTGCTGATCCACATTTAACGGAGATGGGGGTTTTGTTCCTTATTAAGAATGAACTAACTCGACATTTATGCGTGTTGTTATTTTAAAATGCTTAAATACAAACGTTGTAGACGTGTGCGCGTGCAATGTTATCTCCGCTCACATACGCCCGTTTTTACGCTCGCATCGTCGTTAACATTAAATATCTGCATTGTGTGCGTTTTTTACGGTCTTGAAGGTGGTTTTCTCAGCTTTTTTAAAATAGTTAATTCCGGAACAAGGCACATAAGAGGCCGTTAGTGTAAAGAACAAGCGTCATGGAAAGGCGGTAGGTTTTTTTTTGGTTTGATGCGATTTACATTATTTATTTATGTTCGGATTGGCTCATCATGATGGTGCCATTTTATGTAAAAAGGTGAAAAAAAAAGAGAGAAAAGAATATACACGTGTAATCACTACATAGGACCACAGGGCGGCTGCTGTTATGTCAAAGGGGCGATGAGGCCTGGTTTGGCATATCATCCAACCCCAGGCGGTTCGTGAAAAACACCAGTCACTTCATCAACCTGAAACATCGGGCCTTTCTAAGATCATATTATGAAATGCTAAAAATTCTCGGATTATATATACGATATATATATAATATATATATATCTGTGTGTAATAAAACATTAAAAAACACTAAATTAGATAACCGCAGATAAGCTGTAATGTACACGTATGAATGTTTGATATACTGTATGTCATTTACTGACAGTGATTCTTTAATACGGGTAACTTTTCTGTCCCCTAAGAAAATACTATAGTTTCGAAGAATAGATTAAAATACATTTAAGCTTTTGATTTTAGTAGTTTTATTAGGTGTCATTACCATAGAGGTTATTATTGTAGAATTGTACAACCCATTTCTATGGTTAACAGACTTTTAACTTGTTGTGTAAGCAAGTCCAAGGTTTATCTTTAACCACCACATATCATATTATACCAAATCCACTTGAATTCATATAAATCTTATAATATCTTTATTACTGGATGTGACAAATATTGTAACGCAGATTAAAACGGTCAGAAGATGTTGCTTCGAAAGTGGCACTAATTGAAGAATCAGCCACTATCAGCATTGCCTGCAACTTTCTTCTGTAAATATTGTTAAAATGCACACTCTGATAAACAAACATTTTGGATGCTCTTGACAGTGTGCAGTTCTAATCATAGCAGAATGTTATTCTCTGGACCCGTAGTGGTAATTTGATTATTTCTATGTAGAGGAACACCACTGAATATACCCTAACGCTTATTTTGTGTTACATAACTGATACAGGTTTCTTTCTGTCTCTGAGAGAACTTTCTAGTCTGATTCCATTTAACAAAAGCAGTTTGTGTTGAAGAGATGACTGAGATGTCGTCATTTCAGTTTGGAGCTTATTATTGATTCTGAGTGGTTAAAATTGACCATGATAGTGCAATATAGTAAAACTGACTGTAGAAACTATGTCATTTTTGTTTAGCTTACCATTTTCATAACACAGTAGTTAATTTGATAGAAATCATAGTTACGTGTAATACGGTAATTGAGGATGCTTTGGGTAATGTTGTCATTTGGTAATTGTAGAAGGGCTATAATTGTGTATGTAGTCGGCTTTTCCATGTTTTTGCTGAACAGGAGCTTGATGTTTACTTTTCATCCTGACAGACTTTTTACATGGAAGTGTGAGAAACAGAGTAAGAAAGTCTAGCACAAAAAAAGTTGTTTTCGCTCACTCTGCTATATTACTTATTATTTTACTATTATCTGGTCTCGTATAAGTTTTAGATTTTGTGTGCGTGTTTAGTGCCTTGGCCAGCATTGATGTTTTTTTTGGGGGGGGACATTTAAACATGAGTCACTGGGAAGACACACATTTTAGAAACCAGTAAACCCTTTTTATCTCTAGAAGTCTATTCAAAGACAGTTTACTCATTTTATGACTGTAACCTGTTTTTCTTTAGATTTCCAGGCTATTGTTATCTTACTTCAAGTTGCCAAAATGGCTGTTTGAACGTAACATCTATCTTTAAAGTCTTGAAATTACAATAGTTTTGTAAACACAGCCTGTAATTCAAATCATTTTCTGCAGGTTGGTTCAAATAGGCTATGTTCAGTTAGTCAGTCTCTTCTTCTACTGTAAAAAGAAAGAGCATTAATAATTTAGCATGCATTTGCATAATAACATTTAATCATTTAAATATGATAGCAGAAAACCAATCTGAATTATATTCCAAATGTACTACTCAGTTCCTTTAATAAATAGCACAAACAAAGCCTGTTTTTAATGTTCTTTACCCAAACCTCTCTTTGTGCATGTGTGAGAAGCCGTCTTGTTGCCGTCTGTGTGCAGCTGTCTGTCTGATCTTGTAGCTAAATGCCTAGTCTGTGGAATGTAGTGGCTGTCATGGCCTAGTTATGTAACAATGAGACTTGAAAGCGGGAGAGAGAGCATTTTCTGCCCCCTTAACCTGCCTCTCAGTCCCTTTCTCATTTTATTTACGACAGCAATAGATGAGGATGTTGTGATGTAGCTCAAATGGCACTAAGAATTTCACCCAATAATACCAGCCAAATAATTGCCCTGGTCAATCTAACGATCTGTCACTAGTTGCTCCCATACAGTATGTCTCAGTAGTGTGTGACTGATTAGATGAAGTCAGGCCAAACTGACTCATGAATTACTGGAAATAAATGCCTCAGACTGTGAACTAATTTAAGCTCTAAGATTTATTTCAGTGTTTCTCCTGCAATGTCAAGTTGGAAATGGAACTCATCAGCATCCTGTGAACACAAGTCGGAAGTCATGGCCTAATGGTTAGAGAGTCGGACCCATAACCTAAAGGTTGCGAGTTCGAGTCTCAGGTCCGACAGGGATTGTAGATGGGGGAGTGAATGTACAGCGCTCTCCCTTGAGCAAGGCACCGAACCCCCAACTGCTCCCCGGGTGCTGCAGCATAAATGGGTGCCCACTGCTCCGGGTGTGTGTTCATGGTGTGTGTGTGTTCACTGCTGTGTGTGTGCACTTAGGATGGGTTAAATGCAGAGCACTAATTCCGAATATGGGTAACCATACTTGGCCACATGTCACTTTCACTTTCAAATCTTTTTCTTCATGAATCTTCTTAAAGTCCTGATGGAACAGAAATAGCGGCAGTTCTTTTCTTTCATATTTTGACGTACATTCGAGTAAAACTAATTATTAAAGAAAAAATAAATGGTGGTACTTGGTTCTATGCATCAGTTGTTGATTGGATGGTGTCAGATTGGTTGAATGCGAGCTTTCAGTCAATTGTGACGGGACCGAGTTTAAGCAGACTAAATAAATTAAGAAGTCCATCTTACCTCACCAATCAAAAGTATGTCATTTTATTGGAAGATCTAGTCATGACATTTTGATTAAAAAAAAGAAACATATACTTGTGTGTTCACAATAAAATAAATGACATGCATTTAGAAAATACATGAGTTTATGTACATGAGACAATTTTCATTTCATGCCAACTTTAAACAGTGTAGGTTATTTTTTTAGATTTAGCTAATAGAGTAACATTCCAGAAGTCCTTCTGAAAATAATTTTGCAGACTGGATGACAACCAATTTGAAAAGAAATTAATTTAAAGTATTGTGGTTCAGAATATATTTTCTTATACACACACAGACTGGCAGGAAAAAATGAATGTTATGTAAGGGAGTTTAATCTGGCCAAACTGCAGGAGGACACAGACAGTTCCGTGAGGGTTCTCATTAGGCCTGTCACGATAACAACTTTTTGTTGTGCGATATATTGCCCCAGAAATAATTGCGTAGCGATTCTTGTCATTTTAAGACGTTTATGCCACTGAATCTATACTCATAAGGAACAGCATTTTTTTTTTGTGTTAACAGGTAATGCGAGAAGGCCAACACACTTCCAAATGACAACAAACTTTTAATTTTTAAGAATATTTAGATCATGGGAACTAAGTATCAAAATATCAGATACCTTAAAAACTTGAATAAATGGTAAATGAACATTTTCTAACAAAAAGTGCAAAGTAACAAGTACAAAAAAAGAAAAATGCACAAAGAAGATTTTTACATCTACAGATTTGTTTCCTGACCTTCTTTTCTCTGTAAATGAAGGGTGCACACACTATTGCTGAAAAACACAATCACTACTTAGCAGTCAGATGTCCGTATGCACAAAGGCACAGATCCCTGAACAAGGCCATATCTGCAGATGAAACTTTGTTTGTAGAAGCATTTTTTAATTTTGAACTAGCACCTCATGACTACACCACGTTATGTACGAGAAGCTGCAAAAGACACCGGCACAAGTGGAATGTAAACAGCACGATGACATTAATTTTTAAGTAAATATAATGGGCGATATATTGCGTCACCAAAAATTATTGAGGTTATGTACATATATTGCGCGATAAGTCGATATATTGATTATTGCGACAAGCCTAGTTCTCATTGACAGGTGATGTTTTCAGAGGATCTCTTGCTGTTGTATGGCTCCTCCCTGTTAAGGTAAAATGCACAGAATTTCCATAATTGCTTACAATTATTGGCAATATATTAAATGTACTTATAAGAACAACCTCAGGAAAAATAGTTGTGTTACTATATGTTACGATAATTGTTTTAGTGCACAACTTTCAAGGTTAGTTTGGTAGAACCTGAAATAAAGTTGATCGAGTGTCCATGTTTAGGCAATTAGAAAAATAATAATCTTTTTTCTAGTATTTAATGGCCCTGTTCTGGATTATCCCATTGATTTTGTTTCGTGACTAGCATACAATGAGACAACTATCATCAACACTGGCACACACATACAACGACTTTCAGATGATGTAATAGGCCCTACTACTTCACAGAGACAGTTTTAGATCATTGTCAAGCTTTGCACATCCTATTTCTTTTTGCTGTAGCTGTCTGCCCACTCTGAGCCCCAACAACAGGTCACTGACCCACAGCCATGTCCTCCTTCAAGATTTCCACCCATTTAAAATAAGTTAAACGTCCACCGCACACCAAAAGTGAGATAGTTTAGTTTTATAAAGACCTCACCATCTCCATTGCAATCTGTTGTTATTATCTCTAAATGATCACCTCAGTTTTACAGTAAAGGCAGTAAAATATTGTCTTTTTTTTCTTTTTCTTCATTCAGGGGTAAAAAGAAGTTACTTTTACTCCAAGAAGTTATGAAATACCTTTACAGCAGTATTCTGGTAGCAACCATACTGACGCCGCCCACACCATTTATTCTAGGGCTGCACGATATTGGAAAAAACTCACATTGCGATATTTTATTTTTCTGCGATATATAATCAGCGATAAAAAAAAAAAAGATTGGGGTGATTTAGGTCGAGTAAATCAGCATAGGAAATAAACAAATTACAAAGATACAAATGAAATAAGCAGTGCTTTATATTTTTCAGGTAAGTCTAACAGTATTCAGGTACAGAAATATAATAATTACATGAAAAACAATACTGCATAGTGTTCACTGGATAAATTAAGTCTAGATAATCTGTTAAAGCTACAAAAGTGATTTTTCCTTGTGTTTTGTTGTTTGATTAACATTAATGACACAGACAGCAGCAGGTAAATTAGACTGCTGTTAAACAATATACTGTTACACATCCATTTTCTTTCTCAATTGTTTCCCTTCATCTATGCCATAAGCATCTGTGTTTACAAGGATACTTGCAGAGCACAATATTTCAGGCACAAATATGAGTGTTCATGTGCATCTGCGTGGCTCTCACCGTGTCTACACCAGACGCGAGTGGCGCGGCGCGACAAAATAAAATGAACCCATTTTAATCAGTGATGCTGTCTACACTGGATGCGGCGTGGCACGACAAAGTATGACAGTGACACAAAGTTCAAATGATTTGCAACTGTCGCTTTGTCGCATCAAGTGTAGACAGACTTTGGGGCCGTTCACACGTCGTGCCTAAAAACGCGCCCGCTTCTCCTTCTTCCAAAGCGCTCGGGGATTGAGCTTTCGTGGATACTGCGTCGTTGCTAAGCAAAACCGTGACATGGATTCTACCCGACGACTCGGAAGTTTCAACAAAGGATAAATGGATTTCCAGCATTGAAAATCGCGTGCAGTAGCTCTGCTGCTAAATTTTTAAAATGGGTATCTCTGTACAGCTGTGGCGTCTGTGTGTGAGCAAAGAAAACAATCAGTATAAATATAACGATCAGTATACGAAACCTTGCACATCCTGCGATGTGACTATCGCGGATGCGCACATAGCGATTTCGATGCGGAAACGATATATCGTGCAGCCCTAATTTATTCTCTTTTTTCTTGTAGTTTTAGGTGATTGCCTTGACAGTGCCGTGTTTGGTCGATATAAATATTAATCAAAAATAAAAAATTATAAGAAAAACATGCTTCGAAGATATTGTTTAATTAATCACTAGGCCAGTATATATGTAATCATTAGTCAGCTCTCGTAATCCACTCTTAGTTTCCTTCATGGACTCCTGTAAGTTTGAGAATTTTTGTGTTGGTTTAAATGTATTTCATTTATATTAACTATCAATTAAAATGGTAAATTATGTATTTACCTGTGTACCAGTTTATTCATCGATTGTCTACATTCTGAATACATTATCATCTATAGACTGTGAGCAGATTAAGGAGCCTGTAAACTGGATTTAGTTAATTATTCATTTGTTAGTTTGTCTTTAGGTTTCTTTTTGCCTATTTTTGACACTCATGATTTGTCCCTGTAGATCATGTTTTTGTTATGTAACATGTAACTTTGTTGAAAATTATATGTTTATACAATGAGATGCCCAACTAAAATGCCCTTTTCCACTTATGAACACTGAATATCTTTGTTTTACGTGAAGCTAATTTAAAACTGAGTCCTGTCTTCTGTCTTTTTTCCAGATGTTTACCTTCAGCCAAGAGATCCTCTTTAACCTTTTCTTTAACGTTTCTCACTTCCCAAAACCACGGATTGGCATTGGACGTGTGAACTAAAGTCTTCGGAAAACCACATTCTGCAAATATCCAAATATTCTTCATCCTCACCCACTAGGAGAAGATGGACAGTCCACCTAAGCTAACCGGGGAGACTCTTATTGTCCACCACGTTCCACTTGTTCACTGCCAGGTTTCAAGCTCACGACAATACTGTGGTAGTCCATTGAAAAGGAACAGTAATCCTTTCAGCTGCCCAGAGAATCTGGGATTGAGCCGGACTACCTCCCTACCTGAGAGAGATATTCTTCAGCGGGAGGCATTGGTGTACAGCAGCCTCATACAGACATCGAGCAGCAGCCTTAGCTCTAGTGATACTTTTGGGGATGGAGGAATTAGAGGAGGGCAGAAACAAGGAAGAGGTGGGAGAGAAGGGAGTATGGCAAGTGACACTTCCTCTTTCACCTCAAGCAATTCTGAAGATCAAGCTCAAGGCTTGCAGATGAAGACACGTGAACAGCTGAACTCGAGACGTAACCCCTTTCTGCTCAACACTGAAGATGAGGATGATGAGGATGAAGACAATCTGAATGGATATTTGGAAGACTCCTCTTTTCACCTGCATGGAAATTTGCATGAAATCTCAAATGCAGCACTTGCAAATGAAGACTTGCCGTCTTTCCACCTGCATGACATTGGGTTCACCGTTGAACCTTTTCTCTTGCATGGGTCTACAGAAAAACAGTGGAGTTCCATACATGGGCCTAGTGGGGAAGCAGAGCACAGAGACCACACAATAGGTGGGACTTTCGATTTGTCTACTCATTTGGAGGGACTGAACTTGCTGAGATTAGATAGCCAGCGGCGCCACGGAAGCAGTGGTTCCACCCTTTCAATGGACTGTGGTGAGCAAGAATGGGGTGAGGATGATGATTATGAAGACCAGTCCATGCAGGGTGGCAGAGGAAGCTCAGAGTGTTCCAGTCTTGCAGCACCACATTGCGCCTGTTGCGGCCTTTCTCAGCCATACCCTGAACCTTTTCACGAATCATTTTCTGAGTGTCACCAGGGCTACGGCAGTGATTCCTCCTGCAATAGCTCAGATGGAGTGCTGGTTAACTTCAGCACGATTTACAACAAGATGAACAATGTTGTCCCAGCCAAACAGTCACTCAATATCAACAGTTCAGTCGAGCAATCCTGTGCCTCATCTGTGTCTGAGCTTGTTGGGATGTGCGGAACAGAATGTAGCAGTGGACGTGGAGCTTTCTACCTGGACTTACACACCTCCCCGATTGAACCCGCTCAGCATCCTTCGGCCACTCAAGAACATGCAAACTCTTCTTCTGCATCTCAGCCACAAGGTGCCAATATGGAACTAGATGCCAACTGTAACTCATACCACAACCTTCTTGGAAGTGAGACACTGTCCTCTGTTGAAACCTCTGCCAGTGAACTCATCTCGTGTCTTCAAAGCCAAGCTCGCTTGGTTGTAGCAACTCAGAATTACTACAAGCTGGTGACATGTGACCTTTCTTCCCAGTCCTCTCCCAGTCCAGCGGGATCATCGGTCACAAGCTGCTCAGATGAGCACAGCAAAGGAAGTCCCACTCAGCCAACAGAGTACTACCTATTCCAACAAATGAAAGAGGATGAAGAAGAGGAAGATGCAGAGGTGTTATATTATTTGCTTCATTTGGTGTTAGCTTGTATTTAGCATTTTGTGCCTTTACTCATTCTGTACTCCTTAGCAATATGTACATTGTACCTTCTTATTTTTCTTCTAGCTTGTTACATCCTTTACATTCTTTTCTTTTTCTTTTGCCAGAATGAAGAAAAGGATTCATGTGAGATTGAATCTACCCGTGAGAATGTAATTGAGGGGCAGGTGTATATCAACATCTCCCCACCTACAACAGCCTGCAATTCAGTTGGTGCTTCAGGGAGCGGTCGACCTCGTTCTCGCAGCTACGATCGGAACCTAGACAAGTCACCATCTCCTCGCCTTGGGTCCTTGGAGCGCATGCTCAGCTGCCCTGTTCGGCTCAGTGAGAGTGCAGCCCCTAGCCCGCCACCTCCACCACGTGTCACTTCTTTTGCAGAAATAGCGAGGAATAAGAGGAGAACCGGAGGATCACCATCACAGAGGGGTGGAATGGAGGCCACATCCATGAACTCTCACTCATCTGGAGAGTTCTCGCCCATCCTGGAAGACCTTCCACAGGGTCAGAGCCACAGTTTGCCACCACTCACTCGATGCCATAGTCAAGGGAGCTGTGATTTGTCCTCCCCGCATAGATCTCGGAGTACACCGCTGCGAGAATCACCAGGGGGAGCAGGAAAACGGGCTCGAACCAAAGCAGAAGGTAACACATTATCTTCTAAAAAGAGGATGGTTAAATTGTGTTACTTGTAAGAGCTGGTTTATTTTGTGGATTGACTTCTTTTGTGTTTGAATCATGTTATTGTGCAGCCTAGCACCCAGAAGCCTGACTGCATTTTGAAACTCTTCTTGACTATGTGTTGGTTGGGTTGTGACAATTAGATTTTCATCATTTTATTTCTCTAGCATTTCAAACCTAGCTAGTAAACGGTGTGTGTTCTCAGTGATTGCCCTTAGCATGATTTGTTTGTTTTATTTTCCAAGCTAATTTGGTTAGCTTCTGCTAAAAGGTACCACTCTTTCCTCTTGGAGCAGTTACTTGCTAGGATGATGTTAAAGAGTGTTTTCTGCACATTGATCTGCGGTTACTGTGTGGTTGCTAGACTGTTGCTAGGAAGTTCTGCGTTGTTCCTTATTTTGGTCCAAGTCAAAACAAAAAAACTTTACTGGATACTGTATGCTTTGGACCCAAAAATAAATTCAGTCATCCTTTACTTACCCATGTCATTCCAAATCCATATGACTTTCTTCTATGGAATACAAAAAAAATATCTCCAAATATTTCCCTTTTATTTTTTTTGTGGAGGAATAAATGTTATGTGGGATTTAAACAACATAATGGTAAATTAAATATGACAGAATTTTTGGGTAAAATATTCTTTTATGCATGTCTATGGCTTTTTTATTGTTTGCCAGCCAGGTAAGCTCAAATCCGATGAGATTAGTAATAACACATCTGTCGTCTTCCAGCTGCATTATGTGAGGTGTCATTCATATATGTAGCACAAACCGTGCAAGAGTTACATGATAAAGTTTGATACTTAGGTTAGGAGGTTTGACAAAGCAAAATAAATGGGCAGAGTTTGATCAACAGAAAGGTTAGCTTTTGTTACTGGAATGCTTGTTAGTTCTCTCTGTGCTTAGTGCTGAGCTGCCCCTGCTGGCTGTGACTGGATACTGCCGTGTACTAAGAGCTCTGACATATGAGTACTCAGGCATGTGGAGCAGACAGTTTACTCAATAGCCGAGTGACGTTTCGCACACACTGTGTGCCCGTCAGAGCACACGCAACACACACCCAGAGGTGTACACAGAGGAGCTTCTTAAACAGGCTGTTTTTTGGTAATAATGTCCTGGCTCTTTATGTACCTCTGTTGGTCATTAAGTTTTTGGAGCAGTGTTTTAAGGTATGCTTTTGACAAAGTTGTATGATTTTTGTTTTATGTATGATTTTGTTTCAGTTTCATAATAAGACCCTGTTGTTGTTGCTATTACTATTGCTAGATTTTATTCCAGCTGTTTTAAAATGCTGTGTCATTGCCATAGCCTTTCTGGTTTAAATTTACATAAAATAATTAGCTTCATATTATAATTATATGCATCATGTCAATTCATTTAATTTATAATGATTTATGAAGCATTAGATATTGTTAATGCCTGCATTACTGAATTGAATGATACTCTGCCACAGTCTCAGTTTTAAATTTCTAATTTTGTTCTTAATCTTCATCTGTCTTATTTTCTCTCCAAACCCTCTTTTCTCATCTCTGTCTCTTGTCTTTCTTCCCCCTAGGTGGCCTGTCTAGCTCCACAGACTCCTCTCCAGTTGTATTTCGCTATAGCAAAGATCAACGTCCGACCTCATTACCCATTCAGCCTTTCACTTTCCAGCACCAGTTTGGAAAACCCCAGACGAAGCCTCTCCTTCCTCTTTTGGACGGATACATCAGCCAAATGCAGGCTCGAGGGGCTGCAGTGACTGAGGGAGGTGAAGATGACTCGGAAGAAGATCGTAGGCCACCTCACGGCTCCTCCAATGCACCTACAACAGTGCGGCCATCCCCACTGGGCAGCTATTCCCCAATTCGCCTCGAAGTTGCACCCACCTCTTCTGGAACCTGCTCGACATGCACTCCGACCCCTGGTGGTCCGAGGCCACCACGTTCCCTCTCTTGCCCCATCTCTGCAGGTCTTCTGCCCCAGCATACCCCAACTGGAATGGCCATATGTACAGAGACGCCTAAACTTGCCCCCTTACCTCCAACACCACCTCCACCTCCGCTGATGAAGCAGAGTCTGCTGATGCCTGCATTGCCCACTAGAAATCACTGTTTCCACCGTGGCAATTTGCCGACGCTACCCAGCTCAGGTCTCAGTCCTCGTGGACAGTTGGAACCAGCGCCACAGGAAGAGCCAGTGAAGGTTTTACCGGCATGTGTGACACCGCAACAGCCTAATGGTAGGATTGGAGAAAAAATGAGTGAATTCACAGTTCTAGAGACTGCTGTGTGTTGTTTATGACTTTATAATAATTTTTTCTGCTCTTAAAGAAAAAAAAAACATTAACGTGGTTTTGCCTTGAGTTTATACAAATCTTTTTTTCTGATTTGAGTTGGATAGGTCAAAACAATCGTATATTGGCTGCCTATCTGAACAAAGCCTTAGCTTCCATACTTACACCTTCCTTTAAATACTGCTAACAATTTCTCTTTTCTATTCCTCCTGTTTCCCCTTCTGCCCGTTTTTTCCATTGCATCACTTTGACATTTCCACAATATTATCTTACCCTTCTGACGGTTCCCTCTTTCCCTTTTACTACTTTTCCCTGTGTATGTATGTTCATTCATCTTACCATCCATTCACCAATACTTCTTTTTTTTCTTTTCGTATTCCGTCCATTCTTTGCCACCATCCCCTTTTTCTTCCATTTTGCCCCCAGTGCACCACCTCTCCCCGCAGGCACTCAAATGGAGAGAGTACAGGCGCAAGAACCCTCTGGGTGTGGAGCGTGGTAAAAACGGCCCTCATTCTTTCTCTTGTGCTTTGGAAACCAAGAGACCTGGAACTCGAGTCATGCGACGCAATGTGTTTGATTTCTCTCCCACCAATCAACCACTCAGCTTCGGCAGACTTAATGGTGCTGAACCAATTTCTATCACCCAACAGGGGTTGAGGGGAAAGAGACAGAAAGGGGGCTGGGGTGGAATCATTTTGTTTATACCGTATTGACCCGAATATAAGACAATGTTTTTTTCTTGGAAATACATCTGAAAAAACGCGGTCGTCTTATATTCAGGGTCTATACTTTGACATGTCAATAATACACCCACAACAATAGGTGGCACCAAATACGCATAAAACGAGTGTGCCATGAAATACGTAATGTAATGTGTGTTGTAAAGATCACGAGTAAAATCAAAAGAAAACCTTACAGCTGCATGAGTCGTGACTGTCACGTTAGCCTGATTGGACCAAACTCCCTTTGTGATTTTAAAACATAAGACAGTACCCAGATTTGAAGACTACAGTAAGATTTAACTTCTACTGTTAATAAGATTTTGGTAGGCTACTATTAGATGGATAGCCTAAATGTCCTAATTCAGATGGGCTACCTGTTTTTTTTTGTTTGTTTTTTAATGGTATATCAAAAAGTGTATATTTTTTAAATGTGATTGTTGGTACATTTTACCAGTTTTTACCATACTTTCAAAACAAAAATGAAAATAGGAAAAATATACAATATGAAAATAATTGAAGACAAAATGTGTTTTACTGAGAAAAAACAAGATTTGTTTTTTAAAAAGCCTTTTTCCAAAAGGTACATCTGGAAAAAGGGGGGTCGTCTTATAATCAGGGTCGTCTTATATTCGGACCAATATGGTAGTTAGTAAATGTAGTTAGTGAACACTTAAGTGTGACAACGACCATATATTTTGTCTGTCATCACCAGCTTGTTTTGTCTAGCAGTGTCTATATTTGTTGTAGGCTTGCATTTATCTGACTGATGTTGTTTTTGTTTATAGGGCAGTCATTGAGGCAAGTGCCGCAGTGCTACAGTGACTTCCTGCCGGATTATTTCTCTCAGACAGAGCGCCCCCCAGAAGAATTCTGCTTATCTCCTGATGCTAATACTGATGAATCCATCTCTATAGACCTGTTGCAGAAGAGAGGTGTGTGATTTTTTTTTCTCTGTGTAGTAACACTAACAGTGGCACAGCATGTGTTAAATATCATATCAGTTCTTAAAGGGGACATAACACACAGTTTATGCCAATCTCATGTCAATCGTTAGTACCTGTAGAGTAGTATTGCATCATTCATATCTCCAAAGAGTCTTTAGCTTTATCAGATTTATAAAATAAAGATACAGCTTTACGATTCTCTCCGAGCTCCTGGAGGCATGCCATGGCCAGAGCTAAAGAGTCGTGAGCACTTATGCGCCGATTGCCAACAAAACACAGAAAGTGCCCATCCAAGGAATTGAAAATTTTTTCTAAAATTTATTCGAACCTGGAAGGAGTGTATTTGGCACAGAAATACTCCGTCATACGTCCAAATCGTTTTTTGAAACTTTGACCATGTTTAGCGCGAGAATCCAACTCTTTAACAGTGTAAATAACTCAGAATGCATGTAATAGCATTAGACCCCCCCTTTTAAGTTAACCTCACTCCTAGATATTTAGATTTACATTTATTCATTTATCAGACACGTTTATTGAAAGTCACTTACAAATGAGTTTGAGTTTTTAAATATTAGCATGTAACATCTAGAAGTTAAAAAATAAACTTTTATTGCAAGTATCTTGCGGGAAGACTATTGTTTTGGTTGTGCTTCGGCTCTGCTCCTCTGTGGATGAATGTGGTTCAAGGCACCAGTTTACATATGAATGCAGGACATCTTATCAGAGTGGATGGACAAATAAATCAAATTTTCTTTGTTTCTAAAACTGGTGATTCCCAAGAAGTTTGCTGTTGTTAGTGATCCTTGGTCAATTGTTCTTGTTCATTGTGAGTAACATGGTGAAGCTTTAAAATGGCTATTGTAATTTATCATTGCCTTCATACATTTTAGACAACATTATTGTTCTTCACACCACATATTACTAAATTAGTCTTGCATGGGAAAGTGACCATGTTTAGATAAGGACAAGACTAAGAAGCTGAATTAGAAAGTACAATTTTGCTAAATGCTTGCAGTACTCTTGCCCATACAACAGGAATATAGTGAAACTTCAAAGAAGACAAATTGGGACCACAAGGTTAGATTAATGTACTATATTCTAAGTGTTCTGATGCCAAAGAATGCTGCCTTTTTTGGCCTTTGGAGGCCAGTCCCTTGTCACCGTATGCTTTTGTTGTATAGGCAAGAGCAGTGTGAAGATTCTTAAAAACAGTTTTCTGCATTCCACAGAAGAAATAAAGTCATACAGATTTAGAACAACATGAAGGTAAATAAATGAAACAGAATTTAAATTTGTTTGGGTCAACCATTATTTTAAGCCGCTACTTTTGCCTCTCTGACTTGTTTCGCAGTTTAAACAATGTCCGGATTTAATCTATAATCTCCATATAGTCATAGCAGTATAATAACCTCAGCAAGCTCATCTTTAAAGCTTGATGTGGTTAATATGAGCTAATATTTAGCTCTTAAATGAATTATAGTTTTAATGCACTGCATACACACTGCAGTGAATATTATGTGTGCCCTAGTGACTAGAATGCAGAAGAAATCTATGTCTCTTCATGTTGTTTCCACTGGGTCCTCATGTCAATCAAACAAGACCCCTTTTGTTTTCCACTCAGATACTGCCAATTCCCTTCAGGCCCTCTAAACTGCATTAGCATATGACTGAGCGTGTGTTTGTGTGTAGCCTATATACTATTAGTAAGAGTTCAATTTGATTAGATAAATAAAATAATGGAATATTTTCTATTTTGTCTCCTCTGTATGTCCTTATGTGCTAGGTTTGGTGAAGGCCATAAACACAGCAGCCGATCTGATAGTGGCTCATTTTGGCACCAGTCGGGATGCAGGAGTAAAGGTACATTAAATTTGAAATAACAGTGTTAAACTCTGTATACTTGAGTTTACGTGCCTCACTAAAGGCAGTAAAAATGTTGACAGTACCCTTTCGCTCTCTCTTACAGGCCAAATTGGGAAATAGCTCTGTAAGTCCGAATGTGGGTCACCTTATTCTAAAGTACCTCTGTCCTGCCATTCGTGAGATACTGCATGATGGACTGAAAGCGTATGTACTGGACCTGATCATCGGACAACGCAAAAACCAGCCCTGGAGTGTGGTGGAGGCCTCCACACAACTCGGTATGAGAGGAGTGATGAAGGTGATTATTATATGAATGAGAATGAAGGAAATTATTTATGCTTATCCTTTCTGTCCTAGGTCCCTCTACGCGGGTTTTACACAGTCTGTTTTCTAAAGTCAGTCAGTATTCTGAGCTGACCAATCACAGTATGAGACTCAATGCCTTCATCTTCGGCCTGCTGAAGTAAGCTTCTTTCATTTTTCTCTCTTTTCATCTCCCTGTTCTTCCTTTCACTGTTTATAATCACGCTCGTCTTCATACTGCTTATGAAAGCACATTTTTGTACTTTTCAACATTTTTTGCTTGTTAAAGCATCAACATGAAATCAAAATTGATTTCTAAATTTACATTCCTTATTGTGCAATTTGTTGGATTCCCATCTAGGTTTTCTCATTGAATATAACTTTTCAATTGGAAATGTATGGAGATAGAATTGTTGTTTAATTCCAAATAAATAGATTATGATCCACAAATAAATGTAAAGAGATTAACAAACATTAAACATATTGACAAATAAATAGAATGAGATCCACAAATAAATCTTAAAGTTTCATAAACATGAATTAAATTCACAAATAAATAAAATGAGATTTGCAAATAAAAAACATATTCACAAATATATATTTGTCACAACCACAACTTTTGCCTGGAATTTATTTGTGAATTGTGTCCTGTGCAATTGTAGATAGCTGCACGCATTTGTGAATGTGCATTCATCGTGCATTTGCGAATTGTGAAACATTTCTTGCGTCAAGACGTGCTGACAATCCACAAATACGTGGACTCCACCCACCGTCTACTCAAGCCAATCAGATAACAGCCACATTTCACTGACCAATCGTAGCACAATCTCGCTATAGCCAATCACGTTTTGCTTTACAATCAGGGAGTCATGAGATAAATTCGTTTTCTGCCTTGTTTTTTTTTTTTTTCCCCCCCCAACTCGGTAATATAAGGGCCATAAAAGGGGTACAGTAAAAGATGTTTAAAATTGGAAATAGAGCAAAAACAGGCAATATGGTGTCTAAAAGTAAGTATCTTAATAACTTTTGTTTATTGAACTGTATAGTTAATATCACATAATTTTAATATCACTTGACATCATGTTGATTTTTGGAGAAAAGAACGACATTATTATAAATGATATTTATCTAAAGTTTATTAAATTATATAAATTTATTCATTTTCTGCTCCCATATCTTGAATTTTGTGATCATTCGAAATGTATTTTAATAAACTGAATCATACAGTGAAAGAAAGCACTGTAAATGCGCACATGCACTAGTCTAACCTACTACACTTCATCACGGCATTCTCAAAGGGACGGAACATAAAATACTGTGGCTTGGTTGGCATGATATATAGTCTAATGGTCTAACGAAATCCAATTTTAAACATCTTTTACTGTACCCATTTTATGGCCCCATTTGAGCCAATGCAGATGAATGAAGTTATATCAGGACGAGACCGCCCTGATTGTAAAGCAAAACGTGATTGGCTATAGCGATATCGTGCTACGATTGGTCAGCGAAATGTGGGTGGAGTCCACGTATTTGTGGATTGTCGGCACGTCTTGACGGAAGAAATGTTTAATTATTCGCAAAATCACAGGATGCGATTCACAAATGTGTGCAGCTATCTACAAATGCACAGGACGCGATTCACAAATAAATGACAGGCAAAGTTGTGGTTGTGAAATAAATATATATTTGTGAATATGTTTTTTTTATTTGCAAATCTCATTCTATTTATTTGTCAATATGTTTAATGTTTGTTAATCTCTTTACATTTATTTATGGATCGTAATCTATTTATTTGGAATTAAGCAACAATTCTATCTCCATAGAAATGCCTCATATTATGGAAGCAAAATGTGAACAATGACTTTAAAATGGAGGGTCTGTGTTATTTGATGCTTTTTTTATTTAATTAAAATTTATTTACATTTCAAAGGTCTTAGAGCACCGTTTGAGAACTTACGTTTATTTTAGCAGTCCCCTGAGAGATAGACAACACAGACCGAGTGAGATGTCTTGAGTTGATTGATCGAACGGAATGTGCTTTTTAATCTTCTAGGAGTTTCTAAAATGAAAACAAAAGATATATTTGACCATCAAATGCATTGTAGTACTGCAGTATCTTATCTTGATAACAATGAAGAAGAAGAAGAAGCTTTACATTCAGTATTGGATCATGAATTTAGCCAATGGCATATAACAAAAAAAGTTTTTCTATGTATGAAGTTAATTTTTTGTTAATTAGATTAGATGGCTCTTTCTCGGATTTGATAGTCCTTAATCAATCCAACAATACAAAGCCAACTCGTAATATTTGATGGGGAAAAAAACATAATATAAATGATTTTCTGTGCTTTGCATATTGAAATTGCTTTATCTGAAAGATACATGCAGTATTGCTTTAGATTTTAACATTTTAACTTTTAATACATTTAGTCATTTTCTACCTTTTAGAACAGCATTGGTGTCATAAAATGGTGTCTTGGTAGGCAGCTCACTAGGTTTTGGAACAGATCGATGACGTATGTTTTTTATTAGCACTATAACAAGCCAGGTCTAAAAAAAAAAAACTCAAATCTTGCGGTCTAAAACTCTGTAGTGTGTTTCGAGAAGTCTTTAGAAGTCATCAAAGGCTCCAGTTTTGCTTTGATGGGCCTTGACATAGTCATCTCAGCTCCTGTGCAAACTTCCTCTTTTCCACTCCTATTAAAATTATAGTCAGAGGCACAGCACTTTGATCATTATTTTCAATTATTCATTCAGCAGCATACTAATCTCTCTCTCACTCTCTCATCTGTCTGTTTCACTCTGCGCTGTGGTCACTCTTCTTCTTGAGATCAATACAGAGTACAGTAATCACTTCCAGGGTCCTTGTTGTTGCACTTGTAGTATTTCACTTTAAAACAGATTTCCAGGGGTCCAGGGGTCTTCAACAGGGGGTCATCAACCCCTAGGAGGTTTGCAGCAGTACTGCAGGGGGGAAGCCAAATTATTGTTTGATTTTTTTTTCCGATAAACACATTTGCATTAATTACAAATACAACATTTTCATATCCGTATTCACAACCGTTTTCAAATGTGATTATAAAAAACAAACAAACAAACAAAAAAAATGTTACTTGAGCTCCAAATCAGCATATTAGAATGCTTTCTGAAAGACCATTTGCCATTGATGACTGGAGTAATGGTTGCTGAAAATGTATCTGTTATTCACAGGAATAAAATATATTTTAAAATATATTAAAATAGGAAAAAATATTTTAAACTGTAATAACTTTTCACAATATTACTGCTTTTACTGTACTTTGGGGGGGGGGGGAGGGGGGGGGAAAAGCCTTGGTGAGCATAACAGACTTCTTTCAAAAACATTATAATCTTACCGACCTCAAATATAATGGAAAAAATATATACTGAAGACCCCTGCCTCTGGTGTAAGTCTGTTATTGTGCAGTAATGTTACAGATTTGCATTTTACCTCAGTAGTTTTGGGTTCATGATTTTACAACACTCACCTTCAATGTTTTTCAGCTTGCGATCTCTGGAATTCTGGTTCAATCACATTTATACACATGAAGGTAGGACCATGCTTTCTGCACTTAACGTTCATGCTGCAACATTTATTTTTAGTGTCTTGTTCAAGAGCAGTTGGCTTTAGTCAGAGAAATGAAGTAGAGCCAAGATTTTTATGTTTCTCATACTCTATTGCCAGCATAATTATAATATTTAGCATTTTTTGTGTGGCCGTCTGTGTCTTTTTTTTTTGTTCTGGCATGGTTCCTCAGACATTGTAGCAGCCCACTACCACCCATGGGGTTTCCTACCCCTGTCTCAAGGGGCCTGCCAGCCACTGTTTGAAGAGTTGCAGCTCCTTCTTCAGCCGCTCTCACTGTTGCCCTTTGACCTTGACTTGCTATTTGAGCCACACCAGCTACAGAAAGGGGAAGAACACCTGAGACGCAAAGAACAGCTGTGCTGTGCTCGCCAAGGCCTCGACCAATCAGATTGCTCCACCTTTCAGCTCATGCGAGGCTGTGGAACGTTGGAGTCTGGAGCACAGGACGTGGGAATGCAGCCTCAGAGAGAAAGGTTCTTGTTGAGAGATGAAGACAGCCGGCTTAGGACAGAGGGAGTGACATTAAAAATGAAATGTAATGGGCGGAGGAGTGCGGGAGAAGAGTGTGAATCACGGGATAAGGAGGCTGGAGTTGGCAAAGAGTTTTTGAGGAAGAGTGACGCAGGACAGATAGATGGTGGCGGGTGGTGTGCTGGCAGGATGAAGGGAGTTGGAGAAGACTGTGAGAAAGAAAAAAGGAGAGAAAGAGATGGAGATGGAGCCAAACAGAGAAACCGACAAGCTGGCTGGTGGTACCAGCTGATGCAAAGTTCACAGGTTTACATCGACAACTCCGCCGAGGGCTCAAAATTTGTGAAGTTGGAGAAGAGGAGGAAAGGTGGTGTTGAGAGCCACCGACAAAGCCATCCACCTCCTAGAGAAGGTGTGGTTGAGGGGGCCGAGGCCATTCAGCCAATGGATGAACAGGTGGAACATTGTCGGACCAGCAGTAGCAATATTAATAGCATTGGCAATGGTGTCCTCCACCAATCAGCATTGTCAGAACCCACCAAAGTCACAAAGGGGAAGCCATCGTGGATGGGAAGTCCTCCGGAATCAGTCCTCACTGAGCTGAAGAAGAGTAAGGAAAAGCAGCCAGACTGCCAGGATGCCTTTAAAGGGGTTCAGGCCCAGCCAGGAGCAGGGGAGGATGGGTCGGCACAGGTTCTCCGCTGGGGTCGGCTGTTTGGAGCTGGAAACGCAAGCAAGGTGGAGAAGAGTGAGCAGAAACAAGTCAGAAAACAAAGGTGAGTTGGCAAATTTTTTTTGGCCTTTTCACACCAAGAACAATAACTATATTTAACTACACCCACACCAATGAATGATGACGCTCTGATTATTATAAGCGCATGCTTCAGTTATGTTGTCTACCAATTCGAATGCTCAAGCTTTTTAAGGTAAGATGGGTTCTGATTGACTGATTGGATTCCTCTGATATGGTTCCTTTGTGTCATTATTATTGTGGTGTCAATTTCTCTATTCTCATATAATTAGAACAATTATTAAAACATTATAGCTATTGATCTTGGTGTAAACCGGCCTTTCCATATCACAAATATTGCTATAAATGAAGTTGGTCCATAATTCATTTTCATTTTCTTTCACTTCATCAAGTTTCATAATTTTCCCTCCTAACTTCAATTGCTTAATGTTCAGAATGAGTTGGTTTTACACATTGCCAGCTGCTAGCAGCACTTTTTACAGATGTATTTTTAATATAAACTTGTAGCTAATTTTCTACCTACGTGTTGGTCTCAGATTGCCGTCTGGTTGGTTGAGTCTCGACCGTTCCATGTTGGATCTGGTGGCTCAGTCTGTTGGAGTGGGAAAAAGAGCGGAGCAACAATCTCTCACGTCTCAAAGCCAAGAATCCCACCTTGGCCCAACTGAACAAGCACAAACACAGAATCCCCCAAAACAGAGACAAGTCCCATGGTAATGTTGTTAGATGAGTTAGAATGACTAGGTTTTGCATTTACAGAAGAAAACCAGTGCTTGCAAGGCAACGACAGAAGAGTTTTAAGTAAGCTTAGGTTTTAGACTTTGGTTTAGACTGTGTAAAGGAAATTTGGTTCAATCAACATTGTTGTTGTTTTTAGTTACCTATGCATGGATTATATGTGTCATCTGTACATCAATGCACATTCTGTATTCTGTGCTACCCTTGTAATGAAAAGGTGGTTATAGATGACGTCAATGGTGTCAGTAGGTCAGGAATATTCAAAATATTAGGTAATATTATTTCAATAAATAATAAGGTATTCAAAATATCTTACATTTCTTGTGTAATATAAACAAAAGCCAAAAATACATTGCACAACATAAAAAAAGCTGAAATGATCAAAGTTTGAATTTGTTTGTTTAGCACTTTGAGATGAATTAATACCAACAATTTGGTGGAAAAAATAGAAATGTTTGATGTTTGAATAGGAAGTGCTGCCTTGCAAAGCGCGATAATTGACTAAGCATATTAATGTAATTATTTGCGAATGAAAACATGTTACTACCATTCCTGATTATTTTACCTGATTAATTCTTTCAACTAAAATTTTCTTATTCTTTCTTTCTTTTTATGTCTCTTTCAGTGAAGTGAAGGCGTTATGCCATCATATAGCCACAGAGCCAGGGCAGCTCAGTTTCCATAAAGGTGATGTGCTGCAGGTGCTCAGCAGGGCAGACTCTGATTGGCTGCTGTGTGCTCTGGGCGACAGCCAGGGCCTTGTTCCCATCATATACGTCACCCTGATTGAGGACCGTCAGGAGCGCTGAAACTCGTAGGCTTCGATAGAGACAGGTGTGAGATGCGGTTGGGGATAAAGAGGAAGGTCACTGCTTTTCTGAATATAAAATCTGCTGCACAATGGATGAGTCTGACGGATTCATTATGTGCTTGCATGTGTATGTAAACACCAATACACCAGTGCACACACACAAACATCACACTTTGCTGTTGTGAAAGCACCCTCTTTATTTCAATGAACAGCATTGAGCCAACCAGTGATTAGAAAGTGTAGATCTAGTTACTGAGTAGTGAAATTGTTTGCAATGGGCCATCGGGCTTTGCAACTTAGCTTGTAATCATAAATGTCAATAGCCTTTTAAAAATAACTAAAAAACCAAATGAAGTTGTTAGATGACACTACTGGCACATATGCCTTGTCTTTATTAAATACTGTATGATTTTATCTAATCTAGATGTTAACCAACTCATGTGTTGTGACTGACAGTGTGTGCATGTGCCCTTCAGAGGTCATGCGTAAACTGGAGGTCATTCGTAAATATCTCTTTCTCACACTGTTCGTGCAAAGAACTGTATGAAGCTGTATAGTAAATCACTGAAAAGGGAAGCCTTGGTTTTTAAGTCTACAGGAATTAAAGCTCATTAACATGTTGAAAAAGACTAAGTATTTTCCCAACCTTACAGGACAAGGGAAATCAGCCTGTCCAGAGGCATTTGTTTTCTCCAGCCTGTGCTGCTTTGACAGGTAAATCGATACACTAATGCTATCACCTCAATCTCTGTCCCTTCATTTCAAGCTTTTTTCACCAATTTCAAGGGAAAATTTACAGCCTGCAAGATTGCCTGCATGTGATGGAGTGCATCACAAATGTTTTGCTTTTGCTGATACTTAACTGATTTAAAGAGTTGAAATAAGCTCCATCTTTAACCTTAAATGGGATATATTCCTTCCTATATATCAACCTTTGCACAACGTGCAATATATATATATACAGTAGAAAGGGAAGATATGTCTAATGTTTGTCTAGTTTAGATTTTTGGTTGTTTTGATTTGGTTCAAGGAGCTTTTGAGTCTGTTTGGAATATATATTTATTAAGATAGATGAGTCTGTAGATGAACGGATGAATGTATAGATAGAATGGGATGGATTTATAGAGTTTTATGTAAGTAGTTGAATAGATGGTGAGCAAAAAAAGAGTTTAATGGGGTTTGGTGGCGAATCCCTTCCCCTTCAAATACATTCAGTTCATGAGATGATTTCCTCCAGCAAGTGAAAGTGTTCTTCCAGACATTTTAATGCTTAAATATTATCCACAAATAATTTTCTCTGCTTTTGCAGTAGAGGACAAAAAAAAGACATTTAGACAAGGACGGTAAAATGATTCCTTATTGTGCATTAAGTTATGACCATTTGATGTGCTAAATTTAATTCAAGGTGAGGCCTTATGGAAGGGAATGTGTATTATGTATTATATATTATTTCAGGAGTTGAGTATGATCAACAATTTTATTTAAAATAATCTTGGGCCCTTGGTATGACACCTGATATGCGTTTGCTTAAAGTAATATATAAAATCATATTTTGATTTGATTTTTTCAAATTGCTTTATTGAGACATCAATAGATGATTGTCAAAGTATGTTTTTGTTGAAACAGTTTTATGATTTATATTATTTTCTCTTTATAAAATGCATTAGTCATTATTTTGTGTATTTGTAACTGTAAATATGATGCATTCTCATGTTCTCAAAAGGAAAATGACATTATTGACTGTTATTAACAGCTTTCAACGCTAACAGTTAATAACGAAAACCATTCAAATGTACATTTTACTGTTAATGGGACATTGTGTTTTGAGAAGAAAATGCTCTCACAAAAAGCTAGATTGTAGTGCTGCTGCTTTAGGTCAATCTTGGTCACTTAAGGTTTGTCTGTTGGTCTTCCAAATACGCTTTGCTTTTCACTAAAGTCCACCTGGTAAATATCAGAGAGAGAGAGAAAGCTTGCGAGAGAAATAGCTGTCCAGTGCCTTTTTGAACCAATTCGTCTGCTAGTGGGATTCAAGAGTGGTTCCTCAGTCACAAGTGGTTGGTGCCATTCCAGTTGCTTGCAAAACTGGAATTAAACTGTTTTACTTTTCCATGCAGATTGTTAGAAGATACTGTAAACACCAGTGAAAGAGAGGATGAGTTGGGAGGGTGATGTATGTTTGTGCAATGTTCTCTCCCTCTCTCTATCTGCTTTGATCCTCCAAATATTTCTGACCTGTATATACTGTACAATACCTGTAGCTCACTTGGCTCTCCTTTCCTCTATGTGACCATGTTGTGCTCCTATAACATTACCAACATGTATGGATATCAATAACAAAGTGCTCATGTGAACACTGATGCAGAGCCTCTTGTCCTTTTTTCTCATTTTTGTGTTTATGATAAGTGTTGTTTTAATGAGTGATCTTTTGATGATTATATTGTTTGCTCATTTGTTTTAGTGATTGCTCGCATTTTTCAAAATCCAGGTGCCACTTGAATCACAACACGGTTACAATGGTATTTCACTGATGAATATGTTTTTGTTAATCCATAAGTTTTGAAGCAAATTATAACATTTGGCTGTTTCTCCACTTACACATGGTAGGTGTTTCTAGCCTTGGTTAAGGCACTTTTTTTGAACCTTAAAATAGGCTAGGATTATGGTAATTTAGTTTATAATCAAATTTACCAGGAGAAATACTTTAGAGATATTATTCAAACATGGGTACACTGACCTTGTGTTTCACTGACCCATGTAAAATAAATAAATACATAAAAAACTACGACGACGTGAACTCCTTTTCAGGAAGACATATCAACTAGTCCTGTGCAGCATGAAGAGTGTCATCCAGCAACATAGACGAATAAAGAGCGACGAAACAAACTTTCAAAGAACCGTAAGGTATTCAAAATAAAACACACATAGCCTATATGCAGGAGAAACCCAAAAGTTCATTTGTGTGTAGATGTGCTGTGTAAGTAGGAGGGACGACAACAACATAGTATTTAAGTTTTTATTTATTTATGTGATAAACATTTTTAGGATTATGCAAGTTTTGTCGGATAAAGACAATCATAATTGTTTATATTGACATGCAGGGCCATGAGAAGCGAAATTATGAATCCTACTATGGTCAACGCTTACATTTTTGAATATTAAATAGGTTATGTAATTTTCGCCTTGTAGTAGGCATAGACAACGTAACAATTTAAAAATTTGAGGAAAGATACAAAGCAAAAGCAGCATGGCCTAATTAATATTGATAAGCTAAGCCAAGCCTCGTGGGAATGCAAAGCAACAACAACATGACCTAATTATTATCATAAAAATCCTTAGTTACGAGAACAGTTTGACAGTACCAGCGAACACCTATCAACGTGTACATTAAAATGTAGGCCTTTGTTTTTGTAGAAACTGAGTGTATTGAATATATTTTATTCGGGTTTAGTGGCCGAGTCTGTGGAAATCACCTGTGTCCTTGAATTTAGGTTCAAAGAGTGTGTTTTATTTTAGGCTACTTGTGCCCAGGGGCGCAATTATGGTCTGACAGTTGGTGGGGGTCCAAAACTTGAGTGTAGGGAAATAGTCCGTTTTAGCACCATTTTAATATGCAATGGATTATCAAAATATTCCTATAACACCAGGAACATAGGTTGTTAGACTTTATTATCATGTAACATTATTGTAATTCACAAATAATAAAGCGCTGTGTGTTTAATTTAAAACCAACCGCGTCACACATAAAGACAGAGCCAGCAACTAGATGCACTTTTTGTTTAGACAAACTTCAAAGCTTAATCAATTAGAAAAGAACGGATAGCGAACGGGGCAGTGATGTTAGAAGCAATCATACAAGCATGGTGTTGTTTGTTAGCAATTTGACAAAAGCAAAATCAAGTGATCATATTGGTGAATAAATTAATAATACAAATAAATAATACATAAAATAAACCTTACATTTCAGTCTTTAACCCATTTTAAGAGAAGGATCAAAATCAAAAATTACATTTAGTCATTTAGCAGAAGCTTTTATCCAAAGCGACTCACAAATGAGAACAATAGAAGCAATCTACAATGCAACAAGTACGTAGCAAAGTATTTCAAGGTCGGAATACCACAGTATTTATCTCAAGTTTTACTACATAGTTATAAATTAATCCTAATTAAAGATGAAGTTATTCAGTCAAGAGCAAATTTGATCAGTGATTTTTCTTTTGTTCTTTAATATTAATAACACAGAGAGCAAGCTGCTTTCACTTTCAGACCTAATGCACGGTTCTGACACATCAGATTTTCTCAGTTTACGTTCATTTAAAACTTTTTATTTTAACTTCGTTAAGACTGTGCTTACGAGGACACTCGCCAAAATGGGCAGTTTGACTTAATTTTGTGTATATTTGGCCTTTTTAAGCACGAAAAGAAAAGTGATCTCAGTTCTGTAATGGTGCACTGTCAGAGACGCGGCTCCCTGTGTGCTGCTTTGGGTGTGTGCACACACAAAACAGCGCTCAAGTACCGAATTTAGTTATCTTTCGCTATTTCTTGCGCTTGGACGGTTTAAAATCTTTTGAATGCTTAAATTGGCAAAACTTAAAAACACATGCATATGATAAACTTTCATGATGAGTTCAAATAAATCATTAATCTGAAGGTGGAAATTTTTAAAAAGTGGGGGACAGGAATTGCGCCACTGGTTTCCATAAGTCGTCCCAGAGAGCAAAAACACACTCGGCGCCAAAATTCCGGTAGATTCTCGCAGCCGGACCACTTTAGGCTTACCCCTCGGGTCCCGGCTCCGTCTGCCCACTCGGCAGATGCCTGTGTACTCTGCCGACACCGCCGTAATCAATCGGAGCCAGATGCGGCAAACCGTTTAACTTGCCGACGCTGCAGCATCCATCCGGAAAATCGTCCTTTCGCCAATTTGCACAGCGGCCAGCGTGGCCCCGGTTTAAATTTTAATAGTTCACTACTCATTATTTAAAATTGATACGCAGCCAAACGAGTTTCTTTAATTATATAGATTTAATACATAAATTCATCAAATAAGTGACATACTAAAAAAACACTACTTAATCTATAAACGTCTCATATGATGAATGCAATTTTAAAGAACTCACGACTTGATCAGTTTTCGCGTAAGTACATTTATTGACAATTTTAACAAACTATGCATACAGCAGAGGAAAAAAAAAGTTGGTTATACAAAACGTATATATATAACACAGCACGTTGCAAAATTGCCGGCTTTGGTTTGCATTTACGCATACCTTGGGATTGATACATTTTATAAGTATAACGCATTAAACACTCAGGTAACTCTTTTACAATAAGTTTCATTGTGTTAACATTTGTTACCTATCTACTGACAATGGCAATACTTTCTAAAGCATAGCCTATATACCTTAGTTAATGGTTAAGTTCAACCGTTCCTTACTAGCATCCTATCATAACAAAACTGGGTCTGTTAACATAATTACAGATAACCATGACCTTACACCTAGCTTGGTTTGTAACTCAGTTGTCTTTTTATTAACAGTAACAAAGATTATTAATATATGGATTGACACAAAACAATGATCTTTTTTTATACGCAGTCTGACTTCTACATCGATTAAAAGAGCCACAGAGGGAGATTTTAATTACAAACTTTTGCTAATGTTACTAATGGTACCGTTATTGTTCAAGTGGGTACCCAAATGTAAAAAACTGACTACGTCCTTGGCTGTTGCTATTTTCAAATCTCTCAGATTTATGGCCTTTGTGGTGTAACATGTCTTTCCACATCTTAATCCGGTGATGTTCTTTGTTTGGGAGCTTTCATTTCTGCACCTGTAAAGAACAAATAATGCACAAGTATCTATTACTAAAGGTCTAACTTAATGCGGCAAAGTGAACAAAGTTAAATGTTATAGCAATGTACCTGTTGTTTAACAGACTATTTAAAGCACTAATTGCAATGATAGAACAATAAGGGGCTGTGCCCATATATTTATTTAGTGTGTAATAGTGTGTTAGCATGCTAATTAAAGGGAGAGTTCACCCACAAATGAAAATCTTTTAACTTCCCCTTCATGTTGTCCATACCTGACAAACTTGTTGGTTTTGAGCATTCTTCAGAGTATCTTCTTTTGAGTTCTGCAGAAAAACAAATGTCAGATGTTTGGAAAATGTATGTAAATGATGACAGAATTCTGGGTTAACTACACTTCCAACATTAAATTAATAGAAACACTTTTCACTAGTCATCACTGTGCAGAAAAATAACAGTGAACACAGAGAATAAAATGCTTAAAAAACACACATTCAGCAGATCCAAAGCTTGCTGTTGTCAGGAGGTATCTTCAGTTAAGATTCCCCCCCAGTTACTGCAGAAAATAATATGGTGTAATGGTCATGCTGACATTTACTTGGACTTACCAACTTTCTCATTGGCTCAAACTGCTCCTTGCTACGTACAACAATCAGTAAAGGTTGTAGCCTTCTTAGTCAGATAGTATAATAACGTTGATGTCGTAACTCCAGCCTGTTCACAGGTGTCTGAGGATCAACATATGCCATTTCTTCAGCGATGATACCACTTCTCTTGATTACTACAAAACAGAAATATATATAAAAAAAATGTGGCACACTAAGAAAAATCATCAGTTATTCCTGTGTGTCTCTACATGCTGAGTAAAGAAGCAACCAAAGTAGCAACTAAAGTGATTAACTGTGATATTGTGTTTGTGTTGTAGTCAGTTAACGTGTTTTGGCAGAGGTGAGCATCTGTACATATAAAGTCTGCTTACATTTAGCAGCTGTAAAAGCAGGACAGATCTATTGCATATGATCTCAGACATACTGATGCATTCTCGTCATAAAAATCACTGAAACTACAAACAAACCTTTCTCCTTGTTTTGTTTGCATCCAAGCCACACAAACATGGTGGAAAAACATAAAGCCAGTGCCCCAAACGGCCATAGTCTCCGCTGTGCGCGAGGGTGTAAAATGGTTAAACAAATCACCTAAATGACGCCGGCATAGCAAATTCGGCAATGCAACGTTATCGAATAATGCACAATTAAGTGTATAAAAGAATGGCCTGCTGCGTTACATAAAATATTGCTATGGATTTTTATTTCCTAATATGCTTTGGCGATGTTGTCTTGTTCATAACTCTAATTTACTTATTTGGTTATGTCAATTTAATATTAATGCTTAAATTATCGAATATATTTTGTTTTTGGCAAATTTACGACATTAAACGTGTAGTTAACATTATAAGATACTGTCAGGGTATTAAGTCAATTTTAAAATAATTATGTTAATTATATTGCTATATTATACCGTCTATGACTGAACCAAGCCGAGTCATTGGCAGAAGTGGCCCGGACTTTACAGCCAGATCCGGACAAGTTAAGTTGAACAGGAATCGGCCCAAAAAACACAAAAAAAACCACACACACACATGCTCCAGAGCGAGCTGCGAGCCACATTGGGCTCGGATAATACCTGCCGATGACGATTCTGAGCCGCAGGTGCCATGGGGGGCCGATTATCTGGGGTGTGACCTTTGTGTCCGGTTACACATCACACATGTTCTGACCTTTGATGTTGTTGTTACTATATTAATTGGTTGTTTGTGAGAACTACCATTCCCTCCCCCTCATTTCTTACCATTTTGGCTGAATTTTCCCCTAGATCCCACACACACTCACATACAGAGGGTCCACTCTGTTAAATGGCACTGCTGTGGCTGTCTGCTGGCCAGTTGTAAAAAGAATTGAGTAGGCTACTATGTGTACGCATTACCAGAGGTCTGGACACTGACTGACTGACTGCTTCAAAGGTTTGAGCTAAACTTTTGACGACAATCCTATCAATTTTTAAAAAGCTAAATGCTTTTTATAATACTTTTTCTTAATTCATTGAGAATTTCTTACTGAACATGTTAATTATTAACTGTCGGATTTGCATGTGATCCGTTTTTTTTTATGTTTGTGATTCAGGTTACATTCCTGATTGTGTGTGTAGGCATGAAGTGTTTGAAACGGTTGCTGTGTGCCAAGGAAATATTTATTTTTCATCTAATAACTTTTTTTTCATCTAATAATTGCCTATTTCAGCTTTAAATTAACAAAAATGATTTTTAATAATTTCTTTTTAGTTAACAATAACAGTACTGCTCTGAATTTTGTTTCCTTAGGCTAATAGAACTGTCAAAACATGTTGACTTTCTCTGCATGAATGAAAATTTTGCATGGCCATGAGAAACACGTTTCTCTGAAACTTCCCAAAGCTGACTCATAGAAATTGGTTATTTAAGCTATATATCTTATTTAGAAATTCAGTATAACCTATGAATGAATGATTCACCCCATAGCTTTTAATATCTGACAAGAGAAGCACATGCACATTTCGTAATGTTTTGGTTGTGTTGCATCATAATATTGCACACTGATGCCATGTTTGTACACTTTTGATAACCTAATTGTGGCATGATTTTTCTTTATCTTTACAGTTGAACACTTACAAAACTCAAGACAAAAATAAAAGGAGCCATCATCTCATTATACAAGAAGGCATATGTGAAACCCTCAAGGTCCACGGGGTGAGAGAGATGCCATCACAAACACCCACCACAGACTGTTCAGGGGAAAACTCTCCTCCAATGGACCCAGAATCAGCAAGCACTTCAACAGGAAATGAGAACATTTCCCTATCAACTACTAGTGATCCCATTGACCAGTCAGAATGCACATAAGAAGCTGTTTCCAACAAGTTTCCCATGGAAACCAGTGAGTCAGATAGGCCCAAGTTTGGTTCCAATGTTCAGGCTAAAGAGAGACTTAAGTTTATTCTGGGAGCTTCTGAGGATAATTCCTCCGATGATGAGACTTTGGTTATGGGCCAGACTGCCAAACTTCAGCCCAACAGCACAGAGACACCTAATGCACTACCAAACACGTCATCAGAAGTGCTGCCACCCCCGAATCCATCAGCATGTTTGAGGTGAGCATCCTTAGAGATCTTGTATTGTTGTTTGTGTTTGCATGAGGTTTTAAGCTTCAAATGTGCTGTTGACATAACATTAAGATTTTAAAGCCGGTGACATAGAAACATACCAAAATGAACAATTTGAATAGAAATGTGTTTGCATCTAAATGTATTTGCAGTATACCATTAATTGATAGCCTAATTATATGGAATCATTTTATGAAATATTAGCATTTTTAAAATGTACTTTGTCACAATGCAGAATTATTTAAATAAACTAATGAAAGCAAAAGAGTGAAAAAACTCTTTTTTAATCTTTACATTTCTTTTAAAAATCTGTTATTTTCATCAACTCAAATATGAGCTACATCGGATCTTGAATGCAGTGTGAAATTAAAGGGGTCATTTGATGTTGCTAAAAATTATGTTGTGTATTTGGTGTAATGCAATGTGTTTATGCGGTTTATTATTTTCCACATAATGTACATTATTGTTGCTCCTCTATGCCCCGCCTTTCTGAAACTCGTTGATTTTTACAAAGCTCATCGGTCTGAAAAGCGAGGTGTGCTGTGATTGGCCAGCTATCCAATGTGCTGTGATTGGCTGAAACCTCAAGCATGTGTTACGCCCCTTACCATACTGTGATGCCGTGTCCCGGCGCGATGAGACAACACCAATAAAACCCATTACAAACGAGGCATTTGTTGCATCCAGTTGGGACATAATTACTGATTATAATGACTTATACTGTCTTTTTACGCATTGCGTTGCGTATCGCGCCTCGTAAACATAAAACCATGTCTGCATTTGTGATCGGAGAAACGACAAACAACAAGTGCTACTCTACACTGCTCAAAACTTGCGTTTGAATCATCAATGGCAAATTCTTTAAATATAAAAAACGTACTTACAGACTGTGAGTCAGAAGCGCCAGACTGTCCTTCAAAGTTGGAACGCCCCATTTTATTGAAACGAGACCTTGTGCACAGACGCATTGTAGTCTAATCTTCCAGGATCAGGAAACAGTCCTCCATATAATGTGCTGCACACATCTGAATATTTTGGGTGAACTGTTCTGGAACAGTGTTGTAAATACAACTTAACCACTGATTTCTAGTTGTGTCCTCTTTTGGAAGGCCAAACAAAGTAGTTTCGCTTTCACAACGAAACACTCAGTGTCTCCACGTCATGGCGGTGGCGGCAACAACAATACTACAGCGAGAATTAAAGTTACGGCTTCTTTCTTTGCGTGAACATTTGGGCGGTGTTATGCAAATCTTCCCACACAGTGACGTAGACATGTGGGGGCGTGTTTAAACGAGGCGTTTTAGGAGGGCATGGACAAGTCTTAATTTTTTTTAAAGAATATCTCTTTGGGTTTGAGACTTTAGCCTTTGCAACTTTAGGGATCTTATCTATGCACGAACAGCTTGTAACACTCCAAAGAGAAAGAAAAATTTGAAATGGCATCATATGACCCCTTTAGTGCAAATAGAGTAGTTCAGATTTTCTCTTAGGCCTTAATGTGACCCACTTTCTTGTTGTAATAGTCTAGTCTTGAGATTTGCTCTTACTACCAGTAGAGGATGCTGTACACCACATGAAAAAGTCCAAAGTTAAACAGGACAGAGTTGTGGACCTGAAATACAGCCATATGGTCATTCTCAGTGATCACATAACCTGTTAAAGTGACATGCCGCACATTTCTGTACTATTAATGGAAGCAATGCTCCATGATGTCGACTTTCAAAGACATTCTCGTTGTGTTTCAGTGTAAAAAACATTAGTTTTCTTTAAGATTGTATCCAGAGACAAAATACCCTAGACATATATTTAAATATTGGGTCGAGATGTTTTGATGAGGTCCCCGGCCCTTCGTGTGTAGCCCATGGGACGTTGTTGTCTTCAACAAGTCACCTACTTGACATAGGCTCAGTTGGATGACTCAGAACCAATGGATAGAGGTTGATAATCCAGAGCAGGACACACTCATTTTGTTTCCCCCGCAATTTTGCAGTGACCAAAATAAGTTCATGAACAAGGTAGAATTATTTTGTTTTTCTTTGTATGACATGTTCTGTTCAAATAAAGTAACAAGATTTTTTCATTCTTTGGCTCAACGGTTAGTGTCATTGAAGGCTGATTTCTGTGACAAAGCTACCACTAACAAAAGGTTATCATGTTGTAATATCATCTAGAGATATGTACAAAAAAAAAAATCAAACTAGAATTTGCCGCCTTGGGTGGTACCAATTAGTGAAAATTGTGGCCCCGGCCCACGGACTAAATGGAAGTGAAACTTTACAGGCCAAAAGTTAAGGTCATTCTTTTGGTGACATTTGTCTACACAGATCTTTTCTTGTGGTGACATTTGTTGAGACAGATCTGTCTTTCGTTATAGTGATCATACTGTGAACAATCACCTGTTACTATGTTCAGCAGTTTGGCAAACTGCAATCTACAAATGAAAACTCTTCTCAAGTATGCATTCAACATGGCTAGATTTGCACTTTATTTGCACAGGTTGTGGGTAATAAACCTTCAGAAACTTGTTGTAATTTAACAGGCATTTTGCAAGGAAGTTTACTCTTTTGCATTTATTTCTCTGGCGAGAAACCAAAAAACATCCTTACCATGCATGTTTTTCTTAAACATGTGGTGATGAAGTGAGGTCCTCGTTGACATGGGGGAGGGGACATGAGCGGGCAAAAGAGGAAAAGGGAGGGAACATAAAATGTGTTAGATGGTTTTTTTTTCCATCTCCTGCATTATCATCTGATACTTCGCCATAGACAGTGAAGGAGGGCAAGCATCAACTGGTTTCAGTGCCTCAAGAGGTTGGTACCAGACCAAACATGCATTTTTTTCATTCTGTCCTCTAGAACCGCCCATTTGTAAGTGTACACTATGTTCTTGACAAGGGTAGTACACTGGAAGTATAAAAGGTGTGGTTTCTGTTGTTGTTCCTAGCAGTGTAGCATAACACAGCAGCTCCTGAGTTTATCTTAAAGCAGCACTATGTAACTTTTGGCGCTCTAGCGGTTAATAAACAGAACTGCACACATCCCGCGGAAGAACATTCTAACCGGAGCTACTTCTCTAAGTTTATGTCTATGGCGATTCACGCAGGTATGTGTTACTCCGCAGCGGTGACGACCCGACCAGGCTGCAACAGTCCAAATATAAGTACTTATTATAAGTATACCATAGTGATTCGGAATAAGACAAAAAACGCGGTTTGGAAGATGAATTCATGATGTACTCGCTCATTATATACATTTTGCACATTTTGAACACAGAAAAATTGACATAGTGCTGCTTTAACTGCACACTAGTGTTAGAATAGAGATTTTGGAATGCTTGCTGGATTTGGCTGAAATGCACAACACAATACAGACCGTTCAAACTGTGGATGAAGGGTTACGTAATGCTGTACGTATGTGTCTCTGAGTTAATATACTTGTAAAAGCTCAGAAAGTGGATAACATATGAGATCTGGAGCGATAATGGCAATGTTTGAAAGGTTCTCCCAATGCTACATGCAGTTCTTCAGATAACTGTAAAAACAAATGCAACTGCTCATCGTTTGTGGACAGTTTAGATGCTGGATAATTGAAATCAGACATGAAGTCTGAGAATGTAGCATAACATAGGATGTAGGATAATACAATTTTTAGTTTTTTTGTAAATGCACACTCATGAGGTGTGCATTAGTAATTAATTATTTAAAATCTAAAAAGATTGTGTATCGGCCAATATTAGAGTTTTTTTTTTTAAATCAGTATGTCAGTATTGGATATTTATTTGGTCATGCTCAGATCCCCTATTTTTATATTTAGATTACATTTGCCACCATTTAACACTCACTTAAAGCACTCACTCACTTAATTAAATCTTAGTAAATGACTATATATTTTTCTGTTTTCATAGTATGCATATGCTATGATGCTTAAATTTGAAAGTATTTAAAATCATTGACTTGAGATTTTAGTGTTTTCTTTTTAATTTATTTAGACAAAATAGTATAGAATTTTAATCATCATGATATTGGCCAATATTAGTAATTGTGATATTGGTCTTATTGATATTATATGTTAATATTAATATTGATATTGTGTTAATTGAGTGCTAATATTGACACGTCTCTGTATGCTTTAAAAGGTAACATGTCTTGCATTTAGTAATGAGTGATATTTTTTCAAGTGATGAATTTAAAAGACAGTAGTCAGCATCTCAGAGTTTTGTTTTCCACTGATGACTGCAGAAAATGAAGTGTGATCCTGCAGGTGATCCGCAATTCTCTGCTTAGTTTAAGCTGTCACCTTGGCATATAGTTAGCAGTATTGTAAGCTGCATGTCACTTGTTTGTCTTCTGCATTCCACCTTTTACTGTACATTCATTGCATTACATTCACATTTGCATGAAGACATGGGTCTGTGATTTAAAGTGTAAAGTCAGCTGTAGTTCTACAGTTCAGTGGTTAGTTAAGGGTCAGTCATTAGTACTGTCTGTAGCCTTTATGATAACACATTAAGCTGTGATTGGCTGATTTGCTTGTGGGAGCATTTATATTATTGCACACTTGGACAGAGGTGGAGAGTACAGACGCCAGATCAGTAGAGGAAAAACTTTTCACACGGACAGATCAAGTTGACTTCTAGAAGTCGTGCTGATTTGTTGGATTCTTACCTCGTATGTTTGTTTTTGTAATGTTTGATGACTGAATATGCTTATATTGGCTAAAATGGTGCTTTGTTGATGTTTCTAATTAAGGCTTACATAAAACTTTTCTGTTACAGCAAGTAGTTCGTTATTGGAGCCATAACCAGCTTACTTTTAAAAATTAATTGCAAATGTTCAAATAACTAAAATTATATTTTTTGTCTGTAGGCCTAGCATGTCAGGCCCCCACCTGCTGAAAAGGGGCAAAGAACACAGGAAGATGGACGTGCACAGAGATTTCACTGTTGCCTCCCCAGCTGAGTTTGTCACTCGCTTTGGGGGAAACCACATTATAGACAAGGTTGAAGTTGTGCCTTTGAGTGTGTTTCACATACAGGAACTGTAAAAAAGGTTTTAATATATGTTTGCTCATGTAATCTCTCTCATCTCTCTCATGTTAGGTGCTGATTGCTAACAATGGCATTGCTGCAGTTAAATGCATGCGTTCAATTCGACGCTGGTCCTATGAAATGTTCCGTAATGAGAGAATCATTCGCTTTGTGGTGATGGTCACACCTGAAGACTTGAAAGCCAATGCAAGTTAACAGACAAGAAAATTATTGTTCAACCTGCAACACTTTTGTTGCAATTTTATTTTTGTGTGCATATTTTATATTATATAACATTTTATTTTATTTAATATTTTATTTTTTGTTTGTATTTTAATTTTGATTCTTGTTTTAACTTTATTTCATAAATAATTGGTTCTGGACATTCATTTTCAATTCTGATTTATTTTAGAAATTGTCTAAATTTCACTGTGTTCTTCTCCAGAATACATTAAAATGGCTGATCACTATGTGCCAGTCCCTGGGGGCCCGAATAACAACAACTATGCCAATGTTGAGATGATTGTAGATATAGCCAAAAGGATTCAAGTGCAGGTACGGCATGTCCAATATCTGTCTTATAGATGTGTATTTTCCATCATTACTAATAATGGGCTTCTCTTATAAGGCCGTTTGGGCTGGATGGGGTCATGCTTCTGAGAACCCCAAACTACCAGAGCTTCTCCATAAATCAGGGATATCTTTCCTAGGTATTTCATCTCATTATATATAACCTGTTTAGACAGTTTAGCCTTGTTAGTTGAGGTCAAAGAGCGTTGATGGAGTTGTCTTTTTCAGGACCTTCCAGTAAAGTCATATGGGCATTAGGAGACAAGGTGGCATCTTCCATTGTAGCTCAGAGCGCAGACATCCTCACCCTGAGGGTTGAATGGACAGAAAAAGAACAAAGACATGGCTGTGTGATCAGTGTTCCACCTGAACTTTTTGTGCAGGGCTGTGTTAAAGATGTGGACGAGGGCCTAGTGGTGAGTTTTCACTACACAATCGGTTACGAAATACAGACTGTAACTTAGGTGTTACAGTTTTGATATCCTTAATCCTGCTAATTTTGTGTTTTCTTGTGGTTAGAGTGCAGAAAAGATTGGCTACCCTGTGGTAATCAAAGCATCAGAGGGAGGTGGAGGGAAAGGCATCAGAAAAGTGGACAGTTCCGAAGACTTTCCTAGCTTTTTCAGACAGGTACTTAACTTTGACAAGTGCTTAACTTTGATATGACTTCATTATTTTGTGTAGTTACAGTTTCGGATTCATTACACAGTACTACGGTGTGTTTGTTCTTCGCTACAGGTGCAGGCTGAGGTGCCGGGTTCACCCATTTTCATCATGCAGCTAGCTGAACATGCGCGTCACCTGGAGGTGCAGATCCTGGCTGACCAGTACGATAACGCTATCTCTCTGTTCAGCAGAGACTGTTCCATCCAGCACCGCCACCAAAAGATCATAGAAGAAGCTCCTGCTACCATTGTCTCCACCACCACTTTTGAGCAAATGGAGCGGGTGAGACACAAATCTATGAATATATTCTGGCCATGTTGCCTTTGGTCATTCATAAGCTCTTGAATTGGGCTGTAAAGTTCACACCATAGGCTTAGTAACTATTAGTTGATTTGTAACTAACTCTGTACTTTATTTGGTTGCACCATTTGTTCTTAAGGCAGAATGTAGCTAATAGGTAGTAGGTTCTCTGTAAAGTAATGTGCTGTTGCATAATTTGACATTTACCATCAATGATCCAAGGGCAGCCTTCAAATTTTGAGCAGACGTATACTTGCCGATAACATTCAGATACTGTAATTGAAATGAATGAGCAATAAATAAATACTGATACAAAAAAAAACACAAATTAATTTATTGATTTTTATTGATTTTATTTGACATGCACAGCATGGAGTGATGCACACCAAGGTGCGCTATTTAGATCAGGTTCGTGTGGAAGAGTTTTAATGACAGTTCATGATATTTTTGTGCATTTGATTATTTATTTGATTATTTCTCAGCCTTTGGTTTTGGGAACTATACCATAATGGTGTTAATATTGGCATGCAGAATTTATTTTTTGCTCCGTGTGTCAGTATGCAGTGCGTCTGGCTAAAATGGTGGGCTATGTAAGTGCTGGTACAATGGAGTATCTGTTCACCGAGGATGGAAATTTCCACTTCCTGGAGCTGAATCCACGGCTACAGGTGGAACACACCTGCACTGAAATGATTGCTGACATTAACCTTCCTGCTGCACAGCTACAGGTAAGGCAAAGTACAGCTATTAGGAGGAAAAGGACTCAGAAGCATTGGGTGTATAAGAGAGTGACCGCTCCAGTAGTGCTGTTTTTTGTTTAATGAAGTCTTGAGATTCTCACTGCAAAGTAGCAGGACTTTTATTTCCTTAATATTTTTTTTCCTTTTTTGTTATTGTTGTTAATATGTCTATAATTCTCAAATGCTGATCATAAACTTTTGGTACCTTCTCCATGTAGATAGCGATGGGGATCCCTCTTTACAGAATTAAGGATATCCGTGTCCTCTTTGGTGAAACTGTGTGGGGAGACACACCTATTAACTTTGAATCTCCAGAATGCATCCCCTTTCCAAGAGGACATGTCATAGCTGCACGTATCACCAGTGAGAACCCAGATGAAGTGAGCAGTTTTCAACATAAATAATAAGAAATGTTTTATAAGCAGCAAATCAACATAATAAAATTATTTCTGCTGCTGAAAATTTAGTTTTTGCCACCACGGGAATAAATTACATTCAAATTAGAAAGTTATTTTAAATTGCGATATTTCACAGTATTACTGTTCTCGCTATTTTCGATCAAATAAATGCATCCGTGGTGAGCTTAAGAGACTTTCTTTGAGACTTTGAGACTGATCCCAAACTTTCTTTGTATGCTCAATCATGCAAGTATCTTCCAAAATTGTCTGATAATGCAAAACTTGCTAGATTGCTTGTCTAAATTAATTCATTAGTATCCTTTTAGTTACTCCTGCTTAATTACAGTATATTTTTAGATCTTTTTAAAAGCTTAGTTTAAATCCAGTAGTCTTTGAAGGCTACTTTCAGTTTATTGCTTGATTCATTTATTTGTCATTTTTGTTCTCACAAGGGCTTTAAACCAAGCTCAGGCACAGTTCAGGAGCTGAACTTCCGTAGCAGTAAGAACGTGGGGGGTTACTTCAGTGTAGGAGCAACCGGAGGCCTACATGAGTTTGCAGACTCTCGGTTTGGACATTGCTTCTCCTGGGGCAGGAACCGAGAAGTGGCCATCTCGTGAGTTCCTGGAGATTATCAATAGATGCTTGTGTCTTTTCTTTTTTGCTCCTTAGAAAAAATATATATTAGATAAAGCTCTATTTTTATAGTAGATAAATTAATGAGGTCTTTGTTCCAATGGCTTGCAGGAATATGGTGGTAGCCATGAAGAAGCTGTCTATCAGAGGAGATTTCAGGACCACGGTGGAGTACCTCATTAAGCTACTGGAGACGGAGAGTTTTAGGAACAATGACATCGATACTGGCTGGCTGGATCACCTTATTGCAGAGAAAGTGCAGGTAAGACCCAAACATGGGAAGAGAACTGTGACAGATCAAGATTCTCTATTTCCTTAATAGGAACTCTGTTCTACTTTCCTCCCATGTAAAATAAACTTTGAAGCCATTTAAAGTAAAGTGACATTTGTTTTGTGTTTTTTATTTAATGTTTCTTTTAGGTGGAAAGGCCAGACACCATGTTAGGTGTGGTATGCGGTGCTCTACAAGTTGCTGATGCAAGTTTTAGAGAGAGCATGTCTGACTTCCTGCATTCACTGGAGAGGTATTTCCACTACTCGGGCACTCCAGCATATAAGGCATTGAAAACCCAAAGAAACCAATATAATTGTACAGCATTCTGTCTTTTAATGCATTTCTGGATGTTTCAGGGGTCAGGTGTTGCCTGCTGCTAGTCTTGTCAACACAATCAGTGTTGATGTGATCTATGATGGAGTCAAATACTGCCTACAGGTAACAAAAAACACTGAAATCCCTTTGACCATCTTTTAATTTACGATTAACCGACATTAATCTATTTGTTTGTGTCTGCAGTACCAGGTGGCCCGCCAGTTGCCCACCACGTATATTATCATAATGAATGATTCAGATATTGAAGTTGATGTCCATAGACTCAGTGATGGCGGTCTACTACTTTCCTATGGTGGCAGCAGCTACACAACCTACATGAAAGAGGAGATTGACAGGTTAGAGAAGATAAGAAAGGGTTTTTTTACTGGATACCAAAGTGTACTTTCTTGTGTATCAGCTGATGTTTATTTGGTCTTTTGTCATATGATGTATAGCTACTGCATCACAATGGGCAACAAAACGTGTGTGTTTGAGAAGGAACGAGACCCTACGGTGCTCAGGTCGCCCTCTGCTGGCAAGCTGTTTGCAGTATGTAGTCGCTGACGGTTCTCATGTTCTGGCTACCCAGCCTTTTGCTGAAATTGAGGGAAAGATGAGGCAAAGCATTTTACATTTCTAGGCGGCAGTTTCTCTTTATAGAATGCACTTTTTCATACACTATATATGACCATATGTGGCACTGACAGAGATGTTGGGAACAGTTTTCAATTACTTATTAGAGTGGTTTATTAATTTTGCTGTCTTTTTACAGGTTATGAAGATGGTGATGACCCTGCATGTCCAGCATTCCGGTTGCATTCACTTTTTAAAAAGATCAGGAACAGTATTAGAGCCTGGGTGTGTAGTGGCCCGAATGGACCTGGATGACCCCAGCTGTATTCATCCGGTGATTTAGCTATAATTTCTGCTCCCAAGATGAAGCACATGATAAAATCCACTAACTGAACGGTTTAGTTAGAGTGTTGGGCAAATGTTGATAATTGTGTAGTTCCATTTAGCTGGTTGGCCCAAAGATGTATTGGGACAGTTTGACTACACTTACAAATGTACTGTATGAATGGGATTGCTGTATGTAACAAAATGTGGCAATTATTGTTTATTGTTATAATTAATAATTAGTTGTTAAGTGACAATTATTGCAAAGAAAAATAGCTCTAGCGTACTTTTTGAGCTACAGTATATAAAATTTTCTCTGAAATAAAGGTACAACAGCTGTCACTGGGGTGGTACCTTTTCAAAAGGTACATATTTGTACCTAAAGGGTCCATTTTGGTACATATTAGAACCTAATAGGTACAAAAGTGTACCTTTTGAAAAGGTACCACCCCAGTGACAGTTGTTGTACCTTTATTTCTAAGAGTGAATATAAAATATACTGTTCAAAATGAAGAGTATTTTGACACCTTCTGGTTGTCAGATGTTCATTCAGTGGATAATGTTCATAATTAATGTAAAAGGTGAACTATTCTTGTGAGGAACTGACTTACATCTTCCAAAAATCACATTGAAATCATCTGGTTAGATGTAAAAAAGAAGTGATGTCAGTTCTGAGAAAAGATGTAGTATAATTTTGTTAGAAATCTATCGCATTCATGCATTTTCCAATGTAATTTGTGCATGTTTTAGTGTCCAAATACTTTTTGGGGCCACACTTTTTGCTTTATTACTGGTGTAATTTATAGGCACACTGCCATCTGTGATGAGAAATATTAATTCTTGGTCTACTGCCTCAGGTAAAGCCGAATACAGAGCCATTACCATCCCAGGAACCTTTACCTGTTGTAGGGGAGCGGCTTCACCAAGTGTTCCACAATGTTCTGGAGAACCTGATGAAAATCATGGATGGATACTGTCTGCCGGAGCCATACTTCAGTCAAAAAGTCTGAATATTGATGCACTGATCAGACTCAAAGCAGCATATAAACAGTGTGCAATCCAGTCTGTTAACTATCCGTATGTTGTTACAGCTGAAGAAGTGGCTCGACACACTGATGAAGACACTTCGGGATCCATCTCTACCTCTTCTTGAACTGCAGGAGATTATGACCAGTGTGGCTGGGCGTATACCAGTTACTGTGGAGAAGGCCATTCGAAAGGTCATGGCACAGTACGCCAATAACATTACCTCTGTGCTCTGTCAGTTCCCCAGCCAAAGAGTGAGTGACTAAATAAATATACTTATCTGGAACATAGACAGTTTTACATAGTCAAGTATAACTCATAAGTCTTTATCAATCTTTGGAACCATCAAATTAGTTGAAATCAACAAGTTTAGTTGATGTACCAATTTGTATTACTTGACAGATTCTCTTTGTGAAGATATTGTATAAAATGTATGTTCTGGGGGCACAAATCAACACTTTCAGATAGCAAATATACTTGACAGCCATGCTGCTACACTTCAGAGGAAAGCAGACCGAGAGGTTTTCTTCATGAACACTCAAAGCATTGTGCAACTGGTGCAAAGGTGAGAAATGCCTGATGACTCGCACAGGCTGATAACCTAAAAGATCCTACCTCCGCTTAAGATAACCAAAAACATCTCTGTAAACTAGAAAATGTCAATACGCACCTGTTTTTCAGCATTCTTAGGTACCGAAGTGGCATAAGGGGGTATACAGTATGAAATCAGTTGTGCTGAATCTGCTGCGACGGTACCTTCAGGTGGAGATGCAATTTCAGCAAGGTAAATGTCCCAATGTAATCTTGATACTACTGTCACAGCAGAGCAAACAGAAGATAATTTCAGAAGTTTGACCTTTCTCTTATATATTTCTATATATAAAATTCTGTCATTCCCTTGACAGCTCATTATGATAAATGCTAATCAACCTAAGAGAGCAGTATAAGGCTGACATGACTCCAGTACTGGAGTGCATCTTCTCCCATGCTCAGGTCTCCAAGAAGAACGTCCTAGTCACCATGCTCATAGTAAGATCCTTTCTGAAATGCTTAGCAGTGCTTATTTATTTTATTAAGCTGTGGCTTTGCAAGTAGATTCCCCTCAATCATTATGAAAATAGCAACAGAATTTGTAAGTAGGAGTAGCTAAATTCAGTAGTTTAATTTCATTGATACATCCTCTGCTCATTTAATTTATAATGCAACTGAATTTTTATTTCCAGGACCAGCTCTGTGGCCGGGACCCAACGCTTGCTGATGAGCTCATGGTCATTCTAAATGAGCTCACACAACTCAGTAAAATGGAAACTCTAAAGTAGCACTTCGAGCCAGACAGGTATGAACATCAAGGGTTGTGATCTTTGAATTCTGCTGAACTCTAGAACTTATGTGTTAATGTTGACTTCTGTACTGTATATACAATATATAGGTCACTGCTATTGAGCTGCACAAGTGTTTTTGACTTTGATAGTGTGACACTGAAAACTGGAGTAATGGCTGCTGAAATTTCAGAAAATAGTAAACTGCTATTTTAAATTGTAATATTTCACAATATTCCCGATTTTACCGTATTTTGATTAAATAAATGCAGACTTGGTGAGCCTTCTTTCAAAAACATTTTAAAAAATCTTACTGAAAAACGTCTCTAGGTTACGTATGTAACCATGGTTCCCCGAGGGAACGAGACGCTGCGTCGAGATCGCTTTGGGAACGCCCTTGCGTGACCGCGTTCTGAAGCACGTGTCAAATCAGTCCAATGGAGCAGCGAGACGTCACGAGCAGGGTGACGTAAGCACCAGAAAGCATAAAAGTGCATCCGGCCGGGCGCAAACCAGCTTCGATGAAGTAGCGCCTGCAGGGATGCAGGGAGTATGGCAAAGAGACGCAGCGTCTCGTTCCCTCGGGGAACCATGGTTACATACGTAACCTAGAGACGTTCCCCTTCAGGAACTCGAGCTGCGTCGAGATCGCTTTGGGAACGAGAATACCCACTGCGCCATACTACCAAGTCCCTGCCTGTGTGTGTATCCTATGAGCACATCACGAAGAGAGAACTTGGGAACCCGGGGTAGATGCCAGGTCTAGGTTGTAAAAGCGGACAAAAGTGTGCGGAGAGGACCAGCCCGCCGCAGCACAAATGTCCTGCAAGGCCACACCCAAGCTGAAAGCCTTGGAGGCCGCCATACTCCTGGTCGAGTGCGCTCTGACCCCCATAGGTGACGGGAGGCCAGAGGACTCGTAGGCTAGTGAGATGGCCTCGACCACCCACCTACCCATAGTCTGCTTGGTCGCCGGAAATCCCTTCTTTGGCGGAACAAAAACAAACAAAAAGCTGATCTGCCTTACGCCACGGGGCAGCTCTGTGTGCGTAAGCATCCAGTGCTCGAACTGGACAGAGCAGATTAAGCCTTTCTTGGCCTACTTCCTGGTACGGAGGAGGACAGAATGCCTTAAGTACTATGGGCCCTGGTGAAGAAGTGGGCACCTTAGGGACATACCCGGCCCTCGGGTAAAGGAATGCCCTAACCATGCCTGGAGCAAACTCCAGGCACGAAACAGAAAGTGCCTGAAGATCCCCGATCCTTTTTAGTGAGGAAATAGCGAGGAGAAAGATGGTCTTGAGCCTGAGCAACTTGACCGAAACTTCTTCTATGGGTTCAAAGGGGGCATTGCATAAGCCCTCCAGAACCACAGCCAGGTCCCATGAGGGCACCTTAGTGCGCTGTACCGGCCTCAGCCTCAGGGTGCCACGGAGGAAACGAGTGGCAAGTGGGTGTCTTCCCAATGATTGACCACCCAGAAGGGCGTGGTAAGCAGCTAAGGCCGCCACGTATACCTTCAGAGTGGAGGGAGATAACCCTGCGGAGAATCGCTCCTGCAGAAACTCCAGAACTGTACCAATTGGGCAGTTGACTGGGTCCTGCAGTCGCTGTCCGCACCATGAAGCGAAAAGTTTCCACTTCAAGGCGTACTGTTTCCTAGTGGCGGGAGCTCTGGACTGGAGTATAGTCTCAACAACCTCAGTTGAGAGACCAGATGCTAGGAGCTGTGCCCCCTCAGGGGCCATGCCCACAGCTTCCATAACTCCGGGCGGGGGTGAAGAATGGCGCCCCCCGCCTGAGAGAGGAGGTCCCTCCTGATCGGAATCTCCAGCGGGGAGCCGTCGAGGAGGGACACCAAGTCCGAGAACCAGCTTGTACAAGGGGCGCGAACGCAGACCCCCTGCCGATTGATGTAGGAGACCACCGATGTGTTGTCTGTGCGGACAAACACATGATGCCCCCTTAGGTCTGGAAGGAAGTGTGTCAGAGCTCGAAACACGGCCAGCATTTCCCGGCAGTTGATGTGCCAAAAGAGATGATGGCCTTCCCACAGACCCTGGGCAGAGCGGCCACTCATGACCGCTCCCAACCGGTGAGAGATGCATCCGTCGCTAGCATACGTGGCGACAAGGACCCATACGTCGGGCCTTGAACCAGGAACCAACGTTTCTTCCACGTGTCTAAGGCACGTAAGCATCGCCGCGTGACCTTGATCATGCGAAGCGGATTCCCCCTCGGGGAAAATCCTTTGGTTCTGAGCCACCACTGCAAGGGTCTCATGTACAGCAGGCCAAAAGGTTTCACATTGGACGGAGCTGCCATTAACCCCAATAGTTTCTGAAAATGCTTGACAGTGAGTGACTGGCCTTCACTCACTCTCTTGACTGCCGTGAGGATCAACTCGATCCGAGCAGGAGACAAACGTGCCTGCAGCGAGTTGAGAATTTACTGACGGTTCCCCAAACAGGCTCAATCTCTGAGGAAGTAAAGGAGAAGAAGGGAAAAGGAGAAGGAAACGGAGAGCATTTCTATTCGGATTATGCTTATTATTTGGTGCTCAGGATGATAGTTATGCCCTAGCGTTTGTCTAGATGACTTTTGTAACAGGGTCATAAAAATTAGGGCACATGTTTGAAAATAAACAAATCAAAAATAGAAATGTCTCTGGTTCCTTTTGAGGTTCAGAGAGAACATCAAAACAAAGGGGGCATAACATGTAAATGGATTTAAAATTAGCTGACTGCTATTATTAAAAAAAGGTAATCAAATCTGGTATTAGGAACAAATAGCAGCACTAGTGATTAGTGTGTTACTAAAAGCACCCAATACCTTAATGATTCTTCTCTAGATAGACAGTTAAGATGTAATTAAATTTAGATTTAATTAACTAGTAACTAAGCAATAGCATTCAGGAAGGATACATCTAAGATAGTTAAATAGTTTGCTGAGATGAATTGAAGATTGAGAAACATAGCAAAAGAAGGAAAAGAAAGGGGAAAATCAGAAACCAGGGATTAGGTTAAATTCAAATTACTTCACACTGCATACACACATGCTGTATTTAAAAGCTTCAATTAAAGAGTGCTAACCCCTAATTGTTAAAGCTATTTGGTAGCTTAGCCTAAAATGAAAATATGCTAAGTCGTGTTAGCTTAGCTGCTTCAGGTGGTTTGTTTACAACATGGCGTGTTGTGCTATGTGAAGTTAGCGCTTCCTGTGACAAGTTGTTGTCACGGTAACCAATGCATGCCAGTGCAATTAAAGCAGTTTAGTGTCTGCCTATTTTAAAAAGTTGCCCACAGTTTTAGAACGTGGTGCTTTCAGCCTTCAAGACTTGTTGCATTACATAAGCACTTCGGTGAGTGCTTCTCTAATGTAACAATAAACTTCTTGCACTTGTTTAAAGAATTACAAAACGGGTTTACTGTAAGTTAAAACCGGTTTAAACATATATGCAGTTATGTGTGCCTCACACTAAAGTACAGTATTACACCTTTAATTTCACTCAGCAAGTGAAACACATAATGACCACCAGGTTGCTTGTATATATGCAGTCAAAGTGTAGATGAATTGCTTCAATCTAATTATAAACTATAAGGCCTTTATGCTGTAGAAAGAGGAGCAACAATCAAATCTACCTTGATATAACTGTACTGAGATTTCTTCTTCAGAAACTATTTAAACAATACTGCAATTTTGTGATTTCTTCACTAAAGCGTATTACATTATGGTACAGTTTGGACATTCCGCTGAGCTGAGATTCAGACTTACGTTTTGTCAAGACAGATTTATGCTTTAATAATGAAATTAGGGTTTCTTTGCTAAAATCAGATTAAACTTACACCGATACCATTAAGCATGAAATACATAAAGACTCTTCCAATCATAATAGCAGTACCAATTCAAACCCCCACTTTATCTGCATCTAAACAAGCCAGCAAATAGGGACACAACAGGGCATCTCAAGTCACGCACTATTTTAACCTGGACTATCACACACACACTTTTAAGTTGACAGTGTTTAAACTCATAACTTTCGTTTTATCACGCCAGAATATTTCACAATTGTAGCGAATCAGCTCAAAGGGGAAATATGAATAATTAATCATAAATAGTTATAATTAATTATGAATATTTTAGATCCGCTGTAGATATTAGCTGACCTCTCAGGGTCAACTGTCCTGTCAATTCTAAGAACGTTAATTTCATGGTTAAGGGAAATAACTTTCTTACTGTACAAGTCTACAAAAGCTTGTAGCATAAATCTGCATGATTAAGTGACTCCAGTTATGAGCAAACAATGAACCACGTCAAGTGTGATACAAGTAAGGTTTTATTAACTACATAAACACTTAAACTAGTCCAACATACTACATAAACACATAAACTGGTCGAACATCCTACATAAACACATAAACTGATCTAACACACACATACACACACGCACACACAAGCCTAGGAAAAGGGTGTTACCGCTTAACTCAGTACAGAGGAGAGACTAAGGAAATGAATTTATGGAACCATTGAAATTAGAGATCTACAACCTGAGGGAAAGAAATGTCAGATTCTTAGTCAAACAACTTGGTAAAAAAGGTGCAACTGCAACTAATATATCAATTAATAAGATAAGGTGGATACTTGACAAGTATCAAAGCTGGTACAAAAGCTTAGGAGGTCCTGGAGTGGTTTTTTCACATCTTCTCAGAAAAATTCTTTTTCAACAGAACCACCGACTGGGTGGGTCACATGGAGTGTGGTCTTTTAAAGTCTGCAGAGATTCACGCCTCTCAAGATTGGCTTGTCCAGTGAGAAAGGCCGGAATTCCAAGTGGGATTTTTGAGATACTGGGGAGTTTTTATGACCGTTTGTTTGAAAGTGTGGTAATTTGCATATGAAACTTGGATTAAAAATTACTAAAGATTCTTAGAACACTTATATGTTGCATAGGTATAAACATATACTTTACACTCTCAATTAGATCATCCGAATACGAATTAATAGATACTAAACATGATAAGGTTATATATATGTAAGCTGACAAGAGTGAGTGTTTCGATCATAAGCCTGAATAAAACAGTATAAAATCTCAAAGACAAAATACACCATGACAATAATATACACCATGACCTGAAAGATCATGTGTGTTCATTCAAAGAAAGATTTCCATATGAATTAATTAGAGAAGGAAAAGTCTTCCTTGTGGGATTTCCTTATGGGCTAGGAAGCGATTTTCACCTAAATTCCAGGAGGTCGTAAATGTATCGGTTGTCAGGGTTGCCATGGAACCAGGGGTCTGTTTGGCTTCCTGGGGTGTTACAGTGTATTTGTTAAATCTAGCTAACAAAAATATATATTGTGTGTTTGAGTGGTCCAGACGCAACAATTGGCAAGGATAGTAGGCAACAAAACGTGGCATTGAAAATAAAGTCGATTTGTGCACAAAAAGTGATCTGCTCGATAACGGAATAAAAGAAATGAGTCAAAGGAGCAATAACTGGTATCCAAACTGAAGTGACAGTAGAAAAGATCAAGAAAAGTCTAACTGGGTCTAAAAGTCTAAACAGTGATTGAGGTTAAAAGACTGAAATACAGCAGAAATAATGAAAATGTTGATAGCCTTTCAGTAATGATTCACTTCGATGAGGATAAATTACCGGACAAAGTATTCTTAGGATTCATTAGCTTCCCGGTCAGACTTTATGTTCCTCCTCTGTTAAGATGTTTTAAATGCCAAAAATTTGGTCATGTGGCAGCTGTTTGCAGAGGTAAACAACGATATGCAAGGTGTGGTGGTGAGCATGAGTATGGCAAGGAGTTAACACAAAGTGTTGTAATTGTGGAGAAGAACATAGTGCGGGTTATGGAGGATGTAAAATGAGGAAGCATGCAGCACAAGTACAGACTGTAAGAACAGTGGGAAAGACTCCAGAGCTAGAAGAGAACGAAAAGATAGTTCCTAATCAAAAGATGGATAAAGTGCTAAGAAACAACAAAAGAGAGTATAAGGGTTAATGATAAAGTGGCATTTGTCACGTTTATGGCGGAAGTGGTGAATTGTTCTGCACAATTGGAAAGCCGGACAGAGAGAATCAAAATGATAATAAAAGCAGCTGAAAAATACCTAGAGATAGAGGGCATTTCAGTGGAAATGATTAATGATAAACTAAAGATGCAAGCATCAAATACTCAAACAGTATGTGGTGGTTCATAATGGTGTTAACAATATTTCAATGGAATGCAAGAAGCTTAATTGCAAATGGGCAAGAATTTAAAAAGCACATATCTAATCATGAAAACAAACCGGATATAATTTGTGTTCAAGAAACATGGTTAAAACCTCAGCTTAATTTTAGTTTACAAGGATATGTGGCGATTAGAAGAGATAGGAAACAAGGGAATGGTGGAGGGGTAGCAACATTTATAAAACAAGGAATTTGATACAGAAATGTTGAGGAGATTGGAGATCACGAGGTGGTGGTGATTGAAATCTGGGAAGGGAGGTATAGTATTAAAATAATTAATTTTTATAATCCTTGTGGGAAATTAAGTAAGAAGGAATTGGAGAATATAAGAGGAAATAACAATAATAAAGTGGTTTGGTGTGGGGATTTCAACGCACATAACACTTTATGCGGTAGTAACAAAAATGATTATAATGGGTTAATAGTGGAAGAAATGCTAGATTGGGGTCAGTTGGTGTGTATTAATGATGGAAGCATTACTCGATTAGATGTTTCCAATGGACGTCACTCAGCTTTAGATATTACGTTAGTATCTAATAGCTTAGCTGGTAAAAGTGTATGGAGGGTTATAAAGCAAAGTACAATGATCGGAAGTGATCATTATCCTATATGGTGTCAATTAGGTGTGGAAATAAATCAAACAAAAGTAGAGAGAAAACCAAGGTGGAAATTCAAGACTGCAAATTGGGAACTTTTTACAAAATTGTGTCATAATAAAATGGTAGAATATAATGAAATTAACGAAGATATTGAAGAAATAAGTAAGAAAGTTAGTGGAATTTTAAGAAGTACAGCAGAGAAAGTAATAGGTAAAAAGGAAAGCACAAGTAGTAGAAAATCAGTACCATGGTGGAATGAAGAATGTAGTAAAGCAGTTGCACATAGAAACAGAGAAGTTAATCAATTTAATGTGTCACTGCAGAATAAAAGTTTTTTTAAAATCCAGAAATTACCCCCAACGTCTGAGCAGTCTGTGAAAAAGAAAAAAAGGACCGCTTTGGTCGGTTCTTTGGATCAACACATTGGTCAGTAGCCTTAAATGCACAATTTTAAATCTCAGCAATCGTATAGTCCACCTGTTCATCTTAGTGCAGTTACTGTTGGTTTGAATCACAGTGACTGTGTTAGGATGAACATTTTTCACATGAGCACCAGAGCATTTCCTTAAACTCACTCTCAAGAGAGGGAAACCAGTATATAGTGTTTATCTGTTCACATTTGTGCCTTTGTGTCCTTTTTATGGAGATAACCGACTGATGAATGGACAAGACTGAATATTAGATGATTTTAGGGAATCACCGATGCTTGGAGAGCACATTCATGCTGTGTAGCACTTCCTCAGGAATATATGCAACATTAATTAAGCAGAACAAACTATTAAATCTCTATTATTGGAGTGAAGTAACAGTATTCCACCTAAATAATCACTATGTAGATATCAGGGTAATTCTTGATAATAACGTTCATTTCTGATAACATACAGTAGATATGCAATATACTGTATACTGTAATGCTTAGAGAATTGTTAATGTACAATCAATTTGTCATGAAACTTTGATTCGTTTATCTGTTCATATTGAATGTACATTAACTAATCTGCTTAGTGTTAAATATATTACATAATAATGAAAGTTGTTATAAAAGTGTTATCAATATCAGGGTCACTGTAAATTTTAATGGCTTGAATTTCGGTTGTTTGTATAGTTTATTTCACATGACTGCAGGTAATACTTCTGTTCATATGAATACAGCCATACAGTATGTGCTGGTTCTATGAATGGATAAATGTGTGTACCTACTGGTGCTGTGCTGTACTCAACAGTTAATTCGGACTAAAGAAGACTTCTTGATCAGATGTAATGCCTTTTAATCGATTTTTTGTGTTTTTAGAACTTATACTGTAATCAGATTAATACTAGAGCCGAAGCGCTAGTCTAAGTGCCTGACTTTATCAGGATGTTTTAAAATGAAATTCATAATTATGCATTAAATAATGTACGTTTTCATCAGGGTGGAGCTGTGGTAATTTTACCAATTCATAATTATCTTAATCTTAGAAATACAGATGGGTCAACATTTTGTTCAGTTGTGTATATACAGTATTTGCTTTGTTTTTGACATATTATTCTAGCCACACTATTTGTAAGGTGGCATTTAATATATGTAATATCACTAATATTACATCAATTAAATGCCACCCTGCAATGCGTACTGTATGTTTGTCATGTATATGAATACATATAAATTAAATGAATACATATTTCAATCTGAATGCGAAATTTTATTGCTTGCATTTGAAATATCTAGATATGTACAATAAAAAATTATTAATGTCACCATTTCAGCTCTTTTCATAAATATAAATAATAAACAAACAAACATTAAAGAGCAGATGGAGTGTCTATCACAGTACAACAAAAGACACACAACTAGTTACAAGGCTTAACAGTTACATGGACAAAATGAAAAGAAAAGTTCATTTTATGGTACAGAAAAAAGCTTGGCAACACCCAAAATCATAATTTCCATAATTTGATCTTTGTTCCTTAAGTGTTGTTAACTCGCAATTTGCATTGGGTGTAAAATGATAACAGCACTAGTTCATTTGATTATGTTTGGCCACAATTCCAGTATTGCGATCTGCACTGGACTGTGCTGTTTTAGGAAATCTTTAAACCCCTTATGAATCACACTTTCTCACCATGTAAATTCTCTCAAAAAAAAAAAAAACATAATTGCTGATTTGGTCCCTTCAAACCCAATGCATTCAATGCAATTAATATAGTCAATGCAAATGATATTTTTGAATATTGTGACGTCACCATAAATGCTACTCATTTTAGTTAAGAATATCGTTATGTTGTCTTTCTGATGTTGCAATTATTTAGCAAAATTTTGTGGCTGCCTTGGAAGAAATCTGTGTTGCAGGATGTTTTTTGGAGTCTGACACACCATGAAAGCTTGGATTGAAAGCTTTATAGATGGTCCTGGGAAGTAAACCTCAGCTTGCTTCATTTCTTGTGGGTGCAATTAAAGCAAAACGATAGGCTTTGTTCCTCCTTGTGCGTTCATGTACTGGTTAGAAAGGACATCCACAGCCGAGTATGAAGAGTAGAGGCCTGTCACCTGCAGGTCTGGGTAAGGCAGTCCTCCTGCATTGGACACAGGCGTGACATTGCCGGTGTCCAGGTCACAGTCAGACAGCCGAAGTGGGGAGTTACTGAGTGTACCTAATGCCTCCAGGTTAAAGCTGTCATCCTTCATCTCCTCCCACAGGTTTCCTGTAATCAGAAGAGAAGAACTGCGTTAAATATCAGCCCACAAACAAACATTCTGTGGCTTTCAAAATTTTTATATTAGTTGATTATTGACGTAGTTAATGCCGACCTTGCCAGGCGAAGTCCATAATACTTGGGTCCAGTGCGTCCACCTCTGAATTCACGTCACTGTGAACTGTGTAGAAGTCGCTGTGCTGCTTGGCAGGATGCTGAGGGAGGGAGCTGTTTGTCAAATCAGGGATGGTGTGGAGAGGGGGTGTCTGAGCGGGAGCAGGGGAGGCCGGAGCCAAGCGAGACTGATTCTGGAGCTGCAGTTGAAAGTGCTGATGCATAGGGAGGCACTGTAGAGAAAGAGTGACCACTGGTTGGGGCTGCATCTGAGCCGGTATTGGGAGAGTCGGCCCTGGGGGGCAGCTGGGCAAGCGTGTCATGCCATTATCAATGGACTTTTGTCTGCAGCTCTCCGGTCTGTCTGTAATGAGTTTGTCTAATTCATCTGGGGGGAAAAAGTACCAAAACAGGACAATATTAATAGTTATACTTTATTTAACTAGATTTGTACATTTACTTTTCTGCTCTAGTTTCTGTACTACTTCAGCTTACTCTTTGCATAGAGGTACCATGAACATTGTTGGTTCTTGTATGTATCCACATATTATATATTGCTGAAGTTCTCCAGAATGGATGATTCGGACTAAGGTAAGAATGAAATGGTCTCTTCTTCACTTCTATTCACCTGTTTTCCATCATCATTTTACATTTTTCCCCTCAAATGCTGAAAAGACTGTTTATACAGAGTGCAGTGTTTCTGTAACTGTCCAAAGCATGTGAATATGAGGCACACGATTGGATGTCTGTTGCTAAGTGTATCGCTGTAACATTCTAACACCGCTCTGTTTCACACTGTACAAGGTTGGCACCGCAATGCGGGGTTAACACAGCAAAAGTGGTGCTAACCCTGCTCCGCTTCTAAATTACATGTGTGAAATGTTCCTTTATCCGGGGTTAAAGGCGGAGTTTAGAACGGTGATAACCTGGGGTTAAGCACAGTGTGAAAATCCCTATGTGATGGGTGATGTATTTTTTTAGGGGTATCAAGCATGCTTGACATTAGTCAATTTTAGAACGCATAGCAAATGAAAATTTGTCATGTGTCTTCCTAGTAGCAAGGTGCATATTTCTGCATGAGTTTGCTTTGATTTGAGAGACTTGAGCCAGCCTTAAATGTAAGAAAATTCACTGCTGTGATGCTAGTGTTGTGGGTTGTTGTCAGAGCAAAGATGTGTTGATGATTTCCTAGCACTGATAATAGTCAAAGATTGAAGACCTGGATTGGCCATGCTTCGACGGATGGCAGGGAGATCTTTGCGCTTCCATTTTTGCATCTCTTCCTCCATTTTGTTGATCTTTGCAGGATTGAGTGCCCAAAGACAGCCCTTTCTGGAGGAACCACTCATCTTGTTTTCCACCTTCTCAAAGCACTTGTTCAAGGACAGGTTGTGGCGTACGGAATTCTTCCATCCATCAGGTGCTGTCTGAGAAGCATAGTAATCAACAATATACTGTAAGTAACATTTATTTGATTCCATGGTGTGTCGGCTTAGTCCATCTATTCGCCAGAGTTCTTTTACATAAATTCCTCACCTTGAAATAAGGGAAGTGCTCTTTCATAAAGCTGTAGATCTCACTAACAGGAAGGCTGCCTGTTTTGCTGTTCTTCAAAGCCATGGCAATCAGACAGCTGAAAATCGATGATATCAAACATAGTCAACTTGAGATAAATAAAATCTTGTTCCCTTTCCAGAGAATTATAATGTTTTTCAGAGTTTGTCGCAGTGAACTTTATATCACCTGTAGGAGTAGATGGGTTTAGGGAAAGTCTTGGGCTGCAAGTCCTGGTTGTGAGCAGTAATACGGGGTTGAGGAAACAGACTCTGGTTGTTGTAGTTGCCATAAAGTCCACCGGGAGAACACTAAAAAATATAGCAAAGAAGTGGTATTTTCATAATATTATATTATATTCCTGTTCTGAACAGTCTTTACAAATCATCCCAACTACTGAACCAACCTGTTGGTTTGCCTGAGTGAAAGTGAGCACTTGCTGTGGGGCGGTCTGGTACACTGATGCGGCACACGGAAACCCAGGGGAAAACTGAGGCATCTACAGAAACAACAGAAAAAATCTATAAACACAAGATTATTTTAGCTCTATTACAAATGGTCATTCAGTTCTGAATTGGTTGTATACGTAATATGAATTTGTTCAAAATGTTAATCTGAATCATCACTCACGCTACTGATGGCCAGAGGGCTGTGCTGCATTTCACTCTGTAGATGAATCGCAGGTCCTGCTCCTCCTGCTACCGTCATGCTATTCAGCTGAACTGAAATTTTTAGCAAAGTTTTTTTTTTTTTTCTTGAAACCAAAAGTTGGATTTGGTATTTAAATAGGGATTCAGTTCACTACTGTTAAGGCACAGCTTTCTAATAATTCTTTGTATATTTAAATAACTGGGCCAAAGAAAGGTCTAAAGGTTTAGTAAACAGAATTAATGCAACAAAAAAAAACTGACACATGGATGTGAATAAATAACAGAATTTAATTAAATCACTGGTTACTGCTAAGGTGTTAGGCTAAGATAACCAGTTTGACGTTAGAGATGGTGGGTCATGAATTCATTTATTTATTTATTTATTTTTTGGACTGCCATTTTTAACTCAATCTATTCTAATTATACACAGTCTATAAAACTCCTGACCTGTCTGCCGCTCCAGCAGGCTGTTCTGGGCAGAACTGGCGAAATCAGGCCGTCCAGATCCTATCTGCTGCAGTCGGGGAACATCCACTGAGGTAAGCCAGGACAGGGACTGAAGATCACCAGGCAGCTCGTCCTTTAGCTGTGAGGGGTCAGTAGTCAGGAGTCTGCAAAAACACAGTATAGCTCTCAGTAAAGCACAAATATGTATTTTATGTGAAAAAAGAAAGAATAACTTTAGCCATGAGGGTGAACAAAAATTGCACTCTTAAGTATTCAACCGAATTTAGCCATAATGCTTCCAATCGTCAGTTGCTTATATTACATTTGTATTATTTTTGGCCAACACAAACTAATACTATTCTTTTCCCAGGTTTTCTTATAAATAGATAAAAGATGAGAAAGTCCTCTTGTAAATCTATTGTTTGGGAATATAAATAAAAATACTCTCACCCTCTGATCTAATCCAGTGCAGGCAGAGTTATTTACTCAACCATTTCTTCATTTGGACTAAGCATCAAGAAAGCAGAGAAACCCTCTTGAATTCTCTCCAGACTTCCCTACACACTCGCTATTCAGTCCAATAATTAGGGTCGCTATGACAACCCTCACTTTTCAGTTATTTTGTGTGTCTGGACACTTCAGTGCCCCCCTCTCCATTAAACCAACCTCTAACTGTGGTCAGGTGACCACTGCCTTCTTCACTGTCATTGGCTGAATCATATGTAAACAACGCATGAGATCATTTGAAACATGGGTATGTGGCACACGTTGCCTGCAACAGTTGGTTCAGCCCCATTGAAAAATGATCACCTATTGTGTCCCAAACGACAAATCCCACGCAAAAAAAAAAAAAAAAAAAAAAAAACGGCACGTGGTCTATTGTTCCCCCCCCCCCCCCAAGACCCTTCATTGATTGTCTTTACCGTTTTTTTAACCAACCCCTTGTATTAATCTACTGGAATGACAGGCCTCACACAACAGAGAAAAATAGGATGCCATCTGTTTCCCTGTCCCTTTCCACCCAACCCCTGTCCCCTTCTGCCCCATCCACCCGCATGGGGGCATTAGACAGTACCTAAGGGGGGTAGCTGGGAGGGAGTCGTTGAAGGAGTTGGAGGTCAAGCCGCACTGCACACACAGTCTGCCACCTGAATAAATTACAGCATTGAAGGAAGAACTTGGGGACATGGCCTTGAGCACCCTGATTTCTCTGCTTTGGAGCTTCTGAATATTATCCTTTAATCACACACACACACACACTCGCACACTAGCATGAAACCTTAGATACCGAACATGTCAACACTACACTGTCATGTGCTTTGAAATGTCTTCCTAACGCCTGTCCACATACAAAGACATGAAAATACACCTGGCAAAGGGACTAGGACAGTTTAACACCTGGCTTTATGGGACCTGCTTCTTATTGATGAGTGTTTTCTGTTGAGTGTTAACATTTAATAGAATTAAAATTGATTTCTCCGCCCTTCCTGAATTTGTTTCAAATATTGATTTCCTCATTAATATTGCTCTCTATTAATTTTTTAAGCCAATATTAACTTATGATATTTCAAAATTGTAATTTAACATTGAAACAGCATTTGTTTTCACGAATAAACTGTAAAATGCTATCCTAAAGGATTTAAGAACTTTGGATAAAAGTGTTTGCCACAAGCTTATGTTCATATGGGTAACACTTTATAATAACCTTCATTAATAAATCATTAACATTATCTAATAATGGTAATGGATCATTTGTTAATATATATTCAAAGAGTTAGAAACGTGAGATAATGTGCATGTTAATGTTTGCTAATAAACATATTAAACATCAGATAATGCTTACAAAAATCATTATTTCATGTAAGTTAAAATGCTAACAAATGTAATTAAACTTTCAATTCCATATGATCAAACACTTATTGAAAATCTACAAATGATTTGAACAAATGTTATAAAATGATTAAAAGCTTGTGTTAATGCACAACACATGATCTGTGTCTTACATGTGATACGGGTAAGGTTAGGGACAGGTTTGGTGGTATGGGTAGGTTTAAGGGTTGGTTAAAGGGTCAACAGTGTACAGGGTCAATTTGATTCTAAGGGAACGTTTAATATGTGTATAGATATTGTTTTGATAAATTAACAAATATTTTCTTTTTAAAAAATGATTTGTGTTCTCCTGTTTATTTTTGATTCAAGGAATATCCTGTTTAATGATATGCTGTGAAGATAGTATAATAATGTGAGTGGCGAGGCAATTAAAACAGTTTGCCCAAAATTACAATCTGTTATGTATTAGCCAGCATTTAGCTAAACGTAACCAGCCCACCTTAACACAACGCTTAGTACTTTAGATAAAAGCTATGCCAGTAAAGATCACTAAAGATTCGGAAGTGTATAAACATTTACAAATGATGAATATTTTCAATTTTAGATTGGCTACTGCAAAAACATGAACCAATTATTAATAAATGATTAGTAAAGATGTGTGAATAGTGTAGATTCAGGTCTTTAGGGACACTTTTTGCCATTGAGATGACTGCTCATAAAGGTATTAATGATTAGTAAACATTTATAAACATTTGCAAATTATGAATAGTTTCCACTTTAGATTGGGTACTGCAAAAAAACATGAACAAATAATTAATAAATTATTTGTTAAGATGTGTAAATAGAGGTATACACAACAAACAAAGACCAACAAATGAAGATCATATGAACTGAAAGTTTACTGACATTTTTAAGCATTTCAATATACATTAAATAATCATATTTTAAACATTAGGTAATGTTCAATAAGTCCATTAGTAAACATTAACAAGAACATTATCTCATATTTCTAGCTATGTGAATATACATTAATGATTTGTTAAGCTTTATATAATGTTTGTTAATGATTTATAAATGAAAGTTATTATAAAGTGTTACCCAATTCATATAGATTTAATTAAATATTATAGAAAATATTTTATATTATAATTTATAAATATTATATTTAAGTGTGTAGAATCCTTCACACAAAGCCTGAGAAATTAGATCTAAAACTTGAGTTTGACATGACTATAACCGACAATTTAATGTTGCCAAGAAGAGCATCCACTTGTCTTGCCAGACAATGGCCGCACTGTAATGTCAGAAGCACATAAATATTTAATTTTTGAACGTTGTCTTACACTGCAGGTCTGAGATTGATGCCCAGATATAATAAAGGAAAAGAATAATAATAGAATTCGTTATAGTATACTGACTTTAAAACTGTGCTTCAGTAATTGGGAGGAGAGGGGGCTTTATTTTGGAAAGAATTCATAACATGCCACATAAACTCAAATTTAGGATCGTCAAGAAAAGGGGGCCTACATCCTTGTACTTATTAGCATTTCTGAAGTCTAATTGTAAACCCAGCTGTGTATTGTACAGTTTATGGTCATTAGGGTGCAGTTATACAAGTGGAAGAAAAAATGATTTTATTTGCTCATTGATGCAAACCATTACGTGTCCCACAGAAAGGGGGAGGCGGGCGCACACAGTCACGGTTTATCACAGCTCAAGTCGCCCTCGTTTACATTCTTATTGGGAGCCACTTCTCCTTGGTGACCCGTGGGGGCCCCCGCCAAGGTCCTCAATCCCTCCGTGTACCGACAGCGGGCGTGTAAACAGAGCTGATGCTTTCTGACAGATCCATTCAGAGCAAAGATGATGTATTCTCTCGCTCCTTTCTTTTTTTCACAAACCCCAATTCCCTGCCTCTCAAAACACACCTTTATTTTACAGAACAGGGAAGGAGGAGATTGTATTAAGATTAGCAGTGCTCTCCTTCTTCCCGAAATTATCTTTTTATTCTCTAATCTGCTCAAGGTTCAAAAGCAACGGGTTCAGCCATCAAAGGAAATCACCCCCTACCTGTATTCTTGTGCGGAGATGTGGTGACTTTGCACAGGGTTTTCATGAATTCCTGACATCCTGGTTGTAATTCCACTCTCAATCATCTTCTGGCAGATAAAATGCAAGTAAATGAGCAATGCGAAGCAGAGAATAAAAGGAATTTTAGAAATGTGCATTTGGTCCTGAGAAAGTGCAAATACACTTTTTCCAAACAAACAAACAAACAATCTGACATGAAATCACCACATCGCCACGTGAGAACACATTAATTTGCTAATATTAATAAAGTAGGAAATCACCAACAAAAACTTGAGACATAATAACTGAGCAAGAAAAGAAAAGAGATAAAAATGTAATTTTATCTATTACATTTTTGCAGTGTTGATTGTTGACAAAACTGAGATCACCAGACGTCATCAGTCACCGTTACCTGTCAGTCTGCTCGCGCGTCTCAATATTTAATATAGCGACGCCATATTGAATTTAACAGAAAACGTCTTAAAAATAGTCGAGAAACGTTTTGCAGTTGTCTTCAAAGCACCAGCTAATAAATAAAGTCATAGATTTACGTCACACATCGATGTTCATGCTGTATTATATGTCAGCCCGAAACAGGTGCGCTTATCTTGGCTTATTTAAAAATGACAATAATAAAAACATGAAATCTTACCTGTTAATGCCGAAGTTGTTCTGGGGTATAGAAAATCTTGGATAACGAGACCGAGGAAAGCTCTACTGTTGGTCGGGGCACTTGTTGTCCCGCAAGAAGAAAAAAACCGTTTTTAAATTTCCCTCGTCCGTGCGGTTCGCTCTGTACGGTCATGCGCACTATCTGCCACACGCAGCGCGAGCCGTGTCGAGGGGAGGAGGGGGGGGGGAGGAGGAGGAGGAGGAGGAGGTCTCGCGCTCTGACTGACAGCTGTTGCCTTGCCTCCACAATCACGTGAATTAACTGTCAGTGCGTCTCACCTACTGCTTTCCAATGTTTTTAGTCAATACTTCTCTTCTGCAAATAAGCCTTTTTCTCCGTGTTTTCTTTGTGCCGTCCACAGGTGCGCTTTTACAGGTCCGGTACAACTTCTTTTCCCCCAAAAAACAGAAATGAAAAAACTGAGAGTTCAGACAAAATCCTCTCTGTCTGCTGGAAGCAACGTTTTACACACTGTGGATTCCTATAAACTCGGGAAAAAGCGAATATAAGCTTCTATAAACCCGGAGACATGTAACAAGTTGAGCAGTGATTTCCATGTCCCCCTGTAGCCGTTGGCAACACAAAATAACAGATAATGTCGTTCACTTATTTTTAAATGGAAACATTATTTATACAGGTCTACAGAAAGACGCATCCTCTCCGTGCGGGTCTGTGAGCTATTCTGTCCCAGTAAGAGCAGTAGTTCAGGGTACTGCTCTTGATTTAACCGCCTTTGAAGCCGCGGCGTTTGGTTGCACTGCGGCGGGAAAAACGCGCTGAGTGGCGCGCGCTGGACTTGACAGATATCTCACAGATATGACAGGCTCGGCTCCGCAGTGACTTGAAGGCTCTCCTTTGAGTTTGAAATAAATATGAAAGACAGCAAATAATGATATTGACATGACACAAAGCGTGTTTGTTTTAAAACTGTCTACAGTCATTTATTTGGACACTTGAACTACGTGCACACATCTAATTATGCTTATAATTACAGGTATTATTATTGTGATTAATAATAGTAAGATTAACGTTTAATATTCGGATAGTGGATAGCGGAGAAAGGAATCCAGAATAAGTGCATAGCAACTACCAGAAAAGGGCACTTCCACCGTTCTTCATAATTGGATCATTTTCTGTTTTTCTTTAAACGCAACTAAAGGAAACTTTTTGAATTTTGAAATATAGGTTTCAAACCCTGTGGGAAGTGATCCGGTAATTGACTTGAACCACATGGGACACTACAGATGGTAAATCGCGAAGTCACAATGGTCACAATCAATGCGCGCTTGCAACGGACAAAAAGACGCTCCTGCAGAAGAGCGCTGGGTCCTAAAGCCCGTGTGTGCTTCTCTCAGGCTCAGCCACTGAACTGATGCACTATTTGCAACGTTTGTAATGTAATGGGAAAGATATTGTAAACATAGCCTACTGTATAAAAACCTGTCAGTTGGATTAAGTTACCTTGTCATACAAAGTCATTTGAGATTAAACAGGATGTTCCCAAACGTATCACACTTGGTTTATTTTTATTACTTATTTATTTTTCTTATTGTTTTTCGTTATGTATTACTGTTTTATGTTACCAGTCAAGTTGGTTAGTTAATGTTTATAGCATTGTTTTATTGTGTATTTGATGTCTGTTACCCTAATGGTGTTTTGCACTTTTGTCTATTTGTTCATTGGACATGGTTTAAAGAAAGGACCATTTTGAGAGTCATTATGTGGCCTTCTATTTTATGTGTGTTTATTTTGGGAAGCAAAGCAGATTTAGTGACTGAAATCGGTTATATTATCATTATTGCTTAAACAAAATGTTTCTACTTTTTAACTAGGCTTATATGTATGCATGCAACCTGACTTATGACTTTATATTATTTTTGTGGGTTGAAACTTTCTCAGCTCTTTAGGTTTAGAAGATTTCCTGTTTATATTGTTAATCAAAACTGTCATCTTGCATTTACCAGAAGCTTATTATTATTATCTTGTGACAAACAGGGGTATACAATTGTCAAACAGAAGTCACAACACTGTTTTACACTTCAGATTGAGTTATTTTTATTTTTTATATGGTTTTAACCAAATCACTTGTAGAGTGAGGTCATTCTTCGTCTGTTCTCACCTCTGTTGGTTCTTTCTGTTGCCTACTAATAAGAGACCCTGAGTGACCTTTTGGACTGCTGTCTCCCAGACTAAACCCAGGACAACACTGGACCACAGCAGAGGAAGCTTTGTCTCAAGATCTGTCTTTGATGGGTCAGAGGGGAATCTTAAAGAAGGTTTAGTGATCACATGGTCAACAGTAGTGTCCATTGATAAATGATTCGCAACAATGTTGGTTCTCCTGAGACAAATATGGTTGTGTAAGACGAAAGCATCTGAAAAATGTTAGCAAAAGGTTTTGCACCCAAAAATATGGCAGCTGCTTACCTATCTCCAGTCTCAGCTGTTCCAGCATCCCTCCACCTCCCCAATCTCCACCTTCATCTTGGGTACCTTGCCCTTTGTAATCATATCCTACATTTAAGTCTCTGTGGGGGTATATCAGAGCTCAAGTTGAAGCTGCTTCATCGAGCCCCTCTTCAGAGGACAGCAAGCCAAATAAGTTAAATGTCATTTCCTAAAGATTATATGGGCAAATTAACTCGTTAAACGACTTTATCATTTCCTATCAACTTTCATTGCATAGAGAGAAAAAAAACCTAAGACATTTTTCAAAATATCTTCTTTTGTGTTCCACAGAAGAAAGAAATTCATTTGGGTTTTGAATGACATGAGTAAATCATGACAGAAGATTTGTTTTTGGGTGAACTATCCCTTTAAGCCTGACATTTAAAATCTGTGTTTTTAGGTGAGTATCATATTTGATACATTATGCTTTTTGGTACATTATAGAGCTCATACTCAAGGAGAACATTTTAGACACACTCAGAATGAAATGCAAATCAATGAGCTCTTTATAACTGTTTAGCAGACTACTTACATAAAATGCATTATACAGTATATGCAATATATAATGGTGATTGAGAGATGTTCCTCAATATTTGATACTCACATTTTAACATATTTATTCTGACAATTATGTATGGATAATAAGTAAATTGAAGTTGCTTCAGTCCAGTAAGTATTTATCTTGAAAAATCACTAAATATTTCACAACAGAAAGACACATATACCAAGACCTGAAGGTGGATATTATAGTTATACTAAAAGGTGTTTTACTTGCTAAAAAAATATAAACTGGTAGTCAGATGACAGAGGGCATGTAGTAAGTAGGCTGTGTACGAGAAGTTTTTCAGGGACCTTAGAAATTGACATTTTAAATATGATACAGTAGGCTTTATATATAGGGCTAATCTACCCGAATAAGGGGAGGTGAGGAAAGACTGCAAAACACTTTAGGTACCTATAATATTGCAAAATTCAATGTTTGCTTGTGTTAAACATGTGATCAAGCTTTACAACCTAATTAATAATATTAATACAACTTAATCTGTATGGCAACATCATTGGCTAGCAAAAATGCAATAGAGTGCCTTGGCCTACATAGAAAACATTTGTAACTCTCAAATCGATTGACTGAGCCCCCTTGTGTTAGTGGTCACCTCCTATTCTTCTGTTTCTTTTCTGACCTTCAAAGTCCCAGTTCAAACACCATGTCTTGGGGGTCACCAATCAGGCCACCTCTTGACACTAGTCTTGACCTTTGGTCATATCAGCAGGTCATGGCTGGTCTAAATTCTGACAGGGAAAGTGAATGAAAGCTTTCTTCTCTCTGCTATTCATTCAACACCTCCAAAACAACTTGTGTTGTCCCAATTGGCTTATGTCAAAACGGTTGTCTTTTGGTTGATTTGTTTGAAGACCTGTGTGAAAAAGTATTTTAGGAACGCTCCCAATGGCAAGTGGAGAGTATCTATAAATTGAAAAGCCACTATTTTCATAGGTATGTCTAGAAGCTTTGATTGTATATTCATTTATTACCCAAAACGCAAATGAAAATCAAACCAATGAATAAAACCAAAGTATATGACAACTACTGTTATATAGAATGCAGAAAATATAGAGAATTTTTTTTCTCTAGCTCTTACTGCTCATCAAGAATCCCACAGTAAAAGAACCGATGAAACATTGCTAATACTGAGAAAAGTGCACATGAAAACGAGAGAGCGAGGTGGGATTTTCGGTGGGAACGCGGCAAAGCCGGTGTTATAATACACCCTTATTCTCTGCTTGGAATCTCTAATGGGAAAATCAAGTGCTGTGACTCCTGTATAATAGGATTTGCCGGGTCTCGTGCTGCATCAGGGCCCAGTGGGCAGCACAAAGCCTGTTAAGGCTGGACAAGCATTACTAGAAAGGGGGGTGTGGAGCAAAATGGGCCTGTGGTGTAAGGGGGTGAAGGTAGCCTTGACAACAGAGGTTGTGAATGTGACAACTTTCAATATGACTGTGGATAGATGTTTGTAGTCCTACCTTTACAGTGCAAGACTAGCTGTTTGCAATATGTACAGGACTATAAAGCCATTTAATGACAGAAAACAATTATTTTGAACAAGTTTAAAGTAATGTTCTGCGTTCAGTATAAGTTAAATGTATAGTTCACCCTTCTGCAGAACACAAAAGAAGATATTTTGAAGAATGTTGGTCACCAAACAGTTTTGGTGACCATATTGATTTCCATTCTATGGAAAAAAATACTGAGACTCAAAATATCTTCTTTTATATTCCACAGAAGGAAAAAAGTCAGTCATACAGTTTTGGAACAACATGAGGGTGAGTAAATGATAACAGAATTTTCATTTTTGGGTGAACTATCCTTTTAAACTGAATCAACAGCATTTGTGGCATAATGACTGATTACTAAAAAAAATCTCCACTTATCCCTCTTTTTCTTTAAAAATGCATAAATCTGGGTTACAGTGAGGCACTTACTTTGGAAGTGAGTGGGGCTGATGCATTATTGTTAATACTCACTGTTTCAATAGTAGAGACATAAACAACATGCATGTTAACATGATTTTAGTGTGAAAAATTCACATGTAATTTCTGTGTAAAGTTATATCCAATTTTACAATTATGTTGCCATGACAACAGAATGCAATAAACCCTAAAACAATGTTTAAACAGCTTTACAAATCAAATACTGCACAAGTTTTGACAGAATTATTATTTTAAGCATTTATATAAAATTAGCTAATGACTGAGCTTATCTGTATTGAAAGGTGAATATTCATTTAGTAAGGGTTAAGTTGATAAAAGCTGGAAACTGGCCTCACGTGTCACCTTGAAATTTGCAAGAGTGACAATGAACATCACATGCCTGTCAAGCATGACACAGTATATCTCACACACTTGAGATTCAAGGCAAGTGCTGTAGGAAACTCAATCTTTTCTGCTGGATTATTTGGGTCATTAGTGGAGCGAAAAGAGACACCAGTCAGTCGTCTCAAGCATGAGTCAAATAACAAGACAAAGGGAAAATAAGGTTGGGCTTCGTAGTCATCATTGTCTAAAACCTCTTCCAGTCTAGTCCATCCAAGAACCACGTGTAGTAATCATTCATAGGCCCAACTAAATTTCAGGACAAGCTGTGATTGAATGGCTAACATATGCTGGTTGAGTTCTGAGCCAGCTGGCTTCAAGTGGCCAAGAGCACAGAGGAGTGCCGTCAGCCCCGATGACAACTTTATTGAGTGTCTCTCTCTAACTCACTGATTGAATGCACGGTGGTTAATTAGCCATTAATCTATTTCCCTAATCAAAGATCAGAAACAGGAGCTGCACTGTTGTAAAATCTGGTTTTACCGTAGCAGCGGTAGAGGACTGGGGGAAGGGTTGATATCCACATTTTAGTCGGATTGTGTTTCTGTATCTTTGTGTTACACCCAGCACAGTGGTAGACACCTAGGTAAGCACTGAATAAGATCTCTGGTTCTCTGAACCCCCTCCTGACTGGGCCATGAATCATTAAATACCCAGGCCTTGCAACCAGAACATGGGTCATTTCTGCGAAGAGCACAGCAATTATAGATGGGTATCCTCTCCTTGTTTGAGCCACCTTCGTTTGAACTGCTCGCAAGCCTTGTTAGAAAAACTGAATGAACTTTTGATGAGTTTTTGGAGAAAACTTTTAATCAAGATTGTTTTTAGATCCACAGTGAAATTTTGGGGTGTTCCATGGCACATGTCGGGATGGTAGGATTTGCTTGGCTCTAGCTGGACGTGAAAGGACTATTTAGGACAGCGTTGGTCTGGATGCAAGTAGTTCTCATATTTTGATCGACAGCTGACCAAAGATGCAGGTATGACCTGTTTGCATGTATCTAGAGATATTTGAATGAGTGCACATTTATATTTTACTGAACATAAGTTCTAACTACAATATGTTTTACAATTATCCAGCAATGTTTTGCAGCAAAGAAAACAATAGCATAGAAATAATAGCAATGATGAAAAGCAAATATCAAAAGAAAGATCAAAAGAAGCAATATTTTCAGCATTGGCTAACTTTCACCATTAACATGCTCTTTTTAGTTTCTGATTCCTGTTTGCTTTTTTCTGCTACATTTGGTGGTGAAAGCTTCAGTGCAATAAATCACCCAGCTGATTAAACACAAGCAGTAAACCTGTCAAAACTTCAGGTTCCTTTACTCTGAGAAAGAGAGATGTAACTAAACCTCACCGTTCACTTTAGCAGAGTGCTATTGCCCATTTTGTCTAGTCTTTCCTATTCTTGGTCAGGCCTTCTGAGGAGTAGGATGTCTTTACCGTATCCCTTCTCTCCTTCCCTCCCTTTCTGAGTTGGTCGAGGTTATCCAAACTAAGCCGCAACCGACACTTTAGACCAGGCTGAAGGACCATCTCTTAATTAAAAGACAATAGCTTTTATACCAAAGAGGGAAGCTGATGCACTTGATGTGACAAAAGGGTGACCAGCCTTGTGACTTAAATGATTTGTGTCTCTATGGCTATTTTACTTTCTTTGGGAAAAGATTAGATCTTCCAACTAAAGAAATAGAAACTGATCTCTTGACTTTGTATTTACATTTCTTACAGGCTACACAATCATTAAAATATGGTTGACCTTAATAGTTTTGACTTAGATGTGACTGCTTACAGTATTTAATTTGGTTTAGAAATTGGCTGGGAAATATCTATGAAACCTTGAAGTTAATTACTTGAAGTAAACATTCTCATATTTAATTCTGGGGGGAAAAAATAATGTATTTATTTTTCCATGGGAACTCCAGTAGTGGTTAAAAAGCATCCCTAAATGCACCTCATGAAGTTAACTAATAGAAGCCCATTGTGCAGAGCTGGAATTTAGGCAAAGGGAACCAAAAACACAAGTTTTGATTAGTTTTCATTTTTGGTTGCTGCATAATTTTCATATTTTTATTTGTGTTACTTTTTTAATATAATAATAAGGAATGGGTGGGTGTGTCCAAACTTTTGACTGTGTATGTGACCAATACAGGTTCTTCAGACCTATGAGAGTAACATTTTGCTTTCATTTTGAGTCTCTCATTTGAGAAGAGGAACAGGCTTTTCCTGTGCCGATGTCCATGCGTCTTATCACACTGAAAGTGTCACACTATAAACATTAGCATCCTTTCTGTCCATTGTTCCTCATGTGACATTGAGTTCAGCTTGTTCCCATGTGGGGACAGAAACTAGAGAGGGGGAGTCTCCACAATAACGCTGAGATTGAGATTGGTTCTGACATCTCAAATGGGGGATCTTCAATGATATTGTTCACCTGCCCCTTTGGCTTAATGCAGGGTGAGAGGGGGAGGGGCATGTTTTGGTGTTGTCGGTGAGGACATGAAATAGTGCGAAGCATGAAGTGATGTGAGGTGGTGGGTGGTGATTCACAACTTGCATGCGGTGGGATGAAAATTTTATTGGCGGACAGGTGGACGAAAATCTCCCATCTGAGATATACGTCCCCCCTCCCGAAGCACCCTTGATTACGGTGTTCGTCTAACTGCGCCATTCTGAACAAGCCTCCATTGTGTGCCCCGAGGGCATGCTAAATGAGTGTCTCAGAGAGCAGCGGGACTCAGACCGTTACAACACAATTTAGTCTGTCTTGTTGTCTCAAGAAGGCCTCATTTCAGAAGCTCTCAGATCAGACAAATATAAGCAACCCCCTCCCTCCCTTCCTCTGTCCCTCCTTCCCTCCATATCTCCCTCTTTCTCTCTCCCTCTTCTGCTACTTTGCCCCCTCCCCCTCTACAACCAACTGGCCCACACCAGCCCAAATAGGCCAACTCTCGTCTATTGTCCTGGGACTGCCCAGTGTGAAATTCGGTGTGACATTAAATGTTTTCTAATGAATAAATTGTGAAAGGATATGCAGAGAGAATATGTGTAATGGAATGTAGACTGCATTTTAAAAGCTTCTTCATTGTCCATCGTCTTTGGAATTTACAGGACAAAAAAACTAGCCTCTTTCAGAGCTAATGAGGTTTATGGGGGTGAAAGGGGGGGCAGAGGATTTTGGGGGCTTCTAGTCGTTAGATTAGACTTAGTTTTTTTCTTTCTTTTCTGTTTCTTCTTCTAATTCACTATATGAAAGTCAAATATCCTGTGTTCTAAAAAATGGGAAGAGGACAAATTACAGCAAATATCTACCGCTGGTCCACTGGAAATCCTAAAATATCTTGCATGTAAAAATGCATAATTTTAAGGAATGGAGTAATGCATGCCTCGGAAGTTTCTTTCTTATATTGAGAAATATACTTCTCTGGTCTCTTTATTAATATACAATGGCAAACACTGAACTGAGGAAGTAACTGAAGCAAATTCTGATCCTTAGGGTTGAGGATTGTGGTTTTTGCAGAAAATTGCAAAATTTTTCGCTAAACCCCTTCCTGAGTTCCCAAGAAACCAAAGACTTCTATGTATTAACATCATAGACTGAAGAAACATGCACTCTTGGCTTTCATAAGTATCTCACAGAGCCAAGTTGGAAGATATGGCTGCCTGTATTTAAGGTGTACTGAATGCTATCTGATACGGTTGGTGGAATAAATCCAATCACAACATGCTATTTAAACAGGTTTCTTAGCGAAAGCAAAGCTGTCAGTCATAGGGACAGGAACATGGTCTACTCATTGCAGATGATATCTCATTACAAAAGCCTCTACAATAGAGAACAGCATTATAAAGTACTTAGTTAAACATCAGCAGGGGATTATGCGGTTGGATGATTGTGACTCAATCAGAGACCTTAGACCCCGATTTTCGGTTTCAATCTTAACATGATAGCAAGTCTATTAATGAAAGGATGAAAAGTCAATTGACAACTCAGTTTTACTCTTGATATTCATTGCTGAAAAAAAAAAAGCAGTATAAATAGCCAGTTCCATCTTATCCCTGTCTCACCCATAGCCAATATTTCTTTGGAAATGAGTCACTGATTATTTGATTGAAATTTATATTTAGACCTGTTTTACTGCTTAAAAAAACAAGCTTTTGATCCTTATGGCTGCAGAATGACACAGTCCTATAGACTTGGTCAGTGTAAACAAATTGCATTGGGTCATGGTCAGTGTTGTGCTTGTCTGATTGGCAGAAAGGAAAGGTTAAACTGGGTCATTTGGACTTGGAGGGAGCCTTGATTGCCAGAGACCGAGTTGGCATCCAGGACTTTGTGCTTCTTGATGCCCACAACAGTGAGACAGCCTTCCTGGACAATCTGAAGAAGCGTTTCACAGAGGATTTGATATATGTGAGTGAGATATCAAAAACAAAGGTTAATTTGCTTTTTACATATTCACTGTGATTAAGTTAATGTCAAACGTCTCTATACTCTCAGACTTACATAGGTACATTGCTGATATCTGTAAACCCATACAAAGAGCTGGACATCTACACCAAGAAACAAATGGACCTCTACATGGGAGTGAACTTCTTTGAGCTGCCCCCTCATATGTAAGTGTTACCTTACCTTCATTGCCAAACCAGTAAATTAGACATTTGCAAAGAAAATAGAAAAAAAAAATTTGTCCTTCTCAGATATGCATTAGCAGATAATGTCTACCACACCATGCTATCAGAAGCCAACAACAACTTTATTTTGATATCTGGGGAGAGTGGAGCGGGCAAAACTGAGGCCTCCAAGAAGATCTTGCAGTACTATGCAGTCAGCTGCCCTAGTTCCACCTTAATGGACACTGTGAGAGACCGCATGCTCATGTCCAACCCTGTACTAGAGGTCAGTTCAACAATAATATTCTCAGCATGTGTCTGACCATTCACTACGCATGCTTTACATTCATTACATGTGCATTTAGGCATTTGGAAATGCAAAAACGATGAAAAATGACAACTCCAGCCGTTTTGGGAAATATATGGACATCCAGTTTGATTGCCAGGTATTGACAAATACCTTACTAACTTCCTCACATTAAAGAATATAACACGTTAAAGAAAGTTCACGCTTGTTTAATGCATAGGGAGATTGCTGTTGGTGGCCACATCCTCAGCTATCTGCTGGAAAAGTCTAGAGTGGTTCACCAAAACCACGGTGAGAGAAACTTTCATATTTTCTACCAGCTGGTGGAGGGAGGAGAGGAAGACCTACTGAGGCACCTGGGCTTGGAGAAGGACACTAAACATTATAGTTATTTAGTGCAGGTATGACTTCTATTTTTAAATCTGGTGTGCAAAATAAGTAGAAGACAGTTGTGAAATCTAAGTAGAATCAGACTCTCCAGTGTTTTTATAAATATTTTTTTTGTCTTAACAGGGAGAATGTTCCAATGTAAGCTCCATTAATGACAAAGATGACTGGAAAACTGTTAAAAATGCATTATCGGTCATTGACTTTGATGCTAATGACATTGAGGTAAGGAGAGGAGCAATTTTTGTATATAAATGATCTGATGTACAAGTATAAAGAAAGCTGCCACCTTTGATCATAAACAGATACATTTTGTCTTTAATATCCCAGCACCTCTTTGGGATTATAGCTAGTGTGCTTCATCTGGGGAACGTGCACTTTGATGGAGACACTAAAGGTTATGCTACTCTAAACACTAATGCAGCACTGCGCTGGGTATCCAAGGTCAGTTGATTAGAGTACATACTATATAACATGATAAGGGTGTTATCTTTATTAGATTAATATATATATATCTTCTATATATATTAATACAGGTAAATACGGTACAATGAAAAATCTAAGTGATTACATATCTGAGTAACATTGCTCTTTTGTGTTGATATTCAGCTGTTAGAGATCCATGTACAGGTCCTTCATGAAGCTCTGACATTCAGGAAGATTGAAGCCAAATCAGAAGAGGTAAAATACAAATTTGTAATGTAATGTTGTACTGTCTTTTTATCCAAAATGATTCTTGAAGCAGGTGACAACTGTCTTTCTGGCCTCCAGGTTCTGAGTCCATTTACTGTTGATCATGCTATCTATGCCAGAGATGCCCTGGCCAAAGCCATATATGGCCGTGCCTTCACATGGCTGGTCAACAGGATCAATGAGTCTCTGGAAAATAGAGTAAGAGGACAACAGAAAAATATTTCAGATAGTTACCATTTGTGGCCACTGTTTGGTTACATTGTAAATCTCCCGGTATTAATTAATTTGAAAGCTGCTGGATGCAGTTTGTTCCATTGCAAAGAAATGGAAATATTGTTGCTTTTACAGTAACTAAATTCTACCAGATGGATTTGAAGAAACTATCATGGAAACCTAAATGACTTACTGACTTTCTTCATTCTTCATTCTTTGTTTAAAGGATTCTAAGAGGAAGACAGTCATCGGATTGTTAGACATCTATGGATTTGAGGTATTCTCTGTTACCGGTCTTGTTGTTGACTAAATGAGACGACAGACAGATACTGTATATATCTTCTATCTCTATAAAGATAGATAGATAGAAGAGATCATTTGCGCGTGCCTGATTCTTATTGATTTTGGTGTTTTATGTGTGCTTAGCTTTGAGCAGTTTTGCATTAACTACTGCAATGAGAAGCTACAGCAGCTCTTCATCAGTTGACACTGAAGGCTGAACAGGAAGAATATGAAGCAGAAGGAATTGGGGTGAGTAAGAGCAAATCAATCATTCATCATTCAAGCATCGTCATCGAATGATATGCTGCACTTGAATAAGAGAATAAGGGCATTTTTCTCTCACTGTGTTTCAGTGGGAGCCGGTGCAGTCGTATCACACAACTGTCAAATAATTCGGTGATCTGGTGGAAGAGAAGCACAGAGGAATCATCTCTGTGTTGGTATGGAATAATAAGTACAATGTCTTTACACACTGAAGAGACATACTGTAGATAGATATAATTCTCTGGCACTTTTTGAGTGTTTTGGTATTTCTGGCACTTTTTGTGTCTTTTGGTATTTCAGGATGAGGAGTGTATGAGGCCGGGTGATGCCACAGATCTCACTTTTCTTGATAAACTTGAAGAGAAAATGGGCAATCATCCCCACTTTGTAACGTGAGTTTGGGTTTGATCATCATGATGTGGCACTAAACAAGAGTTCTTCTTCTTTAAGTATCTTTGACTGGATTCAGTACTGCTAGAAACTGTCAGCAGTTTGATTCTTCACTACAAGCCTCTGATGGTGAAGAATCAGTCAGACCTTGTTGTATTTGAAACTGAAGCATTCACCCCCTGGCTTGGCCACATTGTCTCTCTTAAGCCTTGTATTGACTGACACCCTGATGAAAGTGCTCAGCAGTCTGAGAGAGAGAGAGATAGTGATGTTGTGTTGCTCACTCTTTATCCAGGTCAAATACAAATTAAGTTCCTGAATTACTGATTGAGTGCCAAGAACCTCCATGTTATTATACTTCACTAACAGACCATAGCACTAGCAATGTCAAGGTTGAAGGATTCCCAGAAAACATGCATCCAAAAATGTATGTGCTTAATTACATAGTGCAATTTTTTTTTATCAGTACAGATAATAAATATACAAACACAAATTATTATTGTAATGGATGTGGATTTTAAGCATCATAAGTAAATTTTATACATTGTTTAACATGGAGTGCCTGCTATATTTCTCTATCCAAGGGAAACTTGGATAGAATGAAAAGACTTCTGCTCTTCATTCAGACATTTTTAGTGACTTGTTTTTATTGTGGTCTAATGAGAGCCCTTTCCTTTACTCCTCTATGAACTGAAGGCATAAACTGGCTAATAAAAAGACCCGAAAGTCTCTGGAGAGAGGAGATTTCCGTCTTCTTCATTATGCAGGGGAGGTGACCTACTGCGTTGTGGGTAAGAGAAGACGCACAAAAACACATTTCAGATGTCAGTAAACCTCGGAAACATGTTTTCTGGCTTTCACAACCTTTTATTTTTTATGATCTATTCTTTTTCAATAGGATTCATTGACAAAAACAATGATCTTTTGTACAAGAACATCAAAGACGTAAGTGCACTGGGTGTACAATAAAGGATAATGCTGGTCAGGGTGGATGAAAGGAAATTGGCTCATAAAAGCCACTTAATTATTTCCTTTCCATTATTTTTGGTCCTACAAGAGTTAATGGTAGTAAATGTGTACACGCATGTGTGTTTCTTATATATCTGCATGTCTGTGTGTGTGTAACCAACAGGTGATACGCCTGTCAAAGAACCCGATAATACAGCAGTGCTTTCCAGCCACTGAGGGAGACAGTAGGAGAAGACCTGAGACAGTGAGTCCATTGCTGTGTTAAAATACTGAAATATTCAATTACAGTACAGAAAGTTGTTTTCATAAGCTAGTAGTTTTTTTAGTTGCACACATTGTGTTGTGGGTAGTGCCACCACTAATAATCTAGATAAATAATGTAAAATAAAATAAAAAGAGCAGTGCTGTAATGCACTGTATATGCAATGCTCTTGACTTTCCATTGTTATGACATATGAAACCAGAAGTAATTTTTAATTTAAAGATTTTTAATTGACTTGTTATTTGATTGTACTGGCATTTGGATGCCAAAAAGACACAAAATAAATAAATGTTTGTTTGTTTTTTTTAATTTCCAAACTATGCCGTTTATCACAGCATAATGTGAAATGTTTACTAAATTAATTAATCAATCAATAAATAAATAAATCAATCAATCAATTAATTAATTGATACTGAAAATTTTGTATGTGATCAAGGAATTATTTCCATACTTCCAATACACACAGTATTTATACAATTTATTTCTATGAAATACTGAATCAGTACGTTTGGCCTACTATTGCTATGTTAAATCAAGATGACTGAAACAAACAAATGAAATATCCATTAAAATAAAATAAAATAAACTGCTTTTTGACAACTCACATGATATCTAAATATACAATCTCCTTTAATCTGAATTGTGAAATTAAATCTTTAGGTGGCCACTCAGTTTAAGAACAGTCTTCTGCGGCTGACGGAGATTCTGACAGCTAAAGAAGCGTGGTATGTGCGCTGCCTCAAGTCCAATGACAATAAACAACCAGGTGAGAAACTTGAGTATGTGAATGCTAATGTTACAAGTATAATTATTCAGAGAATAAGTCAAGTCAAGTCACCTTTATTTATATAGCGCTTTTAACAATACAGATTGGGTCAAAGCAACTGAACAGCATTAATTAAAAAAATAGTGTGTCAATGCAAAAGGACAATAGTAAACACTCATTTTTCAGTTAAAGGCAGTTCATTATTGAATTCAGTTATGTCATCATTCAGCTCAGTTCAGTTTAAATAGTATCGGTGCAATCAAGTCGATGCTGGAAATTAAGTGTCCCCAATTAAGCAAGCCAGAGGCAACAGCGGCAAGGAACCAAAACTGCATCTGTGACAGAATGGAGAAAAAACCTTGGGAGAAACCAGGCTCAGTTGGGGGGCCAGTTCTCCTCCGGCCAGATGAACCAGCAGGTTGATCCATGCTGCAGCGAAGTTAGATTGTGCAGATGACTCATCTGGTTCCGTGGTCTTGTCTAGGAGACAAGGCCGTCTAGGAGACAAGGTCTTCACTGGGGATCTGTCTCTGGGGCTCATAGTTGTCCTGGTCTCCACTGAAATTCAGGGCTGTAGAGGTTGTCTCTAGGTCCAACATCTGGGCTGGATACGGAATGGTCGGTGGCAGACGGTGATGACTCGCTCCGATAAGAAAGAATCCAGGACCAATTTAGAGAGATGCCTTTTCTTCCGATGTAACAAGTACATTGTATGTTATTGGAAGTGTTCCAGTTCAGGTTGACTAATTAATGAAACCTAACAACCCTAACTTTAAAGGAGTGGAGTAAGAAAATATGTAAGTGGTTAGTGTAAGGCAGGTTAAAGAGATGGGTCTTTAAGCTAGATTTAAACTGACAGAGTGTGTCTGCCTCCCGAACAGTGTTAGGTAGATTAATCCTGAGTTTGGGCGCTAAATAGGAAAAGGATCTGCCGCCCGCAGTTGATTTTGATATTCTAGGTATTATCAAATTGCCAGAGTTTAGAGATCGCAGTGGACGTGAAGGACTGTAATACGATAAGAGCTTGCTCAAGTACTGAGGTGCTAAACCATTCAGGGCTTTATAAGTAATTAGCAGGATTTTAAAATCTATACAGAGTTTAATAGGGAGCCAGTGCAGTGTTGACAGAAGCACATATTTGTTTATTTTTGTGTGCAAATTGATTTTTTAATTCTGGTAAAGTAGAAATATGTTTTTTTACTCTGTTTATTCTCTCTTTTCATCACAGGCAAGTTTGATGAAGTTTTGGTTAGGCACCAGGTGAAATATCTGGGGTTAATGGAGCATCTGAGGGTCAGACGAGCTGGATTTGCATATCGACGTAGATATGAGGTTTTTCTCAAGAGGTATACTGGCATTTAATACCATCACTTACTCAGATGTGAAAGCTGTTAACTTTTAAATACACTTCATAGACTCAAAATGCTCATCAAATGCAACATTTCTAAGGTATAAAGCTCTTTGTCCTGCCACTTGGCCCCACTGGAAAGGTGTACCTGCAGATGGGGTAGAAAAACTTGTGCAACATCTGGGCTACCAGCCTGATGAGTATAAAATGGGCAAGTGAGTGGTTTCAGGCTTACAACTTCACAATTTAATACTGAAAAATTAGCATCTGTTTTCTCACCACACGAACCTGAACTACTCTTCATATTCTGTCATATTCAAAGGACAAAGATATTCATACGATATGCCAGGACACTTTTTGCCACAGAGGATGCCTTTGAAATGTGCAAACATGAACTGGGTAAGCAAAAAAGAACTCAAAAGAGACATTTTAAATTTCTTTCTTGTATTGTAAGCATGTGTTAATGTTGCTTTTACAGCTTCAAGAATACAGGCCAAATACAAAGGTTACAGAGCCAAAGGAGAGTTTCGAAAACAGAAAGAGGCTGGTAAATAACAGTATTTATTGATTCAATATTTTCTTATAACCGATATTTATGTTATATTACATAATACTATGACACTTCATTGCAACACAAAGTATATTTATTATAGCATACATATATGTGCTATTTGCATCTTTTTTTTTTTTGATTTTGACAACATTTAGCTACAAAAATTGAGACGTGTTGGAGAGGAGTGCAGGCACGCAAAGAGAGCTTGACGATCTCCGTCTAGCCAGCCTGGGCTGTATAGTAAAACATAACCGTTCCAGTCGAGTGTTATGTTTACCATGTATCATTTTAGCTTTTCTTTTGGCTAAATATAATACATTTTTATTTCCCGGTGTGTACCCCTGTAATTGACTCAAGGGATAGTTCACCCCAAAACGAAAATTTTGTCATCATTTACTCACCTTTTATTTTGGGGTGAACTATCCTTTTAAGGGATGAGATGGCATTCCCTTTATGACATGATTTTTATCCATGCAGGTTTATTAAGGGTTACATCACACGACGTGAGGCAAAAACTACTGACAACTCTGAATACCTGGCATTCGTTCGACAGAGCTACCTAAATAGACTAAAAAACAACTTACCAACGACTGTCCTGGACAAGACCACATGGCTGACACCTCCCCCAGTCATGACAGAGGTATTCAGAAATGCTGAGGTATTCAACAGTGGCCCCAAAATGTTTGAACACTTACGGCAAGGCAAATTTATTTATATAGCACATTTCATACACAATGGGTTCTACGTTGGTGTACAGTAAAAAAATCATACAATGTTCGTCATAAAAGAATACATAAAAAAATGAAAAGCAATAAAAAAACAATACAAAAATAAAAAAGGTAAAACAAAAATAACATTTATGAAATTGATCAATTAAAATAAGATCTATATTAAAAGGAGGAGGCATACGTAAAAACATAAAAAGAGAGAAATAAAAAAAATGCAGTGCGATCAGTTCAACGCAGTGCAGAAACAATGCTCAACCAGGGAGTGCACAGCTAAACAGATGCTCTAAGCCTAAAGTACTTCAGCCACACTTAATTGTATGAATTTCATTGCATTAAAAGTGGCGTCAAAACAATTGCCGCTTAACCTTATCTTCAATTTTGAAGGGCCTAATTGTCCGTATACTTTGTGAGGCCACTGTATGCGTTGCAAACGTTCATGTGCAATATTATTTTAAATTAGGAATGTCTTTGATGCTGTTGTATTTGTAGACCTCAGAGATTCTGCGACAGCTGCACACACGGATGATGGTGAGGAAGTATGTGCGGGGAATTACGCCACAAAAAAAAGCACAGGTCACTATCACTGTTGTCACATGCTTTTGTGTCTTAAAATACAGTTTCAGCTCATTTCGCCATTTTTACATTTTGGCTGATAATGACAATGAAGACTGAATGCTATGTCTTTTCACAGCTGCAACAAAAAGTTGTAACCAGTAGCATCTTTAAGGGAAAGAAGGACAGCTACCCCTCGAGTGTTGCTGTTCCTTTTGTGGACACTAGAATCAGTCAGTACAGTTGACAAAAACAGCAATTAGTTTTGCACAGATCCTTTTGTATGTCTTATGCACTTCCTTTCATTCACCAGATGAACAAGACATCAATATGAGGGTTCTTCAGACTATACGACATGAACGTATCAAGGTAATAAGAATCTTTCTAATGGACGAGGCCCAATTGCCAGTCATGCATAATAGAAAAAGAGCCTGTTTTTCAATGTCACCTAAACACACTTTCTCTCTCTGCAGTACAGCGTTCCTGTGGTGAAGTATGACAGAAATGGATTTAAACCCAGACCAAGGCAACTTATTCTCACTCAGGCTGCTGTATACCTGGTAGAAGAAGCTAAGATCAAGCAGAGAGTAGACTATGTTTCTCTAAAAGGTGGGTCTCAAGGGGTAGATATGTGTAGTCACTCAGTGACGTAAAAGAACATTACAGCACTTTTAAAGATCTTTTAAAAGATCTCGTCGTTCATCCGCGCATTTTCATTCCCCTTGTAGCATTCATCAAGATGATCACGTGGAGTAGCTCAAAGGTACAACTTTGTACCATATTTACACCTAAAGGGGCTATAAGTCAGCTCTTAAGGACTACAAGTACTCGACGGTTACATATTGCCACTTAGAGGTAGGTATGATAGAAAGGTGTACTTTTGAGGGCATGTTGTACCCCTATTTCTATTTATGTCCAACAATTGTCCCCATACTGCCCCACCCGAACAATACAACGTTTCCCTTTGAAGACACTATTGGGGGTCAGTAAGATTTTTTAATGTTTTTGAAAGAAGTTACTTAAGCTCAACAAGGCTGCAATATTCGATTAAAATACAGAAAAATGTACTATTACTTTTTTAACGAATACCTACAATATACTCCAAAAACCCATTTATTAAATCACTAAATTAATAAAGCTGAATTTTTAGCAGCCCTTTCTACAGTCGCTTAGTGTCACATGATCCTTCTAGAAATCATCTAAAGAATTCGGATCTGGTGCTCAGGCAACATTCCTATTATTTTTATTAAAACAGTTGAGAAAACCTTGGTCCTGCTTACTATTTTTGCTCCATTTTTAGGGTCCGTGATGCAGCGAGTTCAAAAGACCGCAGCTGCAATAGAATCTTGTGCACATCACGTGTATTTACCTGCCATTTTGATCAATTAGAGGCCTCCTTGTAAACAGAACTCTTTATTCTTTAATAAACTTTTACTAGCAAAGACCTCAACTGTAAATGAAGTGTTGGAGTGTTTATTGTAAAATTATGCAAACCAGAGCAAACGGGTCCACAGTGACCATTTTCTGTGTACAAGCGGGCTTCGTAGTAATCTGGATGATATGTCCATGATCCCCCCGTTGCTGAATGATCCCAAAACAGCTAGGTGAGCACAACTAGGCTTCACGCTAGTAACAGTAAGTATCTATGTCCATGGCGATGGCCTGTATGTAATCTCTAAATATTGCACAATACAATGTACACAAATAATACATCCATTTACAGTACAAAGCCATAGTTTCTTTTATCCAGCGGGGGACTGTCCTTTCCAGTGTGACCACTGTTGAAGCTCTTGCACCAAACATGGCGGTTTCGTATGATTGCCAAACCCTACAGCGCGAAACATAAGGTTGTTCTAGGGCCGGTACCCCAAGGCTCAACCATCACTAGTTCCCAGGTTTCCAATTGTTCATTGGCAAGTTAACTTTGCTCTCTACCCCAGCCTAAAGTTTGCGATCCAGACAGCCAGGAGGGCGGTGGGGACTTAAGTATGGCCACGAGCTCATGATTATACAGGCAAAACTGGACATTGCTGGTCGCGCAGTGAGGATTTCGTATTCTGTTGATTGAACTTATTGCTCCAGTACTCACGACTCTTTCCTATCAAAGGTGGCTACTGCGGATAAAGTCTCCCCGTGCTCCAAGGAGGTCACACAGTCTGCTGTATTTTCATGAGGGAAGCCGATGGACGATGATATCTTCCTTCATCAGCCATCCCAACTGTGACGCCATCCTCCACCAGCCCCCCGCTTCATCTATGGAGCTGTGAACGCCGCCTGTGCCGCCCCACTGGCCGTCCCGGCTACATCGGTATTCATAAAAGCCATCATCTCTTGTTCTCCTCCTGGTGCGCAAGGTTCCCGTTGTTCCTGCTCACCTTCCTGCCATTGACCTCTTATTTGGTCATGTCTATGCTTTCGCTGAGAGCCTCTCTTTCTATATGTTTATACCCCCACCTGCGGACAACCAGCCCTAACATCAGCTAGCACATGCGCCGTTTGATCCTCCCCCCTTTCGCCCTCTTCTTGTTCTTGTTATACCGTGTTCTTACCTATTTGTCTGTTTACCCCTCCTCTTGCTCCCATTTCACTCTGCCCCGCCTCCTCGCCAACTCGCCTCCACCCATCGTTACACCGCCTCTTCCCCAGCCCCCCTCTCCTCCCAATTCCTTTTTCCCCCACCCTAACAACCGGCCCCTCAACCCCCTCCCTCCATCCCTATCCCTCCATCACCAACACCTAGCCTAGCACCACCACTACACCCCCCCCCACATATCCTCCCGAATCGCACCGAACCGGCCCCACCGACAACCAGACTCCCCACCCGAATAAGACAACCCCAGTCCCAAACAAAGACAACAGACACAATGTCAAAACTTACACACTTGGTGTCCATTTCTCAATTAGCGATATAAGTTACATCCGAACGCTTCTGACTACATCTCAGTTTCTTTACTTGTATGCGATCACTTACAAAACCCAGAAGCGTAATTAACTTGATGGAATTTAATACAGTGCAGTGGAAAGGTATTTAATAGCATAATCTTTTTTAGTGATTGTAGTGAAAGTTCACAAATTACTGGGTTTGATTATCTAAAACAGTGGTTCCCAACCCTGGTCCTGGGGGCACCCCAACACTGCACATTTTGCATGTCTCCTTAAATGAACACACCTGATTCAGGTCATCAGCTCATTAGTAGAGACTCCAAGACCTGAAATTGGTGTGTCAGAGAAAGGAAATATGCAAAATGTGCAGTGTTGGGGTGCCTCAAGGACCAGGGTTGGGAACCACTGATCTAAAAGTGCCTCCTGTTTGAGTGAAAACACCATAACACTATACTGCCCTCTATTGGCCAAACTCATACAGACCTCTCAAAAAAAAATCCAGCACATACAATCAAGTGACAGCTTGCGTAAATATTTTTGCACAAGCGTAATAAAATGAAAATTGACAGATTAATAATTTGTATGACACTTCTCTAATGACTGTAAAAATAGGGGAGTTATGGATTGAATGCTTCTCATAAGTCAATAATAATATCCTCCTTCACTGAATTCACTGATCACTCGACTGTTAAACCACACCGACACTTTCACTTAAATCTCAAATCAAATCTCAATAAGACACACTATCAGCACTGTGAAATCCTGGCTCCAACACTTCAGTTCAAAGCAAATATAATAAACAAGAAAAGAGGGATAAACTAAACTCAAAAGCCACAAAAATCCAATGTCTATCACACAATACACAACAAAAAATCTCTCAAAACAGAACAGTATTAACCTATAAGGCACCAGGAACCCTACAGTCTTCACTCAAACAACAACAAAAAAAGTGGTAAATAATATCAACTACAAAAATACTACGGCTGACAACCAAATCTGGAAAATATCAATTCGCTGCAAAACTACAATTAAATGACAGTTTAGCTGATCGACTTGATATATTCATTAGAATTTGCTTTATGATTAGCAAATAGGGCAAAATGTTCATAAAACTAACCATCCGTTGTGCACTTCGGTTCACATTTACACCATCATAGTATCTTTTTAGTGAGGTCCTCAAAAGTGCACAACTGAGGTTTGAGGTCAATGCTGCATTGCCCTATATGCTATATTCATATAACATTATCAATACTAGCAATTCTGTGAGTATTCGATTCTCTTTAAAGAAGCAGACACGGGATAAACGTAACTGACGTGTCTGTGTGCAAATAGAGTGGTGTAACTGAAGCGCTGGTAGGTAGTTGTTAAGGCACTGAAAAGAGGAGAAACTGTAGAGTCACTGGTGGTGGTGAGTGCGGTCATCAGGGCGCTTGATATGGATCCTCCGCACTCTTTCAATGCGCTCCCTCTCTTCATCCTCATCGATGTGGTGGGAACGACCTGCAGCGCCACCTGTGGCCTCCAGCAGTGCATTGTCAGGTCCGCGGCCATCTTGAGACTCATAGAGCAAGATGTTGAGGGTCTCTTCATAGATGCGAGCCTCTGGGAACTCAACCTGTGATGGGAGGAAATAAAAAAAGTGTGTGATATAAACTTATCAGAAGCATTTAGGACAAGCTTTTAGGACAAAGAACTGCCATCTACAAGATAACTCTGCTTTGGGGTTTCTGCATGTTTTGTAACGGTCAATTTGAGACTTTAAGACCAAGACAAAAAATGTAATGAATAAATTGAAGGGAACAGAACAATACATCAATATCTAAATATAAAATCCTGGGGGCACTTCATAAGTTGTATTACTTATTATAGTAATTTATTACTAAGTTTCAATACTGCCAAGTTTGATAATATAACTTTTGACAGAAATACATTACTTTTAATTTATTTTACATAAAAACCCTTTACTCTACCTTATGATAACATTGCAAAAAAGCAATAATTTCCAATGCAAATGTCTAAAGTTTTTTAAATCAAGATACATTTACTTGAGAATCATAACATAACATAAGCGGTCTTCTTTTAATCTTAACCTCACTTAAATTTCTTATTATGTATAAACCCATTAGATATTTGAATTGAAAAAAAAAAATACTGAGGTATAGATTTAGTTTTTGCAGTGCATGCAACATTTAATACTGTGACTAAGACTTTCTGCTTAATTTGTAAAAGGGCAAATTAATATCTTTTAAGACCCGCAGAAACCCAGAAATAAGAGATTTCATGTTTCGAAAAAAAATAGAAGATGCTAGACTGTATAAAAATATGCTAGACTGTATTGATTTTAACCATGTGACAGACAGGTCACCCTTTACCTTTGTCTGCTTCTTCTCAGTAGCATAGACTATTGATGTGCAGCACACCTCTGCAATCTTCCTGCCCTGGCCGTAAAAGGACCAGCAACAAATCTCATCACCAATCACATCCTTGATAAAGAGCACTCGGCCATTGAACCTCAGAGACAGCTTGTCAAACAGCTCAATGTTCTTCAACATATTGTCATCAGAGTTGCTACAAAGAGAAATAGCAAATTGATCAGGTAAAAGCTCAACAGTAAGCTTCCCAATAACTCATACCTTATAAGCAAATGAAACATTTACCTTGTATATGAATATTTATTGTTGCTCCTGTTGTACAGCAGTTTGACTGTAGGCTGCAAATAAACAGAAATACAAGTCAAGGTTCTGTTCTCAGTGAAACAATATTGTATTTCTTTGAAATTGACATGATAAAGCATTTGTACCTTATTAGCAGTGGCAATGAGCCTCTGTTCCTCCTTAGATGATGTCACCAGTGGAACTTTACAGAATGGTTCGTATGCATCTTTGTTCTGAAAACATTTGCAAATCAGAAATGTAGAATGCAAGTCTAAATTCAAATATATATATATTTTTTCTTAAACATAATATGCTTAATTAAAGGGATAACCAAAAATGGAAATTCTGTCATAATTCTCCACCCCCCCTCCCCTCATCTCATGATGTTCCAAAATCATAAAACTTTTGTTCTGCTTCAGTACACAAATTAAGTTACATCAAAAATGTGACGCTTCAAAAAGTTTAAAAAAGAATTAGGCGGTTTAATCCAAGTCTTCTGAAAAGACACAATCACTTTATATATGATGAACATTTAATTTAGACTTTTATTCACATATAAACACATACATTAAGAACATCAAAAATGGTAAATGAAAGCTCAAATGTGCTTGCTTGATGCACAGAAACCAACGAGGTTCATTCTCATGCGTCACACAAGTACATTCGAGCTTCTGCAAGAACCAGTGAGGTTTGTACTTGTGCATAATGCACATACAGTTGAGCTTCTGCTTATCATATCTGGTGTGCTCTATATATGCGTGTTGATCAGTTTTTATACGTGAATAAATGAAATTGATTCTCTTAGCCAGTGATATGATATTTGATGATTCGATGATATCAATATATTGATATTATTACGCTATAATATTTTTAGGCATATTTAAGCCTATTGTACACAACCATTTACATTTTCATTAACGCACAAATGCAACCAAAATACAATACAAACATTTATAACTGAACTCTCTGAAAATTGCAAATCCTGTATCCCAGTTGGGACATCCACAACAATAAAAATACACTTTAGTTTTTTAAATAATATATAGAAAAATATTTAAAGTGCCCCTATTATGCCATTTAAGGTTCCTAATATTGTTTTGGGAGTCTCCTACAATATGTTTACATGCATGCAAGGTCAAAAAACTTTTTCGTTTTCTCAAAATATGCATTTAATTTCACCTCATTTTCCAACTATTCTCAAATGATTAGTTCGAGGCAGTTCTGAGATTCAGTCTCTCTAAACCCCTCCTTTCTGTGAGCCTAGTCTGTTGTAACTGGTCTACCGCGTTCAGCACGTGTCGAAAACGATACGCCCACTGCCATAGTTCCATGTTTTGAACACTGGATAGAAAATATAAACATCTATTATTTATCATATATAAATTTAAATTAAAAAAAAAATTTAAGTTGTTAAAACTTGCAAAATATTTGATGACTGCTCTATGACAATTATATATTTTTATAAAAGTCAGACAAGTCTAGTATATTTTCTGGTATATCTCTAATGTATAATTTAAAGGGGTCATATGATGCGATTTAAATTTTACCTTTCTCTTTCTCCTTTGGAGTGTTACAAGCTCTTGGTGCATAAAGAAGATCTGTAAAGTGGCAAAGACCAAAGTCTCAAATCCAAAGAGATATTCTTTACAAAATTTAAGAGTCAACCACACCTACCTAAAAACGGCTCGTTCTAACACGCCCCACATGTCTACATCACGATGTGGGACTAAAGAAAAATATTTGCATAATGCGCCCAAATGTTCACGCAAAGAAAGAAGGCGTAACTTTTATTCTCGCTGTAGTTTTGGTGCTGCCGCCATGTCGTGAAGGCGCTGTGTTTCGTTGTGAAAACGAAACTACTTTGATTGACCTTCCAAAAGAGGACGATATCCACTCCGTCATGCCTAGAGCTGATCTGTGCTGTGGGAATACATCAACTTAGTGCTGTGTATCGCCGGATCGGCTTTCACCGTGGACGAAGCGGAGTCCAGCCTTGGGTCGTCACATGTGGTTGCCGCAAGGCCTCTGAACGCTCCTTCGTCGAATCCGCCGGCCGTGACGTTCTCAAGCCCGCCCGCCACCGCTCACTCTAGGCCGCCGTGGGGTTTCGTTGTGAATGTGAAACTACTTTGTTTGGCTTTCCAAATATGGACACGACTAGAAATCAGTGGTTAAGTTGTATTTACAACACTGTTCCAAAACACTTCAACCCAAACATTCAGATGTGTGCAGCACATTTTATGGAGGACTGTTTCCTGATCCTGGGAGAGTAGACTACAATGCCGGCTGTTCTGATTCACAGACTGTAAGTACGTTTTTCATTTAAAGGATTTGCCACTGACGATTCAAACGCGAGTTTTGAGCAGTGTAGAGTAGCGCTTGTTGTTTGTCAATTTCTCCGATCACAAATGCAGACATGGTTTTATGTTTACACAGCGCGATACACACAACGTGTTAAAAGACAGTATGAGTCATTATAATCAGTAGTTATGTCCCCTCTGGATGCAACAAATGCCTCTTTTGTAATTGGTTTTCATGTTTTTGAATCGTCGCTACGGCCGGACAGGGCATCATCACAATATGGTAAGGGGCATAACATTTCCGTCACATGCTTGAGGTATTCGGCCAATCACAACGCACTGGATAGCTGGCCAATCAGAGCACACCTCGCTTTTCAGAACGATGAGCTTTGTAAAAATCGATGCGTTTCAGAAAGGCGGGGCATAGAGGAGAAACAATAATGTACAGTATGTGGAAAATAATGTGTTTTTGAACCTTAAACCGCATAAACATTTCATTACACCAAATAATGTTCTTTTTAGCAACATCATATGACCACTTTAAAATATTTAATAAAGTTAGTAGATATATAGTTTCTTATCCTATATTTCGATTCTATAAATCTATATATATATATTTTTTTTTTTACGCATTGCATCGATACTTTGAATTTCCAGTTGATTGAGCTATTGTTACACTCCTAATAAATGGAGCAATAGAAATCTCTCAGGTTTCATAAAAACATTTTCATTTGCATTTTAAAGATGAACAAAAATGGGTTTGGAACAAGAAGTAAATGATGACAGAATTTTCACTTTTGGGTGAACTATCCGTTTGAATGTACTCTACCTGTAATGCCGCCTGACACTCATCCACCAGGCCCTGCACCAGGTAATACTTTGCCTCTGCCAGTAATTCCTCCGTCTCCCTCCGGCTCTCAGGTAACGGGACGACTCCGTCTCTCAGGTAGTTCAGAATGGTCCCAAAGTGCTTCCCGCACCTGTCAATCAGAATCCAGCCTGGAGAAAGATCAGAGGTGAAAAGTCTGACTTGGGCACTGCAGAAGCACACATTTGTATCGATATGGTTCATAATATTACGTGAATGCTTCTTCAGTAGTATTACAGTACATCTACCTTCACTATCTGTAAGAACCTCCATACGGCCACTAAACATGGCCTTCAGCATAGTGTCCTGCTTGGTCAAGGTCTGCATGGTGGTGTAGTACAGCGCTCCCCCGACATTCAGCTTCACATATTTGGAACTGGGACTGGACCCCTTGAAGGAGGTGGTCCGTGTTGTAGCTGCCGGCACAGCCGAGCTCACCACACTTTCTCCTGACATCTCTTCCTGAAAATCACACATAGTGACTTAAGAGGTTTGAAATCGCAGGACACTCAAAATATATATTTAGTTTCTCTTAGGGGATTAACAGTGTATGTATGCATCTATAGTGCAAATATACACACACACCACCCTATATTTTTTTGTATTATGAAATGTGTATGAACACAGTGAGGGTAAATGGTAAATGTCTTTAGATAATCAATTAAAAAAAAAAGTTTGTTCTAAATATCAAAGATTAAAAAAAGTTATGCAAGTTTTCAAGAGTTTCAGGAGGTGGGGCGGTGCATTTCACTTAGTCCTAACATTACCGGAAGTCTCTTAAATTCTCTCAAATGCAACACATTGACAAATTGATAGATAGTAAAACATGAAATCATGATAACTCATCTCTCATTCAATCAGAACCCGGTTCACACAGGATAACGAGACCGTTTTCATGACGTCACACCAAAGCCTGCTAGGATGTTTTTTACTCAAAGCCAATAGATTGGACTCATTTTATTCCCGTATATTTGTTTTATGTATAGACATGATTCGTAACTGAATACGAAGAAAATAAATTATTTAATTTAAAGTTACTCATAAGAAACGTATAACTACATGAGCTAAAGCGCTAAACTAGCACACCATCTTGTTCTCTCAATTCCTTTAAGGAAATAAACAAGAACTTACAAAAAAAAAAGCTAAGTACACGCCGCGATAAATACTACTTAAAATATACACCAACAGAAGCGTATAAATTAGACGAGATAACAGACAAATGTCATTATTTACCATAGAAATCCCCCGATTCTGTCGGGCCTCTTGGAACGGGTATGGATTTAGATCACTTCCGGTCGCAACCCGGACTCGCGCGGATGATTGGAAGTAACTCCACCTGTCCAATGTCCTGTCATTTCATTTGCACACTTCCTGTGATTGTAACTATACACGTATTTTTTTGAGTGCTGGGGGTACTATATTTAACAAAACTGATTCATACAACGAACTTGGTTTCTGATTCAGTTTCCAATATTAGTGCAACACTGTGATGTAGTGTTGACATCAGGTCACAGGCACTTTTTAGCAGAGGCGGACAGTAACTAAGTACATTTACTTGAGTATTGTACTTAAGTACATTTTTTTGAGTATCTGTACTTTACTTGAGTATAATTTTTTCTGGGAATTTATTACTTTAACTTTACTACATTTGAAAGACAAATGTACTTTTCACTCCACTACATTTCTATCAAGGTCCTCGAAGTAGAAAGTCGTTACTATGTAGCAGCTTTGAAAGTCAGTGGCTGATTTTTTTTTCTTCTCTAAAATGTGTGTTTATCAGTAATCACTCTTATGGGGGCTACATGAAGTGATTTCTCAGCATTTTTTTTGACCTGACCAGTTGCAAATCTGATATTTATTTCAACAATTCCAATTAATAAGAAAGTTAATGTTGTGGGTATATATATATAGCCCACAATGTGTCTGATTTTTAAAAAAAAAAAAAAGCTCATTTGGTGTACGTTGAAAATATACCCTATACAGCCACACGCAAAACTGTTGTGCCCTCCTAATAAACAGTAACTTGAGAGCGATAAGACAGCATTTAAAATGTTTGTTTTGATGTCAGATAAGTCTTGCTGTTTTGCTTTTTTTTTAAAGCAGTGTTGCTGTTGTAAAGTTTTTCAGCTACAGTTGTGTTGCTGGGTTTTTAAAGCAGGTTTGATTTTTTAAATTTTCTTCCTTATCAGTCTGTATTTACAGGATTTCACTGTCCACTCTGTTTCAAATGTGGATGAATGGTTACACATAGATGTGTGAGATCACTACCATCCTGCTTTTGTTGGGGTGGGTAGGGGTGTTAAATATATATATATATATATATATAGATAGATATATATATATATATATCTATATATAATGTTTGTTTTGTTTTTTCCCCTTAGGTTTTTAACATTCTAAAAGCTCTTTATTCCCAAGATACTACAAGCTAGTCAGTGTAATCAGTAGGTGTAATGTATTCTAATTTGCCTTCAGAAGTATTGCAATTATTTACGTTACACATAAAACAGTGATTGACATAACAAAGGAGCATTTACTTTTTGGTAACTTAAGTCTTTTAAAGCAGTACTTCTGTACTTTTTACTTAATTACAAATCTGTCTTTAAACTTTTACTTGTACTGGAGTTAATAGTGACAAGCAGTATCTGTACTTTTCACTCAAGTAAAGGGTTGAGTACTTTGTGTCCGCCTCTGCTTTTTTAGATACCTGTAAAAAGAATGTTTTTTTGGAGACTATGTTTTATAGGGAGGGCCGTTAATCGATCCAAATAACGGCAAGGGTATCCGATACTGACGCAGTAAACGAAGTATCGATACTCAACACAAAAAAAATTCGTAACTAAGGTTGTCGCTTTTAAGTTACCAGTGGATTTTGTTTTGTTTAACAAAAAATTTATGCGTACAATATGCATTGAATTGGACGAATAACCTTTGTTAGCGAGTAATTGTGTAGGATAGAACTATTTTCCTGCTCATCTAAACACGCAAATGTTGCAAGACAGAACTAATCAATCACAGAGGGCGTTCACTCACTGCTGACAGTGCACTCAAACAGGGCTGCGTTTCCCAAAAGTATCATAAGAAAGCATTAAAGCTTTTGGGAACGGCAGCCCTGAGCAATGCTTATCAGAGGACAGAAAAAACTTATGTTTGAGTTATTTCACAATAAACACACTGAAATTGTAGCCTACAGTTTGCGCAATTGCATGTATTTAAATTGAACGTTTAAAGTTCATATCGATCATGTTCTATTCTGTAATGTTAACAGAAATCATACACTGTCAGAACAAAAAGGTTGCATTTTATGCATGCAACAGCCATTCACTGGCAGTCCCTAATGGCAGTACAAAATATTGCACTAAATCAAAAGTTCAAATGTTACAAATAAGTTAGAATATTAATGTTGTAATACCGGTAGCACTAATATAAAAATGTGATGATATATGTTACAAAACTTTTTTTATTATTATTTCAAAGGGTTACTAATGACACATCATTTGGATGTTTTCATGTCTGGGAAAAATTTGGGATTCAACGGCTCAATATGCGTTTTAAACAAAGTCAAGTGGTTTTCATTACCAATTTTACTCTTAGTAATTTAATAATTTAATAAATGTAATTATTTAAAAGTTTAGTTCAGAAGTATCGAATCGGTATCGATATCGACGATACTGCCTTGAAAAATATCGGTATCGTATCGAAAACAAAATAAGGGGTATCGCCCATCCCTAATGTTTAGGTTATACTGTCTCTCCAAATATCAAAAATACATATCACACACAAAAAAAACATATCACAACTAAAAACAACAAAATAATTTGGTAGTAATCTTGCAAATCAATTAACAAATAATTAAAAATGTTGACATTTTGTTGGTTTGTTTTTTTATTGTTGGTGAATTGCATGGTTGTGTTTAAATATTCAATATATGTACAACAGAAGACGAGCTGTATCACAAGTAGTTCCGCTAAGTACAAAATTCCAGCTCTCTGCTGTCCCAAACCTCAAATTAACCAGTTTAAAATAGTTAGGTCTAATACCGCTTCAAAAATGAAACGATATCAATGTACTACGACAAATAAAAAATACGAGCCAAATTGTTCCTCCGGAAGGATTAGGAGGTTACACCGTTAATGGATTAGAGCTGCGGTGTCTGGGTCGCTCTTTTGTTTACATCAATTTTCCATTTAATCTCAAACGCTCAGGTAAATGAAATCTTTGTGGATACCCTAAAGACTTTCTTTGCTTTTCATTTGAAGCACAGTTATCAAGTGACAACGTTTCTCAAGCGTTGCCAGCTCGCTGAATGCTTCAACTGTGTTAGTATTTGCTAGCAGGATAGCTAGTGTGAATGTTATTGTCTCTGTAGGTACAATGAATTCACAATTCACTGATTTTAGTTTAGTTTAAGTTTTCTACTAATTTAAACCAGATGTTTAATGTTAATTGTGTTACCGTAGAGTGCTCATCCTGTTGTGTAATCTAAGTGTCACCTCTATATTTAGAGTAAATGATAAAGACTGCTCTGTTTTGGTCTGATAATGCTGTCAGATACCGCTTGATTTCACTTTCTGCTTCGTGATCTGTTGGTGTGTCTAAAACGGTCTTGTATTTTTAAAAGGCAAAGTAAAATATTCCTTTTATTTATAGCATATCATCTTCAGTAACTTTAATGCAACAACTCATGTGCCTAAATCAATGGATCATTTGTGCTGTCTTAAAGAAGTGCTATTAATGTTCTAACATAAATAAAATGTCTAAAGGAAAACCACTCTTCTGTTTGTAGAGTCCAATGGAACTCCAGAACAACAAGTGTGAATATGTGATAGTATTCATGTGACCTGTGGAAGCAGAAGTATTACCAGTCACTACATCAGGGCAAGGTCATTTGTGTGTGTGTGTGTGTTTATGTAAGATAGATTTGAAATTGTAAATGAGAGACATTCATTTTCTTAATTTATTTACCATGGTTTGAAAATAATTTTGAATCTAATTTCCTGTACTTGCATGCATAGCCCCTGACGTTGTGTTTGCTCTCAGGTGTGATGTAGATTTTTGTTCCTGGCTATTCAATTTTTTATAATGTTTAACCCACAGTTTGGAGTGAAAACATGTTCACTGCTACCCAAATGTCCAAATCCCAGTTCCTGGATAAATCCAGGATAGCACGGGAGGAAAGGAAAGGTCATAAGGAGAAAGAGAGAGCTGCCACACAAATCCAGGCTCTAGTCAGAAGATTCCTCTGCCGTTGCAGACTGCAAAGAGAAATCAGGTTAGGGCTGAAATGAGCCATTCTTTACAATAGTCAAACCATTCTAGATTGTCATAGGTCTTTGCTGACTCTGTTGGCCAGAGATTCAAAAAAAAAAAAGTAAAAATTAGGAATGAAACAACACAGGAAAATTAAGGGTGCATTCTTTTAGTGCTAAAATACTTGCTGTTATTTGCACATTGATATTTTCAATAATGTTAACACTATTTCAAAAAATAGCTGTTTGTTGTGGGAGAATTTTATTCAGATTGTTTCTTCAAAGGACAACTGATATTAGAACCATGTCTGAATTGGGACTTGTTTACCCTGTTGTGCTCTACAGTGTAATTTCTGTATTTTTTTCTTTTCTGTTTTGATTTATACATGCAGTGTTTTATGTATTTATTGTTTGTACTGGTATGTTATATTTAAGGAAAACAATAAAAAACTTAACTGCAAAAAAAAAAGCTGTTTGTTTGAGCGAGTGTTAATTTAGTATCGTTATTATACTATTATAGCTTTTATTAATATTTTGAATTTGAATTAGATTTTTTTTTTTCAGTTTTAATTTGAGATTATTTGTTAATTTAGCTATGTGCTTTTGTCATTTTTATTAGTTTTTCCTTTTAAAATATTTCTAAATAGTTGTAATTAATTTGATTTCAGTTTTAGATTTAATTTATTGGCATTCACAGTAGCTAATATTTGAAAATGTATTCTTAGTGTAGTGTGTACTCTGACACAGATTTACAACTTTTTTTATTTTCTGTTTCAGGAAAGAGGCTGATGACTTCATCGCAGTCAGCGATGCAGGTTCAGCGAAAAGAAATGCATTATCCATCTTCAAAATCGCTAGGAAATTGTTATTTATATTGAGCAAGGATGATAAATTGGTGAGCATCACATAAAATATTACGATTTTTTATAGGATTTGTTAATTAGGTGAACAGTTACACTTTTTGTGAATGTTGTGTATTATTATTGATGGCATTGTTTTTTTTTCTCTCTCTCTTACACAGAGGTTTGAGAAGCTGTGTCGAATCATACTAAGTAGCATGGATGTCGAGAATGAACCTAAAGTAAGTTTTTAACCAAGCAATGACTGAAACATACTTTATCATATCTTATGTTAGAATAGTTCCGCAAGTTTGCATTGTTGTGACAAGCTATTATTTTTCTAGGTATGGTATGTATCCCTGGCCCTTTCAAAAGATCTCACCATCCCCTGGCTGAAACAGATTAAAGATGTGCTCTGGGTCTCTTGTGAATTTCTGAAGAAACTGAAGGTATTTCTTTGTGATAATAATGGTTAATACACATCTGATCTGTTTGTTGAATATCTTTTGAATTATTTTGTGCCATACTGGCACATTCTTTTAGTTCTGAGTCTTTCAGTTATCTGTTCATACAAGTCAGGAAGTGCTTCTTGAAGAATGCTTATTTCCTGCTTTCCGTTTCTCCCCCGCAGCCTGACATACTGCAAGATAATAAATTGGTGACGCTGTACCTGACAATGCTGATAACCTTCACTGACACATTGACATGGAAAATCATCCGAGGGAAGGGTTTGTGTCACATGTAATCAGAGCTGTTGAGATGATTTGCAAGCTAAAATACATAGAACCCTACTAGAATTTCCTCTCTTTTTTTCTTAAGGAGAGGCCCTCAAGCCTGCTTTAAACAGAATTTGTGAGAACATCATGGGACATCTCAATCAGAAGGGCTTCTACTCTGTTCTTCAGGTACTACTCACCCAAACCCCAATCAAATTTTGTCACAGGCTGGTAGTATATAATTTGAATTAATTTTAGTATGTGGTTAACACTGTGACTTCTTTCAAAAACATTTTTAAAAAGTGTTTATTATTTGATGTGAAAAGCTCCCAGATGAATTCGAAGGCATAAATTGTACTAAAATAAAGTGTTAGTAAAATAAATGATTTAGTAACACTTTATTTTAGTGCAATTTATAAAATAAAGTGTTAGTAAAACATTTCTTACTATTGTGCTCAAGAAACATTTCTTACTATTAGTGTTGGAAAAAGTTGCTTCTTAACATTTTTGTGTAAATAGTGGTACAGTTTTTTTTCATGATTGTAAGTTCAAAAGAACAGCATTAATAGAATAAAAATAATTTTTTAACAATGTATAATTTTTTTTGTCACTTTTGATTAATTTGTAAAAAAAAAAAAAAACTTTTTTAATCCAACATATTAGACAGTATATGTAATTATTTTAAACAACTATTCAGTAAATCATGTTATTTGAATACAATTATTAACAGATTGAATGCTCTAGTTTGAACCAATCTAGCCTGAACTTAGAGTTTGAGCTTTTAAACATTTTACATAATAAGCAATTTTGCTGTTTGCAGATTCTACTTACAAATGGACTGGCAAGATCCAGACCTTCCCTTTCCAAAGGAACACTCACAGCCATTTTTACGCTGTCACTCAGGTCGGTTGCCATGAGAACTGGCTTTGCTCTTTGAGACATCTCACAGTCTGATTACATCAGGAGCTCTATTTCTGTGAAGTGACCGATAATGTGATGTGTTTTTGGCCTGTTGGTGTGTTTCAGGCCTGTTATCGCTGCACATTTTTCAGACAACCTGCTGAGGTCTTTCCTTCTTCACGTCATGTCTGTTCCAGCATTCATCTCGCACCTCAACACACTCACACCAGATGTAAGAAACAAACACATCTGGAAGGATAATAACACCTAATTTGCACACATAATATTAGTTCACCAGTCTGAATTTGTGCTCTTTGCAGTGTATGGTCACCATCCAGACCCATGACCTTTTCCGCAAGTTTGTCTTGTTTTTAAGTCGAGAGGAGCAATGTTTGGATATCTGTGTTTGTCTGGAGGGAAGCCACACTCTGTGCTTACTGGGTAAGCATGTGTGCTTGCTTTATACACACACTTCTTGGATTTTCATTCTTAGTTTATAATTCCTAGATCATTTCTCTCATTTTCTCTCTATGTTTTGTCTCCAGGTAACCTCATTCAGCTGGGATACTTTAATGTAAAAGTTCTAGAGCAGGAAGCTGGTCACTTTGTAAAGGATCTGACAGATATGTTGTCATACTGTCAGAGATATGTGTTTCAGAAGAAATCCAATCTCACACATTGGCACCCAGTGTTGGGCTGGTTCTCCCAGACTGTTGACTATGGGTATGTCAGTGTTATATTGACAAAATACAGCAATTGATTATACTTTCTTTGTTGTGCCATCCTATTAAGCATTCTTTCTCTTTCACTCTCTTGTTTTTGTCTTTCTTTGCGGTCTTTCCAGGCTTAATGAATCTATGCCGTTGGTAACAAAGCAGTTACAGTGTCTGTGGGGAGTTCCAGTGATCTGCACTCTCTTCTGTGATGTTCTCAGCAAAAAGCTAGAAACTCAAGATCCCACTCCACCTCCCCCTCCTCAGCCAAGCTCATTACAGAATAATCTGCCTGTCAAAAGTGAGAAACACCTATTTTTACACTATAAAGTTCCTAAACATTTCTATTTTTATTTGTAGTATTTTTTCTGTCCTATTTATGACCATTTTTTAAACTAACACTTAAATATCAAGTTGCCTCAAGCAGTTGTGCTCAACCACACGAGCCAAGACCCACTAGGGGGCCTCAGCACACTTCCAAGGGCTCACAAAATGGCTTAAAATTGTTAAATAAGTCAAAAAAAGATTTAAAATATGCAAAAATAGCTTAAAAGCAATCATTTTTTTCATATTTTAATTACTTGCATTAAAAACTAATCATTTACTCAAAAAATAATATTTTACATTTTATTTTAGAATTTTCAATGAATAAATTAATGCAAATTCTGTCAAGCTCTATAATATTTTGTTGGAATTGCTGTTTGAAAAAAAAAAAAAAAAAAAACCTGTAACCACTAACTAAAAAAAAAAAGTGTTGCCCCCCTTCCTGATTTCTTATTTTTTTGCATGTTTGTCACACTTTAATGTTTCAGATCATCAAACAAATTTTAATATTACACAAAAATACAGAAGTAAATACAACATGCAGTTTTTAAATGATGATTTCATTTATTAAGGGAAAAAAGCCGTCCAAACCTACCTAGCCCTGCGTGAAAAATGTATTGCCCCCTCCTGATAAATCATGAAAGATTTGCAATTAACCACATTATTTTAGAAAAGCTGAGTTAAATTTCACTAGCCACACCCAGGCCTGATTACTGCCAGACCTGTTGAATCAAGAAATCACTTAAATAGAACCTGTCTGACAAAGTGAAGCATGCTTAAATAGCAACACATTATGCCGCGATCTTAAGAAATTCAAGAACAGATGAGAATCTAAACAGTTGACATGTATCAGTCTGTAAAGGATTATAAAACCATTTCTAAGGCTTTGGGAATCCAGCGAACCACATTCAGAGCCATTATCCACAAATGGAGAAAACTTTGAACAGTGGTGAACCTTCCCAGGAGTTGCCGGCCAGCCAAAATTACTCCAAGAGCGCAACGATTACTCATCCAGGAGGTCATAAAAGAACACCCGAACAACATCTAAAGAACTGCAGGCCTCACTTGCCTCAATTAAGGTCAGTGTTCATGATTTAACAATAAGAAAGAGACTGGGCAAAAGCGGCATCCGTGGGAGAGTTCCAAGGCAAAAGTCATTGTTGTCCAAAAAGAACACAAAGGCTCGTCTTTCATTTGCCAAAAATATCTTGATTATCAAGACTTTTGGGCAAATATTATGTGGACTGATGAGACAAAAGTTGAGCTTTTTGGAAGGTGTGTGTACCGTTACATCTGGCGTACAACCAACACAGCATTTCATAAAAAGAACATCATACCAACAGTCAAACTTGGTGGTGGTAGTGTGATGATCTGGGTTTGCTTTGCAGCTTCAGGACCTGGACGAATTGCCATATTTGATGGAACCATGAATTCTGCACTCTATGAGAAAATTTTGAAGGAGAATGTCCGGCCATCAGTTTTGTGACCTCAAGCTCAAGCGCACTTTAGTTATGCAGCAGGACAATGATCCCAAAAACACCAACAAGTTCACCTCTGAATGGCTCAAGAAAAACAAAATTAAGGTTTGGAGTGCCAAATCAATGTCCGGACTTAAATCCGATTGAGATGCTGTCCATTCATGCTTGAAAACCCTCTAATGTGGCTGAATTAAACAATTCTGCAAAGAAAAGTGGGCCAAAATCCCTCCACAGCTATGTGAAAGACTCATTGCCAGTTATCGCAAACACTTGATTGCAGTTGTTGCTGCAGCAAAGCGTGGCACGACCAGTTATTAGATTTAGGGGGCAATTACTTTTTCACGTAGGGCCAGGCAGGTTTGGACAGCTTTTTTTCCCTTAATAAAATAAATAATCATTAAAAACTGCATTTTGTATTTACTTGCATTATCTTCGTGTAATATTAAAATTAGTTTGATGATCTGAATCTTTTAAGTGTGACAAATATGCAAAAAAATGTAAAAAACAGGAAGGGGGCCAACACTTTTTCACACCACTGTAATTCATCGTATTTTGATAATAAAAAATGTAAACCATGAAGAACATTCAGTTATTGTGATTATGGAAATTAATTATTTACAATTATTTTATTCATATATTTTAATATATTGTCTATCCTGGTTTCTGTACACAAAAGCAGTAGTATCAGAAATATCTTTGAGGGGCCTTCAAATATTGTCTTTTAAAATCAGGGGCCTTGGAGTCAAAAAGATTGGCCTAGAGAATGCCACACTGCTGTCTCTGAGCCTGTTTTAAATGCTCTTTCACTGGTTAAACCAAGGATACAAAGTAAACGGCAGTAAAACAGTACAGTGTTGCAGGTCATCAGGTCTCTATTCATCCTATTTTCACTGAGGAACCCTTGTTAAACTCTCTGCACGCTTAGATCTGTTCAAGCGAGCGTTCCAGAAGTCTGCATCTGTGCGGAACATCCTGAAACCGGTCGGAGGGAAGCGTGTGGACTCAGCTGAAGTCCAGAAGGTGTGCAGTATTTGTGTGCTGTATCAGACAGCCCTCACCACGCTCACGCAGATCCGCCTGCAGATTCTCACAGGTACATGCTTTTTATAAGAAACCACTTATGAAGTCTATGCTGTACACACCTATGAATGCACATTCACACAAGCAAACACTTCAGTAATGTTTTATCCTGATCCTGGACAAAAGCTTTATACTTGTATAAGATGCTTTTCCAGAATATTAGTTGTTTGTAGATTAGGTCCAAAATCACTCTAGTACTGTCCAGTGAAACAAAAACCAAAAATTCTTGGTCATTTTGTATGTTATAATAAATTTGTTTAATATTCTTGTTCATCTTGATTTTATGGTTTCAAATTAAACTCTGGTTCCAGGACTGACATATCTGGATGAGCTGCTGCCTAAGCTGTGGGCATTTATCTGTGAGCTTGGCCCTCAGGGGGGACTCCGACTCTTCCTTGAGTGTCTTAACAATGACACAGAAGAGTCCAAACAGCTTCTGGCCATGCTGATGCTCTTCTGTGACTGCTCCAGACATCTCATTACGTAAGTGCTGTATAGTCCAAGGGTGACAATGCTTCTATTTTGCAATTATTTATTTATATGTTTACTTATGTATTACATTTCACTACAAAATAATTTATCAGCATAATAGTGTGAGTGAAAATATGTTTTATAAATGAAAGTAGTATATTACAAATGTCTGAGATGCAGTGAATTTGCATGTTTTTTTTTATTTTTTTGTGATTTCTATTGCAGGATTCTGGATGACATAGAGGTGTATGAGGAACAGATTTCTTTTAAAATGGAAGAGCTTGTTACCATCTCCTCGTTCCTCAACACATTTGTTTACAAGATGATGTGGGATGGTATTTTAGGTGAGCAGGTATTATTTAGCCCTTTTGTTTGTTTTTGCAACAAGGGGCTTTTTTGCGTGTATGTATTCTTTTCTCCAGCCTTGTTCTCTTGTTGCAGCTTCATTTAGATAAACCACAGTTGTTTTGAACCATCTGTGTATGGAGGCAGTGATAATGTGCTTTCTTTGTGTGGTCATTAATTTGTTTCAGAGAATGCCAAAGAAGAGAAGCTGGACTTATTCCACAGTGTTCACGGCTGGCTGATGGTTCTATATGAGCGGGACTGTCGCAGGAGATTCACGCCTGAAGATCACTGGCTCCGCAAGTGTGTCAACCTCACGCACACATACATATATATATATATATGTTTGAGCCAAATTACTTCCTGGTTTTACTTTATAGTTGGAGCTAGGTCCATTCAAACACAAATTACTGATCGTTATTCTCATATAGGGGAAAGATAAATGCCCCGAGTTGCAAAATAAGCCTCATTTGTTTTCTTTTCTCTGTATGTCTAATACAGGGACCTGAAGCCCAGCCTGTTGTTTCAAGAGCTGGAGAAAGGCAAAAAAAGAGCACAGCTGCTACTTCAGTACATTCCTCATGTCATTCCACACAAAAATGTGAGAATCAGACTCAAAACAAGAGATTATTAATGCTCATGGGTCATAAGAGGTCATGAATGCTTCAATAGATTGGATCATCCAAAGATTTCCCTTTCATGAGATAAAGAATCCAATTTAGATCAAAATCATCTTCATTTTATCTTATAACACAAAATGATTTGTTTTTGTCACAGAGGGTGCTGCTGTTCCGGAACATTGTGACAAAAGAGAAGGAGACTCTAGGATTGGTGGAAACAAGCTCTGCCTCTCCCCATGTGACTCATATAACCATTCGCCGCTCACGCATGTTGGAGGTAATGGCTGTTTAGCCATTCTCAAATACTGATATACACAATGAACATAAACAATGCATATTATGCCTATTAGCATTTGTAGCTCAGCATGGTGCTACAAAGTCATGAACTAATAAAAAGTATACGTTGAATGCAGTGTAAGTTGCTTTGGATAATAGTGTCTTCCAAAAGCATAAATGTAAACTTAGAATAATAATAATGATCTCTCTTTTCCATACTCTTCATAGGATGGTTATGATCAACTGCGGCGTCTACCTGTCAACTCCATTAAGGGGGTGATCCGAGTGAAGTTTGTGAATGATTTAGGTGTGGATGAGGCTGGAATTGACCAGGATGGTGTGTTTAAAGAGTTCTTAGAAGAGATCATCAAGAAGGTTTTCAACCCAGCACTCAATCTGTTTAAGGTATGCACTGCTCTCTCTAAAGGCTAAAGGCTGCAGTTCACCCAAACAATCATAAGACCTATCTTACTTTGCCAATAAAATTCAACAATCTCTTTCAGACCACCAGTGGCAATGAGAGATTATATCCCTCCCCAACCTCCAGCATCCATGAGAACCACCTTCAGCTGTTTGAATTTGTTGGAAAGATGCTTGGAAAGGCCATGTATGAAGGCATAGTGGTGGATGTGCCGTTTGCCTCTTTTTTCCTCAGTCAGGTTCTAGGTCACCATCACAGCACCTTCTACAGCTCCATAGATGAGCTTCCCTCTCTTGACTCAGAGTTCTACAAAAACCTCACCTCCATTAAGGTCAGTGCCAATGTGACTATTACAACATTTGTGCTTTGAGTTTGGAAGGATTTGAACTATTATGTTATACCCAAATTCTCTCTGGTGATGTCTTATCTCCTGTTTCATCCACCAAACACATTTTGGTCTGTTGTGAACAGCTGCACACATACAGCAGGGTCACCAAATCCAGCAGGGCAACATTAGATGTTAATGAAATCTGCTATACTCATCTATTTCATACAGAATAGCTTTAATGTTACCTAAATTCACTCTAGTGATGTCTAAACATTTTTATTTTATATCCTAAAAAGCGTAATGCTCTGATGTGAACAGCTGCATAAATACACCAGGGTCACCAAATATGACAACATAGCATTAGGAGTTACTAAAATCTGTTACCCCTCTCTATTTCACACAGAATGGCTTTAATGTTATTTAAATTCACTTTGGTGATGTCTAATCTCCTTCGTTTTATGCCCCCAAACACATTTTGGTCAAATGTGAAAAGCTGCACACAAACAGCAGGGTCAACAAATCTTGACAAAGAAGCATTTGACATTACCAAAATCTGTTAATCCATTTTATTTTACACGCAATGGCTTTAATATTACCAAAATTTACTCTGGTGATGTCTGATCTTCTCCGTTTCATACCACAAAAAGCATTTTGGTCTGGCATGAACAGTTGCAGATATACAGCATAGTAACCAAATCCGACAAGGCAGTATTAGAAGTTACTAAAATTCGTTACACCTCTCTGTTTCATGCAAAATTACTTTAATTTAAAAAAATTAAATAAAAAACCTAAAATTTACTAGTGATGTCAAATCTTCTGGTTTCATACCCCAAAAAACATTTTGGTCTGATCACCAAATCTGGCAGTGCAGCATTAGAGGCTACCGTTTCATTAATAAAATGTGTGTTAGATATCTAATTAATGAAATGAAAATAATGTAAAGATTTAAGGGTGAAATTATTTGAAATTTTAATATAAAGGTACATTCCTGTTGCACTCTCTTACTATATGGATGTGAATTACTGTATGTTTTCTTAATCCTGACCTTTTCATATTCAGAATTAGTTTCATATTCGTTTTGATCTTATAGTAATCATGACCACTTATTGATTTGATTTTTCAGCGTTATGATGGGGACGTCAGTGATCTGGGTCTGTCTTTGTCCTATGATGAAGATGTGATGGGGCAGGTAGGCAACCTTTGTTTCAGCTGAATCAATTTTGTGGGTTCTTGTGACACTATCGGCTTTCCTCGTTCTCTGATATGCTCACTCCTTTCCTTTCTTTGTCTCTTCACAGTTAGTCTGTCATGAGCTAATTCCTGGTGGAAAGACCATGCCTGTCACTAATGAAAACAAGTGAGTCCATTTTGTCTCTTCGGTCAAGTGTAAATAAAATGTTCATGGCAGTGCTGCTTCCTATTCACATTTATTAAAAATAAGAAGAAATGACCCGATGAAAAAACAAATTAGTATTGGAAGCAGAGCAGTTTAAAAGGCAATTAGGGATTTGCAACCACAGACAAATACTTGACAATTTAAACCTATTGTTCTCTCACAATTGAATTCTCTTTTATCAGCAAGCTTAGAATAGAACACAATAGAAGAATGTTTTTCACTTCATGTTTTGTCATTAACCTTTAAGAACAAAAAAGTCGAAATGCGCTGTTTATTTATTTTTTTGTAACTGTCCTCCAGGATCAGCTACATTCACCTGATGGCCCATTTCCGCATGCACACCCAGATCAAGGAGCAGACTGCCGCATTCATCAGGGGCTTCCGCAGCATCATCAACCCAGAGTGGCTCCACATGTTCTCCACCCCTGAGGTCCAGAGGCTTATCTCTGGAGACAATGCTGAGATAGACCTGGATGATCTCAAGTGAGTCTGCAGATCTTAGTACTGGCCTTGAAGGGTTTTACCTATCAGTTTGTTGCAGTGCAACAAACCTACATTGCTCTCTATATAGTCAACAAGGCTGGAAGCATCTTGAATGCATCACACCTTCAGTGAACAGAAATTGATTGTCTATATTGCTAGGCAATGAAATAGGTCTGAAATTGGGCAGTCACAATATCACATTTTCACTACGCAATTATTGCAGCCAGAATTCACAACAACCTCATGCGAAAATAAATAATGCTCTGTCAAATTCATCTTTAACTTTGCTTATTTTATGTTCTCCCTTTTTTAGCTAATTAATTACATGTGTAGGGAGGTGGAGAGAGAGTTTGTAACAATAACTGTACAAAAGCATACCAAAAGAACTTCCTGAAGACTAGGGTGTCTAACACAAAAATAGCACCTTTGAATGTGCAATACTGCCACCTACTATGTTGGTGTGTCAGCCAGATAGGTGCTCAATTAATTAAGCGTTAGCATTAGTTCTGGCAGGTCACGTGAGTCAAGCTTGCATCAGCTGATTCTCAGCTGATCCCCATCAACCTATAGGAATACTACACCTATCTAGGCATTCCTATATAAGCTCTATTCAGTATTATTCAGCAGCTTTTCAGCTTGCTCGGGAGCAAATTACCCTCCTCCATCCCCAGCTCCTCCTTTCGCCACAGTCAGGACTTGGCTTTCTGATATTCCTTGCTAATCAGGCTCCTTTATCTTGAATAAAGTGTTACACTTAAATATCATTAAGTATATTAATGATATCTGCCTTGTTCTGTTCTGTTAACCCTAGGGGGGTTAATATTGCTGCTCTACCTGCTCATTCATGACAGGCTGCATGGATGGACAGGGAGTTTTTTGCCCAGAACAGAACCATACCGCCAAACCAAACTTTATGCTAAGTAGCTATCATTTTGACGATAGTGGTCCTGACAGAACTGTATTTATTTTATTGTTATAATATGCGCAGTATTAACATAATATACGCTGTTTTAATTTGCTGTGATATCATGGTTCTTGCCAGTACCGTTATATTGCAACCCCTAAATCGAAATAGACATGATCCTCCTTTTATTTAAATTATTATATATTTAAATAACCTCTGACGGTTACATCAATGTATAAACATGTATTATTTCTGGTGCCTGGCTTCCAATTTAAATCATCTTTTGTTTCTCACGGATTTGTTAAAATATCTTAAAATGCTTTCACTATTCTAAAATAGCCAATACAAGCACAAAGTTTAACACATTTCACCACTTTAATAACCATTGTGCAGATTTTTCCCACAGTCAGCACTGAAATTGTAAAGATGTCCACATGTAGCACTAATAATCACATGCTGTGAAGAACTGCCTTAAAAAGGTTACTCAAAATGATGCATGTGATTTTCTGTGTCTTGCAGGAAGCACACTGTGTACTATGGAGGTTTCCATAGCAGCCACAGAGTCATTCTTTGGCTGTGGGACATTCTCTCCAGTGACTTTACCCCTGAGGAGAGAGCCATGTTCTTGAAGGTAATACTTATCAAATCTCAGAGGTTTTAATTAATAATAATTGTGTTATTTCAAGGTTTATTGCCATCTATAACGTGGCTGTATTACTCCTCAGTTTGTCACCAGCTGTTCAAGACCTCCTCTGCTTGGTTTTGCCTACCTCAAACCCCCTTTCTCCATCCGTTGTGTGGAAGTGTCAGATGATCAGGTTAGACGTCATCACCCCATCACCTTATTCCATACATTGTTCTGCAAAGATTGTGTTGTTTAATCTTGCTTTTTTGTGTTTGATTGCATATGCAGGACACAGGCGACACTTTAGGTAGTGTTCTGCGTGGCTTTTTCACCATTCGTAAGAAGGAACCAGGTGGTCGCCTCCCTACATCCTCCACTTGTTTCAACCTGCTCAAGCTGCCCAACTACAGCAAGAAGAGCATCCTCAGAGACAAACTCCGCTACGCAATCAGCATGAACACTGGCTTTGAGCTTTCATAACCCACAAAGCACATTTGTGTGCCGATTTATTCTACCAATACGAACTCATACATCTACAAACGTGAACATCAACAAAACGGGCAGTGGCTGAGCTAAAGTGGCCACACAAAGGTTGAAGTAGGAGACATACTGATTACTTGCTTTGCTGACATTTTGGCCTTCAGTTAAGGCCCTTAACCTTGAGTTACTCAAGGAGAATTTTTTCATCAATTTGTTCTTGTCTTGTCTTGTCCACCAAATGGCAAGTGAATGAAGAAACTTAATAACTTTTAAAATCGTGAAACTGAGCCAATCGTGTCCAGTCAAACTTAGAGACTCTGAGGAGCTCAACCATAGAAGTATATTAAAAAGTTTCAACATTACCTATAGAATTGTTTTTGAACTACTTAAAGATCCATATTTATGGTCATGTTTTTCATTGTCAGCATTTGAAGCCAAAATAGCTCCAAACGCCTTATACAATCAGTTTCAAACCAGCTCAATTTAATGTTGTCAAGTCAGGATCCTTCTGACCCCTACTTCATGGACACCCGTGAATCGGCTGAGAAGCTTGGCTCCATTTGTGCATCCAGAATAACTTGTTATAGGCTTGTTCTTTATTGGCTTCAAAGCACTGTGTCCATTTGTTGACAAACACTCCAAAACCTCCTCTTAAAGTTACAGCAGATACAGTGGTGGATGTTCAGATGTAAGATCTGCAGAAACAGTTCAGCGTTGTGTCTCAGGTCTCTATGTCTCACTCCCACAAGAAGGGAACAGGAAAGCAATACTAATGCAATGCAAGCCATGCAACTCAAGACACAAATGAGGCTTTTGCCTGTTTGTACGGCAAATGCTTTCAAATCCATAGCGCACTAAACTTCTGCTGGACTTGAGGACCGAGCTTTAAGAGGAAACCCAGCACTGTTGATCAACTTTAGCATGGTAGAGCCAGCAGTATTTTAGATGAGAGATGTCCCTGCAGAGATACACCTCTCCTTTCCTGCTTTCTCTTCACTTACACTACAGAGCCCTTTCCAGAATGCATCATCAGCCTAATGTCATGGTGACATTTCTTTTTGCTCATTATATTATACTCATTATTCCGCTCATGCTTTTCAGCCCTAATGCTGTCTTCATGTCAAACTCATCTATTCATTAAGATCAATTCCTTGTCTTGGGTTTCTTTTTTTTTAATTGATGAAGGAAGGACAGACTAACCACTAAAAGGTATTTTACTCCATCTTGGAAGTAACCAATCATCACATGACAAACCGCTCTCCCTATAATCTCCCACTACCACTCTGCTCCTCATTGCGGTGTATACTACTGGAATTAAGCCATACAGTAAAGATGAGTAGCTATCAAACCAGCTCTCGTAGGAACTTTTTTCTTAAAGGGAGAGTGTTGCAGTGACTTTCCTGAAAGGTCGGTGGGCTCAATGGAATCTCATGAAATGTTATTCCAAATGGACAAAAAAAAATCTCCCATTGCATGATGTCACTGGATGATTCCATGTCCGTGTCACAGAGGTCATAGTCTGAGGCTGATCTTGTGTTGTTTGTTCTTTTTCTTTTGTTATAAAGAAGGTTAGGGTTAATCTGTTTAGAAATTTCTGGGTTGTTTCCCCCCCAAAATTAAAGGAAAAACATTGAGAAAATATGTTTTGCAAAAAGGAAGTGAAGCCTACTTTTAGGTCCATTAAGATTTAAATTGACCATCAAGAAAACATCATGGTAGTATTTATTCATGGATGTTATTTTAAACTAAAATTATTACTATTTTGTTTAATCATTATATCCGGGCAATATTTTGGTATGTGCTGCTTTAATTATTTTTTATTTTTTTGTATTTTGTTCCTGAATCAAGCTTCATTTTGTTAATGATTCTTTTGATTTTGCGGTGAATTATGACCTAGACATTTCTTCATGAGATTCACTCTTGGTTTCAGGTCTCTAAAAAGCAGAAATCGGCTGTAGTTATTCCGGAATGTTTATTGTATGCAAACCCTCTTTCCCTTAGTATGTTATATATGCAAAATTATAGAGTTAAACATTATCTATCAGCCCACCCTCCCCCAGCTCTCCATAAATCAAGGCATGAAAGTATCCTCTAATGAATAGAAGCCTTTGTAGATGTGGAAAACTGGTTTTAAGCTCATGTAACTTTTTTTGTATGCATTAATGTTAATGTTAAGTTATAAATGTATTGTCCTAATGCACAAGGGCTTGGGCTGAGTCAAATAGCAGAGTTTTGTATTTAAATTAACTGGCATTAACATGCTATACCCTTTGGAAGATGTTTAAGTGCTCTGGTTGGTGTTGTGGATGAGGAATCGTTTGGCATAATGCTGTGAATGCAAAAATATTCACATTATTGAAGAGTCTTTATGGACCGTGTATGGTGAAGCGACTGAATTTCATGATGTCACAGAATCTTGCTCTCTCTCTGATAGGGATGCAACAACCTTTAAAGTGTCTGGTCTTTATTCTTTTGCCTGATAATGAAGTGTCTTTTGAATTTGGTTGCACTACATGAACTGCAGGTTGTTATATACACAGTATATTACAAAAGCAATGGCATTGTAAAGTTCTCCATGTGTACAGTAATATTTCCTCTGTAAAATGTAAACTTAATTGTCGAACAAACATATAAACATTTGAATATCCAAATGTAAAATCTTTACTTAACAACAATGAATGTGCACTGTCATTTATTATTAGATTATCTAGTGAGACTCTTGTTAGAACGTTGCAACGACAACAGAGCATGATACTGTATTTTGACTATATAAATATTTTTTTGTACCGTCGATGGTATCATCAACTGTTTGGTTACAGGATTGTGTGAGACTGTGGTGGGTGGTCGTCGATCCCTCTAGGGGGGCCCGGGGGCATGCTCCCCCCGTCAGAAAATGTTGTACATTTTAAAGTTAAATTCATAAATCTGGTGCACTTTGAGAGTTCAAAATTAAGAGCTCCAACACAGGTTCAGTGTGTAAACTAAAAGAAAAAAGCTGGTGAATGTACTTGTTCTTGAAATTTAAAGGGGACTCGACCTTCTTTTTAGTTGTGATATAGTGTCTCAGTCTCACGCCAAACAAATTAGAATAAAATTAATTTATATTATCATTCCTATGACCGTAATAGCCATATATTGTAAAATAATTGCACTGGGAAATAAATGAAAATATTTTTTTTTCAGGTATATTATTTTACCTTACTCTACAGTAGGGAAATTGCAATACTTTTGTCCTAATTTCTACACTTGCAAGCAGGGCCTAAAAGTAACTTTCACATCTGCCAGTGGCTGGTGACTTGAGAAAATTTACCGGCCAAAATTTTTTTGCCTTGCCATGAAACAGTTTTTGCAAAAAACTGGCAGTTGCTACTACTACAACAACTAAACAGATTTAATAATAACAATAATAAAAAAGAACCAACCAAATTAGAACCAACCACTGGATTTTAATCACGATACAAACAAAGATACAAAGATAAAACCTGCATGAAACAAACAGACAGTCTGAATGAGAAGGCAAATTCACTCTCTGACAGCAGGTGGCGCTTATGGATCAGCAGTGATAAGATCAGTTCCCTTCAGAAATACATTCATATAAACCCCCACCCCAATATTTATATTTTTCTTTCGAACAGTGAGCTTGCTGTACCTGTACAGTATTTTCTCTGTGCAGGTCTGTTAATAGGCCATGCTTGCAAGAGATAGACCCTTGAGCTTTTATTTTGATGGAAACTTCAGTTGAGCTTTTATTTTAGAGGAAAACTCCAGCTTCTGTGAAAACGGCTTTACAAACATTACTAATTTAATGAAATACTGTAAACATTTGCCCATTAAAATGTTGAAAATTATGCATAACTGGTGGTGGCCGTTGCGTTCCCATACGCGCTAAACTCACAGCACATTCAATAACGGAGTTCACTGCAGTCACTGTGATCTGAGCCGCTCTAGACGCGGAAAACACCGGATCACGAGATGGTCGCGTGCGCTTCACTTTGAAACAAGCAGCGCAAACAGACTTGATAAGTCATATTAGGCTTTCGGTTTTAATTCGTTTGACGCATACTTGCCAAAGCAATGGCGTGAAACACAACGTTAAATAACCTTTATGTTATATGAGAAGTATAAATATAGCCTATATCCTCGGTTTATTATGAAACTGTGGCGAGCCGAGCCGCCACAGTCTAGTTAATGAATGGGACACACTGCAACATTCTTCAAAATATCTCATTTCGTGCTCGACAGAAGAAAGAAACGTATACAGGTTTAAAACAACTTGAGGGTATGTAAATGCCAGAATGTTCATGTTGTGTGAACTAACGCTGTAAAGTTAATGCGACAATCACGTTTACAATGGTAAATGTGTTTATATAACATCGCTAAACTCTTTTGCGTTATTGTAACTTACTGTGCCTTTCAGACAGTTTCCCCTCAGTCTGTGTGTAGAGCACTTTCAGGGGCTGAAGTCACGCTCACCCATGGTGCACTGCTGGATGTGAGGGGCTGATATTTGAGCTGCTTTTAAAACTGAAGAACCATGAGCTCCCACCAAGCCCTTCTCCAACCAGGTGGTTCAAAGCCCTGTGGAGGTTAGTAAGACTGCGTTTTTTATTTTTATTTACGTTTAAAATTAAAAGGATGTTGGTGTTAGTTATATCTTTTTACCCATTAAAAATAAATCCTCAAAACTTGTTTATTATAGGCTATAAAGTGCAGTTATTGGTATAAAATACGCCAATTCCTATAAACACGTTTACATGCTCTGAATTTCTTGGAACTTTATTTCACAATCTCTTTTAAACATAGAACAATGAGTCCCCCCCCCCATGTAACAATGTAAAAGCCTTTACTTTTTGTGACCTTTCTCACACAGCCTTGCTTTGAAACTGTGATATCAGAACTGATGATAGTCAACTTGACATTGAGGTACTCGATTAAGCCAACTTGACTTAACCTGAAACGGATGGAGCCCCTAATGTATAGAACACAACTGGGTATGAACTGAGAGAAAACACTGAAATAACAACAGTGAAATATAGCCTAATAAAACCTAGCTTAGAATTTGTAGTCTTATGTTTTTGCTTGGATTACTCTATTTACAAAGCAGACGCTTGCCAGAGAAACTTGTTCATTCCTTTAGACAAAGCCTCACATTGTGTTTTCTCTCAGCTAGCCAAAAGTAGCTTATGACGAAGACCATAACCGGTGTTCTCTGTCACAAGATTAGCAAGCTGTTAGTATTTGCCTTTATAAATGTGCCAAGCAGTCACATGATGAAGACTGTAAAACATGGTGATGCTTTTTTATGTCATCCATTTCACTCTCCTCAAGCAACAACAGATGTAACAAGGTGATATTGACTCTTGAAAAATACAGTCAGCACAAAAGTGCACATAAAACAAATGTACAAAAAAGATACAAAGCTTTCACTGGGGCTGTTCGCTTAGGTACATATAAGCTAAAAGGGACATCTTAGTACCTTATTTACCCCTAAAGGTACATATAAATACATTAAAAGTACATATTAGTACCAAAAGTATATTAGTACCTTTGAAAGAGTGACAGTTTTGTACCTATCTGGATACTTAACCCTTAACTGAACCTTAAATTCTTATTGTTGGTTGTTTCAAGGTCAACAAGGATATTTATCCAGATTTGTTCGCCTTATGGTAAAATAGTGTTTTACAGTGAATTTAATAGTACAAACACTATGTGCTGAAAAGTATAATCATCATTCAGGATTTCATTGCCAGGGTTGCTGCACTACTACAGTGAGGACACAATTAAAATGCCTTTTTACCCTCCATGTGGGAAAGTCTCTTTAATATAAAAAAACATTATAAACCTATGTATAAACTTTCATATTGAAACGTGGAATGTTCATTGATTCTGTACTGTATGCAGCTGTCTGCATCCTTCTGAACAACTATACAGAAATGAGTGATAACACTACACTATCTCACACTCTTCTTGGTGTAAACTGCACATTAATGTTTCATACATTTATTAATTTAACATAAGTTTATCCAGTGATTTACCGATGAGAATAACACAGTCATTCATTCAAGAGAGAAAACAACACTAAAGCTACCCATTTTTTTTTTTTTTTAAAGAAATCACATTTTCAATTTATAATTTAAATTTATTCAGCAAGGATGCATTAAACTGACAGTGACAGTAAAGGCATTTGCAATGTTACAAAAGATTTACATTTCAAATAAATGCTGTTGTTTTCTTAACTTTCTGTTCACCAAAATGTATCCACAAAAATATTAAACAGCACATGTATTTATATTGTAAAATCAACAATTTTCAGAATACAGATGGTAATATTACACAATAATTTGACCACAGTAGTTGCTTTATGTAATAAATATGAACAAAAAAATAATAAAACGAAATCCTAAAAATCCTCTTTTTTTTTTTTTTTTACTTCACATAATAAAATATGGGATCATGAATATAATACAACGTTTCAAGTCTCAATTAGAATATGACTGTTCCCTAAATGTTTATTGTTCCCTACACAGTCTTCTGAAAAAAAAATGTACATTGTACTCTGGGATAAATTGCCTGACCAGTGGTTTTGTATTTAGACATATGAAATGGATTTGGAAGCAAGAGTAACATGGTTCAAATTCTAGATGATATACTGATATACTATTCAGGTCTTTTGTAGATTGATTCTCCCTTGCCCTCTTTCATTGCAGCATATCTAGCCACCGTGAACAAGTAGTCACTCAATCTGTAATCAGTGTTCATTGATAAAACTTATATCAATTAATGAAATAAAATTCTCAAAAAAAATACTCATTGAACAAAATTCATAGATCCAAAATTATAATTAGTGACTAATAGTTAGAATAGGTTCTTACCTGTTCAGATATTTGGCAACTTCAGGATCTGTCTCACCCGAACGGACAGCAGGGGCAACACTGTAATAGATAATGTAAGACCTATGACCTTTGATACAGCTGTAAGGTAACACAAGTAGAACTGATAAACTTTACTGAATATTGTTGATGTCAGACTGACCAGCGTTCAGCCCGTCGACACACAGCTCTGGCCACATGTAAAGCTGCGCTGCTTTTCCCTCCTGACTGCAAATTGAGTGTGAGATTAAATGGCTTTCCTTCAGTAAAAACTTAAATTGCAGTATTGTAACAACCTAAATCAAATACAATTCTCTATGTACATAATATCAGTATTTCAGGTACTCTGAGGAGATTATGTAACCATATTTATTTCTGGAACATACATACAGGAAGTATGAAGTTGGTGAGTGGAGGCAGCTCCTCTGTGAACAAATCAATCCACCTCTCCAGCTCAATCACAGTCTGAGAGCTGAACATAGTCTTCTCTTTTTGAAACGAGAACATCACATGGTTTATGTTTTACTGCTTATCTTTATGATTAAATATTTGAATGCATTTAGATATTAAAAACGTCCTTCTGCTTACTGATGTGACTGTCTCTAGCTGATGACCGGGGAGTGGCAATATTTGACCCTACATCCTGTAGTACACACTGGATCTGTACAGAACAGAGAAGTATATAAGCACTTAAGTCACACAAAATATAAACCATGTGCTATTTACGCGAAACCATTTCAAATCTGAGGTCAAATGACTTCATACATCCACTAAAATCAACTTGATACCAGCTGGTTAAAAATAATTGCAAAATTACTCAAAATTAAAATGTACTCACCCTCAGGCTACATCTCAAAATGTAGATAAGTTTGTTTCTTCATCAGAACAGATTTGGAAGAATTTTGCATTACATCACTTGCCCACAAATTCATTCACTGCAGTGAATGGGTGCCGTCAGAATAAGAGTTCAAACAGCTGATTAAAAACAACACAATAAAGTGATGCAAGTGATGTAATGCTAAATTCTCCAAACTCATCCACATCTTAAAGGGTTAGTTCACCCAAAAAAAATGAAAATTAGCCACCCTCTCATGTCATTCCAAACCCGTATGACCTTCGTTCATCTTCGGAACAAAAATTAAGATATTATTGATGAAATCCAAGAGCTTTCTGACCCTCCATAGACCGCAATTATGGCTTGTAACGATTCACTCAACTCACGATTCGATTCTATTCACGGTTTTGATTTCCCGATTCGATACAGGATTTTTTTTTAACAAAATGAGATTTAAAATTATAAATTAAATGTGTCCTTTTATTATTGCTTGGACAAAATACGGTACATTTCTTTGTGAAATTGAAATAACACTATAATAATAATAATATACTAATACAGCACTTGCACATTATTGCTCTTTTGTTGGTTTTGATTGCTTCTATTGTCCTCATTTGTTAGTCGCTTTGGACAAAAGCGTTTGCGAAATAACAAAATTAAAATATAATGTAAATGTAAATGACAAAACTAAATTGAAATGTTAAAACAAGCCCCAAATAAATAAATAAAACACACAAAAGAAATCTCTTCATATAAAAAAATAAGGCTTTGTCTGTGCTCTTTACATTTAAAATGAGAGGCAACCACTGCATTTTAATCATGATCCAAACAAAGATGCTGCATGCATGCAACGTGAGCAGTTTTTAATCTAAATTACATTGTATAATTTCGAAATTTGAAGCAGAAACAGAATGGTTTGACTTCAGTTTTGTGAAACTATGCATAAAAAATATCTGCATGAAACAGAAACAGCAGACGAGCCGAATGAGACGCAGAGTCACTCTCTGCGAGCAGGGTGGCACTTAAATGCAGGGTCAGAAAGCTCTCGGATGTCAACAAAAATATCTTCATTTGTGTGCCGAAGATGAACGAAGGTCTTACAGGTTTGGAACGACATGGGGGTGAGTAATTAATGACAGAATTTTCATTTTGGGGTGAAATATTCCTTTAAAGTCATTGCTTTGTTTCTAATTAAAATGAGAGAGAGAGAGACAAACCTTCTCCAGCTGATCTGTGAATGAATGGCCACTGTCAATGCAAAATTCCCTAGCTAACCTGAAAGAGAGAACCAGAAACATTTTGTTGTTGGAAATTAACTTCATTCAGCGTTTTCGAGCCATTTGTCCCACACATTATGCTACATTAACTCTATCCATTACCCAATTGCTGATGATAATTCATCTGTTGTTCCCAAAGCGTCAAATATATGATCTTCCTTTGGTCTCCTCTCACCTGTGAAGGTACTGGAAAAACCTAAAGAGGCGAGACATTGAAAACAATACAATGTTTACACAAACCTGACACTTTCACTTTGACATGCAACACGTTAGTCAATAATCAAGTTTGTTGTATAGAATTAAATAACCTTTATCTCCAGTTTTCGTGTATATCTTGGCAATTCTTCTATTTTCTTCAGAGGTGCTGGTATACCTTAGAAAAGTGAGAGAACGTTAGTAACAGGCATTTATCTCAAATTAAATGTCACGCCACACTGATACAGTTTAGTTCATTGGCTACGTTAGCCTGAACACATAGGATATGGGATTCATTCACCATTCTTTTTACCTTCTTTCATGCCCAAACGCAGGCTGCATCTGCTTTATGCTTACATATGTCCCTAAACGAAAGACACGGTGAAGACCCGTGTACTTGGTCACGAAAAACGACATCGTAAATGTTAAAACATTTACAAACGCGCTTCTGTGTTTACTACAGACCGTTTTGACTGCTTATGCTGCCCGTAGACGGGCGTTCTATCACGCAACCGATGACGCGAGGTGATGCGAAATGCGATTGGTGTTTTGAGAGTCGGGGACGATGAGAGCTTCATCCTGATAGGCCGGTTTAGAGTCAGCGATGTGAGAGGTTAATCCTGATTGGTCCAGGCTACAGCGACAGTTCACGTGTGTGGCAATGGAAAAGCCGCTACGATGCGTTTGACGCTTTGCATCAGGAGTTCTGGATTATTGAGCAAAACTATTATTTTTAAACTGCTACAAGAGCAGTGCGCTGAATTTAGATCGGTGGTTGAACACAAATATGAGATTTTAGCAAGGCTTTATTGCTTTTGTCAGCATACACTGGTACATTTCCCGAAAATATCTTATGAGTTGAGTTGAGTTACAACTTCAGAAGTTCATAGACTCAAGATGCAAACAAGAGAGTTCTTCGTTTCAGCGCCAGGGAAAGTGATTCTCCACGGTGAGCATTCAGTCGTGCATGGAAAGGTGGGTGTTTAGTCATCAGAGACCCAAACACAAAGATCTCCTTTTCACTTTTGGTCCATTAGAATGTTTTAGAAAGTCATTGGTTTAGAAAAATCATATTAGTGAATCATATTTTGATCAGGATTTTGCAAAAACCTGATGTACACATGTGTACAAGTTTTATGGTCCTGAAAATAATTTCATATATATTATATGTGATTTACTGTGTGTGGGTTACCTTGTGCGAATAAGGTGGAAATTTCTTTTTTCATTTTTAATATTTATACAGTATATAGTTTTAATTAGTTTGTCAGATCTGTTGCTGTGTTACATTTCAATTCTGCTGCTATTTTCTGTTTTTACCCATATTGATTTAATAGCTGTTGTTATAAATTGCTTCAAATCAAGTGTTCTGAAGTCCCTCTTCTGTTCTTAAACAGGTTGCTTTGGCTGTGAGTTTGAACCTGCGCACATACCTGCGGCTGCAGTCCTCATCATCCGGTGAAGTGTGCATCAACCTCCCCAATATTGACACTTTTCTGTCCTGGGAAATAACTGCACTGCAGCCTCTTCTGGCTGGGTGTAAAGGTGAGTGGAGATGGGTATTTGTTTTTTAATAAAAAGATAGTTCACCCAAAAATGAAAAATCTGTCAGTGTTTGCTCCTGTATATTCTGTGTCTCATTATTGTTTGGACTGTTCATTGAAGTTGTATTAATACAGTTGTCGGAAAGCAATCACCTCCGGCCCATGTTTCTTTGACTGTTCATTGTTTCAGCAGAGCAGGATGACCTGAAGGAACTTGATGCAGATCTTTTGAAGAGGCTGCGTGAATTCACAGGCATTTCAGATGATTCCACAGACACAAGAAGCATGGCAGTGTTGGCCTTTCTCTATATGTACCTGACAGTATTTGCAGAGTAATAACACCATTAAACTCTCTGTATCATTTTGAAAAACTGCATATATTTGAAGCTGCATATGAACATTGTTGTAATATGCACTTTTGACTTTTGCTGCTGCTGTTTTTTTTTTTTCAGGTCTCTGGCCAGTATAACAGTGTCTGTGTGGTCAGAGTTGCCTACAGGAGCTGGTTTAGGCTCCAGTGCCGCCTATAATGTTTGTCTGTCTGCTGCTCTGCTGTCTGCCAGGGGAACCATATCGTCTTCTCTTGCACCACAACAGGAGTCAGCCAGGTAAGACTTTATTGCAATGAAATATGGGGCTTTTGTTTAGATAAGGTTCATAAGGATTGTTTCATTTACTTTTAACTCTTTAAAAGTGACTTACAGTCAATTATTCTAGGGAGTGTCCTTCTGAAACCACTTGCAGCCTTTTGGTCATCAGCCCAGATTGTTAGCAATAAGGTGACGCCACTCTTGAAATGGCAACACCCTTCTGATTCAGATGATAGATTAAGTAACCAAGGATTTGAGATAAAGACCAAGGACCAGAGATTAAGTCCTTGTCCTTCATCTGTCCTCTCAAAAATCCCTCCAAGATTTGAAAATGTGTTGCTCAAAATACACTTTCCAGGGGAAATAATGATAAAAAGGGGTCAAATTTAGCTGCAGTGATCACCCCTATCATTTTTTTCCTATATTATTTTTCAATAAAAGTGGATTAGGTTAAGAAGACAAAACAAGAAAAACAACAACTCCAAACTTGGAGGATTATTTTATTTGAACAAAAATACAGTAAAAACACAAATATTTTGGAATTTTATTACTGTTTAAAATAACTGTTTTCTATATTTTTATGTAATTTATTCCTGTGATGGCAAGGTTCTCTGATTAATAGGTTTTCTTGAATATTATATGTCTTTTTTTAATATGCATAATTTATGCTCCTTGCTCTCCTTCTAATACTTACAGGTGTATATATATATATATCTATATAGATATAGATATATAACATATATATATAAAGTTTTGTGGAGGCTATAGGCAGTCTGCCTGTTAACTGTATTAAGGTAATTCAAAATCATTCTTCTGTTTGTGTTGCAGGTGGAGTAAAGAGGAGATGGAGCTGATTAACAGGTGGGCATTCATGGGCGAGAAGATCATACACGGTAACCCTTCAGGGGTGGATAACGCTGTGGGCACATGGGGTAAGACTCTTAGTCTGTGACTGCCATCTTATACATCTATGGTGCTGCTTTGTTTGATGCCTTTTTTGTGCTTCATCACCTTATTCTTTTTGTAACAGGTGGCTTTTTAAGATACCATGCTGGGAATATAACTCCACTAAGCTGGTAATATTTTACTCTGCAAAAATTATTTTCACAATGTATTTTTTCATTATTATAAAGTTACTGTTCCAGTTAAGCAGAAAAGTGTATATAAAAAGTTATTTCAGTGAAATTACTGAACCAGCAGAATTTTGAAGTGTGTTATTGGGTTCATTTTCTCCCTAGGGTCCCTATTCTGAGAATCCTTCTCACTAACACCAAAGTACCACGTAGCACCAAAGTGCTTGTTTCTGGAGTGAAGGACAAAATTAACAAGGTAGTAAATGGCCCCCCCCCACCCTTGCATGTTTTTATTTCTGTGCCCTTCAATTAGCATAATGGCCGGTGTGTGTGTGAGGGAGGAACACTCCAGGGGCCCAGTGCTGAGTGCCTTTTATAAGAGCTCCAAATGAAACACTCTGCCAACGCTCCTGTGTTCTGTTACCTTGACAACGGCAGCAGGTAGCCTTACTGCTGGCACATCCTGATTGGTGAAGGGGAATTCCGGTATTGTTGTAATGGAAAACAGCAAAGAGTCAGAACAGACTTTAAAGGGGTAATATTCTACACTTTTGTGTCATTAATAGTCAAAGAAGTAAGTCATAAACAATTGAAATTTAGTTTTACCCAACCGTTTCCACCATCTTTTAGAATTAGCTTTAAAGGAATGGTTTCATCTGCATCACTTTCCTTCTTCCATGGAACATAAAAGGAGATAATTCAAAGAATATCCAGTTGATTGAATTCAGTGCGATTGCGGTACATCATGCTTCAACTTGACTGTAAGTGTCAGCAAAAAATGGCAATTTTAACATTAAAATCATGGTGTGTGCCATGTATTTCTTGTGTGCTAACTAGTACTTCACACTCCTGTCCAGTAGGTGGAAAAAAAAATCACTGTTCTTGTATTTTCCCCCCAAATCTGCTGAGTACAAACCACGCCCACAGTTAATTTTCATTGGTCACCTCAGTCACATAGTCATCTGTTAAAAGCTAAGACCTCATTGATTCAGTTCAGAGCTGAGAAATATCAATATCATGGATGGATGGATGTTAGAGAATGTTGACATAGTACATTGGACTCTTTTATAGTCAAATAGCAAGAGTTTGAGTAGCAGATGTTTGGTGATATTTTGCTTGACTAAGGCAAGGCAAGTTTATTTGGATAGCACATTTCATACACAATGGTAATTCAAAGTGCTTTACATAAAAGAAAGTAAAATAATCATAAAACAATCACATTCACAACAATAAAACAAGGAATTAAAACGTTGGAAAATTAAAAAAAAAAAAAATTTGATTTAAGAGGTTTAAAATGAATTAAGAAAACGATTATACATATAATATAGTGCAATCAGTTCGGACATCGCACAGTGCTCATTAAATAAATGCACAGCTAAACAAATGAGTTTTGAGTCTGCATTTAAATGTGACTAATGTTTTAGCACATCTGATCTCTTATGGAAGCTGATTCCAGCTGCGGGTGGCAAAATAGCTAAAAGCATATTCCCCTTGTTATGTGTGAACCCTTGGTATTTCTAACTAACTCGATCCTAATGATCTGAGTGGTCTGTTAGGTTTATATTCAGTGAGCATATCTGCTATATATTTAGGTCCTAGGCCATTGAGTGATTTATAAACGCGTAAAAGTACTTTAAAATCAATCCTAAATGTAACTTGAAGCCAATGTAAAGATCTGAGGACTTGTGTGATATGCTCAGATTTTCTGGTTATAGTCAGAATCCTAGAAGCAGCATTCTGTATGAGCTACAGCTGTCCAATGGTATTTTTGGGAAGGCCAGTGAGGAGTCCATTACAATAGTCCACCCTGCTGGTGATAAAGGCATGAACAAGTTTCTCCAAGTCTTGACTGGAAACAAAACCTCTAATTCTTGCAATGTTTTTGAGATGATAGTATGCTGATTTAGTTACAGCTTTGACATGACTACTGAACCTAAGGTCTGTCTCCAGAATCACACCACACACAAGATTCTTGACTTGATTTTTAGTTGTTAGACCCCTAGATCAGTATGCATCCCTTGAGAATTTCATCTTTGATTTCAAATGCAATGACTTCTGTTTTTTCCTTGTTTAACTGAAGAAATTTCTGGCACATCCAACTGTTAATTTCATCAATGCATTGGCAGAGGGAGTCAATGGGGCTGTAGTCATTTGGAGATAAGGCTAGGTAAATCTGGGTATCATCTGCATAGCTGTGAAGGCTGACAATTATAATTATCTTTTGATGTGACGAGCTTAAGCTGATAATTTTTCTCGGTGAAAAATGTTGTTCTCTCGCCTATGTTTGTACAGCACTTACTTATATTTCTTTGTGCTGTGTTATTTTGCAGTTTCCCTCCATAATGAATCCAGTTCTGGAGTCTGTCAGTGCTGTGTCCTGCACATGTGAACAGACTCTCACAGAGATGGCCGCGCACGGACCATCGGCTGAGCACTACGACATACTGGAGGTACAATCACACACACAAATTTTCCTTCATAAAGAAGGTGGAACCTTTAGCAGTGTGCATTTATCAATAGGTGTATATTATTTATCATTTGTGCCAGACATTTGTTTTAAATTTTTGGCACAATTTTTCTAAGACAAATTTTCGGGATCATAATGTTTTCTGTCATGATAGGGAAAATGAGCAGTTGCTTTTGTGATTTTTAATACTGTTTAAAAAATGTGGGGTTTGTATTTTTATTTTATTTTTTTAATTCATTACTCCAGTCTTCAGTGTCACATGATCCATGATCCACATGATGTTTGCACAGTGTGCTTTTTTTAAAGGGGTCATATGATGCTTTTTTTTAAAGATCGTTATTTTGTGTATTTGGTGTAACAGAATATGTTGACATGCTTTAATGTTCAAAAAACACATTATTTTTCAATACTGTACATTATTGTAGGTTCTCTATGCCCTGCCTCTCTCAAACGCTTCGTTTTTTTTACAAAGTCCCTCCTTCCGACAAGCGTGGTCTGCTCTGATTGGCCAGCTGACCTAGTGCTTTGTGATTGGCCGAACACCGCAAGCGCTCGTTGTAAATGTAACGCCCCTTACCATAATCATAGCTTCATCTTTCAAAATAAATGTAAGACATGTAAAATAATGTCATTATTTTTACCATCAGTTCAAGCCCGAAAGGGGAACAGACTCCGTAATGATGCAGTACACAAGCCGCAGTTAAGACAGCTTACTCTACTGTGATGTGACGCTGTCTCTCTCTCTCTCTCACACACACACGCGCGCACACACACACACACACACCACCACATGATCAAAACCCGCATTTGAACATTTCCAATAGCAAATACTTAAACTAATAACAAAACAATAGCTGATTCAGAAGCGACAGATTGTCATAGCAAAGTCAGAATTATCTGGGTTTCACGAAACGGTCGTCCATAAAATGCACTGCTGTTCTGTTGTAAGTAATCTTAAAGATTCCTAAATGCATCTACTTCCGGAAGGCCAAATAAAGTGCTTTTGCTTTCGCCTAGAAACACACAGCGTCTCCCTGACATGGCTGCTTCAACACTAACTGCGGTTACTGAAACCACGCCTTCTTTCTTTGCGTGCACATTTGGGCGGCTTTATGCTAATATTTCCACATAGTGAGTTAGATATGTGGGGGTGTGTTAGAACGGGCTGTTTTAGGTGGGTGTGGCAGAGTCTTAAATTTGATGAAGAATATCTCTTTGGTTTTGAGACTTTAGTCTTTGCAACTTTACAGGTCTTCTTTATTCACCAAGAGCTTGTAACACTCCAAAGAGAAAGGAAAACTTGAAATCGCATCATATGACTCCTTTAAGCCAAGATGTTACTGGGTCATATTGTACAATCTGACTCATATCTATCACATTTGAAAATGTTGTGTAGTGAACACCTTGTATCAGGATCAGTTAATTTATTACAGTTCACTGTATTGCTGCAAATCTTGTTACATTACACAAGAGCAAAGATACTCTTCTGTTGTCGGACACATGGCAGTTTGCGCATTTACTCGTTGATTTGTGGTGGGCACAAGGGTGAGGCAAGTTTGAATTGTTCTGTTCTTCATCCGTTTCTGCCCATAATTTTCTGTCCTTCCTTGACTTTTATTTAAATAAAAAGTGCCAAAAGACCAAAGAAACAAATCAATATTTTTTATTCCACGAAAGCCCTGATCAACAGATGTATTGATTATATTGATCTTTTTAAGACATTTCTCTGTGTGTCATTTGTCATCAGGAGCTGATTGATATAAACCAGCACCATCTAAACGTGATGGGTGTGGGTCACTCATCTCTGGACACACTGTGTAGGGTCACTCTGGCCAGAGGGCTGCATAGCAAACTAACAGGAGCAGGAGGAGGAGGCTGTGGAATCACTCTCCTACGACCAGGTACCAGTACACACATCAGAACAGTTTCTTTTACAATATATTTATCAAGAAGATATGAGTGGTACTACTTGGCAATACAAAAATCACTGCCTTGATGCTAGAGTGTTGTGGATGGTTGCTAGGGCTTTATAATGCATTTGTGGTTTATTATAATTGTACCAATCGTTGTTTTTGCATGAATTGTCTTCATGGAACCCTACAGTGTATATTTTGGATATGCTACCTGTGGTTAATCAGTCTGATTGCTTTGAATTATTTGAAAAGTCTCCGTGAGGATGGCATCCTGCAGACTGCGTGACTGTTTAGCGTGATTCGTGAGGTGAATCTCACTTGTCACTCTTGTCTGACAAAGCTAACAACTTGATACAGCAGCTGTCAGACTGGGCCAAACTCTTTGTTTATGCCTAAAGCCACTAACGCATTGAATTTTAATCAGGATCTTAGAACCCTCAAAAACAGCCTCCAATAAAGAGGAGATGTGATGCTGGAAGAAGCTGGGCTACGTATATGATGTTTCTGATGTTTATTATGCCTAATAACTTATGTTAGTGACATAGTCATTTCAAGGCACACCTTGTTAAGACTGAATTAAGATTTTTGAGGTAAAGTCCTCTTGCTCAATTGATTCGCAAACAGGATTAGTATTGCTCCGATGTCGTGTGTCCTGTCGCTCTTGTAAATGAGGTTGTTTACTACCTCAGCATTTTTTAAACCGAAACTGGATTCCTACCTTTCAAAAAAGTCATTGAATTCTTCCTCCACTTGACGCGGCAAGTGGTTTGTTTTTGTATCTTGCACGTAAAATTGCACCTAGTTTAATCTTCTAAAACTCTAGAGGAACATTATCAGCCACCTGCTGATGCACACACACACTCACACTGATTCTTGGGTTTCACGTTTGAGGGTTTGGCAGATTGTCAGACTACCTGCATATGGTCAGTGCTCCTGACACAAACAAATGTGAACAAGTTGTGTTTCAGGTGGAACAATGTTGCGAAGAAAGTATGTTAAGACATGAGGTACAAATAAATTACATCAGATTTTTTATCTAAACTAAGTTTGTTCCGGAATATGTTTCCTGAACAAATGTTTGCATGCGTCTGACTATAAGTTGTGCTGTTTATGCAAGTGACACAAATGTAAATCCAATCCATATAATATAATATAATAGACAACCCCAATTACAGAAAAGTTGGGACGCTTTGTAAAATGCAATAAAATCAAGAATCTGTGATTTTTTTTTTTTTTAATTTTCTTGAACTTTTATTTAATTGAAAAAAGTACAAAGAAAAGATTTCCAAAGTTTTCACTGACCAACTTAAATGTATTTTGTAAATATAAACACATTTTGATTTTTGATGGCTGCAACGCACTCCAAAAAAGTTGGGATAGAGGCAAAATAAAAGTGAAAAAGTTATAGAATATCCAAATGAAACTGTTTTGAAGCAATTCACAGTAAGCAGGTGAACTGGTACTGGAACAATAGGTGAGGGTATCATGTTTGGGTATAAAAGGAGCTTCGCAGTCTTTGCAAGCAAAGCTGGTTCATGGTTCACCACTTTGTGCCAAATTTCATGAGAGAAGTGTCAAACAAATCAAAAATCACATTTCTCAATGCAAAATCGTCATACAGTCATAAAGTCTTTTACCAACTACCATATGTATGTATTATGTATTACTACTATTATGTATATCTATTACTACATAATATTGTGAAAAGATTCAGGCAATCTAGAGAAATCTCAGTCTGTATAGAGCAAGGCAGGAAACCTCAGTTGAATGTGCCTGACCTTTGAGCCCTCAGATGGCATTGCATAAGAAACCGTCATGCTGCAATGTTAAATATAGCCACATGGGCTCAGGAGTACTTCAGAAAACCGCTGTCACTTAACACAGTTTGCTTCCTTATCAATAAATGCAACTTGAATCTCTGTTACTCTAGGAGAAAGCCATACATCAGTTCTATGCAGTGATGCAGCGGGGTTCTCTGGGCCAGAGCTCATCTCAGATAGTCAGAAAGACAGTGGGAATGTGTGCTGTAGTCAGATGAGTCCACATTTCATCTTGTTTCTGGGAAAAATGGACGTCTAGTTCTCAGTCCCAAAGACCACATTGACCATCCAGACTTTCATCAGCAACAGATGCAAAAGCAAACATCTGTCATGGTATGGGAGTGCAGCAGAGCAAATGGCATGGGTTACTGGAATATGTGCGAAGGTATTGACATGGAGGCATGTATTGAAATTGTACAGAGACATATACTGCCATCAAGACGATTTTAATGGGAAGTCCATGGTTATTAGATCAAGACAATGCCAGGTCTCATTCTGCATGTGCTACAACAGCGTGGTTTTATAGAAACAGAGTGAATGTTCTGTCTCCTATTGAAAATGTATGCCCCAGTCATGAAAAGGAGAATCAAACAACGATGACCACAGACTGCTAAGCATCTGAAGTCTTGTATCAGGCGAGATTGGACAAACATTTTGCTTGCAAAACTTTAAAGGGGTCATATGATGCTATTTTAAAGATCATTATTTTGTGTATTTGGTGTAACAGAATATGTTGACATGCTTTAATGTTCAAAAAACACATTATTTTTCAAATACTGTACATTATTGTAGGCCCTCTATGCCCCGCCTCTCTCAAACGCGTAGTTTTCAACAAAGCCCACTCCTTTGACAAGCGCAGTTTGCTCTGATTGGCCAGCTGACCCAGTGCATTGTGATTGGCTGAACACCACGTCGGAAATGTAATGCTCCTTACCATAATCGCGAGCTTCAGCTTTCAAAGTAAATATCAAGACCGTTAATAATGTCGTTAGTTTTACCATCAATTCAAGCCCGAAAGGGCAACAGACACAGTGATGATGCAGTACACAAGCCGCGGTTAAGACAGCTGACGTGCTATGATTTCTGACAGGCAGTTCACTCTCCTGTGATGTGACCCTGTTCCCCTCACACACACACACACACACACACGATGCGCAAAATGCATTTGAACAGTCAATAGCAAATACTTAAACTAATAACAAAACATACTTACAGTCGCTGATTCAGAAGCGCCACATTGTCATAGCAAAGTCGGAATTTACACCTTTTTTTTTTTTTTTTTTTTAGAAATAGCCTTTGTGCACATCCAGCCTTGTACTCTTCTAGGTTCAAAAAACTGTTGTCCATAAAATGCATTGCACAAATTCGAACATCTGGGTTGTGCTGTTCTGTTGTAAATAAATCTTAACCAATGATTCCTAATTGCATCTACTTCCGGAAGGCCAAATAAAGTGCTTTTGCTTTCGCACTGAAACACAGCGTCTCCCTGACATGGCTGCATCAACACTACTGCTGTTCCTGAAACCACGCCTTCTTTCTTTGCGTGCACATTTGGGCGGCATTATGCTAATATTTCCACATAGTGATGTAGATATGTGGGGGCGTGTTAGAACGAGACATTTTAGGTAGGCGTGGCTGACTCTTAACTTTTATAAAGAATATCTCTTTGGATTTGAGACTTTAGTCTTTGCAACTTTACAGATCTTCTTTATGCACCAAGAGCTTGTAACACTTCAAAGAGAAAGGAAAACTTGAAATCGCATCATATGACCCCTTTAACAATTAGTATCCTCAATTCCCAAACAATTAAACATTGTAATTAAAAGGAAGTTGATGTGACTCAGTGTTCAATGTGCTTCTGACCCAACTTTCATTTGAGTGATTTGCAGCCATCAAAATCAAAAAATTGTATATTTACCAAATCAAATTTAGTTGGCCAGTGAAAACATTGGAATTTTTTCTTTGTACTTTAGTCAATTAAATAAAGGTTACAGAGAATGAACAAATAACATATTCTTAATTTTATGGCATTTCACAAAATGTCCCAACTTTTCTGGAATTGGGATAATGTTTGGGGTTGATTAATGTTGATAATGTTTTTGAGAGAAGTCTCTTAAACTCATCAAGATTGCATTTATTTGATTAAAAATACAGTAAAAACAGTAATATTGTGAAAATGATTTTACAATTGAAAATAACAGTTTTCTATTTTAATATATTTTAAAATGTAAGTTCAGCTGAATTTTTAGCAACCAGTCTTCAGTGTCACATGATCCTTCAGAAACATTCAAATTGTGATGGGTGTGGAAAAACTCTGGATACACATATAAATGTCTTCACTGTCACTTTATTCAATTTAATGCATCCTTGCTAAATAAAAGTATTAATTTCTTTAAAAAAATGTACCAACCCTTTTAGAATATTACATTAGATTAGATTAGATGCAGAATTGACACATTTACACAATTCAGCATGGAGTTCCTGTCTCTTTGAGTATTATTTTTCTAGGCCTTGGTGTTGATGGGGACGTTTTTTTGTCCTTTCTGTTTTCAGAAACAGATAATTCAGTGATTCAGAGCACCGTTGAGGAGCTGAAGGCCTGTGGCTTTGACTGCTGGGAGACCAGTATCGGAGCTCCTGGCGTCCAGCAGCACTCTTCAGCTGCACTCGGTCAGGACATACTGAAGATCCTCAACAGCTACTGAGACACAATGAAAACACTGTACTGTATGCATCATTGTTACCGTTAGCAAGGGTGCTCATTGCTGCTGTTACTCTGGATCCTGGTTCAACAAACGTACCAATAATCATACTGTAATTTTCTGGGAATTTTAAAATACCTTTGTGTTATTACATTCAGAGTGCTTATGCATTATAAAGTTTTATATGCCACTAGATGGCAGCAAAGTGTAAGACCGATTTAATACTGTCAATTTTAGACAGTATGCATGGAACGCAAATAATAGATAATTTTATTAAATATGAAGACTAAATTAATCTAAAAATAACATCTAATAAATTTCAGCCTTTTTCATGAAAAGCTGTCATGCACAATATGATTATTTCCTGGCCTGTCTGTGTATTCAAATGTAGTACAATCATCTCATTTGCCAAAATGTTTCTCAACACGGATCACATTTCCGACCAGAACTAGCACAGCTTGGAGCATTTTGGACTGAGTACAGCCGTTGTATTATTGTCACTAAACCCAAAGTAATTACTTTTCAGTTCTTTGCACTTTGTCAGAATATTTTGCACCAGTATGGTTTTGAAGCCAAGGAGTGGATGCAGGGACGCATTTGGCTGTCGACCAGACGCAGTCCAAGTTGATCTGTGAAGCGCGGTGATGAAATAACGCTCTGCACTTAGAGTGGAGCACATTTCCTCATAGTCTCAGGAGAGGGGTGTAATTTTAGTGGTGTTTTGTGAGGAACAGATAAAGAGGGCTATCTTCAGCACACAAGACCTGGAGCTAGAGAATAGGAAATGGATTTGCACTGAGATGAATGTGTTCCTGTAAACTGAAGGCCAGCAGAAGGACAGAGCCTCTTATACTTGAACAAGTCAACTTTGAGAAGACCTAGGGAGGTCAGAGACCTCTTTAAAAGTGAGTGTCGTTGGTTTTGTAAATGCGAAGCTGTCAGAATGCTTAATCCAGGCACATAGCCATCATTTCAGAAGTGAAGGGAACATAATGTGCAAACCAGTTTACCTGGCAAGTCTTACTTTCTTCCTCTTTTGCCTTAATTCTATCTTGAGCATAGTTGTATTGTTTTAGGCTATTTATGTTTTGTGCAGAAAAAGAAATTCTGTTTTTGTCCATACAATGCAAGTCAGTGGAATTCAAAAATATATTGGATCATTGGACAATTTTGGTTTAACTATCCCTTTAAGAGCTTGAACATAACTTTTAATGATGATGTGAACATGTTTTATGTGCATGATGCATTTTATTCATGCATCTGAATGCTTATTCATTACCGTTAAAAAGTTTGGAGGCCAACGTTTTTTAATTAAGATTTTTATTCATCAAGCATGCATTAAATTGATTAAAAGTGACTTTTACATTATTATAAAAAATTCAATTTCTAAATAAATGCTGTTCTTTTGAACTTTTTAATCATCAAAGACTCCTGAAAAAAATGCATCAAAAAAAACTACGCAGCTTTTTTTCAACACTGGTAATAAAAAATATTTGAGCTCCAAATCAGCATATTAGCGTGATATCTGAAGGATCATGTGACACTGAAGCTGCGCCAGAATTCAGCTTTGCCATCGCAAGAATACATTTGATTTTAAAATATATTAAAATAGAAAACACTTACTTTAAATTGTAATAGTACTTCACAATACTGTTTCGCTTACAATTTCTGTTTTTCTGTATTTTTAAGCAATTTAATGCAGCCTTGATAAGCATAAGTGGCATTTTTCAAAAACGGCAATAAATAAATAAATAACCCCTAACTTTTTAACAGAAGTATACTTTCTTTATTTATCCCTTGTGTATAGCAGATCTACACCTTTGGAGAACATTGATGTTTAATAGTCTGACTCCAGAGAACAATTGCAGTACTCTGAGGAAGTGACCTCAGACCCCAGGAGTGAGCCTTTGTCCTCTTGTCAATCATGGTGTGTGGCATTTACCCACAAACAGGCCATCTACCTATATATACACACTATGAATATGCACTATGAGGCCATCAGCTCTAAAGGGTAAAAATGAGTCACATCATCTTTCTTTCCTATTCTCCCCTCTCTGCCACATTCACTTTAGCCCGATCCAATTTGGAGCTCATCCTCAGACAGATTGAGGAATCGCTTTTCAATCTCTGATCTGCTGTAATGAAAAGAGAGAGGGTACTGCGTGTGAATACGGTAACTGGATTAGCGGAGGGAGGAGAGGGCAGCATTGGCCGTTCGAGGGAGAACAGATGAATGAGTAAAGCTGGCTTTAACCAGAAGAGGGGGGCCCTGGTCCGGCCCCCGCCACCGAAATCCCCCTGACCTGCTGCTAGTCATGCGCCTTGTGTTTGTGCTGACAAATAATTTCACAAAACTGGATCCCCCAAATCGTTATCGACTTTTCCTCCATCCTTCCATCCCGTTCTCGAACATGAGAGCCCTTGATAGGGCCAGCTATGAGTTAAACACTATTGGCAGTTTTGAAGTCTGTCCAACAAACAACTGGCAGAGGATGTTAGAGAGAAAAGGTCAGTTTGTGGAGGGGAAAAAAATCTGGAATAATTGATTTTTTTCTTCTTCTTTCTTTCCCTCTCTCTGTTGTTTTTATTCATTTCTTTAAATGTCAGAAGGCTTTTGTGCGGCATAGGCAGACAGGTTGTATGAATGAATGGGAACTGGCTGGCCGAGGCTGCCTTTGGTGAACCTTGACCCTCTGTGTGGCGTCCTCTCTGCGCATTCTCAGTTGTGTCGAATCAGTGTCTTCGGCCCCCACCGTAACCCCAGCTTGAATTTAATTACCACTGAGCTCTTCAATTTAAATTGCATTGATGAAGAGGAATGAGGAGGGGGTGAGCTTTACCTCTCTGTCTCTCCTCCCTGTGAGGCACAGATGGTATTTTTTATCAATGTCAGTGGCAGCTTCTTTCTGCACTGATGAATAGATTCTAAGGATGGCCTGACATTATTTCAGATAAAAGAGGCAGCCGAGAAAAGGGGTCAAGGATGAAGGGAAACGGCAGAGCTATTGAAATATAATAAAAAGTATTCAGGCCTTCTCCCCCCTCCCTCTTTGTTCTGTTTGGCTATTACATGTTGTGTTGCATAAAGAAACATCAGCCGAAATGATTTCGCCCCATTCTGTGTGTTCGTTTAGCCAAAGTTCGAGAGTGACAGTTCAAGTAATGAGTAAATGTGAGGACATGATGTGTTTTCATTCCTCTTTTCTCTGGGCATGTGAGCATTGTGTGGTGCTGTTGTGACTCATTCTCTGCAGGGATGTGACAGTGTGCGTGATGGATATGAACTCTGCATTTGTCTGTGTGACACTCTTGTAAACAGATCATAGCAGAAGAGCACGCTGGCACCATGTCCTTTTTGTGAGAGTCGCACGGATAAAAATCAGTGACTGACCAGATCTTCTCAGCAGGCTTTGCCTTTGATACCATTTTTACAGGGAAAGTAACATTCATCACTCCTCTTTATTTTACTGTCCTTTCCTCTTTCCTTCCTTTCCATTTCTTTTTTCCTGACCTGTCTTCTGTCCTGTCATTGTCATCTCAACTTTCTTTTACATTTCCAATTTTCTACTATTTTTCTCTCCTTTTATTGTTCTATTTTTGTGTTTCCTTTTCCTTTCTCTTTTTTCTTGTCCTGTTATTTTCCCCTTCCCCCTTTCATGTTTTGTCCTTTTTCTACTTTCCTTTCTGTCTCCTTTTCTTTCTATTCTGATCCTTTCCTTTTCCCTTTCATATTTATTTTTCCTGTCCTGTTATTTCCTCCTTTCCTTTTCTTTTCATGTTTTGTCATTTTCGTTTTTCTTTCGTTCCCCTTTTTTTCTTTTCGGATCCTTTCCATTTCCCTTTTCTCGCCTTTTCTTACTTTTCCCTTTCCTTTTGCCTGTTATTTTCCCCTTTTCATTTTCATATTTTGTCTTTTTGCTTTTGCATTTCTCATTTCTTGTCCTTTTCCTGTTACATAATTTCCTTTCCTTTCCTTTCTCCTGTTCTGCAATTTCCCCTTTCATTTGTGTTTCGCTTTTCTCTGTCCTGCCATTTTCCTCTTTCCTTTCCTTTTTCTCTCCTCTCCTCTTTAGTTCATTAGACTTATTGATTTTTAACCCTGGCGACTTTAGCTAAATCGAGACTGTGGTGATATTTCACGGGCAAAGCCTGGTGCAATTCCAATTCGCGAGAAGGCTTTCGTCTTGCCCACCAGTGACCTCTCACCTTCCTTCAAGAGCTCGTGGCTCTGCAGCTGAGCAGGGCTCTTTTCTCTGCTCCTCTTGAGAAGATGCTGCAAGGGTCAGGGTCAAGGTGGTGTAAAATGAGAGTATGTGTGGGAGTTTGTGTGTCTTTCAGAGTAGAGAAAGGCATTTGTTCATTCGCCCTTCTGCCTGGCCCTGGTGAGAAGTGAGAGCAGAGGTCAGCTGACCCCATTAAGGCTGTCGGGTGCAGAAGAATCTGGCACAGACCTGCACATGTCGAGAGGGTGAAGCGTGTGTGTGTGTGTGTGTGTGTGTGTGTAGGAGAGAGAATAGAAGTCCTTGTGTGAGCGCTTGAATAGATGGGATGAATCAGTGAGAACACAAGACCGCAGTGTCTTATAGACCTTCAGGTTGATGAATTCACTTAAGGTCCTCTCTTGATTAATGATCACATTTGATCCAATACAATTGTTGTTCACAGTCTCAGTGAAAGCATATCAATTCAATGATAAATGATTCTGTGTAGTATGTTAATAGCACTTGTAATTGAAGTTCTATTTTCACAACGAAAGCATTCCATGTTATATCATGATAATGTCATGGTATTGTAATAGTACCATGTAAATACCATAGTATATGAATATAAAACCGTAATCAAACAGTATGACATGTTTTATGGGTTGTTGGGAATCCTGCGGTATTACTATACTATTTTAAAATATTTATGAATATAAAAAATTTTGGTCATATCTTTTATATTGTGTTTGTCAAAACTTTATTGACCTCTTATTAATTTAGAGACTGGAGAACCCTTTTCATACAAATTTGGATTTGTAATTAAAAAGTCCATGGAAACATGAATCAACTACCTATATGCCACTTTTACTGTTTAATAGTCATGGTAATTCAAGACCATGATACTACCCATATATCAGAGTACCATGATATATCCACTCCCACCGCCACAGTCCTTTTTTTTCTTGTTAAGGGTTTATAGCAGAGAAATTGCATAACATTCTTTATTATGCCAGTGCTACTGTATATATACCATATTGATTTTACAATATAAAATATCTGAACTGTACTAAGTGTAGTGTTTGGGTGCCCAAGTCTACAGATCTAATTGCAGAGTAATGCTTTTGTTGTACTGTAGGTTTTGAAGAGCTTCATTGATTTTTGTAGCAGTTCTCATCTCTGCTTGACTAACGCTCAGAGCATTAAGCTTGTCAGATTCTGCTCAGAAAATCTCTCAGAGCAAATCAAAGCAGTTTTGAGTGGAGGGTGTCGGGAAAGGGCACCTTTACCTGCTCTAAACACACACACACACAGAGTAAAGAACGTTCCCAGAACATGAAGATATTTTGTTGCTGTCTGAAGCTCTGTTCCAAAAACTAGTGAGCTGCGCTACATAGGCAGCATCATAACTAAAATGGAACTTTATAAATGTGACTGATTTGAAACGCACTAGAAAGGCAGCAGCTTTAATTGAGTTTAATAGATTTTTGACAATAAATGAAGCCTTTAAAAACAGAGCTATTGTGAGGATGTTAATCAGTGTTTTATACTTTTGTTAAAACTGTCAGTCCACATTATTTGTTCAATTTTGAAATAATCCTGTTTAACACCAGGTGAAAGACTACATTATGATTCAACAAAAAACTCCAATAAGAGAAGCAAAACAAGCAAACCGCGCCTTTAAACATGTCAAATCTTTAAACATGTTTGTTTTTGTAGTTCTTTTCCTCATTAAAGCCATTAAATACAGTCTTGTACCTTTCTCTTTTTGTCAGATTTTCAAATATATATATTTATTTTTCCAAAGTTTGAAATTCTGTGATTCACCTTGTAGCTGGTTGGTTTGGTTTGTGGCCTATATAACTCTTTAACAAACACTTTTTAAAAATCCCTCTGGAAAAAAATAATGGATAATATACATCTGGAACCAAGAAAAAAAATGGACAGGCATGTTTGCATAGTGCTTCTTACAGTTTGCCATTAGCATGTTGTTAAATTAGTGCTATGATACTCAAACACAAATAAAACACAAATATTTCACAAAAGAATACATTTCTAATTACACCAAACTATTTCTATAATTTTGTTATTTCTTGAATTAAATTTTAATTAATCCAAGTATTGAATGAGATTTTGTTTATGATTAACATTTCTCATGTCTCATCCTCCTCCTTCTCCGAGCTCGTCAATGCATTCTGGGACTGCTTTCTCCATACATTGACAATTTGTCCAGTACAAGGTATTTTAGGAGGCAGCATAATTAATTTGCCTACATTTTGAACCTTTCCATTGGTGGCCTGCCTGTGATGTCTTAAAATGCTTTGAAAAAGTTTTTGGAACAGAGCTTGAAAGTCCTGCTTTATCCACATTGGCCTAATACACAAAATAACTCCCACTCATTGCAGTGTCAAACTGAATTTCCAGAGCTCTCATAACTCCACATCAAGTGGACATCAAAAGATGTCATCTGATTGCATGGTGGATTTTCAGGTGTCTAAATGCAGGATGGACCAGACATGGCCGCGTGTCGGAAATTAATTAGTGTTTAGTTAATCCCGTCATCCGACATTCCACTCCATTCTTTCTCTCCTTTTAAAATGCAGATGTTCATATGATAAGAAAGCATCCTCTGTCTGCAGAGATAAGGGTAATTTAATCCAATGCAAATGCAATTGCTTGAGCGCTTAATGGAGAATATAACATCCCACTCTGATTTTGGGCTCATTTAAATAAAAATTGACACAAGCAGCCTCCGTGCCGAGTTCAATCCCATCTCATGCAGATCAACTGATTTGATCTGCATTTGAATAAATTAAAATTTAAGCTATACCATCTTGATGTATGAAAAATCATCCATGATGCTTAGAGTGATTGAACCATTTCATCTCCAGCTATCAGTTTCACTCATTGCGATATACATGCTAATTCTGTGGTTTCATTCTCCATCTATTATGACTCGGACCTGGAGCTGGGATTTGTCCTGCGGTCACCTTGGCTTTAAATTATGTGTGCAAATGACCTGTGGTGGGCCCTGACCGTGCCGCGTTTCGCCTTCCTGTCTGCCCACTCGGCTGCTGTAATTAGAGGTAGGAGTGTTCAGATTTCATCTCCTGAATTCCTGATAATATCTAATAATCTGAAAGCGTTTTAAAATTGGTCTCTCATGCTCATGCATTATGCATGAGCTGCTGATTGCTTCTTTGCATAGATTAGCAATCATTTTACAGATATATTTTAAGAGGGGAAAAGGCTCATAAGGACGTGGAGACTTTAGGTTTTGCATTGGCTGGCATTCGAGAAGCTAGTTACAGGTAATTTAGGTCCCCTCTCTCACTCGCCCTCTTTCAGCTCCTGATTTCTGCCTCCATGCACATCATCAGTTGAGGAATGTCTCCAATTTCTTGTCCTCTTTTCTCTTGATTACTCACTTGTTGAGCATTCAAGGCATCTGCAGGGCTCGTTGTGTCCTGCGCTGTTTCCCAGAGTTCTAGTGCTGTTGAGCAATCAGCACACATTAGTCATCAGGAGGCACTGTCATCTGCATATACGTGAGGCTCAAGTCAAATACTTAAGCGGAGTGACCTTTTCCTGCCCCCTGTGCCCGTCACAGATCGGCATGAAACAGAAGGTGCGGGTATGTTCTAATGAGCGGGAAAACGAAGCTGTAACCTGGCCTCCCAGGTGAGCTGTACCGCCTTCGTCTCCCCGGCAGCCGTTTGACCTGCTTCGCCGTTGGGTGCGTTCATCTATATTAATGCTTGAGGTGTTAAATGCTCCGAGTCACCTTGGACTTCAATTGCTGTCAGGAGGAAAGGTGCTGTGACATGACAGTGATATTCTGTAATGAGAAAAAAATGTTCCACGTAGCTTTCAAGTGGGTTTGAGAGCTTTTCTTAACGTAATGTGTCACGATATGAGTGACACGCAGTGAGCCCACAGGAACTGAAACCTATTTTTTTCCACTTCAAAAACAAAAGATATCAATGAGATTTTTGACAATGTTTAAAACTAATATTTTAAATGTACACTCAGTGTGGTCTCTGAGCAGCTGAAACATACTCACTTTATCTTGGTAGCTCCCTCATTAATGGACACTTGTGGAATAAATGAATAATTATTAATTCAGTAAATATTCAGTAAATAGAGTTTTTGTACGAGATGCTGTAGTCAAATTGCATACAGAGTACAAAATTGTGCTTGCGTAGAAGCATCTGCGTTCGCATTCTTGCGCTGTGTATGTTTTGGCCTTAAAGTAATAATTCACCCCAAAAAAATTTGCTGAAAGTTTACTTACCCTTCAAGTTATAGATAGCCCAATGTATCCCCTGCTGTGAATGGGTGTCGTCAGAAGGAGAGTCCAAACAGCTGAAAAAAGCATCACAATAATGACTTCAGTCAATCAAATAATATCTTATGGAGTGAAAAGTTTAACCAAATCTGTTCTGATGAAGAACAACACTTAGGTGCATTTCGCGTCAAACTGTAATGTTCAGTTAGTGGTTCTAACAGCACCTTCTAATTTTCTTCTCGCAAAAAAGAGCTGAATGTGAATCTGACAACATTTTATTAAGTTGGTTGTTGTATGCAGAGAGTGGTGCTAATTAATGCTCTATCACGCTTGACAATAATGTACTACCTTCACTAAATCCTATTCTAAACCTAACCGATAGTGTTAAAAAACACTGTGGAAATAATATATAAGTTTCTCTTTTGTGTGTCTTGGTGCTGTGTTTCTGGCCCAGCAACCAAGTGTCCCCCATAATAATCAATATTTGGTTTCAAAAGCAATAAAAGGGTGTTGGGCGGTTTTATTGCCAATTGGTGGTTTATTTTCCAGCTACAAACTGCAGTGAGTTTTTATGTTTTGAGGTATTTGGGAGTTTTGCAAAATATTGTTAGAGGAACTTTTTTCCAAAGATCCTGTGTTCATAGTAGTGCCATACAGAGATCCGTTGCCTTACTGGTTTGTTGTTGTATATGTTGCAATAGCATCTGCCTGAAAAGTCATTATACTTACTAGCAATAAAAAATCTGTGGGCAGCTCGCCCGCTTTAATTTTACTTAACAAAAAAGTCCGCGTGTTTGTGGCAATATTTGCCTAAGATGCATGCGACCGCAGTGAGTATACAATCCGAGACAGCTTTGAAAATCATATTTTTCATATGACTGTGATTTTGGACTCAAAATTCTTATTATGTTATTCCCCTTCTTGTAGATGCACAACTAAAGTATGTGAATTAGGGGATGCAGGTCTTTCTCCCCGAACCGTTGAGTAATCACCTCCAATGACCAGCATCTTGCTCTCTGGTCCACATGATCATCACATCCCACCTTTACTCCCAAGCACTGTCCTCTCATCGGATTGCCTCTTTGTCTTCTTTGGCTCTCTGGCTGTCTGGGTGCGACCCTGCGGAGTCACTGCCGCTCCCATGAAGTCCCTCACATGCACTGTGCCGCCAGAGCGGCTTCTACCCTCTACCCGCCGGAGAGGTGCATTGGAGCAGTGTGGAAATGGCCCCTGTCACACTCATAGACCCGGCAGGACGCCCTGAGACTGGGGACATATGGCATGTTTGCAGGGAAAGCAGGGTGGTGAAATGGCCAGAAATGAGAAAATTTGTTTTTGATGTTTTTCCTTTTCCCCTTGGCACATGTTCATGCTTTCAGGAAGAGAAAGCGTAGCAGAGGACTGAAGATGACGACGCTATCAGAAGCCAGGCTCAAGGACCGGACTCAGCCCTCAACTGACATCTCCTTCAAGAGGTCCTGAGGATCTCTCTCTCCATCTTTTTTATCTCTCTCTTCACAAATTCTCTCTCATCCTCTTGTTTTATCTCATCTCTCTCGTGCTCGTCCTCTTGTTTTATCTCCTCACTCTTATCTGTCATTTCTCCTTCTTCGTTTTCTTTCTCCCGGTTCGCTGTCCTCCCATCTCTCGATGGCTCTTGTTTTGTTTTATCTCTCTCTCTTTCTGTCTTTCTCCTTCTTCGTTCTCTGTCTCCCCCGCTGACTGGTGGATTTGAATGGCACACATCACACAAGATCCCATCAAACCCTGAACTCTCTTCATTGTCACTGGCTGTCAGGTTCAATTATTTCATATCAGGTTAGTGTTAGAACAAAAATGGGCTAAATGAATAAGATCAATGTGATTCTGCTGTTTTAATCTGCGTGATTATGTTGATAATGATAAAATACTACAAATCCTTTTTATTATATTTTTTAGTTTTAATTTTTATATATTTTTTTAGTTTTCAATTTTAGCTGAAGAATTTGTTGTATGCTTCTGTCAATTTTATTTAACTGATTTTTTTCGTTTTTGTTTAACGCGGGGGCTTGCTGCCGAGGGGGGCATGTTTCTGGTCTCCTCTTCATACACAGGGAGAGGAAGCACATACGGCGCGTGGTCCATCGCTCACGATTCCCCGTGCAGAGCAGAGTGCATCTGCGTGGTACGCGTCGGTGGTGCCCCGTGAGCGAGGGGTGGTAGGGTTTAGGGGGGGAAAAGGGATGAAAAATGAATTCTAGAGGGGAGGTAGGGGGAGGGCAGGGGGGGGAGGGGTCAGGTAGTAATAGGATAAGGCATAAAATAGTGCAGGGTATCTGCCAAAGCACATCAGTCTAAGTGGAATGAGTGGGGGGGGTTGGGGGAGCGAGAGGGAGAGGGGTTATTTTACAATTTCAGGTTTGGTTTAAATGAACAAAAATGTCCTTATGTTGAAATTTAAATGTTCACCTGTTAAAACGGAGGAGCCTTGAGTCTTTCAGGCCTCTCTAAAAACATGAGTTTCTTCAAGTTTTTCGAAAGCCGTATAAAAAAACAAGATCTTCTGGACTGCCATCTGTACTGCGGTGCATGTCAGTGGGGTCCTTGAATTTTCACTCCATTATTTTTTCAACCTCAGCGCCAGGGCGTGAGACCCTATACCTTGTAAGGGGCACAGAATAGATAGGTCAAAAGCAAGTGCCACTGCTCCTTAGAGGCGTTCGCATCGCATTAGTCCCCTAAGAGAAGCCTTGCAGATACCAGTGTAATCATAAAACCAACACACTCCACACTGTGTAGTAAACAGTGAAGACAAAGCCTGGGGACTATGCGTTGGACTGATATCGTAAATTAAGAAGTATATGTTCTCGTTACTCATAGAACAAGAGCCAATTGTGAACATTCTTCAAAACGTTGTCTTTTGGGTTGTCCAACCCAATGGGGTTGGGATGAAATATGGTGAATAAATGATGACAGAAGTCTAACTTATGGGTGATGAATTCCTCTTCATATGTGTCAAAGCTTCAAGATTCGATGCTTTAATGGCACATTGTATGCAGGCAGAAAGAGTGCTCGGCTTGCAGTTGAACCGTAATCTGAAGGAATGATCACAGATATTAGTCTCTTTACATTGCGAACTCTTTGGTAAGGGGCCCCCCAGAATGATCAGGGAAGTGTTGTTGAGTCTCTTTCTCCGGGCCCCCCTCTGATACGGTTAAGTACTCCGGCAATTTTTCAGCATGGTGCCTCGTCTCTCAGAGCAGGACGCTGCTCAGTGTAGTGTTTTAATGAAGGCGGCTCGGGCAAAACAACTAATCATACTAATATCTTGCATTAAGACAGCCTAAATTTCATAAGTTGAGTGGGATTGTTTGTGATTACAGTGTTAAATCTGTAATGCATGCCTTGCATGCCCTATCCGATTGACTTTAAGCTTCTCTGCTGAAATAGAATTTCGCCTTATTGTTCAAATGTTGTTCAGAGCGCTTAATATGTTTTTTCTGATGAATTTCTTTGCAATTGCCATGGCCTAAAGTTAGTTCTAATTAGTTTTGATTTGCCTAGTTTTTACTTTATTTTACTATGTAAACTGTGATACAGTTCTGTTCTTCTACTGTTCACACCTTAAAAAAAAAACGAATCTTGTTTTTCGATTTCAGGACAATTTGTTATATTATTGATTATTGACAGATTGGGCGAGAACTCTATTCGAGTTTCCCGTTTTTGCAATGTGCTTTTTCAAACGACAGGCTCACTTGATTAAATGTTGCGCGTATTGAGCACAGTTCGTGAGCCAGTAGGTCCTGGATTTAAAGCTTAGGTTAGTCATTCTAGGCACATGCCTACACGAGTGCACGTGCTGTACCAGGTGGCTAAGGGCTACCGAGAAAGTTTTTCTACATAACGTAGTATGTCAAGGAACCACAATGAAACTAAGTCTTTAGTTAGTCTTTATTTCGTTTTTCTTGATCCCTTACAAAAGGACTTCATTAACTGCAGTCCTACCAAAAATTATTCACCAACAATTTAATAGATGATTGCTGTTTCTTCTGAAATTATTATCTATAATGATTCTAAAAAATGCATGAGTGATTGACAGTTAGTTCCGGTGCAGTACGGTTCCACAATCCACTGCGTCAAATTATTCAGTTATTTCAAATGTCCCATACCGTGCCAAAACATCACCAAAAAAAACAAAAACACACCTGACCAAAAAAGCGTCTTGAAATAAACACTGCACATTGGTCTTAGGGATTTAAAACCATGGACTCTGGAAGTATATGCAGAATAATTGACCTGGTCCTTTGAGATGAAAAATTTCCACACCCAATGTTGTATCTGCTTCATTTTGTGGCCGAGCATTACGTGTAATTTTTCAAGTAATCAATGGGCCCGTCTCATAATCTCCGTGCATTGTGCCTATATGTTGCGTACTATCATTTACACCTATTATCAATACTTGAGCTTGGCAATACTGTGTTCATAGTTCATTCCCCTTTCTTACTGCATCTTGCATACTGTCTTTCTATACCTATTTCTTAAAAAAAAATAGCGGCTAGTAACATATTATACACTGCACAGTACTTCGTAACAACAAACAATGGCTCTTTTCTTCTGCTTTGAATGAAAAAAAATCTCCTGTAGTACCTTCTGACGGGTAAGAAGAAAAATCCCAGCAGGTCCGAGCCTGGGGCTCCCCCAAGTGACAGTGTGGCTCACCAGTGTTTAGCTAGTGTTTACGCTCCTACACTCTCACTACACCCAATGTCGATCACTTTTATAATTTTCAATCACCCTCTACCAAAATTACGATCACTTTGTATTTTTTAGAAACGAGTGAACATGTGGCTCCCAAGTGTTACTCTCCTACAGGGGAGAGGACAGTGTTGCTCCCACGTGTTACTCTCCTTTTACTCTCCTACACCAAAATGTCGATCACTTTGTAATTTTACCTGACAACAATGACTTTGCAAAAGAGCATCGGGTGTTCGGGTCCATGTCAAAAGTAAACGAAGGTTCAGAAGAAAAAAAAACCTCTGGGTTGTGATTGACAGTCCTACTGCTCCTTAGAACCAGGGCTCGGATTCTTGAAAACAGTCAAAAGCTTTTCATGACAGCATCGCCTCACGGATAAGACGCTCCTGTGCGTCGCTGTTCTGAGATGTACTCACAAAGTCTGTCCTTCACCGAGCACAAAACATGAAAGAGTCTGATATTCCTCTCACTAAGAAAAACATCCTCTTAACCGGGTTCGCTCACTACAAAACAACCATGGGGCGTGACGAAAAACATCCTCTTAACTGTGCGTGGCATTCAGAGACCTGGGAACTGAAAGAATCCTCTTTTATCTGTATTCAGCTGAGCAGTCTAAAGCCACTAAGACACATTACTGTGCTCAGTCATAATGCTTATATTTCTTCTCGCTGTTCGACATGATATAGATGGATCATATGTGATAGAAATCAACATTTGAGTGAGAGATTATAAATGGAAAGCAGCAGATAGTGTGCCGAGCAGCACCATTCAAGTTTTTATGCCTCCTGTGCCTAATTGCCAGGCCCTCTGGGTGCTGTTCCCTCTGCTTGCCTCGGGCAATTACAGGAAGTTGTTTTGCATCCAAATTCTCGAACATGATTTCTTGCATGGCATTAGCTGTCTGAATAGTCATCATTAGGTGCACATGAGCCACTTGATCACAGTGACGGCTGCTGGACTTTTCATGTAAAGTGTAGATTTACCATAATGTAGGTCTGGAATACTTGATTCTAATTGGTTAGTTGCAGGATTCAGCTGACAGATATTTCATAATGTTCATTGTCGTCCATGGTAATGATGTATATCAGACTGCTACCGAAAGCGGCACTACTTTCAGTCTCTCGTAAATGCAACTAGTGCCATCTTGCAACTCATTTATCGATTGTTGAGAAAATGACCTTCATTATTACTGTAATAGACCATAGTCAGCATAGTGCCATATTTATTTTTTGACAGGAATGAACACGAGGCTATAAGGGATTGAATTACAATGTGTTCAATGGATTGTACAACATACAGTTTAGCGAATGTACCGTCTTACCAAAAAAATAAAAATAAATTAAAGTTAAAATTAAATTTAAGTTAAATTTATTATGCCAAAGCTGATTTATCAAAGCTGATTGATATTGAGCAAATTTATCAGACCAAGCTGATTAAGGTCTATATGGTTGCAGTATTCATCTTTTAGGACGATGGTTTTGTACATTGTAATGAAGAAATTTTCAGCAGAAGCTTTAAGATAATACACATTTCAGATTATATACACTACTGTTCCAAAAGTTTGTGGTTGGTAAGACTTTTTAATGTTTTTGAACTCTTATGCTCACCGAGGCTACAATTATTTGATTAAAAATACAGTAAAAACAGTCATATTTTGAAATATTATTACTATTTAAAAAACTTTTTATATTTATATTTATAGTTTTAAATGTAATTTATTCCTGTGATGCCAAAGCTGATTCTTCAGCAGCCAATATAAATTTTTTTAGTGTCACACAATCCATCAGAAATCATTCTAATATACAGATTTGATGCTCAAGAAACATTTCTTATTATTGTCAATGTAGAAAACGGTTGTGCTGCTTAATTTTATTTTATTTTTTTTGTGGAAAACATTTGTTTCAGTATTCTTTAAGGAAAGCAATTTTTGTAAAAAAAATTGGCATTTATTAAAAAAAATATAATTTTTTGTAACATTATAAATGTCTTTACTGTCATTTTTGATCAATTTTAATGCAACCTTGCTGAATAAAAAGTATACCTTTCTATCCAAAAAAATTAAATAATCTTATGGCCCCAAACTTTTGAACAGTAGTGTTATAATCTTATTCAAATCCATATTTCATCATGTCCATGTACCTATTTTTTTGGTTCAGTAGTCATGTACAGTAAGTCTGTTTCATGTTAGATTTTGCCTGTGGGTGGTGGCGTTTGTACAGTGTGTGTGGGAGTATATGTTTATATGCACATCAATGTGCACAGGAACAATTTAGATGGTTTGTTATCAATGTGGCAGCTGCACAGACTGTGCTGCAAATTTGACGCAGATAACGCCACGTAAATTGACATATTGTGCGGAGCACCTCCAAACCCCCCTTCCCCTGCTCCCGCTTCCCACCTCTGTAATTAAGAGAAACATTTTGTAGTAGATTATAGAGGGGCTCAGAATGCCTTTGTGCTGGTCTGTCTGATTAATAAAAGGCCACTAATTTCAGTTGAGGAAGGCTGTATGCTCCAAAACACCACCTAATTATTCATTAGGGGTGTGAAAGGCCTTAGCACTTGTGAATGGTGGTGTGCCCACACCCACACTAATTCCAGATTAGTCGGCCACTTCCAACCGGCCCACTGGCATCTCAGCATCTGTCAGAATGTGGAAGGATGAGAGATGAGTGTTTGAGATGGAGAAAGGGAGATGGAGATATGGTGTAATGTGTTAGACACTGATGCTACTGATCTTTTTTTTCTTATTTTCCATCAACCAGTGGAGCAAATTAGGCATAAACACACTAATTAATCACCATTTGAGGTTTTTAAGAGGCATTTGCAAAGCGCATGCAAATATACATGGCTTTATCTGTCCATTTGCAACCTGCTTTACTTGCATAATGTGACATTTTATTTTTTTTATATAATTTAATATTTTAATTATTATATTACTTTTTTGAATGATATGAATATAAATGAAATGCACTAATGAATCTTTACTCTCAGTACTGTCATTAGTAGTTTGCATCTTGTGTCACTGCCAGAGTTATTTTGGTATTATTTCTACACTATCCCAACTAACAGGTAATGTTCTCAGAACTTTGGCTAATGTCCTGCCAAGGTTCTCTCAAAACATATGTACTTCCAGTAATGTTAATAGAATGTTTGAGCAAAGTTGTCTGGTCCGTTAAAAATGTCCTCAAAATGTTAGCCAAAAATGTAATTTGTCATAATTGTATCTAGGAATGCTTTTTTTCTGAAACACTTTAGTGGGATGTTCGTCTAATGTTTTTTTTTTAAATGTTACTACATGTTTCGAAACACTCAAATAACATTCAAAAGCAACTTTCCCATAATGCTTGCAAAATTGATAAAACGGAAAGGTTTATTAATGTTGAAATAACCAAGAAAAATATGTTTTTAAAACATAATAAATGGATGTTTTGAATGTTCAGAGAAATTCAGTTTTCATAATATAATGGGAACATAGCAAAACATTTTTACAACATATTTCTATAGTATTTATGAATGATTAATGAATTAGCTGTTTATGTTTGCTTATTTTTATATTTTAATTTTAAGTTTTAAAGTTATAGTAATTTTGTTATTATTTATTTTTCAGTTTTAGTGATTGTTGTACTTGAACTTAAACTTCTTAATTTCTGTGAGTTGCCAAGGCAACATACCTGAATTTCATTTTTTAAGTTTTTCATCTAATATTTATGTTTTCTATTATTTCAGCTTTATTTAAACTACCAAAAAGATTTTAATAGTTTTAGTTTAAGTTAACTGTAACAACACTTGTCACTGCTTGTTTACAAAAATTTGAACTCATTTCCAATGGTCACTTTCTCTCATGCCGCCTCAAATCGCCATCTTGTAGTGGAAAATCGCTCTCAGTGTGAATTTTTATAACTAGCCTAAGCATTTGATGTAAGATGTTTCACTTTTCAGAAATTTAACTTTTTGTTGGTGCAAAAAACACTTTCCACCCAGAATGCTTAGTTTGTAGCATTGTAGATGATGTTTAGCAATCGTGCACAGCGGCACATTTGCATCAGAGCATTATTGCGTTTGTAAGGCGGGGGCGATGGCAACAGCTGCAGAGGAAAGCCGAGTCCCCTAAATTACAACGATTGGAAGCTGGTGGCAAAATGGCTGGCTAGGTGATGGGAAAAAGCAGGTTTTTATGGAAAGCTGCCGTCATTAACAGAATCAGTCTGGCTCTTTTCAGACCTGCCATCCTGCAGGATTGGTTTCTGCTTATGTGTGCTGACTGTGTCTGTCCTGTTGAAAGCTGCAGCTACAGTGCATTAACGCATCTTTTGCTCTTACTCTATACAGCGCTGGGGTGTGTATGTACCGTGTCTCTGTGAATCTGGCAGCGTGCTCGGTTCAGGGTGGAGGGGTGAGATTTAGGAGGGTTGACTGGCTCTCTCAGTGCTCGGACTCCGCCAGATGTGATGATTGACTCAGACACCCTGTCAAAGCTGATGCCAAGCCTGTGATGTCGTCCGGTCCTCGGGCAGCAGCCAGCTGCAGGTGTATCTCTGTGCACCTGGAGACCTCTGGGGGTCACGTGAAGGGTAGAGAAGGATAGACGAGTGCAGAAAGAGGGATGAATTGGGATGTGCTAAAGAAAAATGAGAAGCCAAGGGGGTTAGGGGTATCTTAACCATGCTGGATCTGCCTTCTCTCTCTCTTACTTTCCTTTTCTCTGCCTTTCATCCATCACAAAGACATGACAGCAGAAAAGTCATTCTCCAAAGAGAGCAGAAAGCGGAAGATAATCCTTTTTTTCCTCGCTGCTGATTGACTGTGTTGAGGGCCTCTGGTCGCTGAGAAATTAGGTTAAAACTGTTGGGGGGAGAGCAGATAATTGCCCCTGTCTGTCACTGGGACCAGCCCCTCTGCAGTCACTCACACAGCCAATGACATTTGTTTCCCTTTTCTCCACCACAGTTTTGTGGTTTTTGTCAACTGAAGCTTCACAGTTTCCCCCAGACAATATTATAGATGGCATTACAGCCCTTCTGGCCAACTAAAACACAACAGTACTCTGAAAATATTGTAGCTATTCCCATAGTGAAAATGTGTAGTGCAATATACTTGCCTTGGTAACATAAATTTCATTTGGTGCCACAATTCACTGCAGTGCCCATGTTACACACAGTATTTGTGTATTTGATTGGTAGCACTTTACAGTAAAGTTTTAATAGTTAATGTTCGTTAATGCATTAATATTTAATAACAATGAGCAATACACTATTTACAGTTTTTATTCATCTTTGTTCATGTTAGTTAATAATAGTACAGTTCATTATAGTTCATGGTTGTTCAGGTATATTTAAATAATGCTACCAGGAAATTTGATTTTAATACTGTATTGGTAAATGCTGAAATGAACATGAACTAAGATGCTTAGACGTATTTTTATTAGTAATGTTAATAACTAATGTTAGCAAATGAAATCTTATTGTACAATTCACTTCAATGAAGTGTTAATGTAATTAGCTTAATACCAGTGAAATTTTTGCAAAAAGTATGGACCTAGCCCTGTGTTTGCTAAAGCATTTATATACTTATACAGTGCTGCTTGAAAGTTTGTGAACCCTTTATAATTTTCTATATTTCTGCATAAATATGACCCAAAACATAATTTGATTTTCACACAAATCCTGAAAGTAGACAAAGAGAATCCAATCAAACAAAGCAGAAAAAAATATATACTTGGTCATTTGTTTATTGAGAAAAATGATCCGGTGTTAAATATTTGTGAGTGGCAAAAGTATGTGAATCTTTGCTTTCAGTATCTGGTGTGACCCCCTTTTGCAGCAATAACTGCAAGTGCTGATCAGTCCTGCGCAACGGCTTGAAGGAATTTTAGTCCCTTCCTCATACAAGAACCACTTCAACTCTGTGTCGTTGGTGGGTTTCCTCCTATAAACTGCTTGCTTCAGGCCCTTCCACAAAATTTTAATTGGATTAAGGTCCGGAATTTGACTCAGTCATTCCAAAACATTAACTTTGTTCTTCTTTGACCATTCTTTGGTAGAACGACTTGTTTGTTTGGGGTCATTGTCTTGCTGCATGACCCACTTTCTCTTGAGATTCAGTTCTCGGACAGATGTCCTGACATTTTCCTTTAGAATTTGCTGGTATAATTCAGAATTTGTTGTTCCATCAATGATGGCAAGCCGTCCTGGACCAGATGCAGCAAAACAGGCCCAAACCACGATACTACCACCACCATGTTTTGCAGATGGGATAAGGTTCTTATGCTGGAATGCAGTGTTTTCTTTCTCCAAACATAACGCTGCTCATTTAAACCAAAATGTTCTATTTTGGTCTCATCCATCCACAAAACATTTCTCCAGTATTCCTCTGGCTTGTCCACATGATCTTTAACAAACTGCAGATGGGCAGCAATGTTATTTTTGGAGAGAAGTGGCTTTCTCCTTGCGACTCTGCCATGAACACCATGGTTGTTCAGTGTTCTCCTGATGATGGGATCATAAACATTAACATTAGCCAATGTGAGAAAAGCCTTCAGTTGCTTAGAAGTTAGCCTGCAGTCCTTTAAAACTTAGTGGACCTTTACATGTCTTGATTTTAGAGTGTTCTTTGTTGGTGGACCACTCCTGGGGAGGGTAACAGTGGTCTTGAATTTCCTCCATTTGTACACAATCTGTCTGACTGTGGATTGGTGGAGTCCAAACTCTTTAGAGATGGCTTTTCTAGCCTGATGAGCAACACCAACTCTTTTTCTGAGGTCCTCAGAGATCTCATTTGTTTGTGCCATGATACACTTCCACAAATATGACCAAACTTTGATAGATCCCTGTTCTTTAAATAAAACAGGGCACACACTGACACCTGATAGTCATCTCACTGATTAAAAACACCTCAGATGGACTCTAATTTCACCTTCAAATTAACAGCTAATCCTAGAGATTCACATATTTTTGCCGCTCACAGATATGTAATATTGGATCATTTTCCTGAATAAATAAATGACAAAGTGTATATTTTCATCTCATTTGTTTGATTGGGTTCTCTTTGTCAACTTTCAGAACTTGCATGAAAATCTGATGATTTTTTTGGTTCTGTTTATGCAGAAATATAGACAATTCTAAAGGGTTCACAAACGGTCAAGCAGCACTGTATTACTATTAAATATTCAGTGACCATATTGCTCTATTATAGTTTTTCAGGATCTAGCCATCAAGCAGGAAATATTTTTTTTAGCGGATATCAGTAGGACGATTGATCTATTTTGCGTATTGTACATTATAATTTTGTGATGCATAAATCCACTTAAAATTTGTTTACTATTTTTTAAATGAAATGTGTATATATTTATTAAATTGGCCATGCATAAATTTACTTAAAACTATTTATTTTAGGCTTGTGGTTATTATTGTTATTTTAGGTCAAAGTTGTATATATTTATTAAATCAGCTGTTTATCTATTATCATCCACAACATGAATAAATAATTGTCTTATCAGTATTGGCTATAATTTCAATTTCGATGCATCTCTACCAATAAGCAATCACCCAGCTACATAGAAATATGCTACATGCACCTTACCAGACCTTATCCACTATATTTTGCAGCACAGAAATAAGCTATTTTCATTGAATCTGCAAGATTTCTGATTCATTAGCCGTTATATGTAAATAACTAGAAGAATAACAGCAGCTTAAGTGTTGTAAACGGTAAAACTGTTTGTGCAAATTATTATGATAATGAATTAAAATGGAATGATAACAAATATTATTTTTCAATATCAAGCAGCATAATGGATTGTTTTTGTACATGTAAAATAACTGGAAGCCAATGACAATGGAAGCCTCGCACATTCAAGTTATCATTGGTCTCGTCTGCTCTTATACGTTAAAAATAAAGTGAATGTATCACATAGTGACACTGTAGCATTGTGGTGGATTTTTGTGTAGGCAAGCATCAGTTCAGTTTTTTTTTTAATAATATATGTATTTATAAATTGTTCCATTATTAACAATACTGGTGAAGTGTATTTACAAGCTGTTCTACAAAATAATCACATTTGAAGTACATATTGTTCATTTGTATTACTCGGTACTTGATGAGCCTCTGTCTCACAGTCATTATATTTCCTTGAACTCTGAGGTTGATAGTTCTGTATCATTTGGCACTTTTCACACTTTTCTTCTGTTTTAGTTTGATACGCTTTTGTTCTAAGAGGCTTGTTAGTCCAGACGCCCACCTGTGTTTGCATAAAGAGCTTGGTCAGCAGAAAAGTGCAGCCCTCCACGTACAATTCAGCAAAATCCTCATTCAAAAGAGCTTTCATCAACATATTGTCCTTTAATTACATCTGATTGTGAGATTGAATCTCATGGCAGTTCAAAGTGAGTCATTACGCTGATGAATCCATTAGAGCAGAACCTCTCAAACTTCACCGTACACAACTTTTCTTTTCAGCTCTAGACATAAACTCCTTTCCAAAATTTGAGCATCACTGTCTGTCAGCATAGACAGCCAAAAATGAAAATACTGTCATCATTTACTTCTTGTCATGTCCATCCCCAAAAAAAACGCCGTTTGGGGAAATTTCTTTCTTCTGTGGAACATATTTTTGAAGAACATTGGTGTCCGAACAACATTGGGTCTTCTCTTTTGTTCCACATAAGAAAGAAATGTATACAGCTTTGTAACGACATAAGGTGAGTAAATGATTATAGAATTTTTATTTTTGGGTGAACTGTCCCTTATAATGGAATCTCATAACAGACCGTTTGACATGAGCTGCAATTTTCTTATAGTCCTATGTCTGGAGACACTAGCATTATTGGTGGGCTTCATAATTGGCCAAAGGTTTTGAAAATCTGGTCATTAACAAGATGTAGTGCCAGTAAAATATTCTATTTTGACAAGAAATCTGTTTTCTTGCTGTCAAAAGTGAACATTCTGGAGGGGAAAATGTATATTGCATCAGCTCATAATATATCATATCATGAACATGATGAATGTTTATGCATCCTTTGTATAATATCTCCATATGTGGGCAGAGAAAATCATATGGAACAGTGAAATTGCACTCAATGACGATAACTTCTTCAAAGTTGCTTCGACACTACAAATCGCTCTTTAGTCCGTCAAAACAAAATGTACTCAAAATGCATCACATGAATAGCTTTTTACACAAAGGACAGACTTGAAACTAAAAGTTAATTTCAGCTGAGTTTGAGGTATAGCATATAGAAACAAAGCTTGTGACTTTAATTAGCAGAATAAATGAGTAGCTCACACAAATATTAGATGAAAAAGTCAATTTTAATTAAAGCTATTTTTATTTTTCTGTATACATTTATTAAAAATTGGTAACACTTTGGTAATACAAAATCAGTGCAATGGGCCCAAAATTCCTAGCGACGCCACTGCCTATGATGATGCCTTAAAATGCTCTCAGCTCACTATGGTTTAGTGTGATATTTCCTCTATATGGAAGTGCAAAACTACCTCCAGCTGAGTTATTTTAAGCTATTTGTGTGTAGAATTTCTATTAATGTGTGCCTACCTTCCTAGCTTCCGTCTGCAACATGGCAGAATTTCCTTATACCTGCAAGGCAGTCAATTCTTCACATGATACGTCTTGTTGTGTGCAAACAGGCTGCCCAAGAGAGAAAGGCAGCGGAGGAAAAGAGAAGAAGGACCTCGTTTTTCTTCATCCCTACCTACGCAGAATGCCACTCGGCCGCCCTGCTCGCCACGATCCCCCCACTGGTACCCTGGGCAGCCCAGCCAGCTGGTGTGTCCTGCACCAACGACCAGCCATTCGTTTCCCCCGTCTGTGATTTATGGATTGCTGGGTTGGTGTGGGCGCATGTGTGTGTTTGGCGGCACCGAGCTCTTCTCCCGCTTGAGTTAGTGCACTGTCCGGCCTCGTCATGCTTTGCCACACAATGGGCTGGAGCAGCTAATTTACGCAGGCAGACATGCAGTCACATATTTCAGCCTCTCGCCTGCTGGATGAAGATGGGTGGCTTTCATGAGGGATTGTGTATACAAATTGATTTTCACTGGAGCCTTCAGCCCTGGACTAAGGCGTATTTTGTCGTTCTTTCTATTTTTCCCTTAATCCCCGTCCTCCCCCCTTTGCTTTCCATTTCTCATTCTCTGTTTCCCTTATCTCAGTGGGTTTCTGTGCCTCCCTCTCTCTCTCGATCCATCTCTTGTTATGAGTGTGTATATGTGAATATAATGCGATGTGACTGGGGTGAAGGTGGGCCGAGCCAGTGTTTTCTGGCTGTGTGTTAGACTCTGGCCTCTTGCTGGGGGCTGAAGGGAGGAAGGTCAGGTCAGGCCAGGGTCGGACTGGCAGCCTGCAGTCTGGGAGTATTAATGCTTCTCACTGAACCCTGTGCTCAAAGACAACCGTTCTCACTTTACAGTAGCGAGTAAAGACAGGAAGTTTAACCCGATGTAATGCTTCCCTACAGAAATCAAACAGCTGCACCATAATGTTTGTAGATTGGTGTTGCACCGGTTTTGTTTTAAAAGAGTTCTGCAGGGGAGGTCATGAAATTTTAGGGGGCAAATTCGACTGTAACCAATCTGCTTTCTCTACAGCTTAGCCTGTGTTGCAGTTAGGGATGAGTTTAGAATTTTCAGCAGCCGTTACTCCAGTCTTCAGACGATCCTTCAAGAAATCATTCTAATATGCAGATTTAAAAAACTGTGATATTTTTCTGGATTCTTCACTAAACAGAACATTCAAAAGAACCTCTTATTTGACGTAGAGATTTTTTGGATCAATGTTAACATTTTTTAAACATCTTTTTTTAAGCAACTTTGAACAATAATACCTAATAATAAACAGTAATATTTAACTAAACATTTTAATACATAGAAATGGCATTTTGAGGGATGAGACAAATGAATCAGAGTTTTGAATAATTTTGAATCAGTTTATTGCAAAGAACAGTTTGATCTGAGTCATGGGAATGAATCAAACTTTTTGAATCAATACCATTTTTGCTAGTGAAATTTCAATTAAAAAACAACGCTCTTAAAGCTGCATATTTGCAAGCAGTGAGATGGAGAGATCCCAAATGGCCACAGAATCGCACATATAAATATTCTGATGTCCATTTTTTTTATATATCTCTATATATAGCTTTATTATTTCCTTAGCATATTATTGAAAATATCTGATATATTATCCAGCCCTAACTGTCTTTCAAACACTATTAAGATGCACACACAGAAGGCCACAATTCATGGGTCACCCAAAGTTTTGTTCAGGGCTGAATCACTCTGTTTCTTCCTCTCCAGCACCCAGAGAGGGATTAGAGTCCTAATCCTGACAAATGCTTGTTTTAAATTCAACCTCAGCTAACAGAGGGGCTACAACAACCCAGCTGCTCTAGGAGAGATGTGTTTGCATATGCACATGGGTAATTTATGTATGGGATATATGTGTGCAATATTTCTTCTTTGTCTAAAAAAGGCTTAGACGTTCCTTAAGAGCCAGAGGACTCTTTTTTGGCCTTTAGTTTGTTCCTCAGTGTTTATTCATCTTGTGTTTTGGTTTTTGTTTAGGCTAAGATTATGTTTCGGGATTATAATGAAAATAATCTTGTTTTTACTGTTGGTTTTGACCCCACTGATAAGTGATATTTAGATTTTTTTATCCTCACAGTTCAAATCAAGCTGAGAAAAGGGCCGGTCTGTATGTGTGTTTAAATTTTGAATATGTATGTAACTGAATTGGAGTTAAGCTTGGCCTTGCTCTTGAGGAACACTTTGAATACCAGTGCATTTGATTTATTAAGTTCTTCAGCGGATCTGTCTGCGGGTACGTTATCAACTAATAGGATCTCTCCCCTCCTTCCCTCCCGCTTGCTCTGTCAGATGGTCGACTAATACTGATATTAATGAATTCATTGCTTTAGTCAGAAAATCAATACACACTTCTAAAGCATCTGCGAATCTGAGCGTGCCCAGATATTGATAGTTATAACACATCCTGCGGTTTGTTTACCAGTGCAGGGGATAAATCTCACCATAAATACACATTATAGGGGTGGGCGGTGTGACCAAAATATAATTTTTTTTTATGATGATGATATATCCCATTGTAGTTATTTTTTCAAATGTATTTATTAGCCATGTGTGTCTTACTATTTTTAACCATCGCCGTTAAATACTTTAATATTGTTTGATTTTAATTTAACTTTTTTACACTTGACGTGTTCAGGATGCATCCTGTCGTGTATTTTTGCATTACTTCATGTTTCATGGGTAAATTAGCATAAACACTCCTGCCTGTTGATAGACACACACATATTAAGGATGCACAATAATGCAGTATATGTACCATATCAGTTATTGCCGGGTATTCGTTTTTTTTTTTTTTTAATTGTGCATGCCTTTCTGAATGATTTTTATATTTATTTATATTTTATATTAATATTAAAATTCAACATTTGAAATGCTAATAGTCCCGATAATATAATTTTAAAACACTGTTAAATTTAATATTTAGCTAATCCAAAAATGAATATCCATGCCTAAATGTACCTAAATTCTGCCTAAATTCTAGTAGTTTTAGTGGTTTATTGTGGTGTATTTAGTGGTGTAATTTTCAGTGGTTTATTTTTGTTTAAACAAAATAGTATAGAATTGTATTATTGGCTATTTATTGGTATATTTTGGTATATATTTTCAGGTTTATGTTATGTATTTATTTATATAACTTGAATATCGGAATGATTTTTATGCATCCCTCACAAATATATCTACTATGGCATAAACAAAATAGGGAAATTAGTTGATACGTTTCTACCATTGCACAGCTTAAATCTGAAATTCAGCCCTATTAAACACCATTGTAAATGACAACAACAACAACATCTATTAAAGACATAAAAATTAACTGGTAGGGAAAATCTGGGACATTCATTATGTTTTTGCAGCCTTTAAGTCACTCTAGAATTGTGCTCACGCATATCCCCAAACAGCACAAATCTGTCTGAAGAGAGAGAATGAGAGTTTGTGAGAGAAGTTTCATTTGGTAAACTGGCTGTAAGATGTCAGATAAGACTGATTGTCCGTTGATGTTGGTTTGGTAAGGAAAGTAGACCTTTGTGCATGACTGCTGTGTGAGCGTGTTAAAGGTCAAGCAGCAGGGACGGACGAAGGCTGGCCAGAGGTCAAACTATCTGGTTCATTTACATACAGATCAGAGAGATGAGAACAAAATAGTGGAGAAAGAGCAAAGGAAGCACAAAAAGAGTTTCTGTGGTGCAGAGGTTACCACACATTCTCTTGATATGTTGAGTTGTGTTGCTTATATAAGTGATGCAGGTTCGAGCACACTTTTTTTAGACTTAAATATAAATTTAATTCAATGTCACTTAAGCTATAAAAAATGACAGCATAGTATAAGAGTCATACTAAAGTCTTCAGCTCGGGCATCCCCACTCAGGACTGCAGAACAGATGTGTGAGCTCAGAAAATTGTGGCACAATCTGGGAGCATCTTCCTCGAGGGAGATCCTAATTGGTTTCTCCACCCCCTCTATCCCAAACAAGCACTCTAATTCTATATTGTTTCTCTGTGAAATTCGAAAGCCACAGAAATCATAACTGATGAAAGTATCAAAGTGTGATTAAAGAGTAGTATGGACAGATTATAGCCTTGTTCCCTCAGTCTCTGTAGTATTTGTTGGATTATTATCCTCAAACTGATGGGCTGCTGTGAGGAAACACTGGATTATGAAAGAACAGAGCCATTTAGCCGCTCAGCATGGATATTTTTAGGATCTTATTTGGGGATGAGTCATTAAATTATTCTTTAATTTAATGCATGTCATTAATGACGTGGTTCAAGTGAAGAATTGAAGTGCTCTGTGTGAGTTTTGTATTGTTGAATTTTGTTGTAAATGGATGTGATAATAATAAGAATTATTGATTGAACTGAATATTTACATTTTAATTAAAATATTACAATTTTAAAGGAATGGTTCCCCTAAGAAAAATTCTGTTAATATTTATTTACCCTCATGTCACATTTTTTTCTTTGTGTGTGTGTATACATGTATGTGCTTTCATTTATATAGATAGATAGATAGATAGATGTAGATAGATAGATAGATAAATTTAGTTTGTATTGACAGATAAACCAAAAAGCAGCATCGGTATTAAAACAGAGCCCGTATGACTTGTACACTTTTTCCAAGTCTTCTGAAGCCGTAGTTACTCAATAGTGGATTTGGAAGACTTTTGTGGTGTTTTATGGATTTTATTTATTTATATATATTTTTAGAGCTTATTGATGTGGTTGCTATGAACTGTTGTTTCATGGGAAATATATGTGTGGAGATTATTAAAAAAGCACAGCATGTGGGTGAGTAAATAATGACAGAATTTTATATTTGGGCTTTGCTAACAATTTTTAATAAGGGTTTGTTGATTCTGTGTTTTGCTATTGATTTGAATACATAGTTTTCAACTAAATCATGTTCAGTTTACCTCCTTCCCCAACATGGTTGCCAGTAGATCCAATGCATTGCTTTTCTGCCTCCTCTTGAATCTCCATTTCAGTAGTCATCTTTTTCTTGACTTGACTTCCTTGTTTTTTGATTCTGTGTCATGCCGCTGTGCATGCTTCTAGCATTCAGCTGTGTGGCCACATGTATATCCTGGTATTTCGTCACACTAAGGAAGAATATAGGAAGAAAAGCGGTCACCAGTGGAGGGTGTTCCACAGCACTAGAGCCTTTTCACAGGCTGGTGTGACCTCCTGACCCCTGCTGAGCAAAAAAAAACCCTGTCTGTATAATACTGTGAAATATTTTTACAAATTAAAAAACTATTTTCTGTTTGAATATCTTTTAAAATGTATTATTTAAAATGTATACCTGTGGGTGCAAAGCTGAAGTTTTGGCAGCCATTACTTCAGGCATCACATGATCCATAAATCCTTCTAATATGCTGATATGGTGCTCAAGAAACATTCAATGTTGAATTGCGATTGGCGGCTTTAATAGTTTGTAGATACCATGATCATTTGTTGGATGCTTCTTTGACTGAATAGAAAAAAGGTTTTGAAATAAAATTCAATTTATATAAATAACAATATTATCTATATGTTCATTATTTTTTTAGGAAAAAATGTGTTTGGTTGTGTGTTGCTAGGGTATTCCCAGTGTTTGGAATAGTGCTGCAATCATTTCCTCATCCATATATATGGCTTGTGTCAAGATTGGCATGGTAGGTTTTTGCCCATTTTATCATTAGCCAAGTTTGATTGCTTAGAAAAGTAATACTTCAACAAGTCACACGATTTGACGTATCATACATATTCACAGCACAGACAATGCAGGACGTTATGCACCGACATTTAATATTTAGGATCAGGTGTTGGTCCAAATCCCCAAATAATAAGCAATAATGATAATTGCATTAACAAGCGCTTTTGGTAATTCCAAGATGTTCAAGTAAATTGTGAGCATGTGTGGTTTCCGACAGTGATGAAATGTGTTGTCAGTGATTGGTCAGATGGATGGTGCTGAGGAGGTCAGGACACAGAACATTTGCTGTGTAAATGACTGAGAGCCGTTTCCTGGTGTGTTGAACTGCGTCAAGCGATGCATCGATGGAACAAAAAAAAAAAAAAAAAAAAAAAAAAAAAAAAAAAAAAAAAAAAAACAAATAAGTGTGTCCTGCATCAGTGCTTATAAGAAAGGGACTGCAATCCATTCACTGCATTGCAGGACCGCTGTCTCCTGGGAACCAGTGGAAATTTATGAGCAGGGACTATATAATTCATACAGAATGTGGATCAAACATTCAGTCAGTTTTCCAAAATGTGCCACTGTAATTTGCCCAGGATTTTGAATCGGAAAGGAGCAGTGAGGGGTCCATCTTTTCCTCTGTCGCTCTCCATCATGCCTGCCAGGCTTCATTTGAATCCATCAGTTCTGTTGCTTCATTCATCCTGTCATCGTGCTGTCATTCACTCATTCATCCTTTCACCATTCACCCTGTCATTTCAGACACTTCTCAAGAGCCCTTACATCCTTTGTCTCTGTTTGTTTGGACTGATGTTGATCTTTGTGTTTTCTTTTGCAATATCTTAAGTGAACTCACGATTTGTTTTTTTTGGGCTGTTTTACAGTGTGACCTATAATAAAATACATATAAATATAATATAATATATATATATATCTATCGTATATTATATATATATATTGATGGGAAAACTGGAATTAAGGAAACTTAAACAAAAATTAGATATGTTGCCTTGGCACATTACTAAATTAAACTTATTTATTTTCTGGAAATACTACAATGACTATAACTAAAGCTGTTAACAAACTAAATAAAGATAACTAAAAATACTAATCAAGCGCACATAGCTAAAGCTATATATAATAAGATCAGCCCGCGTGCGATTTCCTTATGTGTGTGGCTTCTTTAATGCAGTGCTCAGCACGCTGCTTTCCCCCTTACACACTGATATATATATATATATAAAGTTATATAAATTATACCAAAATAGCAATGATTTACTCACCTTCATGTAATTCGAAACCTCCATGACATAATTTCTTTGTGTGGAACACCAAAGGAAGATGTTTTGAAGAATGTTTTAACTGTATGTGTCTTTATAGTGAAAGTCAAAAACATTTTTCAAAATATGTTCTTTTGTGTTCCACAGTAGAACAAAACTTATACAGGTTTAACGACATGAGGATGAGTAAATGATGACAGAATTTTCATTTTTGAGTGAACTATCCCATTTGTTTATTTTAGCTTTTTTTTATTTACCGTCTTTGTTGTAGCGATGCTAGCGCCTCTTGGTGAAGAATAACAGCTCTAATTCAGCCTCACAATGTAAGAGTAATTGCAGTGCAATTTCTTATTCACAATTTCTGCCAATAGCCATGTGGTAGCGGCCCTAGCAGATGAGACCAAGCTCGGGCACATGCAGATGCTCCATTCCAAATTGGAGCCGGTCTGGCCCTGAGGGCTCGGAAACATAGGAAGAAAAAGTCAGAGTATGCTTTACGACAGACTCCAGAGCCGCTCCTTCAGTAAAGTAATTAGGTCTTATTCTCTAGCGCACAATGGAGGCTTTTCTGTACAGTGGGAGGTGGGTAACAATTGCAGGTTGGATCCGGCCTCTCTTTTTTTCCAGAGATCTACGGTTTCTCTTCATAGATGTATCAGTCCAGGAAGTGTGTATTTAGTGTGTATTCAGGGGTCGGTCCGGTGCACAATAAAACTGAAATTAGAGAGGCCGAGTGAGAGCCAGCTGTGACACAGGTCGCCTTGTTCAGACACATGTGCATAATGGATCGCTTTCATTCCACGCCCGTCGCATTTGCACACGAGAAAAAGGGGGGAGAGAGAGTGTGTGAGCGAGGGGAGAACAAATGGGCATGGCTGTTAAATTAAGTGTGGAATGAATGCATTACGAGCTATTAGGGCAAAGAGAAGGAGTGTCCTAAAAACACAGGCACATAATTGTGAATTCTGATGCTGGAGTGCGTTCAGAGCCCCCACAGCCTGCCCTTAGGACGTAAAATCCCCCGAGTGCTCCAGGAACGGATTTGGAACGGAATGGGGGTTGTTGGGGTGACGGCTTTGTTCAGTAAGGGTGGAAGGGTGGCATAAGCTCTATTTTTTTCTCCGTTTCCAGCATTTAGGTCAAACTTTACCTCTGGTCTTCGCTCCATCTGGTCCTGCTGCTTGAGTGAAGGTGCCCAAAGCCACAGGGCGGCATTCTGGCATTTTCTAGAATTGCCTACCCCGTCGAGCAGAGATCAGCCCAGCGTGAGATTTCCTTAGCGTGGGCTTCTTTAATGCAGTGTCTCAGCACGCCTGTTTCCCACCTTAATAGGTAAGCAACCCTCTCTCGCATTTGAGTTTCAGGTGTTTTCTCTGTTTAGCAGCGTTCTCTGGGGAGTCGCAGCCTGAATGGATTAGGCCACGTTTAGACGGATGACTGCTGGCGACCAAAGCTTTAAATGTATTAATCCCTCTCTTATCAAGCAGGAAATGATGAATCGCCTGAGCCTGCTCCAGGCTAACCTCTGCTGTCGTTTGAACAGAATCAAAGCTTTAAATCACACACTGCAGCACCTGGCGATGTGTGTGTGTGTGTGTGTGTGTGTACGTACTGTGCCCTGTTTTAAAGTGATTTAGTAACGCTTTGATGGGGTGAGGGAGGTTAGGAAAATGAGTATGAAAAGTAAATTAAGAATTCTACATGGGCTTTGATAAATAGAATTGCTGACTAGGGAAACTTGTGCGGCTGTTGTCATGTTCCATCCAATCTGATAAATTCCACCCATGGCTGCAAACCAGGAGCAGCAGTCAATCAATGCTTTTACAGTCTCTTTTTCATGTGAATTATGTGCTTTATGGCCCTATCTGGCACCTGTACTCTATTTCTCAATGCCCTTGCCCTGTACCTCAGTGTGTACTTCCAAAAAAGAGGAACATCAGCACTCCAATTGCTCCCTGCGACGTTTGAAATTCTGCCGTTCCTCTCGTTTATAATTCATAGCTTCGGGATAGTATCCCGTCTGTGCAGTGCACCAAAAACTATTTCCATAGTTCCATAGGCATGTTAGGCTTTGGTAAACTATATGAAAGGTTTATACATATGAAAATAAAATCAAAGGCTTGTTTCTCCTGTAATGTGACGGCTGCTCCAGTATTTGTTATTTTGTTACTGAAAAATTATGGCCAGTTATGATGTGTGTATGGAGATGTTCGTCATCTCCATGTTATTTTTCAATCCATTATTATTTAACATCTGTCTGTCTGGAATACACACACACACATATAAGAAAAGAAAAAAAAACTGTCTCAAATTGAAACACAAAAATGTCTCAAAAGCAATTTGGCCCGAGTTCTCTGATCTTGCCACATAAGAGGGGTCCTTGGGAAACAATTTTAAAGTGTGTCCTAAACTGTTTGATATTTAGAGTCTAAAAGGCCACATATGGGGGATGCATTGGACATTATTACAAAACGTACCAGATGCAATTTTTATTTTAAAGATTGCCATTGTATTTCACCATGCCTTTTGGATTAGCATTATGTAATTTAAACCTTTCAAAATACACCCAGGCTCATCTATTAAACTGTCTGTTGTGGCATTTAGAAGTGATGGTTTGATGATTTTCTTCACAAAGCATCAATCAAATTTAAATGTCAAGTCTTCATGGTGAAATTCAATGTCCCTTTATTTCATTTCATAAAGTTAGCAGTCCCTCTGTAATTTGTAAGCGCCAGAGCTTTCCTTTTGATAGCTTAATGGATGCATTATTGAATTCGCACATTTAATCATATTTACACAGCATTAATCAAATGCCATTTCGATTCATTTTCATACCCATACGAAAAAGTGTATTTAGGACAATCAATATGTTTGAATGACTCACAGTAGCTGCTTTAGCTGAAAACAGAAAAGTTTGTGTGAAAGCACAAGGGCTCTAATATTCAGTTTTTTAATGCAATAAAGCAACTGTTATTTTAGTTTTTACAGCAATTAATTTCGGTGCTGGAATTTGATTGGCTTAGCAGCATTCCAAATGTCAATGTTTGTTATTGCTCCTCTCATATACATTGCTCCATTTTTCACTATTTTTGTGTGAAATGTAAATTACTTGTTAACTTATTCTTTATCAGACTGTTGTATTAAAACAATATCACACTCACAATCATGATATTCAGTACAGCAGCATTCTTGCTTTTGTGGCATTGCTTCATTACTTAGGTATCCCTTGATTAATAGTATTTAAAATGCACAATTTTAAGATCAAAAGAGCCATTTTTGTGCTCAACACTTTATAATTTGAAAAAGATTAGAAGGAAAAACGACAAAAAAGAGGGAAACCAAGCCAAAACCAGACCAAAAGAGAAATCAAAGGAGCCTTCTAGCATCTCTTATAATAGCAAAGAAGTAGGACAGCGATTTCTTTCATTCAACATTAAAGGATTAATCATTTCTCCGTGACATTTTCTCTCAGATGAAGGTGAATGTTTGTGTCTGTGTGTTTTTAATGTAATCTCTTTATCTGTCTTGTTATTTTTATTTGTCACAGCTCCGCTCTGTGTCACTTAGATTTGAATGATTCTCTGTGGGATTTATGAAACATTAACTACATCATTGCTAGATTTTTCCTCTCGGATCAATAAAGCACCTGTCAATCTATCAGTCTATAAGCTGGATTGTTTTAGAGCTTCACACGCAAATCCTAAACGAATGATTTTCTTTGAAGGCGAGACGGCATCAAATATGGAGTGGTATTGACTGCTGGGCTGCAGTGAATTTTAATATATCCCCATCTGCATGAAGCTCGGGGGTTTGTGGGTAAACTTGCGGACACCCGAGACAGCACCGAAACAAGAACTCCATTTGAATGTGTGGAGGTCACAGGAAACATTTGCAAATTATCTCACTGATGCGTCTTCTGATCTCCACACAGATACTGGAAAACCAATCTGGCCTACTGATTGGTATCTTATCTGGCTGCGCATGGAAAAATGTTCACAGTTTGGTGCAGGGACAAAAAATTATCACTCTCTACTTTAAATAACATTGAGAATGGCAAACAAATGAGCTTTTGATTGAATTTTAGCCATAACATTAGGAAGAGTGACTGAAATACCAAAATGTTTCAACACTGACAACCATGGAGAAGCTGTAAAAAAAATTAGAAATGTACTGTGTTTTGACAGCTCTGTCTTTGATAGCATACGAGAGATATAAGAGAATGTATAGCGAGTACTTGTATGTCAAATAAATTCATGTGGTACAAAAGACATTTGCTCCATTCCGCTCTTTTCTTTCTGTTTACACTCTGCAGCCTCATGTGTGGTTGTTTCCTCAGTCACACGTGAACTCACCCTGAACAAACTTGACTTAAATTTCAGCTTGGAGATGAAGTATTTACATGCTTTGTTCTTCCAAGTGGGTTGCTGTGCAGACAGACTGTGGGCAGCGTTGACTTTGTTCCTGTTATCCTTTTGATGAATGCTGCTGCCGCTGTGGGCATTACCTCCATTCGTGCGGGGCCTATTGATCAGGGCCATTGCAATCTAGTACCTGCACAGGATTACTGTCTCCACGGTTAGTCACAATCAATGACTCCAAGACAGCCGCAGCTAAAATGTCCTCGCAGGAGACAGAGTACCTTTAATTTCTGTTTATTGAAGATGACGCACATGTGGAGAACAATAGCAGAAGTCTGATATTTGGCAGACTTTACTCTGATAAACTGCCTGTGTGAGTTCTTGTCAAAGATGATATCAATTTCAGAAAGCTCTGCTTTGGGAATTTCTCTGTACTGATTCGTCCAGCCTTCTGGTTTGGGACAGACATACTGTAGCTTTGCCAGTTTCGAGGGGCTGAATTCTAAGAAGTGAAAGTGGGTTTGGGGTTGATTCAATATTATTTCAGAAAGCACAGCCATACATGTTGTTTAAATTATTAATTTTTTTAATGCTTTCTGATTAACATTTTCTACAAACTGCAAAAAGATCATCTCACTAATCAGTTGTCTTTAGAACAGTGGTTTACTTCAGCCCAATGATAAATTTATCGTTCTGGTTTAAACAACACACACACCACTCACACACACACACCCACACAACACACACACACAGAAATATATATAATATATAGATATATAACCTCACCACACACACATGTATGTCCATCATTTGTAAACAATATTTAAAATAAAAAATAAGTAAAATAAGTCTTTTATTGTAAAAAAATTTGGTGTGGGTTAGTATTATTTCACTGCGATCTATACGTTACGTTATGAGTTTTATAACTAGCTGTTTAAAAACAATAGAAGTTTATGTAATATATCCTTATTAGAAGTAAACGTGTGTATATAAAATACAAAACAAATGAACAATATATACATGTGTGTGTGTGTGTGTGTAGGTAGGGTTTCTGGTGGGATATTAAATTGCCTCAGAATTCATTGATTTCATAATTTTTTTAGGAAGGAAAGTGCCATTAGAGATGTCATAGGTTCTTCCTAAAAGTTCATGGTTGTGTAACTGATGAATAGAAAGTAAAAGAACAATAGTATGTCAAATTAATTTGAGAAAATTACATTTATATATCAATACTTCAAGAATATTTAGCTTCACTTTATCAGCTTCACTTCATTTCAAATTATTCTTTTCTACACATATGCGACCTGTTCTTGTTCAAATGAAGAAATTAAGTAATTAAATTCAAGTTTAAAGATAAGAAAATCAAGTAGATTAAACATTTTTGAACATTATTTAGATATATTTTTTCCTCAGAGAAGTTTTTCAAATTCCACTGTGATTGATTGTCAGTTTTGAAATACAGCCAACATAAACAGTCTACAGTACAGGTCAGCATACACTGCCAACTATTTTTCAAACTGAATATCCACACCCCACAGTAATGACTCCTGACAAATCAGAAACCTCACATTTGGTTGAATGCGTGATTAAAAGTGACAGTTTATATGGTGTTTTGGATTCTCCTCCTGATCTCCTGAGCAGAAAGGCAGCCAACGCGGTTCAGTCTGACCCTCTTCAACCCTACTTTAAATGCAAATACAGAGTGTTTATTGGAGCTCCTTTGCCTCTTTTGTGGCAGTGAGCTGTTGACCTTAAGGAAATGGAAATTTGCCATCAGTGAAGCAGCAGCCATCTGCCCTCCATCTGCAAAACAGAGGGAGAGATATCCCTTACCCTGAGAGAGATGGACAGAGAGATTATACTTGTCTAATCAGAATAATGTTATTAGACTCACAGAATCAGTATAATTTCATTAGACCGATAGCCCTTGTTAGCTTCTAGACGCACCATTAGAGGAAAGTGCAAAAGTATCTTGGCCTGGAGCTTTGAATCCACTGCAATCCGAACATATTCTGACACGCAGAGGAGATGAAGCGAAAAACCGATCCATAGCAATATTTGAATTCCAGAGCTCTCAGGCAGAAATCAGCTGCTTATTGGCTCGACTGATTACATTCTCGTGACCCTCCTGACCTCCCTGTCTCTGTCCTGCTTTCTGTGATATCAGCTTTGGAATGATTGATCAAATTCTTTGTCGTTGGTTAATCTAAACAAACTGGAAGACAAAAAAAGTGTCAGATCCCATTGTGTAAGCTCCTCTCCGCAGTCTGAGTGCGTACTTTCTAATAGTTGCTAATGTCGGTGTTGCCCATTCGGTTCCCATTTGATTAAGGAGAGGCTGCTAGGATTATCTACTTTTTTTCCACCTTGATGTAAAAGGCGGTCAATCAGGGTCTGGAGACATGAAGACACATGTTGACTGAAGCGGAAATAACCTCAGTCGCTTGTTGTCCGTTCACAGCTGCAGGCTAGAATGAATCTGGAGTGAGTGACACTTAGATTCTAAAAGATACATCTGGCCAGCTGTCAGCATCTGTGACTCTATCTTCATTATGTTGCCATTACTCATTAATTAGCCACTAGAAGTGGAAGGAAGCTCACATTCTTTTATTTTTAAAGGGATACTCACTCAAAATCGGCCACCAGTTACACCCCCCCCCGCCCCCCTATTTGTTTACACTGTTTATCTAATATATAGTAATATTTAATATATACTGTATATATATATATCTCAATATATATATATATATATATCACACCCACATATACATCACACCCACCTATTGTGATTGCTTAAGTTAGATAAAAAGATATTTGAGGAATGCCTGATAATATTAGTCAATCGCGGTATAAAAAGCGCATTTTTATATGGTATGTGTCCTTTAGATAGCAAAGAACATTATTTCTTTGATCTATATTGTAGATATAGTACGGTGGCCGAGAGAGCTCAACTCTCTTTTTCTAGCTGCAAATAAAAAAACACCTGCAAATTAAGAAAACAACTAAATCAATTTGACAACACAAACACACGCATTGCAAATGCCCTTCCAACACCACAATAAAGAAACGCACTGCAATAAAAAGCATCTGCAATTACGAAACAACTTCATCAAATTTGAACACCCGCTGGCAGATGTTCACAACACCACCAAATCAAGAACTCACATGCAAATAGAAAAACACCTGCAAATTAAGAAAACATCATCAGTTTGACAGCACGTGTGCTGCAAATACTCACAACACAACCAAGCAAAGAAACGCGCTGCAAATACAATTCTTTATTTGGTTGTGTTGTGAGCATTTGCAGTGTGTTTCTTTATTTGGTTGTGTTGTGAGTGTTTGCAGCACATGTGTTGTCAAACTGATGAAGATGTTTTCTTGATTTGCTGGTGCTTTTTCTATTTGCATGTGTTTTCTGAAGTTGCACCGCGTTGGACTCTCTCGCCACCGTATATTAGGGAGGTTTGCAGGTTCCGCATGTCTTTGTCTCCTGCTGCTCCTCTCTGGCAGGAAGTAAAGTTCCAGGCCAAGGGGTGGAAGCAAGCATCAAGGCATATGAGTAAACTGAGCTCACAGCTGTAGGACTCCTACTGCTCCTCATTGGCCCCTGCAGCCCGTTACGCCACGTACCATGCGCCAACCTGAAATATGATTCAGATTCAGCCAGCATGTTGTCATAATAGAAAAAAAACCCAAACCTGAGAAAACACAGAACTCGACACAACTTCAGAGGGAAATGCACAACAATGAACCTCCCAGTGATCAGGCAATAAACGTTTATTTTCCCTATTCCACCACCTGACCTCTTTTCTCTATCAGTATGTGCATCACATGCTATCTCTGTTCCTCCATATCATAACTGCTGGCGATTGTCTCGGTTTAGTTCTGCTACGGGCTGCTTTATATTCACTGTCAGTTTGCCAGGTGTAAATTAGCTATGATAAGCTCTGCCCTTCACCGCCGTACTTCTGGTGTTATGACAAAGTCTGCCAGTCAAAGCATGCTTCAGATCAAACAAAGAAAACCCTCTGTGTTTGTTCTCTAGAACACAGGAGAGGTTATAAGTGTGTGTGTGTTTCTGTGTGTGTACGTTTATTCCAATCTTACCTTCAATCCCTATATTTGGCAGGCCCAGCCGGAGAGCCATATACACATGCTGCTCTTTCAATGCGGCCATATTATCTTTACTACGCTTCACGTCACATTGAATTTCCCCTCCATTTGTGCGTTTCAGCAATTAGCCATGGGGCCCAGAGCAGTTCTTCCCATAATGAAACCCCCCTGTGGCATGCCTTTAGCTTTGATTACCAAATGCCTCAGCAAGTACTTTTCTATTTAGTGATATGGAATCAAATTCAAAGGTGACCAGTATCAACTCTGTATCCTTAAGAACTGGAGGTGTCCTGCAGAGAGAGGTAGAGCCATGCAAAAGTTTCATGCTTCATGAATCTGGGAATCGATGCCGAGCCGTCACAAGGCTGATGCTAAAAAGATGAATGTCCTTTAAATTAAACTGAGAATTTGTACAACTTGTAAATTTTTTTTATTGATATTAACAGACATGCTATTAAGGAAATTGCCTGGAAATGGCAACCGTATACATCGTACTACTTTAGTTTACACTATGGACTTCTTAAAAACTTCTTAAAAATGGTATGTATGTACCACTTTTCTTTCTGAATTTCTGAAGGGTAATTCTTCTTAAACCATTATAGAAACTGAATTAAATAAATTTATTTATTTTTGTCCATAGATGAGGGAAATGAGCCGTCAAAAGTTTGTAATTTGTCGACTATTTTGTCTCAGAATATCTTGTGTGATATGTAGAATATCATAGATATGTATATATTTCTGCTTCTGCTGTTGTTGCTGTTGTCAAGTATGGATTGGTGAAACCTGTTCAGTCAGACATGTGACAGGAGGAAATGACACGTAGCGCTGGTGAAAACTTACCCCCATCTGACTTAATGGCCAACGAGAATGCACGCGCACACACACACATACACACAGGAAATTATGTGTGAGGTGCAGGTCTGCACGCAGGAAGTGGAGGTCTGCTCGTCATTACTGATTTATGTGGGTTGGTTTCTATCGACAGAGACCTCTCAGAGTATTTCACGATTCCATAAGCAGAGAAAAGCATAAATCTGCCACTAACCTTTAAAATTAAAAGTAGGGTAATTTCATTGGTCAGTTTGTACAAATTTGTGAGTAAAATGTTAAGGAATTGAATTTCATGGGTGCATTTTGTCCAAAAACGTGTTCACAAAGTGGTAGAAACTTGTTTGATTTAGTGCATTAAATCAGGTTTGGGTTTGAGTGTTGTGTACAGAATGAAGTGCAGCTGCATTTTGTCATGAAATGATGCATTTTGTGTCACGTAATTTATTCAGTGCACAAAATGATTTTGGTTACACAAGGTGCCCTATAGTCAACAAGGGTAACCCACTAGGGTCCTCTATGGTATAACCTACTCTTTGAAGAAAGGTGAAAAGGAAAGTCATTTCAGAGGTGGAGCAAGTTATTATATTTTGATCAAAGATTGTGAAGACAAACATGTTTTCCTTTGGAATAACGTGCACTGATGAATCATGCACTGTAAGACCTGGAACGTGCGTTAAGAAAGTAAATAAGGTTCTTTTTGATTTCATGTTGACTTGAAAATCTAATTTCCCATGTATACTAATCAGGTTTTGAGATATGAAAGTCAAATGTCTCTTTTTGTGTCTTTATAAATCAAAGCTCATTTCTAAAACAAACTTTGATGAATCACAGCTGTGTTCTTGTGTTCCAAATCTCATTTAAAAAATAATAATAAAACAAGATGAAATGTCAAAAACTACTCCCACTCTCTCTTCTGCACAAGGTTGTCTGAAGAGGTGAAACCAATTTGTTTTCGATCTGTGAACTCGGCTCCCTCTGATCCCTATGCGTTCTTTAAGACAGGCCTTGATTATTGTTCTGTGGAGGCCTTCAAAGTCAGCATCAACAAAGACCATCTCACAGAAGTGTCAGAAGTACAAGGATTCACAATAAACACTGTCAGATGTGACAGTTTGCTCAGCATGTTGCTTTTTGAATGCTATATAATATTTGCTATAAAAATCTTAATATGAGAAAATGAGCTCTTCCTTGTTGAAATACCATTTGTAACCCATTTTATATCCATAGCATCACATGTTCTGATTTCTCAGAGGGAAAAAATTAAATCAAATAAAGAAATTATCCATCAATTGATTATAAGTTTATAAAAATAAAGTGACATGGTGGTGGAAAAAATACGGGGTGGGAGGAAAAATATTTTCAAGTCTTTTGCATTCTGTTGCAAAACCAGTTTAGCGCTTTCAGTTCATATTCTGGGCTATTCTGCTTGAATGCTTTATTAATAAGGTTTGTACTGAATTTGGTCCTCCAATGTCACTGTTAGTACATTAAGCTACAGTTCTTCTTGATTTAGTCTCAGTTTATTCTGATTCTTTATGTCATTTCAGACGGACTGGATGATGGTGAGATCAGATCTCTGTGTGGAGAACTTGGCTCAGACGCTTTGGCAATGTTGTAGATACAATTAATGGCAAAAAGGAATGTTTGAACATGTAAACTGATATTTCCAACTGACACACTACAGCAAAAACATAACTGACAAAAAAAAAAATTTGTTGGTGAAAATACTAGTGTACAGTAGTGTACATGTGTATAAACAGATGTATGTTTATATGTGTCATACATATTTTGTTATATGTTTATATATGTGTTTATATACAGTATGTGTGTATCTAAATGTGTAGAATATTATTCATTTGCAATAAGACCAAAAATATAGATTTTAATTTTAATTTCATGCTGACATTAAGTTCTGATTAAACATTTGTTGCGTATTAATGTTGTGGGTGCCGCACAATATCATATCACTGTGTGTGTGTGTGTGTGTGGGTGGTGGAGTTTGAGTGTGTGTTTGATCTGTAACCAAAGCCATGGTCTTCCCTCACCTCTTTCCTTGGCTGGCATTCTGTTCCCCCTCATCGCAGCATAAGCAACTTCTCATTACCTGCTGTCATATCTAAGCTGATCTCTCCTCTCTTTCTCTCTCTCTTTCTGTCTCTTTCCCAGCCTTCTTTTTGCTTTACATTAAAACACAGAGTTATTATATTTATAATAACTGATGTCATTCTATGTTATCCCTCTGATTTTGGTGTGTGTGTGTGTGTGTGTGTGTGCGCCTCCACAGCCTCCCTTACCGCCCTCCAACAGCCCACCACAGACGCCCCTCTATAAAATTCCCTTTTATTTATAGCTTGTTTGCTTTTTATTAGGTGGCGGCACAGACCCCAGCCATTCCCTGCTGTTTGATGTGCGCTGCTCCCTTGTCGCTGATTACAATTCACATCTGCAAAAAGACAGAAAGGAAGGCTGTTAAAAAGAAAAGAGCAGGTTGCCACCGGTTTTCAGAGGGGATCACATTTATTTGCCTTCCTCCATCTCTTGTTTCTCCATGGCTATGCGTCAATCCACTCCTAGTTCAGTAGTAAGTATACTGCAGGGAGTCAGACATTTCTAGGGTCAAAAATGTCACATTCACTTTATAGTTCTGGAAGTTCCCAGAATGCACCATGAAAGTAAGTAATGGATATCTGTCTGTCTTTCTGTATGTCTATCTGTCTGTTTCATGATCTATCTATCTGTCATTCTATTTATCGTTCTACTCATTGTTCTACCATTATTTTGTTCTATCTATCTGTCTGTCTATTGTTCTATCATTTTGTTGTTTCTTTTGTTCTATCACTCTTGGTCTATCATTTAGTTCTGTCATTCTATTTATCATTCTAACCATTGTTCTATCATATTATCTTGTTTTAACTGATGTTCTGTTCTTTTATCTATCATTCCTTACCTATGTACCTCATATAATTGTATACTTATATATTTCTATCTATACTCTGTATACCTCTTAATGTCAATGTACTTTTTTAACAAGATGCACAATACATGAATCATATGATACCAGAATGATATTGGTTATAATGTGTTATACAGCCTCAAAGTTAAGTAGATCTACTAGCATCAGAGGGAAGTAGTGAATGGAATGAGACACACCCCATGTCCCCTCTGCAGGATTATTAGAACAGCCCCGGTCCTAAATTACACCCCTTTTTCTGCCTCAGTATGACACGACTAAAGCCACTAGACTGTTGTGAGTATTTACAACTGCTTTGTTGCCTTTTCTCTTATGATCATATCTGTAAAATGGCTGTAGGACTGAGGTTGCTTTTAGATTGGTCTCAGCTTTCTAATCCTCTCTCTCGCTCTCTGTCTCAATCTCTTGCTCTCTCTCGTCTCCCCTCCTGCTTGGCAGGCCCACCTGGAGTCATTAATATCAGCAGTTCCACCTGTTAGCTCCAGGGCGGTGCGGCTGCAGCCAGGGCTGTCATTAGCCTGAGAGAGGTTGTGCTCCCAGCCTGCGACCTGCCTCATTTGCCTGCCTAATTTATTTACTGCATGTCAGTGGCAGCGTTGGGACTCGCCAGGGTCTTCCAGAGAGCTCTCTTTCTGGGTCCCCCTCTCTCTTTCTCTTTCTCACTTTAAAAACTAAAGAGTGGGTGCCGTAAATTATGTGAATGGAGCTCTTTAACAGGGCAGGGTGAGCGGAGGCAATGATTGGTCACTGTTTAATGGGACTCCGCTTATGCTTTAGAAAACTTTTAAAGCTACCAGGCTTCGGTCAGTTTTTGCTTCACAGCATGCACAAGCACAAAGTAAAGTAGCGTCTGGCTTTCTGACACTGATAACAATACATGTCTAGTGCGGAAAGGGTTTTCCATTTTCTGTAGGTTACTGGGTTCTTAAAGTCAACAGGAAATCAAAAATTGACGCTGTTTACTTTGTAAATACACTTTCCTGGTCTTTCAGCAAAATTACTTTTCAGACTGTTGAAAATGCAAGTTATGTGTGCCAAGATCAGATTTTTTTCTGGTCAGATAGTAGCCACTTTTGCAAGCACGCCCACATTAGTTGTCATGGTAACATCACAAATGTACGTGAGACTTTAGCAATATGTTTTTTCGCCATTATTATTATATTATTATGTAGTATTAATTATTATTGCTTGTTTAATGGAGTAGTATTCTAATTCTGATCAAATTTACCACAGACAACACTGTAAAAACTGTTGTTTTAATGAAGCCTTATTGTTGCAACACCTGAGGTAACACCCATCACACAACAGATGATGAAAAACATTAAATTAATTTAAACATTAAAAATGAGACAAATTCATAGAAATATGACTTTAAGGATATTTCAAACTACTTATGAATGACTGGATCAGACAAATAAATGTGAATATATAGGGTCTGTAAGATTTTTTAAATGATTTTGAAAGAACTCTCTTATGCTCCCCAAAACTGCATTTATTTGATCAAAAATACAAGAAACCGTAATATTTACAAATAGTTTTTACAGTATACACTGTTTTCTATTTTAATATATTTTAAAATGTAATTTATTCCTGTCATGACAAAGCGGCCATTACTCCAGTCTTCACGATCCTTCAGAAATCATTCTAATATGATGATTTGGTAAATGGTTGTACTACTATTTATTTATTTGTTTGTATTAGTTTGTTTCTTTGTTTGGAAACTGTGATACATTTTTTTCAGAATTCTTTTAATAGATTAGAGAGTTAACAAAAAAAAGTATTTATTTGAAATATATTACAATGTAAAAGTCTTTACTGTCACTTTTGAGCAATTTAATGCATTTTTCTGAATGAAAGTATTAATATGTCCCCCCCCCCAACTTTTTAAAAATTAATTATTTAAATGACCCCAAACTTTTCAACCGTATTGTATTCACTGTTGATTATCTGCAATGTTTGAATGAAGTTATTGTCACAACACACAAGGTAACACACCATCACACAACAAACTACAAAAAAAAATCCATTATCAATAAACAATTGATTGAGACTATTGCTTGTCATTGAAAACAGATTCAATTCAGTGAATTTCTGTGTCCAAAATCCAGTCATTTCAATTGAAACCCATTAATTTCACATGATAGCGAAAGATTTGCTCACACAGATTTCGCAACGGGTTCAAGTTAGTCACTCAAAATTTGCGGCGTTGACCAACAAAAAAAACCAGCTTGGTTGCAGTGACTTCTGTGTGAACTCTACTTCATATATCATTACACTATTGGCAATTGACTATTTTGGCAATGTGACCACATCTTAAGATGTAGTTTCTGTCCTTTCGCTCTCTCTTCATCACTCCTGAGATAAACAGACGAGCTGGGCCGGGCTTCGCGAAGGTGCTTTGAAGAGCAGAGAGCAGTGATTAATGCTCTCGTAAAGGAGGTGAGCTGATTTTGATGGAAGGGTTTATAGATCCTGCTGCATCGGAGGGTGGGCGGTAGGGTGGAGGGGGTTTCTTATCCGTTTATGCAGCTTTCTGGAGGAAAACAGAAGTTATTAAACTCTATTTCACAAACCAATGTCCAGCTGCGTGTACCACAGAGGTCCACAGAGAGCTCAACGTGTCACTGTGAGCCGTCTCCACCCGGGTCCAGTTAGCCACATGGATTCTGTCTATCAAAACAGACAAAGTGAGCCTTCAGGGTGGGCGCCTCTGGAGTGTACGCACACATGCACATACACAAACACTGCAACAACAACCTCTGTGGCTCAAAGAGCAGCTGTTTGTCATATGGTGCTATCAAGAGCTAATCATCCAGGAACGACTGGCCTCTAACAAACAATAAATCAATAGTTACTATGGCGATGAAATCTCAGGGAAAACAGCAGGGCCTTTTGACGCAGGCAGGTAATGAAATGATAATACCTTGCAGATGGAGCGGTTGTCAAGGAGTCGCTGACCTTGAGTGGCTTTGTCACTTTTCCTCCAGGTGAAAGAGGAGAGAGTTCTGTCAGCGGGGATACAGAGGGACCTCAGGGGAGCATTTTGTCCACATGCACTGATGAAATTATTGTTTTTGTTTCATTGCTCCTTTGTAAAACAGTTAAGTGTCTTTTAGGTAAGCGTCAATGTGTCACTCTTTAATAACATTTCTTCAAGCATTTCCTGTTTCTCTAGAGACCTTCTGTCTTTTTTTTTTATTCATCATGGTATCAAAGTTTCAATCTCCATAAAAATAAAAAACTTACTAAAAAACAATAACAACTTCTAATAATGTCAACCATGTTGTGTCTCATTTCATGTGCAAGTTTTGTGCAAACACTCTTTCTGTGATATTAAACTTCATCAAACAGCATTTTCTTATTTTCTCAGGTGAAAAACGCCTCTGGTCTCATGTCTGACTTCTCTCAGTGTGGGCCGACAGTCATGCAGGGGTGCAGGGTGAAAGGTCGCGCTCTAGGAAGCACTTCAGAGAGGAAGTCAAACTGAGCAATTGCATTGTGGAAACACAGTGGGTGACCGTGAGTGCAAGTGTCTGCGAGAGCGATAGAAGGGGAGGGAGAACTAGAGAACGAGTGATGGAGAGAATCACACTAGAGCTTATGGTGTTGAACCGAGTACATTTAATGTTAGACATCAGTTTGTTTGGATGGTGTACATGTGGTATGCTGACGTTGGGTGAAAAAAAATTATGTTTTTTTTTTGTAGCACATTTTGCAGTTGGTGAAAATAAAATGCTATTGAAATTGTCTTGCAACTTTGGATGCTCCTACTCAAACTTATGAAGTATGCAATACACAAGATTTCAGACACCCTGGTTAGATGTACTATTACATTTTACTGGCCTCACGCTTAATGCAATCAAACCAAGTGAGAAAATAATCTAAAAACTAGCGTTTTGCTTGCTGATGAAATTGAAAACAGTGTAGAGTTTGGTGAAAATAGATGGGCATGATGGAGCAAATCTGAAAATTGCTTTAGCGGAGACTCTATAAGAAATATAGAGAGAGAGACAAAAAGAGAGAGGGAGAGAGAGGGCTCCCTGCAGGCCCCGGCAGCTCAATCCTATTTATTGATTTTCTGTCCACTCCTTCAATATGTGGAATGTGCGCGGGCCAATAGATGATGACAAACGGGGCCACCAGGGACAGCAGCGGCTCTAATTGAACTTGATGGAGTACAGCAGAGGATCAAAGGTTGCGCACACTCTGTGACATTACAGGTTTTCCTCTGGCGGAGATAGAGAGACGGAGTGCGTGGAGAGGAAAGGCTGGCAGGGAAGAAAAAGGTGTGATCCTCTATTTTAGCCCTTCCCTCCCTAATGTACCAGGTCATTCTCAAAATATGATTACTTTTCAGTCATGAAAAGGTTTTTCAATATTACGAATCACATATAAAACCTTTAACTCTGTAACTTTTTATCAAATAATAGGAATTAGTGGATTTTGTTGTTTTGCACATTTAAAAAAAAACTGATTGGAATTTGCCATACACCTAGAAAATGTACAGGTGCATCTCAATAAATTAGAATGTCGTGGAAAAGTTCATTTATTTCAGTAATTCAACTCAAATTGGGAAACTCGTGTATTAAATAAATTCAGTGCACACAGACTGAAGTAGTTTAAGTCCTTGGTTCTTTTAATTGTGATGATTGTGACTCACATTTAACAAAAACCCACCAACAAACCGTCTCAACAAATTAGAATACTTCATAAACCCAAAACAAATTTTTTTTTAGTGAATTTGTTTGGCCTTCTTGAAGTATGTTAATTTACTTTAAATTAGCTCATCCTTGTGGGCCTCCTTTTGCATTAATTACTAGCATCATGCGGCGTGGCATGGGATACAATCACCTGTGGCACTGCTGAGGTGTACTAAGCGCCAGGTTGCGACTGAATAGCGGCCTTCAGTCATCTGCATTGTTTGTTCTGGTTTCTCTCATCTTCTCTTGACAATACCCATATATTCTTTCATAAACATCAGTGGACCAAAGTCTCTTTTCAGATTGAAATAAGTTTGCATTCTTTGGAAATCAAGGTCCCCCAGGAGTCTGGAGGAAAGTGGAGAAAGCACAGAAACCCAGGTGCTTGAAGTCCATTGTGAATTTTCCACAGTTCTTGATATTTGGGCAGCCAGGTCATCGCTTGTGTTTGGTCCTCTTGTGTTTTTCTTCTGAAGTCCCCGAGTCAACGCCACGCATCTCCAGGAACTTTTGGAGCACTTCATGCTTCCTTCTGCTGACAAGCTTTATGGAGATTCTGATTTCATTTTCCAGCAGTATTGGGCACCTGCCCACACTGCCAAAAGCACCAAAAGCTGGTGAATACCTGGTGTTACTACTGTGCTTATTGGCCTGCAACTCCCTGACCTGAACCCCATAAGAAATCTATTGGGTATGTCAAGATTGAAGATGAAGACACCAACCCACAATGCAGATGACCTGAGACCACTATCAAAGCAACTGGGCTCCATTGACCACCTCGCATGCCACAGGCTGTTGTCTCCATGCCACGCCGCATTATTTCGTAATTCCTAGCAAAAGGGAGGCGCTACCAAGTATTGAGTACATGTACATAAATGAACATACTTTCCAGAAGGCCAACAATTCACTAAAAAGTTTTTTTTTTTTATTGGTCTTATGAAGAATTCTAATTTGTTGAGATAGTGAATTGGTGTTTTTTTGTTAAATGTGAGCCAAAATCATAATTAAAAGAACCAAAGATTTAAACTTCTTCAGTCTGTGTGCATTGAATTTATTTAATATACGAGTTTCACAATTTGAGTTGAATTACTGAAATAAATGAACTTTTCCACGACATTCTAATTTATCGAGATGCACCTGTATTTCCCCCGCTGTTTTATAATGGATATATATAGCGATAATATAGTAGAATGTATTTATTTTCTCAATTTTCATAAAGTAATCTATTATTAGAATTTGTCAGTTGTGTTAATATCTCTGGTTACAACCTACTGTATGTTGCATTCGAGAAATGCAGACAACATGTCAAATCTATTTAATTTTATCACTCATAGATTATCTAGGCATGTTAACTTTTGAAATAAAGTAAAGAATAAAGTGAAGTTGTCCTTTACAATTAGTAATAATGTCAAGAAATTAGTATGTACTTAGTATAGGCTTCTAGGTGAGAACCCTATTCAAAATGTCAGAATTTAGTAGATCATAAAGTCAACAATTTTTGAAAATGACCATCCTCCTTCCTTTACTTTCACTGCTCGGTCAAGCACAATGGAACCTGGTGCTTTACAATAACAACCTCCTGCCAAAAGCACAAGAAAACAAGGGGAGAAGAAAAGCTCTGTGCTCTATTTTGATGAAAGTAACAAGCACAGCTTGTCGTAAATAGGCTTTCTGAGGCCCGAGGCAACTCCTCCCCCCAGGGGCTCGCTTTCTCTTGCGCTCTCTCCCCGGGCTGCTGTCGCCAAGAGGGCCTTGCAGCTGACACGGGGAAAAAGCACAAACAAGACTTGTCTTCAGTTGTTCTGACAGAGGGAGGAAATGATATTTTCTGGGAGAATGCTCACTTGTTCACTCAGGTTTTTCTCCCCGCCTCATCAGGGAATAAGACATGAGGACGACGGTTTTTTCATGAAAGTGCTGCAGCATCCTGGTGTAGTCTTTAATTTGAGGTTTACTGGGAAGCCTGGAAGTGGAACCCCGCAGACCTCTGGAGACTTGTGTTTTGTGTGCTTGTGTGTGTGTGGTGTTTTTTAAATGTATTTTTTATTTTATTTTGTTGTTTTGTGTTATTTCTGTTGTTTTTATTTCCTGTCCTCTTATGTTGAACTGGAGATCACTGTGCTTTTTTGTATGTAGGTATTTGTCTGTCTGTCATTTGTTCTATCATTCTCTCTATAATTCTATCCATAGTTCTGATAGTTCAATCATCCTTTCTGTCATTCTATCTGTATGGCCTGTTAACGTTTTAAACTCCCAAATTTGAATTTCAGTTCACTTTAATTCTACCTCCTTATATTCAAATTCAAATTGCAATTCACCTCAAAATTCAATTCAATTCATTTTCAGGAATAAAAGGAATTCTTAATTCAATTCTGAATGCCATACAACCCTGGTGTTGTACTGTGCTTTGTTGTGTTGTGTTGCACTGTGCAGTGTGGTTCCATGCCCCAGTGGTGAGGGCCAAGCCCGGCTCGTCACGCTCTGCTTGTCTATGTGCACAGGCTTCTGATCCCTGATAACCCAGATGAGTGCTTATTCAAATGGGAGCAGCTCCAGGCTTCCCCTTGCAAATAAGGGGCCATCCGCACGTATTGTCACACAAATTAAAAACGGCCGTTTGTCTGGCGGATAAGAGTCTGTGAGAGGTGTGTGCACGCCTGTGTGAGAGTAAATGAGAGAGAGAGAGAGAAAAAGAAAGGTGTGGACGCACTCCAGCTCAGAGTCTTTGATGTGCACAACCGTTCTCCTCCTCCACTGAACCTTGGTACTTCCACTTCTTCCTGCTGCTGTCATCTCCGTCCCTCTGGAATAAAGGAGGGGAAAAAAGTGAGAAAGTGATTTTCTCTACACCACCACTTGCATTTGAGAGCCTTGCGATTTCTGGGGGTTTTTTTCTCTCTGAATAAATCTTCACCCTTTTCTCCTCCATTGGTTCGAATCCCTGACCGTATAAGCCAGTCTGATCCATCCCAATAATAAAAGTACTGCCAGCCATTCTCTGTGAAAATAGGTTCAGCACATATCTAATTCACTTTAATTACTGCCGCATTCAGAGCTCCGGACACACTGCTGACTAGGTCAACCTGTGAGTGTGTAAACTTGCACATACACACACAGGGCAGCTGGTCATTTTTGGTCAGGCCTCTTGGATGGTTGTGCCAGATTGTATGAAACTCAGGAGTGAACTGGATCCACTGTGTGTGTAAAGAAGTCAGGCAGACTGAGGTTTTAATCTACTGTCTTTCTCTTTATCTAGCTCTCTTTTGCTTTACCCTACCCTCAGGTAATTCTGAAATCTCTCACAATCCCACACTCTCTCCCCCCCCTCTGTCTCTGTGGCTAACAGCTGGTATCTGTGTGCTTCCAGCTGTGTACTTGTAGAAAATCTCTTGTAGAGTGGCATATTTAATTTTGAAATGCCCATTTCTCTTATTAAATGATTATGAAGACAATGTGAAAGAACCAGTGCTGGGGAGTAACTAACCAAAAGTAGTGGCAACTTTAGCATGACAGTAGTTCACTTGCCTTCAAAACAGTGTAGCTTTTCCAGTAACAGGCTACTTTATTGCCGTACGTAGTGATGTAGCGACTAAATGCAATGCAACACATTGCTGTTAAGTCACAATGCAGGCATGTTTGCAGCCATGTGAACTGAAGGAACAAACAAACACACTCGCCTTAATGCTTGTCACACACTAATGTTCAAAAGTTGGTACGATTTTATTAATGTTTTGAATCTCTTATGCTCACTAAGGGTTCATTTATTTGATCAGTAAATAAAAAAAAAAAACAGTAATATTGTGATTATTACAAATTATTACAGTTTAAAAGAAGTGTTTTCTATTTTTATATATTTTAACATGTAATTTATTTCTGTAATAGCAATTAATCCAGTCTTCAGTGCCACGTGATCCTTCAGAAATCATTCTAATATGCTGATTTACAGCACAAGAAACATTTCTTATTATTATTATCAATGTTGAAAATGGTTGTGCTGATTAATATTTTTTTAGATCACCTAATAGCAGAACAATTTTGTCTCACACAACAATGTACAATGTCTCATTTGTATAAATAATGAGATGTATTCGTTTTTTAGTTGTATTTTGTGCATTTGTTACCTTTATTATTAAGGTTCATTCATTCAAAAACTCAAAAAATGTTTCTGAAAAATATGTCTCTGGCTAAATTATAATTTATGTCATTGGATAGTTATATATTTAAAAAGATATCACCCTTTGATGGAGTTAAAATTTTGAATAACTTGTAGTTTGCCAAGTTGCAATTTTAAAGTAACTTCCCAAACACTGGGAGAAACACGCACTTGAACTTCTTGTTATTATCATATCAGAATCTTTTATACACACTTTAGGCCTTGACTTCTTGTGAGTTCTTCTGAATGTTTCTTCTCACCACTGTTCAGAGGGCAGTTTCTCTCAAACAGCTTTTGTGAAGTGTTATATTGAGATATATATTGACATCAGACAAATATGCCTGGGCCTTGCACTGAGTCAGTGAATATTATCTAGAGGGTCGTCGGTTTATTTCCTGTTGGCTGACATTATTGTACTGTTTGATACTCTCTGACTATTCTAATACTATTCTGCATTCTGCTTTAGACCTAAAAGACTGGCTTTGTTGGCAGAAAAAAAGTGATCTTTCATATAGTGTGAATATAAACACGAGAATACAGCCTTATGTTTTTAGTGTTTTTTGGGTGGTATGGCACAGTTCAGCCACAGATGACACACCCATGGACCACCCAGTCAAAACAAACCGGCTATGCATATTGCACAAGTAGGCATGGTGGTTCTAGCTGTTTATGTCCCCCCGAAATAAATTTTACATACCTATATATATATCAGATATATATAATATCTATATATATATAATATATATATATATATCGTGTTTTGTTCTGTACTCCCTCTCTGACTGAATTCTGCACTCTTGCGACTTTTCTCATCATAAACAAAGAATTGCAGATGTACGTACGATGCAAGTAAGAGATTCATTTCACAATGTAGACAGCTTCACTGATTATAACGGGAGTTTTTTGAGAGTGCTTAAACTCTGGCTAGACTGAAGTGAAAATTTTCTTTGATAATGTAAATGTTCTTTGATTTCTGTATATAATATATTCCTTGTTTAAATAACTGGAAATTGTTATAAACTTACAATGTTTTCATTAAATTGTGATTAGCTTAAATACAAATTCAGCAGTATTAAAAATATTTTATGATACGACACCTGTATCTGCTACTTGCAGACTTGTTTGTGATGTGTGTAGTTATTAGGCTAAACATAAGGCTACTTTTAGCCTTGACCTAGAGTTGGTTCACCCTCCGCATGTGTCTGAGATAAAGTATTTCTCCGGGCGCACACACTGAGTCCCAACCAAGTTAATTGACCCACACCGTGACATGATAATAACATGCCGTGCAAATGAGCGGTATAAACTAGATCGTGCATTCGTTTTTTTTCTTGTGTGGGCGCCCGGTGCCGTCCCCGGCAAGATGCCACCATGGGCAGTTGCCCATGTCGCCCATGTCGCCCATGCCTAAATCCGCCACTGCAAGTAGGTTAGTTTTTCTTTTCTTTTTTTTTATTGTTCGTTTTGAGACTTTCAAAAATATAAAACAGTCTTTTTGGAATGATTCTTTTTCACTTGTCTGCCAGCTTTCATATTATGGATAATGGAAAAAATCTAATGGATAGCTTTCTCAAATGATTTTATTTGACTGTTTTGAGACTTTTAAATGCATAAAACGGTCTTTTTGGAATGTGTTTTTTCCTTTTCTGCTGCCTTTCATTTTGTGGATAATGGATGATATCTAATGGATAGCAATTTGATTGATTGATTGTGTAAGGGAAACAGGTCAATAATTTAGCTCAAAGGGAATCATTTAAGATTTTAAAGGGGACTCCACCATTAATATGTAAGGGAATTAGGACAGAATCACTGTTTTACGGCGGATCACTGAGACGGCCAGCGAGTCAGTGAACGAGCCGTATGACATCAATTCTGCAATGGATATTTATATCCAAAATATAGTGAAAACACTATTAATTAGCACATGTAACAAGATCGGCAGTTTAAGACATTAACTTGTGAGCACAAAACCCAAGATACTTCTCTTTTCAATATAAATAAGGCTTTATTGGATAAATCTAAGACATATAAACTAATCTAACACACGCATTCACACACAAGTTGCAGAAAGAGAGAGAGTGAGGAAATAATTAAAGAGAATGAAAATGTGAAATCCCAAGTTTACAGCAATATGTGCAATTGCATAGACCTAAACAACCATCAATCACTTAATTAACCCTCGCATTGAGTTTGCTCAATGAGGTTCAAATTTATATTAAAGGCACCAGTTCAGTAGAATCTGGGGTACTTGCTTTCCTGTGTCCGGGTTTCCCTTCCTTGTCTGCTGAAAGGGGTTTCCCGCTCTTCTGATTGGCTGGAGGTTCAGTCTTGGGAAGCCAGTGGTTGGGCGTTGGCTGGTGATGCGGAGCTGTGGTCTGCAGTTGAATTTAGACTGCACTCTTTCGGAGATGCAGCGTTAGGCAAACTTAACTCAAAACACGAAACTCTAACGGAAAATAAAACAAACTAAAGAATAGAAGTAAAGTTTGACGAGACTAGGTGGCGTTTCTCCTCATGGTTTTGGAGGAGCTGGCGTGTAAGCCAGAGCACGTTCAAAACTAAAGAAGCATGATTAAAAGTATAGCTCAAAGCTATGACTAAAAAGAAGAGAGTGAAACAAAGAGCGAGCAAAGAAGGGGTTGAAGAAGAGAGCCAAGAGAACCAAGAGAACCAAGAGAACCAAGAGAGCGATTTGATGGTGTTTCTAGTATTTAAACCGGGCTGTTTAACACACCCCAAATGGTGCTTTGACCAATTAGATGTCGTGTTTGCTCGGGGTGTTGCAATGTTTCTCCTCCCCATTCATAAATCAACTGTTATCTCATCATTCACATGATCCGCGTTTTTCCCGCTCTGGTAGAGTATACATTTTGGACATGATTTCTTATAATAAGAATATGATACATTTGACAGAGATTTGATTGGAAGAAACGTTTCAAGCAAGGAGATTCAAACACACACATACTAAATATGAATTTAATCCTATAAACTATTCAATAGTTATTAAAAATACACACAATAAATGATTAAGACCTGATAAGTCACATGTGGGTTACATAGAAAATGATTATTTGCTCAGGTCCTTTTAGTGTCATTTAGATGCATATTCACATGGAAATGAAGTTTCTTTGGCATTCTGTGTACGTAAGGATACGTTCTGTGGAGACCAGAGAGGTTAAGAGGTCTCTCATAAGGAATTTCAGTCTGTTCTGTCTCGTGAGGTGGAGGGAAAAGTCAATCCGAAGCTTGTGACTGTAGTTACTATCGTGTGCGGTCATCTCTTTTGACCATTATTTTTGATAACTTGCCCCAAAATTGACAATCGCCTTGGACTGTCAATGGTTCTTTTGTGTTAATGTTTAAAATGTCTGTGACAAGGGGGGCTTTAGGCTTGCTTTCAGCCTGTCTAATGCCGGGTCTGATTTATAAACATCTGTTTGTCTTGGTCCTCTGTGAATTTTTTGTGCGTCCTAATGTTTGACCAAATCTTAGATTGTCTGATTCGGTCTGATATCCTACAATTGATTGATTGATTGATTGATTGATTGATTGATTGATTTTTTTGAGGGAAGTTTTGCCATGTCTGCTGCCTTTCATGTTATGGATGATGGATAATAGCTAAACAACCCCTTAAAAAAAAAAAAAAATTTTTTCCCCCAGGAAACTATCATAGACATTCAAGGCCATTAATGTACATTCTTATTATTTTTGGGAGGATGGATTATTTTTTTATTTTTTTTTTAATTACAAAGGCATTATTTTCTCCATACCAATCTATTTTTGTTTTGTCTTCAGACTTTCACCTTCCTAAGTAGGCAGTTTGTAACCTGAATAATCTGCAAAGTGGGCCAAATATGAAGGGTGCAATAAGAATTGTAGCTCCAATGCTTCAGAACTGCTGAATTATTGTAACTCCAATATAAGATGTGCATAACTGGAATTTTGAACTGTGTTAATTTAAATTCTCTTTGTCAGAGATAGTGAGCTGTCCTTTGCAAATTTAGTTGCAGCTTTAAGAATTATTAAAACTGCTATCGGGTACTGACTCAAGTGTGGGCTCTTTTTTAATGTAATGATTTGGTCTCACCACCCAGAGCTCACTGAACTGTTCCTAATGAGAACTCCATTTTATCTGATTTGTTAAAAAATAAATAAATTAGGCAGGTCTTTGGTTTTGTGATGGTGGTTTTATAAACCACTGTACAAGCATCTCAGTTACCCATGCACCAGAAAAGACTTGCACTCCCTTAAGAAAGAACACTGTTTCAAACACCAGTTTGTTTCATTCTGGCATCTTTCTTTAGGCAACAAAATGAAAAAGTAAGAAAAAGACAGGCACTGACGAACGTCCTGACATAAAGCATAAAAAAAGAGTATGACAGTATATCTGCCATTTCCTGGAACAGTGCTAACCATCCCCACCTCTCAGCCCTTGACCCCTCTCTGCTTTGATAGTACATGACCATGAGGTCAGATTTATGAAAGCACTTAATGGAGTTCCAAATGGGAGGAGCCATATATATGTCCATATAAACCCGCCAATCGCAGCAGTAAGGATGTATGCCATTTGTGGATAGAATGCCAAATCTGTCTGAATATAGGTCATTGAAATGATATGAATATACATCTGCAACACTGCTGCTACAGAGTGAAACAGACAACAGGACTAATATAGTCTGATTCCCGAATAAATAACTCTTATGATTATGAAACGGCTCATTGTTTGTCACTCCACAACATACAGAGCAACCAATAACTGTTATGAGCCAGTTCTTTTCAGTGAATCAGAAACACACAGTGCAACAAGGTTAGTTAATTTCCCAAACAAATTAATCTTTTAAGACAGCTCTTTTTAGTCAATCAAAAACACACAACGCAGACAGTGCAGTCCGATTCCCAAATGAATGACTCTTATGAACTGGTTCTTTTTAATTAATCAAAAACACACAACACAGACAGTGTAGTACTATTCATGAACAAATGATTTGTTTCTTTTTTGTAAATCAAACACATAAAGCTTAAAACTAACTGTGAGACTTAAATTCCTCACGCGTTGTTCATATGACAGCATGTAAAGACACACATGTTGCTTTTTGTCCGTAGTAAAATGAAATGAATGAAATGTTAAAATATTGTTTGTTTAGCATTGTTGTTTAATACAGAGATAAGGCAATTGTTGTATTGCATTATACATCGTATTGAAAAGACTTTTGCAAGAATTGCTGAAATTTATTTATTTATTATTATTATTTTAATTCAAATTATCTCCTCATTTGGAAATGGAATTGCATTTTGGTTTTGTTTGTTTGTTTTTTCCCCCAAATAATTTTCCATTAAAAGTTTTAAATGATAAATTATTAACAGAAATGTCAATTCTTGTATTATTCCCATCCCGAATGGTAATGATTAGGGATTAGTATTATGTAAAGTACCATGATTTTAACATCGAATATATCAGATGGTAAAATCATGGAACTTTGACATAATAATTCCTAATCATTACCATTAGGGATGTTATCAGTGTACCGTGGTACAGTTATATTTGAAAGGCACGCTATACTTCTCTCTCTATCGATGGCAGTTTTGATTATTTTTCACATGAAATTTCACAGCAGTACTAATCAACCAGATTCTGTATATGTGCTGTGTGTTTTTACTATTGTTGTGGTTTCTGCAGGGCACAGTGGTGATGTTTCAACACTAATGGCATAAACACAAATAACCCCATGACATATAGCCATCTGAAAACCCTTCGGCAATATGTGTATGTGCGCACATATGAGAGTACATAACAAGCTCGGCCCATGGTGTACGAAAAGCTTCTCAGCAGAATTGTAGCAACAGTGGTCATTTATCTTACGATAACCCCACAGAGTGGCACACAGTACCACCACCATCTACATGCTGGGTTTAATAATATGGGTGAAATACAGCAATTCCCTATAGGCAGCCTGAGTATACAGCAAAAAAATTAAATAAAAAAATGGTGTAAGCTTGCAAATTCTTACATCTCGGAAGCAGCGTATTTACAGAGATACAGACACAATAAAAAAATCCTATTTGAACATATGCAATCATTATGCAAAGATGCACATTCCTCATAAGCCTTGGCAATAGTTTAACTGTGACCAATTTGGTTGTTTAGTAACTTTCTACAACTCACTCTGGGTGTTTGCTGCTATAGGAGCTTTTCCATCATGGTTGTCTGTGTGACAGTCCCGCTTGTGTCAGGAGACTGTCGGTTTCCCATATTTCAGACTTCAGTTTTCTCATTAAAAAGGCTGAATGTGCACGAAAGGGCTGAAGGAAGACAAAGCACTAAACTCTTGAGTGTTGTTTAAAGGCAGTTTAAGGTGCTCTTCCTCCACTGTCTGTCAGAAACCTGGAGCATCTCAGTTTGACACAGACCGAGAAAGCATGACGGCTGTGCTATTGCACACACTCACGCGCATTTATATTTTTCCTCTGTTTCCACACTCTATCCATACTTATATCCATATTTTTCACAAATCTTGTTTCAGCCTCCATTTAGTAGAGAGAGAGAGAGTGAGAGAGCTATTTATCCATTTTACACCTCTCCAAATTTTCGCTTTGTGTCTCTCCTCTATAAAATAATAGTTCCAACCCACACAAAACATCACTGAACTCTGTTTGCCTGCATTTATTACGCTCCCCTCACCTGCCTGGTGAATGGAACACCAGAAATGCACAGAAACACAAATGCACTTCCACCCCAGCTGAAAGTTTCATACGGTGCACTCTTCCTGGTCTGATTTCACAGGTTAATTACATTGTTTTGTTGGTATGTTTTACATTTATTCAGACAAACAAATAATGCTCATCATCTCTCAGATAATTAAAAGGATCTCCACTAAACGAACACCCCCTCCCTTTCTAATAAAAAGGGCTCATCTCCACAACGTTCAAGTGTTCTTCACTTTGACAAGTGTCATTTAAAAACCATTGTTGTTATGGCAACCACAGACTCATTACAGTTAATTCACTAATTGCTAACTGGAGCTCTGATTGTTCAAAATTACCTCAGGGACGTGGTTAACCCTTCACTTGGTATGCAGATCAGGCGGCCTGTTAGTCGCTACTGCTCATAAAGGCCTCTAATTTAGCACAATGCTCTTTAAATTTGCTTCCTCCCCCTCTTTTCCCCCCTCCCGTTCTCCACTGGTCCCCTTGCATCCCAAAGCCCCATCAAGCAGTTTGTAATCAAGAGGCTGGTTGCCATGGTGATTAATCGTCGCCTTTTCTGTCAGCAGTTTTTAGAGAGATGGGGCTTGATGTTTGTTTGTTAATGGGCCAGTAAACAATGGGACTGGAGTCTTTTTTTAATCGCCTTCATGGATTTTCCCTCAAAAAAGCCCAATGCTGAGTCTAAATCCTTGTTGTATCTGAGCAAAAAGGGTGATGGACAAATTTGTATTACAGTAAAAAAAAAAAAGACCTAGCCAGTGTGGACACTATTGTATTTCCAGTAATTTTGGACTAATATCTACATCAGTGTAAAAGGAAAAAAGATTATTGTAGTGCATTTACAAGAAAATGCTTTCAGTCTTTCTACTTCAAAATTTCACAATTAATTCAGTGAGTTACTTGCTAATGCTTTGTAATTATTTGTGAAATTCACTAGCAATGTCTGAGTGAAAATTGTTTCAAAGTAAATCATACACCATTTTTTTTCAGTGTACATGTCATCTACATTTTCTTAACTCAAAGTATTTAATTTGAATTATTTGATGTATACGGGTACATAAGAGATGACATCAAGATAACAAGAGAAGGAACAGGGTGAGATGTATCTTACATAAACCGCATGAGCACCACAGGTCAGACCGCATGATTTTACCTCTACACCATGGCTCTTGCATAAACAAAGTATTTAGATAATTAATATAGATGAAAATATTGGTGTGGTATTGGTTTTTAACAGAGAATTTAATTATGTTAATTATTTTTACATTTTCATTATTTCATTTATTATTTCAGCATGCAAATTAATGCTTTGTGCTGAATGATATCATTATTTGGCGTTTAGATTAATGAAATGTTAAAATAATAACAAAAAATTTGCTTCTATTCAAAAAGGGTAGAAGTGGTATCACCCATCACTATCACAAACATCTGCATTCATGTACTTATAGAGGGGTCTAAGTGCAGCTACAAAAACAAACACATAGAAACTGATGTTTCAGGCAGGCCACACCCCTTCCACATTTAGCGACACAGTGACGGTGACCTGCCAACCCGAGCTTTCTTTCAGGTTGTATGTTCAGTGAATGCACAAACACTTATGTCCGGATGACATGCTGTCTGTGTTCATGTGTGTGTGTGTGTGTGTGCGTGCGTGAGAGAGAGCCCTTTGAAGCACACACAGCTCAAAGGCCAGGAAGGCAATCTGAGAACTTCACAGGCACACAGGATAAAATTGCCTTGAACCCAGAGGTGCAGGGAAAGAGCAATTTGTGTTCCATCTGTTCGGGTACTACCTATTAAAGACATGGGCACTCCATGCCTGAGAGAGAGAGAGAGAGAGACTCCAAATCCAATTATTTTAGTATAGTACCACGCTTTTCCTTTTGAGAGACGGAACATCTATATTTTGTTTTGATGTTGTTGTTTTCTTTCTTAAAGACCAAGCCTCTATACAGGAAATCCTCTGACACTCAGGATTGTGGTGCACAGGCTATAAGGTATAGGTTAGTAATACACCGTCTGCTTTGTCTGCGTTTGCAAAACATGGAACTGGAAGAGAGAGAAAGAGAGAGACAGACTAGTCAACTGTCTACCTAGACTAAGGCATTCCTGATGTTCCTGCATAATTATGCATCCTTCAGAAATACCTTAGAACAAATTCTAAGGCAGCATCATGTGCAATGACAAATGCTTGTTTATAGAAAATTAATTCAAGAAGGTGGACAAAGTTAGAGAAATGTTTCATTGCAAAAAATTACTTTTAATGTGTTTTTTCTTTCAGTAAAATATCGAAATTTCTAAAACAAGATGAATGATTAAATATCAAGACCAAGATTGCATTTTGAATATAAGAAGAAACACTGTATAAAATAATAAATCATTATCATTTACTCACCCTCATGCCATCCCAGATGTAAATTACTTTCTTTCTTTCTTCTTCAGTGGTTTTCATGACCACAAATTATGATTTTTTTTTTTAGAAAAATAATTCGGAACATTCAATGTCGACGCTTCAAAAACGACACAATGTGAACATGACGGTAATCCATATGACCCCAGCAGATGAATCAATGTCTTCTGAAAGAATCAGTATGTGTCTGAGAAAAATACTAATAATTTAAACATTTTAACCATATAAACCATCACTTCTGGCCAGTTGTTATATGCAGGAATGAAGAAAGAAAAACAAGAGAAAGAAAGAAAAAAGAAAGTCATATACAGGGATGGAGTGAGGGTGAGTTAATGATAATTAACTCAATGATTTTATTCTAGTATGCCTTTAAAACTTGTTTGTTAAATTCTTTAAGGGGTGGTTCTGTTTTTTTTCTGGGCTTCACGATTGTGTTTATGGGGTGCATTCTAACATGTGTTAATGCTTCGTTTAAAAAAAAACGCATTATTTTTCACATAATTTACCATTGTTCTACACCGCTCTGTCCCTTCTCCCATAAATGCGCTGATAATTTCCTGCTTTTATGAAGCCCCTCCCTCAGAAATACGTGATGGGCTCAGATTGGTTACTTGGCCCAGTGTGTTGTGATTTGCTAAACCGCCTTTAGTGCGCGTCTGAACGTCACGCCCCTCACCTCAGCGGCATGTTACGCCGTTTTTATGGGTAACATTAGCTATGTTTCCATCCACATATTTTTATGCGCATTTTGGATTATCGCATAAAAAAAAAACGCTGTATGGAAATGACAAGAGGTGCATAAATTAAAAAAATGTGCATAAAAAACATATGCGCACAACTGAGTAGGATAAACTTTTTATTCGATAAGAAAAAATAAACTACGATGGAAACACATTTACCGAATAAATTCAACCATGCGCATTGAAAAAGTCATGTGACTTTGCGCTATGAGACGGGATAAATTGACAAACCAGCGGACCGATCTCGTTCACAGCATCTATATGTTGTTTTGGTCGTTCTGAAATGCCTGAGCAAAGTATTTCTGTATAATTGTATTCCGTGACTGCATTCCCAAACAGCAGGCATCCACCTCTAAAAGCAATGACCGCATTTATTGTTACGTCTGCTCTCTCTGAAGTGCAAGTAATTATTTACATATGAAAATTATTATATTCAGTGGCTTCTCCTAGTTTTCTTAAAGATATTTAGTGCCAGTTCTCTTTGACTCGTTGGATGGAAATGGTGCTTTATTCGCAAATGTTTTATGCAACATTCCAATTTTGTGCATAAGTTAAATTCGCAACTTTGGATGAAAACTAATGATCAGCTATATTGCTTATCTTTGAGCCCGATTGAGACGAGAGAGGATATTATGGAAGAGGATCGTGCAGAACCTGTGCAAGCATGTCTTTTAATGGTAGGCCTATGTTTTTTTTTTGTTGTTGTCTCATACTTTTAGATTTGCTGTTATTTGTAAATGCTACTGCTTCTGTTAGCTTTTAATATACGGTTTTATTTAAAGCTGATTAAAGGTTTAATACAGTACGGCAACCGCACGCGTGTCCATATATAACGCTTCTCATAGCTATGTGAAAAAAGTGTATAATTGGAACAGTTCATTGTTATAGCTGAGCTGAATGAGAAAGAGAGAGAGAGAGAGAGAGAGATGCAGATCGTGTGCAGAGCAGGGCGACGTGAGGAACGGTATTAAGAACCGCTGCTTTAGAACAATGATTTTGAAGCCTTTGAATCCATTAGAATTGTTAGAAGACAGAATCATGATTCATATATGAATACATTTTTACGTGCACCCCTAGTTTTCTCTTCCTCGTCTCTAAAGCAGCGCAGCATGGCCTCGCCCCCTTCGTAGCGTGTTCCCGGGGGTGGGGTTTATCAGGGTTTGTGACGTCACAAACCCAGGAAGTAACTCGTTGTAGTCCCTACCAGCCGCTTTTGTAGGCATTAAACTGCCAGAATTTTAAAAGACGATATATCTGTTTGCATTGAACTTTCAGCTTCATAATTTTGCAGATATTGTTTATGCTCAAACAGCGACATTACACACTAACTAACGTAAAAATAGTGAAATCGCAATCAACCACCCCTTTAATATAAGTGTAGCCTAGTTTGTATTACTGCACAGGCAGATTTTTCCATTTATTTATTCTTGTAACAAAGTTTGCAGACCGGGAAGGAGGCGGGAACAGCCGAACATTTAAACTGAAAACTTTAATAATCAAATAAACAAACACAAAATAAAATGAAAGTAAAGCGGCAGCCCCTCACGGACAACTGCCACATAAAACATAATAAAACAACAAAAATAGTCCAGCGGTCCTCTCTTCGTTTATACGGTCCGTTACTTTACTACTCCCCTTTTATCCTTCCGGAGCTCCTCCGACTCGAGACCAGTGAGTGGCGCAGGTGTCGCTCATTATTATTTACACCACCGGCCTCGATCTGCTCCCATGGCTCTCGGCCCGGCCCAACTCATCACAATACTAAACTTTATAAAATACTGCTAATGAAGTAAGATGAAATACAAAAAGTCTCTATATCTGCAGTGTTGCTTCTTAAAATTTTTAGTGCTTAATATAGTGTTCCAGTGTTACTTCTTTAGCTTAGCCACATGGAAAACACTACTGAAATTCAACATTTTCCATGCAATTTACATGGAAGTACGACATACAGAGTAGGAATTTCCAGACTGGTCACTTCTGAGGTTACACTTCAGTCAGAATGCTGCCTTGGAAGCAATAAGATCCCTGCTTTTTTTGTGGAACAGAGCTTTTGTGTTATTAAAGATTTCTTTTCAGAGCATGAGTGATGTGAATGGATTGGTTCTCTTAACTTTTTACCCTCTGCTGAATTAACATAACACTAGCCAGGAGAAAAGTGTGTTGCCTGGGCAACGAATTGCCACAATTTGCAGTGGGATCAGAGTTGCAAACTGCGAAGGGTAAAACCTTTAGCATCGGGTAAAAAACAGACCCAGACGGTCTTATACCTGTCAGAGCCTCCAGAGAGAAGGGAAATAGAGTGGTGGAATTGCTTTGGCAGTTGATTACATGGCCTTAAAAAAAGGATAGATTAAAATGCTGCATAAAGTCACCCAAAGGTAATCTCATTTTATCTGATGTGACTGCAGAGTTCTGGCTCTTTTCTCAGTAGGAAGTCTTAAAGGATCCATGATGGAAACAGAAAAGACCTGAAATCCTGTGAGTCTTACATTCGCCTTGTCGTCAGAGCAAGTCGTGCCTCGGACTGCGAGAGATTCGCCGCTAATCAGCCGGGCCTGTTCTCGGCAGGGAACAGTCACTGATGAGAGCCACTGCAGATTAAAATGATGCATGATTGTAGATTGCGAGAATTTAAAAGTGTCTGACATTATAGCTCGGCTGCACAACGATTCCCCACACCCAGCAGTTTAGAGGCAGCCAGACAGGAAGTACTGTTTTTGGCTGCAGCTCCCGTCCAATTGCAGTCACTTAATGACAATGACATTCCTCGCCTTCGTTTAGAGGTGTGTGTATGTGTGTGTGTGTGAGAGAGTTTTCAGCAAGAGCCCAATTAAAGCATGTTGGAGGAAGGATATCTTGACCCAGCCCAGCATAGGTGTGCAACACTGCTTGCGAGAGATGCATCTCCTGACAAACTGATTTCCAGGTGCAAAGCAGCCTGCAACACCTAAACACCTCCTTGAGAAAAGAAGGAGGGGTGGTCAAGAGAGAGATAAGAGTCTAACTCATGGTCTGAGATATTAAGAGAGGCAGAGGAAGTGCAGGGATGTGGGTGGACGGACGATTAGCAGCAGCGGTGCTTTTAGAGGAGGGGAGCTGGCGCTCATCGTGCCAGCTGTGAAACAAATGGTGTTTAAACGCATGCAATACAGTAAGACTGGCGCAATCTGGGGTTGAGTGGGGGAGAAAGATGGGATTGCACCAAAGACTGACTGACAGATGGAGAGGGATGAGAGGCAGCCAACCTTTAAGAAAGCAAAGGGGAAAAAAAGTGATTTTAGATTAATAGATAACAGAGCCAGTTTCAGGCACAGAGGATCTTTCAGGAGGCATTATACGAGGAGCTTTTCAGGGGTCAGAAATTAGCAGTTGCGTTGGGATCTGGAATTGTGGCATGAGTCAGGACATGGTGAGGGTGGGCCAATTTTTTTAAAATAATTTTAATTTATTTTTAATTTTTAATATTTTTCTCTAACTATAGTTTTGTGAGTAGAAGACTTAATGGGAACCTTTTTTCATTCAAACGATCACAATTCCATGCAGTTGTTTTAATTTGCATCTTTGTTTAACCAAATCTAAATTATTTAGATTTTGTTTGTTATGATTTTTATTTTATTTTATTATATATAGGCAAAGTCCTCACAGTTTTTTTTTTTCATCAAATCTACCGACCCTAATCTACCCCGATATATAGTTTTTTTTTTTTTTTTTTTTTATTATTTTTTATATTTATTTTAGCATTTGTATTTCAGTTTTGTTGTTTTGCAAAGTCCAAAGTCACCTTTTATTTTTGATAGCACTTTATACAATAATGATTGTTTCAAAGTAGCTTCACAGTATTAAACAGAAAAGTAACAGAATCAATGACGCAAACTTCAAAAATGAGGCAAATCTAAATTCTGCTATAAAGTAGCTTTAGTAAGACAGTAATTATTCAGCTCCAGTCAGTTTAGTGTTGGTTCTGTTCAGTTCAATAACTGTTTAAAGTACATTCATTACGAAACAAGTTCAGTTCAGCAATAAGCAGCTCAATTAAATACAGTAGTGTCATTATTCAGCGAGTCAGTTCAGTATTGATTCAATTCAGTTGAATAACAGTGTCAATGTTGCAAAATTAATATGAACAAATTTGATTCAGCTATAAAGCAGAAAACAATAGTCTCATTATTCAGCTTAATTCAGTTCAAATTTTGTTCTCATCCAGTAGTGTCAGTGCAGTCAAACTGATAATATTACTGAATATCACGTTTTTTAAACCCCAACTAAGCTAGCCAATGGGGACAGTGGCAAGGAACCCAAACTCCATCATTGTTGCGCAGAACTTTCGAAAATAAAACACAAAAGAGCTTTGAGGATACCAGGGGCGCTGAGTAGGGAACATTTTTCCTCATGGCTCCTAAAAAATGGTGCAATATTATTAAAGGGGTCATATAATGTGATTTACATTTTTCCTTTCTCTTTGGAGTGTTACAAGCTCTTGGTGCATAAAGAAGATCTGTAAAGTTGCAAAGACTAAAGTCCAAAGCCAACGAGATGTTCGTTATAAAAGTTAGAGTCAACATGCCTACCTAACAGCTCTGCATAACTTTTATTCTTGGTGTAGTATTGTTGCCGCCGCCATGTCGTGGAGACGCTGTGTGTTTCTTTTGTGAAAGCGAAACTACTTTGTTTGTGTAACAAAGTTCGTAGTTCGGGAAGAAGGAGGCGGGAACCGGCGAACATTCAAACAAAACTTTAATAATAAAATAAACACAAAATATTGCGACCCCTCACGGACGACTGCCGTGCACAAACAGAACCAAAACAACATAAATAGTCCAGGCCTGGTCCTCTCTCCTCCTTCACGGTCGTCACTCCTCCTTTTATCCTTCCTGAGCTCCTCCGTGGAACTCCCGATAAAAAAAAAAACCCCCGGGGGAAAAAAGTGGCGCAGGTGTCTCTCATTATCATTTACTCCACCGGCCTCGCTCCGTTCCCTCGGCTCTCGGCCCCGCCCCTCTCATCACAGTTGGCCTTCCAAAAAGGACACAACTAAAATCTGTTAAGTTGTATTTACAACACTGTTCCGGAACAGTTCAACCCAAATTCGGCTTGACTGCCGAGCGGCTGGCGGGCTTGATGTAGGAGCGGCCGGCAGGCTTGATGCCGGGCTGGTTCTGAATCGGGGCCGGACACCCTCCAGACATCAGAGGATACCTTCCCTCCAGCTCAGCCCAGTGGTGTCTGGGAGATCCACGGGGCGATGATAATTGGCCCAGTGACAGAACAGAGAGTTGATGGTGGCGTCATCCAACGCCGTCGCCGTGGCGAGACCGCAGAATTTTCCGGGCGTACTCACCAAAGTGAAGGATCTCACGTGCGGTTTTTACCATTATCGTGGGGGGAGAGTTAAACGGAAACAACACACAGGGATAAATGGTGCTGCATACTATTTGTTCGGTCCAGTGTTCTGTCACGTTTGCAGCGAGGAGACGCAGAGACGTTGGAGCATATATTTAGAACAGTTTTTAATGATACACAGGAACACACTAGTAGCACAGTGACCTTACGACGTTTCACACTGGCCTGAAACTAGGGAACGACACCACTATATATACCTGACTGAAACGGGGAATAAATGAGACACACCTGGGATCAATGAACACAATCAGAACACGGGAAAAACTGGGTCATGGGGAGCACATGGGAAACAAAACACAACACAGGAACATAAGGACAGACCATGGGCGTGACAATTAATAGTTAGTAAGTTAGTTGTTAAGTTTAGGTATGGGGCAGGATTAAGGGATCTAAAATATGGTAATGCAGAAAAATATATTAATATGTACTTTAAACAGCCAATATGCTCGTAATACGCATGCTAATAAGCAACTAGTTAATAGTTAGAATTGGTCCTTAAAATAAAGTGTTACCAGTCTATATCCACTGATGTGAATATTGAATGCAGAACTGCTTCGCAGCTGAGACAGAAAGAAAGAAGAGTGGTAAAATGGGTAAAACGTGTTCACTTGGAGGAAAAGGAAAGTGGGAGGTATGAGGGCAACTGGAGTGGCAGACAACAAAATTGCATTGAGAGGAATGGAACGCATGAGACTGGGAGCAAAAGAGAGAAGCAGACATATTAACGGGCATAAGCGGTATGCAGAGACACCCCTCCAACAGCCAAGTGACACAGTGAACTGCAGGAAAGGGGGGCCAGCGGAAGAGCAAGCATGGAAATGAGCACCTGGAGCTTATTTATCTAAAAGCTTATTTCAGCTTGCACTTTTTTTTGGCATAGCAGGAGCTGACTAGCAATAAAAAGCACTTTGTTTATCAATTATGTCCCTGGAATGGTATATGGACTATTTAATTGTGCAGCTCTCCATCCTGTAACTTTACTAATTGCACAGCACTTCCTTCAGCTGGGCTACCCCTCGAGTGCTGATTGCATGTTACTTCTTTTTCTCTTTCTGTTGTGTTTCTAGTCATCTAATCCTGTTCTTCTCCATAAACCTCATTCTCAGAGGCAATATGGAGCAGGTAGTTAATAATGCACATATTTCAGACCAAGTGTTTCATGCTGAAAGCAGAAAGACTTGACATTTCTTCTGATAAAGCATAATTTTTGAGGCCATGAGATCCCAGGTTCCCTTGAAACATGTTCTGCCTTTTTTTAAAGCTCTGCTGAAAGATCTTTCATGAATGGAGTTAATAGAAGTGCCCGTTTGACCATAATCAGGCACACAATTGGTAATTTTAAGCATGCAATGGCCATATGAAAATCTCATTTTAGTCTCAAAGGTAAACTGTGAATTAATTGAACTTTAAACTGCACAAAAGTCCAGAAATCCTGCTGCGAAGATGCAGTGGTCTGATTATGGGAACCCGAAAAAAAATTATTCTTGAATGTGATCAGATGCCCGTTGCAAATGGAGCAAAAGTGGATACTAAAGGCAAAGCAAGAACAATCCTCATTTGGACTTGGCACCTTTGCTATTGCTTCAGTCTCAGTCTGCGCCTATCATCTTTTAAAGACTGGGAGATGGAAAGAGATGGTGATGCTATGAGATAGAGGGAGAGGAAGAGAGCAGGAGCGGGGGCACTTAAAATCTCAGATGGCAAAGAGGACCTGTCCGAATTAATGGTGTTGTATCAGGTGAGAAAGGAGGTATGAATTTGGTCAGAGCAGAATGTTCTCCAAAATCACAGATGATCAGTCTTCCTTTATCTGACCTAAGTGAGGGACAGTAATGATGAACTGCACTCCTAAAACCCCCCGATCGTGGATCATAATGGCGAGTGCAATTAAATGCTTGATATTGTTCAAAATAGTCATAAGTGTACTACCCACATACAGTTTCCCCAAAAACTATTGGCACACTTAAGCTATGAAAATGTAGGTATTTTGGTGCATTATAATAAACGATCAAATGAAGTGGCATCTGCCAACTAACAAGTTCAGAAAGATGCCCTAACAAAGTAACCACTGGTTTAGTTCATCAGTTTAACTATGAAGAATGTTACCAACAGTTTTGGTTTCCATTGACTTCCATTGTATGAAAGTCCATGGCAAACGAAACAAACCTGTAGGACTTTATTTTTTTCAGTGGAACACAAAAGAAGATATTCTAAAGGAAGTTGGTAACCAAACAGTTTCAGATCCCACTGACTTCCATTGTATTTTTTTATCCATACAATGCAAGTCAGCAGGAACCGAAACAGTTTGGTTACCAACATTCTTCAAAATATCTTCTTTTATGTTCTACAGAAAAAATAAAGTCCTACAGAATGACATGAGGGTGCGTAAATGATGACAGAATTTTCATTTATGGCTGGACTATCCCTTTAAGAGTGTCTTAAGTATCCAAAAACTTTTTAGGGCCAGTGACTGTATACAGCATCTGTCATAAATTGCACGGTCAAAAACTGCATGTAGACCTCATCATCCTCATTAATATGAACCATTCCACCCTAACTACCCAACGACTGCTCTCAGACACAGAGATCTCTCATGTTGTCAGGCACACTAATGCTCCGTCCTCTCTTAAGAGTGCCTTTAAAAAAGCCAAGCGTGATGCTGACACACGACACAGTAAAAAAAGCCTAAAAGGCCTGTTCCTGGCAGCTCTGTCCAAATCAGCTGTTGATTACAGAGAAAACTGGCAATTCACTTGTGGCTTCTGTCAAAACGCAGACACCAAGAGTCTTTTCTGTGGGAGGACACAGCACTCGGTGTCATGATCTTTTGTTCAGTTCTCTGGCCATGCAGTGCCTGTGACTTGGAGTTGTTTTGCATTTTAAAAGGAGAAACATTTTAACTGCTTTATCTTCAGCCCAGGTGACAGAATATCCCTTCACATTCACAGGTCATCCAGGCTGAATTCACCTTTCCTCACAGGATGGTCTTATATCTCATCAATAACCCTTTGTTATCTTACCTGGATCACACCTGTCCCTTTGTTCTGCAATGGAAAGCCGGGGGAGTAAATTACTTCTTACAAATTCTTCAGGTAAGCAGACCTGCCGGAGCCAGTGTGGGCCTTCACACCCAAAGGTTTAACACTCACACAAAGCCAAACTCCTCCACAGTTCAGCTCTTTGGTTAGACTATCAGGGAACACATTGTCATTGTCCCAATAAAACGCCATTTTCCATCTCCATTTACCATCTCAAATGCAAACTTTACCTATTGTAAAATTTAAATCATACTTAACCAGAGGTCCGTATAACACTCCCTCTCCCTCTCTCGTGAAAGGGTGTTATTAAGATAAAATAATAAGTTAAAAGATTATAACACTGGCATTATTTAAATAGTGAGAGATTGGGAGTAAAATGGTGCCTCACACTGTGTCCTGTCCAGGTGCAAAGTTTGCAGTGACACGTAATTTATCTGTCCATACTGAAAGCAAAAATTCTGCGTGGCACAGTAACAGCCCATTAGAACACATTTGATATTTAATCTACAGTTCGCATCTGGTTAAGGTCTGAATCAGACTGATTAGGGCACAGTGCTAAACCTGATTTCTTGTGACGTCATTTTTCTATTCTCTCTGAAGGCAAAGTGTTTGTACAACAAGCCATAGTCACAGCCAATTGCAACGTTTAGTGTGCAGCTATTTTACATTTCGTACCAATCACAATCTATCTATCTATCTATCTATCTATCTATCTATCTATCTATCTATCTATCTATCTCTATCTATCTTGTCTGCCTGTCTGTCTGTCTGTCTGTCAGCAAGGCCTATAAACCTTCAAACTTAAAGACTTTTTAAACTTTTGTTGTTGTTAAATTACAGTTATATGAATTTAATTGAATGTAACTTAATTTTATTTATATGTCCATGCATTTAAATTCTATTCTGCATCATGTTTGGTATTGTAATTCAACACATGAACTGAAATGAAAAGTGAGTAGTTTCTATTGACAACAACCTGTATATACCATCAATTCTAGTCACATTGCTGTCAAAATAAACGCTCACAAAAGCCACAATTAAGTGCACTTGTGCTGCTGACTTCAATGGAAAACATACATCTCTCTTTGACCTTTACTGCTGTGCCTGAGGCCACACAGTGGCATCAGCCACCTGCAGCGTGTGTGTGTGTGTGCGTGTGTGATACCTATGACCCTAAACCCGACTCCCTATTTCTCAATCTCATCAGATCGCATCAGCAGCTCTTTTTTTCAGCTTGATATCTATTTGCCCTTGCCCTCCTCCATGCTCTCCATCATCACATTGCCCTCGTGCTCCCAATCTCTCTTCCTCTCTCTCTCTCTCTTTCTCTCCCTCCCTCATTCTGTTTCTGTGTCCTCTGACCACCTGACACCTTTTCAGATCCTGTTGGCAGACAGCACACGTTTCACCTGGCAGTGGAATTCAGTGATTCAGCCCTATCGATGGCAGATAAATCAATGTTATCTCCTTTTTCCATGCCTCTGTTTCCATCGATTTCTCTCTGTTACCTTGCAGTTTGTGAAGACTCAAACCTCGCTCAATTAAACTGCCTTACTTCGCCAAAGCAGCAAACTGAAACATAAGGCTGAGGAGAAGATGAGGAGGAAAAGATCAAGGAAGAGGGTAAAAGAGGGTTGCTTCAGTTTAGATTAAATTCCTCAATATAGCAGAAATGTCAAGTGACCATTTTGTCAGAATGAACAGTTTATCCAAAGTACAGATGAGACATATTGCCATTGTGCATCTCAGAAGCTTGTGAGTCATATAAATGCTATTTACTGAAACAGCCTTCCTGTATATCAAAATCTCATCAATCAGAGAACAGAGAGTTGTAAGTTTATTTCACCCTTATGCATGCACTGATTTTGCCCTTAACCCTTAACCACAAATAATATAGAAGAGACCAAGGTTAATTGTCACACTTTTTAATCTGCACTAAATAAGAGTTTACTTCTGTACTGTTAAATCTGGAAAGTAAAAAGACTGAACACATATTGAAAATAAGTGAGGCATATTGTCTCGGTGGAACATGACAGGAAAATTCACCAAAAATGAAAATTTGCTAATATTCACTCACCCTCAGGCCATCCAAGATGTAGATGAGTTTCTTTCTTCATTGGAAACAGATTTGGATAAATTTTGCATTGCATCACTTGCTCATCAATGGATCCTCTTGAGTAAATGGGTGCCGTCAGAATGAGAGTTCAAAAAGCTTATACACACAGATGTCCAAATGTAATCCAAACAACACCAGTCCATCAACTGACATCTTGTTACGTGAAAAACTGTCTGTTTGTAAAAAACAAAAACAAAAAGCAATTCCATCATTACGGTATTTTAATATTAAAACTTCCCCTGTTGTCCGCTCACATCAAAATCCATCAACATTTATTTAGAACTGTTTTTGGACTGTTTTCGCTTGTTCTCACTTGTCGATCTGTGCATTCTCTCCTGACTCAGACCAGATGACTTTTTCACTGGAGAAAGCAATATTATGGATAAGACTCATATTTTAAAGCAAAGATTTGAAGTTAAAAACATCTTGATGCTAGATTTGTTGAGTACAAACACACAGCTTTTCACTTCATAAGACATTAATTGATGGGTCATGTTGTAGATAGTTGAGGGTTTTATGATTTCCAACTCAGGTTCGAAGAAGCCGTAATTATTTCCAGTCCTGTCCAATCACATTACTAGCCTAATATAAGCAGCAACTCTTGCACCATCCAAGCATCAGCTCTGGGGGCGGTGACCTCTTGAATCATCTGTTTAAACTCTCATTCTGACGGCACCCATTCACTGCAGAGGATCTATCGTGAGCAAGTGATGTAATGCTAAATTTCTCAGAATCTGTTCTGTTGAAGAAACAAACTCACCTACATTTTGGATGGCCTGAGTGTGAGTACATTTTCAGCAAATTTTCATTTTTGGGGTGAACTATTCTTTTAAACAGGCTTTTTAAGCAAAACTGAAACAGCAAAACAATAATTAAAATGCAAAACAACTCTTGAAACAACAAAGACAGAAAATTGTACAGTTCAAAAATAGCAAACCATTTTTTGCCAAACAATAAGTGTAATCAATAAATTGTATTAAATTACAACATATGAAACAACTTTCCCCATTTAGGAACTTCTGACAACTAGCCTAAATCTCCTCCAATACTGCAAATCATGTGATTTGTCTAAAACAATGAGCATTGAGTGTATTCAGTGTATTCAAGCATTTTAACTGACAGAACAATCAGGTTTTTTTTTTTTTAAGACTAGTAAATATGAACAGTTTTGAAGTATTTTGGTTGTTTTTGAGAGTGAAGTTTCACTGAAAAAACAAACCCTTTTTCTTTTAGGTTCTCGGTAAGACTCAAGCTTTTTACACTGACCTGACATGGATGTCTGCTGGGCTGATTTGAGATGTGAAAGGCATGGAAAGACATTAGTCAGAGCTGCAGTCTGCTGTCAGAATTCTTCCTTAGGCCGTCAGCTTCTCCCTATAAGATCATCCTATAGGATCTAGCCTTCTCTGATGTTTTCAATGTCAGTCAGATTTAATTAAGCTTAAGGAAGAGGTTAAATTGCTTTGAAAGAGATAGAGGGCCTACTGTTTTATAGAATAGAATAGAATAGCTTATTTGAGTTTTATAGTGTCTGTATGATTAAGACTAAACCAGTGTTTCTAGAGTTGTCTTTCAATCCCACTCTCTCCAACCTGGTAACATGCAATCTCACCTCTCTGAGAACAATCCATCGGTAATCAATTGAGCTCCAGCTATGACATGCGTGTGGGAGAGCATTTTATCCGTTGATTCCATAAGCAGATGACTCGACTAACATTCCGCACGTGTTTGCTCAAGTTTGATTAGAGTGGACGCAATTTGCAATAACGATTGAACGCGAGCAGTCTGGCTGCGTGAGCGCGCATAAAACGAATGAATTATGTATGCGCGAGACAAAACAAATGTGTCAAATGTCATATTACCCTGGATAATTTCCCACTGGCTGAAAAGCAGCATTTTAAACCGAGAAAAGGCCGTAAGCGTGTAAGCCACAGAGTTGCAGAAAAATGCATGAATCATATTCAAGTCTGCTAATGACCAAACTTGCAACCGATCATCATATTATTATGTGATTAGATTACTTTTTAAATAATTAATGGTAGCTTCACAATATCAAAGGGTAGGTCGACCCATTGCCTCTATAAAAAAAAAAAAAAAAATAAATAATACAACCTCAATAAGTAAAGTATACGAGTATGAGAGTATTTACAAGGATATTGACCCGCTGTGTGTTCCAATAAATAGTTCAACTTTTATTTGTTAGTTACTGGTTGCTGCGGGTGCCTGTAACCTTTGTTAACGCCGTCCCCACAGTTTCACAAGATCAACGTCCAGTCTCTGACCGTTTATAATTTCGCAAATAATAAACGTGCTTTCTAACTAGACGTCTGGACGCTGACAGCGTCACCGTGGTAACAACCCTCAATTACCCATGATTGGCCGACCCGTGGGAATATTTAAATTCCCCCTGTGCGCTGATTGGCTGGTGGGCGGTCGGTGGAGCCGTGAGAGTCCGCACCGTTCCGGGTTATTGTCAGTCTCGGCAGCCCGGCGCAGGGGTGAGGTGCAGTGCTTGTAAGCGTGTAACAGAGACGCGGAATACAGACAAATTATTTAATTGAAGTTAATGAATTCTTCCTCGATATTAACATGAACAAAAGCTGCAACCTTTGGAGTCCTTCAGAGGAATAATTAAACGGACGTCGGAGTTGAAATCGCGACGGAAGGTTTCCGTGCAAGGGGATGAAGAGAATCGCTGGAAGTGAACGGTGATTTCTCTTCTCCAGGATATTCAATTCCTGCACCTGCTCTCCTGTTAAAGGAATATCGCCTTAAACACAACCAGGGCTTTCTAGTATATGCCGAGGATAAAACATTCCTCTTGATTGTATACGCCAAAGTCGGTCGCTGTTTGGAATTAAGGACATTTGCGAATCGCAGTTTATTTAATTGGCAAAGCACTTATTTATTTATCGGGTTCGTGTCTGCAGAATAAGCTGTCTTTTTACTGGAGTTTGCAATTTCCTACTAAGCCTTACTCGGAGATTATTCCAGTTAAACGGGTAAAAATCCTGCCCGACGGAGTTAACGGAGCGCAATTGACACACCGCATTTCTTGGGAACAGATCCTCACTTGATCCGCTGTCTCCTAGGCTATTTAACGAAAAACACAGATCGGATTCATTAAAAAAAAGAAGAAGAAGAAATCTTAAAAGAAAGGCAAGGAAAAATTGCCCAACGATCCTGCAGAACAAGTTTGTTTGTGGATGACTTTTTTCTTTTTTACGCGCGTTATCAACGCAGATAAAAGGAAATAAACTTATAATAATTCAACCGAATATACCAGGGATTATACATTTTTCCATTTCATCCAAGGACAGAATGAGATATTATTGATTTTTCCTCCCCCTCATCATTTTCCCCTCGTTCTGTTCTTTCGGCCGCTTCACGTTCCCACAGTCCTGTCATCACACTCCTGCATGGAAGTCTAGTCAGCACCACAGAGCGATTTATGGTAAATATACTCTCCCCTATTCATTATTTCAGCGTTAATTGATCTTTTAATGAAAATATGCATGCTTGTTTTTCGCATAATTAAGCAGGGTTTTAAGTATGCCTCATAATTTAACGCTCCTCGAGACATACACTTCAATCAGTAGTCGCAGAATAGGCTACAATACAGTAGAATAACGTAGTACCCTTACAAATAAAAAATCGATTGTTATAAAATATTGTATTTTTTTATAACAGCTATGGTTCATAGCAGGTTACCACAGTTTTATCATGGTAACTAAGAATAACTTCGGATACTACTGTGGTTATCATAGTGAATATCTGTTAATGTACGTTGTTGCGCTCACGTTGAGCGTTAAAATAATCAAAGAAGTGTGCTAGTATTATGCAAAATGTGTGATAGCAACTTTGACTGAAATGTAACAGAATCGCCTGTGACTGAATGGTGATTTTCAGCAATGATTAGCTTCATCTGAATAACGCTTCGCTTCTGTCGCCATAAAATCGTGTGATGTGGTCTCGGGTGGCGTCTTTTGGGTCCCCGACAGAACATACAACCTTTGTTTCACGGTTTTACCTGTAATAAATAAAGGAAGTGCAGTAAAATGGAGGTGTCGGCCGCTGAATGGCCCCAGGACGCGCTTTGATGTGCACTCTGGGTCTTTAAAGAGTGCGCTGACAGGATGAATGCTCTCAAAGCATAAAATCTGGTTCTAACACGATGGCAGGCGAGAGAATCTGAAAAAAAGGTGTGAAAATCTTTGCCAGTACCTCTTCGTCTTGGTTTCAGCATGGAGTGTGTGTCAATGATTTCCTTTAAGACTTAATGTCTTAACTACTAACAAAAGTTGAGGCTGTTGTGCATCAGATATTGATTGTTCAAGAACTATACAGCAACATATCTCAATGATAAAAAGCAGCTTGGTTCCAGATCTTACGACTTAAGGTGTGCCATAGGACTCTCCGGGTGGGCCAAGCTCATGATTAGGTTGGTCAAACCCACCCAGGGACCTCCTCTGGCCCTGGGGGAAAAAAAGTTTGCTGCACTCTTAAAAGTAAAGGTTCTTATTAACATTGATGGTGCAGTGAAGAACCTTTGAAGAATCGTCCATGGAAGCTTTATATTGCACAAAAGTTCTTTATAGTGGAAAATAGTTCTTACAGATTATTAAAATATTCTTCACACTAAGGAAAAAATTGTTCGTTTAAGACCTGTTCATAGAAAGGTTCTACTGTAAATAGCGGGTTAAAGTCTCTGGGAAAAAAAAATACTACATTTGTTTAGGCCAACTGACCTGCCTTAACGTCCAAATAAAACCAGACTGCACTTTAGCCAGTTTCCAAGCATTCACTGATTAGATTTCATAGAGATAGGATATGCAAAACATCAGTTCTTGGAAACTGCAAGCGATGCGTGGAGAAGGAACAGCTGACATCCGAGTGCAGGGACAATAGCTTTACATGAAAAGCCTGTTGACGACCAAGCCCACCATCCAAACGGGCCCTGAACACACAAAGCATTTCATCAATCAAACCTTTCACATCTTGCCATGAGCCACTCCTAAAACGGTTTAGTCACTCTGCTGAAGCTTTTACCCAAAACGTCTTGCTTTTCAGAGGGTCAGTCCTCCTGAGGCATCCTGAGGTTAAGTGCCCTGCTCAAGGGCACAACTGTGATAACTTGAACCTACAACCCTTCACCTACCAGCCCAGCAGAATTCCAGCCACTAAAGCTACCGCACGGCTATGTAAAGTGAGTGAGTGAAGTGAAAGTGACGTGAAGTGGGGGCAGTCGTGACATAATGGGTAGAGAGTCAGACTTGTAACCTGAAGGTCGTGGGTTTGAGTCTCCGGTCCGGCAGGGATTATCGGTGGGGGGAGTGGATCTCTTCCACCCTCAATACCATGGACTCGAGGTTGTGAGGACACTTTGAGCAAGGCAACAAACCCCCAACTACTCCCCGGGCGCCGCAGCATTGGCTGCCCACTGCTCCAGGTGTGTGTTTGTGTGTTTGTATTCATTACTGTGTGTGTGCGCACTTGGATGGGTTAAATGCAGAGCACAAATTCCGGGTATAGGTCACCATACTTGGCCACACGTCACTTCCCATTTTACTAATTTATTCTTAAACAGGTAGTTTAACATTGCAAAATAAGTAGCTGATTAAAAAATGTTATATTTGGACCAGCATGAGCATGCATATTGATTGTTTGTCAGGTAAGAGAGTTTTATTCTCCCCTCATACATCACAATTCTCACGAGGCCCCCCATCATTTCTCCGCTGCTCTGACTAATGCGATTGGCCCCCTGCTCCACGGTGGACGTTCCACTCTGCAAGTCATCACTCTGGAGGCTTAGGGCTCTGGCTCTTAGCTCGGCTCCTGCATGTGGCCTTCCTCAGGGCCTGGCAGCCTCATTACCCCAGCAGAGTCCCTCACTCTGAGGGCTGCGACTCCCTCCACCCGTGGAGACAGCACCTGTCAAGGAGTATGCTCACCACTCTATTGAATAAAACATTCAGTGATGTACGAGTAGAAAGGTTCACCTCCGGGGGCCAGAGTTGCTTCATTTCCTACTCCTGCTGCACATCCGTGACCCGCTGAACAAATTGGCCCGGTATTAGCTCTGTGGCTCAATCTCACCTAAACAAATAGAGCTTCCAGCATAATGCTAATCTCAATTGAGCCGAGCGTGCATGGAGGAGAGGAGGAGATAGCTGGTGGTGATATGGTACAGTCTAATATTTAGGTCACTGAATGGCCTTAGCATTGTTTCTCATTTTTCATAGCTTATTTAATTTTTCCTTTTTGTCACTTTCTCATTTTTGTTGACACTTTCCATGTCTTACTCGATCATGTTGACACATTTGCAAACATTATTAGTTTTGAGAGTCAAACTTGCGTTTTTTCCTTGTGTGCCGTAGCTATTTTTTCCACACAAAGTAATTACAAAGAGGTTGACAACAGAAAGCTGATGTCAAGATGTTTTGGAAGGACTTCATGCCCTGAAAACCATCCAAAAAGAAACTCAGTTTATTGTACCACCATCAGCAGAAAGGTTTCTTTTGATGGAGAAATGCTGTTTGGGTGCAATTCAACCTCTGCCGATTGTATTGAATGGGAAAGATCTTAATGAGATTGAAACAAGAGCGAATTTCCAGGGGTATGAAGTTGAACTCGTACCCATTTTACCGTTTCTGCCTCTGCCGCAGATCTTGATGGATAGTTTAATTTCACTAGGATATTATTAAAGAAGAGTGCACTGTTCATTTGAATATAGAGATAACTGTGTAGATTGATTGATACATTGATGGCCATGGGGTGAAATCACTCAACTGTTTTCTTATTAAAACCAGGGAGAGCAAGGGCTTCACTCATGAATATCATTATATTAGTAAAACTTTAATTTCCTGCTTTATATATTAATCTGTTTTTAGGTATTGTCTCAACTGGTATAGACCTAGTAGTTTCCTGGTTGTATAATCAAACCTTTCTTTCTGGAAATCGATAACAGAGTAGATGTCTTGCAACTATAAATAAGCTTTTAAAGAAACTCATCTTTCATTTGACCCCCTTTCCCGTTTTTTTTCCCTGCGGGCTTAGTGGAGCAGTTATTTGGATGGATGGGGCAGGACATGGTCCTTGAACTTATCTCTCTGGAGCGTCCAAACAGTGGGTCATTAGGTACAAACATCTCACTGTCTCTCGAGGCTTGGGGCATGGCCTTGTTCTCAGTTTGCCTTTTAATAGCACGATTGAAGTATACTAAGTTCATGTATGAAGGAAACATGCGCATGTCTAGTAGATTGGGTTTGTTTATGGGATTTGTGTGTTGTTTAATTACCTTTTTGATGTTTTCTGGTAATGATCAAGAGGTCATTGCCATCCAAACCCTGTGTTTGTCTTCTTTTGAGGTTCAGTTGAATTTTAACACAGGTAAGGGGTGGGTGTGGGGCGAGGCAGAACCTGAAATGGACCTTGTCCCAGATTCAGCTGTCACCCATGGTATTGTTCAAAATAAAAGCTCTGATCTCCACAGTAGAACACAAAAAAAAGTGTCTTACTGGTCGCTTTTACCTTCAGCAGAATGGGTCTCCTTCATCTTGTGCATTTTTTTTAAATCACTGGTACTTTGAAAAATGAATAGACCAATTTATCTTGGCTGCTGAGAAATATAGAATAGAAAAGAGTGTCAAAAGAAAATGTCTTTGTTAGTTGTGAAAGTGTGGTGAATAGATTGTGAATGCTCCTGTCTCGCAGCTCTCCTACAGAGCTCCTCCTGCGAGTATTGAGTGTTAAGGAGGTGCCATTGTTCCGGAAGAACTATTATATCAGTGCCCCGGGTAATCCGCAATTCCTATCCTCTCTCCCCCACTCTGTTCCCCGAGCCGCTTGTACAATGCTAATGTTCCCAACATCTGTTAATGCGCAACACCTGCGGTGGAGGCTGTTTGATTTTCTCCTTTATGGCATTCCTTTCTCCCCTGTCGCTACATAAAAGGCCCAGCCTGCGTTGCTTTCGTAGGTGATATTGATTAAAAGTGTCGGGAAGAATATCCAAGCATGGAAATGGTGTCAAGATGTGCCGCTCTAAATGGAATTTCAGGATAATGTGTGTTGTTGTTGTTTACTTGACCTTTGCTTTGCTGCAGTTTCAATTTCATCGGCTTTATCTTCATCCAGATGAGACGCCGGGCTGTGGCTTGTTGATTTAGCCGTTCCGGGGTCTTTGCCTCTCTGCAGCTTCAAGGGGATGATGATTTCACATCTTCCTGTTGAAGATCTTTGGCTTCTCCATAGCTCCTGATACTTTGGAATTAGCAAATTAGATTAGATCATTTGGCCTGTTAAAAAATCAAAATTTGTATGTGTTGTTGAAGACTGAAATGCTTGAAAGTTCAATCAAACTCTCTTTGAGCATGTGAAGGAGCTGTTTCTCTCCTTCAGTCTGAAAGAGATAACTGTGGACATGTTTGTCATTTAATGGCTCTGAGTGCAGAGGAAGAACGGCAGATTAAATGGTGTATGTTCAACTTCACATCCTCTCTGCTTCATAGCTAATCGCACTAGTGGACAGGAATCATATTCAAAGAGCTCCCCTTTGAAGGGCAAATTGTTCTTCCTAAAAAACAAACGGCTCTGTAATCGCCCTCCAGGGCGGATTGATTTCCTGCTGGTGATGGTGGGGGATACTGGGAAAGTGGACCTGCATGCTGCTCCTGAAGGATTGAATAGTTTGCCTGGGCATCAGTCATTGAGAATTACGGGAGTGTGTTTTTTAAAGAACTTTCCTGCAGAATTCATAGTGCATCCTGTTCCTCCTTGTAAAGGGAGCAGTTCAATTTCTATGAGTTACGGCTTTGTGTTTTCAGTTAGTGACTTTGTACTCCCTTCACTATTGTTTCTCTGCCAGCATAATTCAGTGAAATGCTTTCAGTGCAGCTCTGTTCTATGCCGTTGCAGATATCTTTGTTCTTTACCCCATTTTTGCGAAAGATTTGGGCAATATCCTGACTCCCATACCCTCCCATGGTGCATTTCATTACTGTGACATGCTGTAATGAAACCAGTGTTGCAATCCAAGTATGCAGTGTTTAGACTATATATTTTTCATCATTACTTAAAAGGATTGTTCACCCCCCCTCCACAAAAATCAGAATTTACTCACGCTCATGTTGTTCCAAATGTGATTTATTTTTTCTTCTAAAGGAAAACAAAAGAACAATGTTTAAGGAATGTTTGTGTTGCACTTTTACATGCAAGTAAGCATCTGTAGAAGGCCAATGAACTTTTACAAATTTATAAATGAGACTTTTTAAATACAATTTTTTTTCTTTTAAAAACTTTCAAAAAAGCATTAAAAAGCATTGTCAATCCAGCATTCAAACTTTGTCTTGACAAACTTTCTAAAGATTACATTTAAAAAAATGTTTTATTAAAAACATTTAAATCAAATCCGAGTTTCAGTTTTGCATCCTGTTTGCTACCATAATTCAAATTCAGTTAAAATTCTGAAATTTGGTAACACTTTACAATAAGGCTCATTAGTTAAAATTAGTCACCCAAAAAATGAAAAATTAGCCCATAAATTACTTACCCTCAAGTCATCCTAGGTGTATATGACTTTCTTCTTTCAGACAAATCCAGTCAGAGTTATATTTAAAATGATCTTTGCTCTTTCAAGCTGTTTCATGGCATTTAGCGGGTGTTGCATGCTTCAGTCCAAAACAAGTTAAATAAAAAGCGCCCATCCATAAAAAAAGTGTCTCACACGGCTCCGGGGGTTGAACAAAGGCCATCTGTAGCGAATCGATGCGTTTTTGTAAGAAAAATATCCATATTCAAAACGTAATAATCACTTTAATGTAGCTTGCGCTCACTGTTGTAAAGGGAATATTTTTAACGCGTTAAACTGAAAAAAATGTTTATATTTTATTTTGTATTCCAGGTAAAGAAGGAAAGTCGTTCAGTTCTAAACAACATGAGGTCTGATTAAATGACACCAGCATTTTAGCTTGAATCATTCCTTTAAGGCCTGTTTGTGTTTGCTATGCTGCTTTTTAATATTTGCAACCTATGCTCACACAAGTGTTACATCTCTCACGACTTGAAATCCATAGCTTATCTTGGATCATTGCAACGCTCCCGTTGACCCTTAAACTATGTCAACCCTATTATTATAAAGAACGGTGTTATTGTTTGAACATATGGAGCTCACTGATAGGACATGACACATGCATGAGATATGGGCTTACTGCAGCACAAAACTGAGTGCCTGGTGTTCTCACGGAGTGGAAAGTTCTCCTAATCCTCCAGGAGGGTAAGACAGGCTGCGCTGGAAGTCAAAGCTCAATTATCCGTCTGTCAGTCGGTCGCCTTTCCAATAGTATGCCTATATCCTCTGTATTTAGTGCTATTGAAAGAGACATATACACAACAAATGGGCTGTGAAAAGTCAGCTGTTTAATTATTTCTAGTTATTTAGTGGCGGTTCAATGCATAGAGTAGAAGTATTTTCACTTCTATTTACTAGCGAGGTTGTCTGGCAGAGGGGGGGACTAATATCATACTCCCACTGTGCTTCAGATTCTTATTTATTAACGGTGTGGTGGGCAGCCTTGAACAAATGGGGGGGGGGGGGGGGGGGGGGGCGGGGGGGAAAAAATTTTGCGGGATTGCGTTTCTGTCCTAACACTAAAGGCTATTAAAACGTAGCGAGAGCCTTAGACTGTGACCTGTTTACAAATCCTGTTTAGTTTACTGCCAGGGAAAATGGGTTTTGTCATGCGGTGCGGTTGAAAGTTTAACACATTTAATTACACTCTTAACAATGACCGCAAAGACAAAAGTTGATTCCGTTTACATTCAACGCGGGTTGTGTAAATCAAGGTAGTGACAATGAACAAAAGTGCCATTGGCAGTGACTTGGATGGCCCTGAATCTCTTCAAACACACGCAATCTATATCGTACACGCTGTGTGTTTCATAAAAGCAGTTAGTCAACTTGTAGTGTTGTTGAGAGGGAATGAAATGTCCACCGACTGCAGGAAACAATGCCTCCGACCTCAGCCGTGTGCGATTAGCAATCCCAGACCCCTGCTGCCGACTTCATGCTGTGTGCTTGGAATGCAAAGTGTTTTATTAAAAACTCTGGAGATTTGTATCGCACATTGCCAGGCATAGATGTTTAATTGTTGATGTTGTTAATGGGTTGGAATTAGTGGTCGACCGATATATCTCCAAGGCCGATTTGGCATTTTTCAAATATCGGCATCGGCCGATAAGTTTTTCTGTTTGGCCGATGCGTTTGTGGCGGGACATTTATTTTGACGGCGCACCTGACTTTTATTTTGACTGCGCTAAGAATGGCAGTGCCTGAACACACAGTGCTCACATTCTCCCTCTTGTTCGCTGCCGTTGTTAACAGTTCTGTCCACGGACAGAAGTCTGTCTCATAATCAGATAGAATTGTTAAAAAAATTAATTAAAATGTATACAAAAAGTATTATAATGATTGCTTTTATATTGTTAGTAATAGAAAGGTAAACATTATAATAATAATTTCTCGTTTGCCTTCAGCATTCAGCAAATACGCATTTATATAATTTAAACAAATCTTTGAATGACAAACGAACATCTAATTTCAAAAACCTTGCAAACTAAGTCGAATCCAGCTGTGAGATCTTATGAAGTGTGCATTTGTATCCTGGACGATCATGTGTACTCTGTATGACGGTCGGTACGTCACTTGTGCGAATTGAATCCGGACCGGAGGAGAGTTCAGCTTCATTGAGACGCGCGATCGACAAACTTTAAACTCATGATTTCAAATTATGCTGCACTTTATCCATTTACCCATTGTCAAATTCATGTCATTTTCACTGTGTGCTGTATGTAAAACGAGTGTTACCTTGGGTTATAAAAAAAGAAAACCGTGAGATTCCCAATGCACACAATCTTCCCAGAATACGGAGTGCCCTGTTGGTTACAGTGTTTACTTCCTTTTTAATTATATTTGTTTATTTGTGAAAATACTTTGTCATTTAAAGTATAAACTTGTTTATTTTACACATTTATTTTTTTATCAATTTTCAAATGATTTCAAATTTCTTAAATAATAAATAAAATTATATAGGCCATCGGCCACCCTTCTCGACCACTAGTTGGAATACAATATTTCAATCCTTCGATAGGTTTGTGATTGAAAAAGCCATTGCATAGGGTTTTTCCCTGATGTTAATGTTATTGTTTATTAGAGACAGTGGCGAACAGCAAAGTGTGCACACATCTGTAATGTAACGCCATTATTTCTGTACAGCGCTCCACTGCTGTAGGCTGGGGTTTCTGCCATTCATGGCCAGTGTTATTGCTCTTGTCAAAAGGTTCTAAACCAACAGTGATATTAGGCCCTCGGGCGTCTACTTTTCTGCATGCCTTCCTCCACTTGAGCACAGGAGCCCAGGATGAAAACTGGGTGGACACACACGCACACACCCAAACCTCTGCTTTATTACCTTCTGCCTGCTGCTGGAATTGCTTTCTTCCCTCGAGTGTGCCGGGCATAGGCAGCTTTATTGTGTTAACCTATTTGTGTGTCAAGAGCAATTGCGCCACTTTTTATCACTGTTTGTGTTTGGATGGGTGGGGGCAGGGGGTTAGACGGATGGACGGCCACCTCGCTCTCCTTGGGGGGGAGGGATAATGACTGGTTGCTAAGCAATTTTAGCGGCCCTCCCCAACCCTTTTGCCATAGTAATCACTTTTATCTCTCATAGATGTCATTTATAATTATGAGTCCACTCTCATCCTTTGAAACCCGCCTAATGGCTCTTTCATCGGGCAGGCATATGAGCGTTCGTGGACTGCCTGTTTGCACAGAGTCTAAATGTTTCTAGAATTGCATCAATTCGGAATGGTTGGTCTGTCTTGTGTGCTGTAGTTCTTGTGCAGGTTTGATCATCATGTCCAGTAACCCTCTACTGTCCATTCATTTTAGCTTGCCACTTTTTACTCATTCAAACACTTAAATAGTTATCCCCCCCCCCACCAATGGAAAAAGACAGGCATTTCAGCGGTTGGTTCAAAAATGATTCAACGATTTCTCTTGTAGTGAAATCCATATTTATTTGAAGAAAATCTTTATTTTTTAGCATGTCATGTCAGTTCATTTGCTTGTTTAATTTCAAACAGGTTTAAAAATCAATTGATTTGTCTAGTTTGTATGTTAAAGATGCATATGTGGTTATCTTTTCAAAATTAATTTCAAAATGATCTGCTTTGTTGATGAGTTAATGCTAACTCTAAAAACCCCAGACGATGTCTTTCATTGGCCTTTGATATGACAACTGCTGCAGGGTGATGAGGACATTTCCCTCATTGGCTCATTTGTTGTTCTTTTTGTGGACTCTTAGTTTTATTAACATTTTGATTGAGTTGGTGGAACTGCTGACCCTCCACGGACTAATGAATTGCCTGCACCGCTTAAGGGAGATGAGAGGTTTGGCAGATATTGTTGGCCCAAAGCCGAGTGTTTGAACTCCAGCGCTCACTTGCTGAGAAGGTAGACAAGAGAGGCTTTCAAAAGAGGTTTGTTTATAAAATCCCACATTTGCAACCTCCGCTGTATGCGTGATTGCGCATGCATGTGTGCTTCTTGAGCCTGACCCCAATTTACACACTGCCTTTTCCTAGCGAAAGTCATTGATGTTCTTTTAGCTTGCGCCGAGTTTCAGGCGTAATTTGTGTGCGGCCAATTATCTCTCCAGCTTTGAAGACTTTTCTCTTGCTTCCCCAGGTTGGGATGAAAATTAATTTGGAGCTTCCCGAGAGCCTCAAAGCCTAAATTATACTCTGGTTTAAAATCAAGGATCTCTTGCTTTTAATTTGACATTTTAGATTTGATTTCTTTTAGGCTTGGAAACACCTTAATTGCAGTTTGAACTGTATATCAAATAAGCAGATTTTCAGTGGTCTGCTGGAAATGTTAAAATTTTTTTTTTTTTTTTTTTTAATATACTTTTTCTGGATTGTTATGTTTGCTTAGGCTCATTCTGGGTTTAGCTTGGTCTAGCAGTTGTCTAGTTGGTCTTAGAAACACACTTGCAGAACTTTTTTTTAACTGGTAATGGTTTACTATGTTGCTGCTCTGTTATCTGTCTGGTGTTTACATGGCTTTGAATGTACATAAGTTGTCTGTTATGTCAATTGGTAATGGTTAGAGGATATGGCTTAATTATTGATAAATATCAGTCTGAACTCCCTGACGGTTCATAGTTCATTTCTGACATGTCATATTTAAATTAGAGTTCGATCAAGAAACAAATTAGATGTTGACCTAAATGCAGGACTAGTTTTAAAGTCATCCATCATCTCGTTTTTATTTGCATTTCACATTACACTCAGCATGACTGTCATACGAAATTGCAGACGACGGTGTGATTTTGGAAGGTTTGGATGTGTTCTAGAGTTCTGTCTCCTCATCCTGTCCCTCGCTCAAGCGGCTCTGCGCCGATTCCATGGGATCCGTCTGTGAGACCGCCTGTGACAGCTCTCCTGTTCATGGAGTCAGAATGCAGACATGCTGAATACACAGCGCACACATTCTAACCTCCCATGTGTGCCTCCTCTGGAACATCTGTCCAGCTGTCAGCTTGTCTCAGCCAATCAGATTCTGCTGTGGGCAGTAACTGTGGAAGTGTAGCTGGAGTCTTCTGTCTGCGCGTGTGTCGTATATCCTCTGCTAGATATATCGAGGAGTGTGTCAAGCGCCACTTGTCTGTGCTTTTATATCAAATATGTGCATGCACACACACACACACACACACACACACACACACACACACTCCCTTGTGCTGGTACAATAAGTGCAGAGATGTGAGCAGCAGATGGTTCCTAATTTGTCTTTTTTTCTCTGTATGATTTTTCATGTTTAATTCCGATTTCCAAGTAATGCTGTCAACTTATATCATTTTCAGAACATTTTTAATAGAAAGTGGTTTGTTCTCAGCAGAAAACTGTGGAGTGATCCTTTTTGCTTAGTGATGTCCGATTGCCAATTTTAATGCCCTTAATGCCCTTTTTAATGATTTTGTCAAACTAAAAAATATTAGGGCTATAAATAACATTTTATGTGCACAAACTATATTTGAAAGCATTGTAAAAAAAATAAATTAATAAACCATACTTGAACTGAAATAAAATAAAATTCTGTTTTTAAATTAACCTTTTCATAATGAACTAATTATGTTATGTGCATTTTGGAATCATAAAAAAACGAAATCTGACTATCTATAGCTCTTTTAAAAACGTAGTGATAAACAACAGTATTGAACAATACTACAAAAAAAAAACTTTATATAGGCTAACTTTTGATTGATTTATTTTTTTAATCTGTTCACTGAAAATGACTTCAGTGCTGGTGTCATTTTTTTATTCAACAAAATATTGTTCACTATTCAAAAACAACACTGAGTAATGAATCAATAATGTTTAACCTTTTCAATTTAAAGAACCTTTCAAATGAACCAATAAATGAAAGTCTTAAATGCTGAGGTTTCTCATTTCAAGTTCACCTAAGATGGTGTTTTTTCATAGTTCATAGTTTCCAACTAAAGTTAGTCGCAATCTGCAAGGTTTCATGGAGGTCCTCTACCATTAGTTAGTGTGACGCTAACTCTCCCCAGTTTTGTGAATATGTGAGCCTCTTCCCCCTCACGGTAAGATGAGCCCTGTGTGACCAGTTCGTAACGCACACTATCTCTTGGCTGTTAGATCATAGCGCCTTTTACTAGACCGCTTCTCTGAGAGACTCCACTCTGAAGTCCCATCCCTCATCAGTGGCACAGGATGGCGCTTCAGATAAAGGAGGAGAATTCTATTTATGTCCGCCTGTAAACAAAGTCCCAGTGAGGGAGAGCTAATGGCCTGGAACTGACGAGAGCCTGCAGGGATATCTCACTCTCCTTCTCCCTCTCTCGCTCATCTTGTCACCCTCTTTTTTTTCCCTCGTCCTTCTAGTCATGGTGGTAGTAGATGGGAGAGTCAGGCTGAAAGGAACCGTGTTGAAGCAGTCAGTTTTCTGATGTGAGGAGAAAGGATTTCTGGTCCTCGGCCCAAAAAGGAGTGAGAGGGAGGAAGACCAAGAAGACTGGAGGAGAATTTCTCCTGGGAAGAGACTGTAGTGAGAACAGCTTTTCAAAATGTACTTTCTTGCTTTCCCACTTTCTTTGGCCCCATCTCTAGGTTCAAATCCACTGCACATCAAACATTTATCATACACTTTTACATCAAATCCTCTAGATGTTGGACCAGCGATGCTTTTGATCTTCGAAGCCTCTTAAGTTCTTGACAGAGCGAATTTAATTTCTCGTGACATATGGTTGTGATCGTATATTTTTGATTGGTCCCGTGTGGATCTACTAACTCTCATACATTTTTTATTTTTTTTTTCCCTCAGATTAATTACCTCCTTTAGTTTTGAACGACATCTGATTGATGTTTCCTGCGAGATGACAGCTGCTAGTTATTGGGGAATGCTTGATTGATCCGTGCTGATGGAGCAGAGACGAGCCATGAAACTCTCCCATTGATTGTTACTTACGACGTGTCTTGAAGCGCCAGGCCCATTCTGTTCTCTCTCTCCTGTGCGAGTGACAGACTTGTGCTGGGTATTGAAACAGGGATTGTTAAGCAGACGCTCGGTGGTAAAGCTTTGTGTTGTGATTGAAGGGCAGAGACGGCATCTTCACGGCAAAACCTGAATTCTGCGCAAACTTCTCCCCTCCCCTGTACTTCACGTCGACACGTTCGCTAACCCCAATGACAAGTGAAATGCTGCCGCTTGTGACTTTTCGTTTTATCATTCAAATTCGTCCCATTGATGTCGTCGGCTTTGATTGACAGGCAAACTTGAGAGAGTAGTGATAGCAATCAGTCCTCATCAGCTGCGTTTGTGACCGCGGACAATAGTTTCTCTCTTTCGGTTTTCACACTCGCCGGTTTTTGCACATCCCCCTCCCTGCTGTCACAGAAAACTCAGACGATTGCATTTCTGTCACGACAGAGGGCTATTAATCTTTTAAGTCCGAGCCAGACCTGAGCAGCATTGTGTTCTGGAATCTGAGAGCGCTCTGTGGAGACCACTCTGAAAAAGAGCGAATGGGGGGAACATAACGGGCTCGTTCTCTTTGTGAAGGAGAAACCGAAGCTTTCTGAACGCACATAATATTAGAAATCCAATCTATTAGAGAGCGAGTGATAGATAAGCAGCATGCAGATGGTGAGGTGATTGTGAAATCAGGCTGCCCGGCTTTACCTGATATCCCTCCGGCCCTCTGCTCGTTCGCTCTCATCTAACCCGTTGGCCTGTTCAGTGTCATGGCGGTGTGTTTTTCTTGTCAAAAAAAGTCCATGTGACTTGCTTTAACCTTTAGTTTAGTAGAGGAAGGTCACTGGGTGGTCTCCGCTCTTTCGATAAGGTTGTTGGCCATGGGCTTAGGCCAGGAGATGCAGAATCGCTGTGTTCAGGCACCCTTGGAGAAAATCATGTGAGTTCATTGCCTCGCTCAAGGGCAAAACCGCAGTGGAAAAAAACAGGCACATTAGGAAAAAGTTAACATCCTGTGTGTCCTGTGAGGCATAGGAATCAGTAACCCTCGAATAAGCTCTGTTATAGGTAGATTTTTATTTTTGTGTGCAATACTTCCTGCGATTTTGTTTTTAGGCTGTTTTTTATGCCTTACGCAGTTGCTCATGTGTTTTGGATGGTTTCTAGGGTGTTTTGAGTGGTTGCACACCCCAAACCTCTGATATTTTGATCCCTAGATATGGCTCCGATCCCTCCTTCAGTGTAGGCCTATGAAAATTTTCCATCTGTTTAATCATCCACCAGGTGAAAATCCTAAGTGTAATCGTTCACGAAAGTAACAGCACGTCTCTCTCCAAGTCACATTATTTGTGGTATAATTCATGTCCATAACACTTTAGTTTAGTAGTGGTTTGAACAAATTCCGAACAAGTATGAGCAATAGTAAAAGTGATACTTGGCTTAGCAAACACTGCTAATTACTGTATGTAGAGAATTTTCTTTTGTTCATGTATGTTTTTTTTTTTCATGTCAAACAGCAGACAGTTGAGAAATCAGCTCTAACCTTTCATGTGAACTTTTAAAGCAAGGCCACAGACTCATTTTATCACAAAACCAGCAGGCAGTTCTGCCTAAAAAAGACTCTCACTGTTACTAAAGTGTCGCCTTGTCGGAGGCATTAAAATGTATAAAACTAGTGAGTTGAGGAAAACAGCGCAGAGCCTCTAAAGAGCATTTTTATGGTGAAGTGAGGTTATTAATATTAGTTCAGTCGTGCTTCTTTTAATTGCTTATTTGGCATTTAGCATACACTTTTAATTCAAAGTGACTCACGGTACACTAATTGCAAGTACAATTCCCCTGGAGCAACAAGAGGTCAGGCCTCTTATTCATAGACAAAATGGTAATCGGTTCTCAGAACTTGACGGTTTCACCCCTATATAGAATCACTGTGTTTTGTGCTGATGCCCTTTCATACCCTCAGCCCCCCTCTACCAATTAGGATGAGGTGTCCGGGTCCCCACCTGGGGAAACTTGATCCAGACAGGGTTGGCTGGACTGAGAGCTCCAGACAGGGTTGGCTGGGCACAGTGGTGCATAGAATGGTGCTACTCGATAGGGGTTTCTCCCAAGGACTGCTCAGGCAAGAAACTCCGTTGAAATTCTTCTCCAGAAAAACATGTTTTTGCCTTGCAGGAATCCCAAACAAGGAAGATAAGGTTGTGCAGAACTTACTTCACGTGTGGAGTATCCATTGCTTACCCTAGATTCACTCTACCAATTGTCAGTCTATCTGTATTTAATTTGAGAGAAGAGAAGTGGAAATCAATCTAGATAGATCTTCCTGAACATCTACTGATAAGTGAGCTTTTTATATGGTTTATAAAATGTGCAAGACAACATGACACAATATCAAAACTCATCTAGCTTCCTTAATGTGATGTATTTCCTAGTCAAAATATATAATATATGATAGGGCAGGACTTGAATTGTGAAATGCACAAGCATTTATTTAATTTATTTTTAAAACCTATTTTATTATTTTATTAATATAATAAAATTGTATGTGTTTTATCTGCTACGTTTTTCCATTTTGGGAAACATTTCCTAATTTAAAAAAAAATGATAAATTTCCAATCTTTTTCTTTAGTGAATAAATATTATTGTAGTTATGCTGTAAATATATTTGTCATTTTATTAGCTAAAAATAGCTTTTTTATAAGTGCAGTCTTTGGGATTATTTAAAAAAATTTGTACCCAGTACATTGTCATGGGAATCCTGGCATTGTTTATTGGTTAAAGGGATAGTTTTAAAAAAACAAATTTCTGTCATCATTTCTTCAATGGAACACAAAAAGTACTTGGTTACAAAGTATGTTGTTAACTAAAACAATCTTTGTAACCATAGATTTCCATTGTATGGACAAAAAAACACTGTGATAATTCTCAAAATATCTTTTATGTACCGAAAGTCATACAGTTTTCGAAAGCTATAAGGATTGTGAAAGTGATGACAGAATTTAAATTTTTGAGTTAACTATCCCTTTAAAAGAGCTTAAAAGGCTTTTCTTTTTGTCATGATATCATGTTCTTCCGTTTAGTTTAGCCAAACAATTTATCCGTCTAAATATTTGTGAAGTTTCTCAGCTTGCTGATAAAAAGCTTGCTGTTTGTTTTGATGATGCTCTGTCCGTCAGTAACCATATCATCTCCGCCGGCAGTGTTTACTGTCCATTATGTCCAAGCAAACACAGCCGCCGCTGATCTTGTGTGCTCTCCACACAACCTGTCTCCTCCGAGTCTGGATCATAAAAGTGCATTCAAAGCTTTGAAATGCCTCCGCTCTCCCAAGCCCCAGACACTTGCTGCATAACTCAGCTGTGTGGAAGCATCTCAGCCCCCCTTTTCCCACCCTTGCGGCTGCCCCGGCCCTGCTCCCCGTATTCAGGCGTCTCTCTTGACTTCTCCAGCCCTTTGTTTCCTCAGGGGATGGATGCAGCGGGCGGGGAGGGTGCGAGCTGTTCGATCAATAGCCGCTCCATCTGTCGGGCCTGTGGCTGGGGCTCAGGGCGGAGGGTGGAATTCGGCACCGTCTGTGGGGTGTATGCAGGGGGCTTGTCACCGGATTCTGCCTGAATGGGGGCTCAAGGGCTGCGGCGCTGGAGTGGGGCGGTGTCCCCCCACCAGCCTCTGCTTTTATGCCGTCTCCTTCCTTGGCACAGTAATAGCTGACTGGCGTGTGTGGATATATATGTTTGTGTGTGTGTGTGTGTGTGCGCGCACCATAAAAATGAGAGGCGTCTATTGTGTCATTTCACAAGCTCCCGGGAGACAGGGTCACCTTGTCCCCCGCACAAACGGTGCCCTCTCTGGATATTTTGTCTGTCTTATATACGAGGGCCAGACACCCAGGCTCTGAGCACATCTATCTCTCATCTCACCCCTTTTCAGATTCCCCCTATTGAGAGAGAAAGTCTGGAACAGGGCTTTCAAAGGGGACATCTGAGATAGTTGCACAGTTGACATCATTCTTCCTGCGAGACACTGGAGAAGCTCTGGATCTGTCTGTGCAGCTGAAATCTCCATAAACTGGCCTTTTAGGACACTGAAGTCTGTATTTGGATTGTGAAAAACTGCTGCACATTCAAGGCACAATAGTTCTGTTAACATGAAATCAAAATTGGATTCTCTATTTAGTTTCCTAATAAATGCTTATCATTCTGTACAATTTAATGGCACATTATGCTATGTTTGCTTTTATAATCTTTAGTCAAAATATAACTGTCCCTTCTTTGAAACTATTTTTTGGTTATATTAGGCCATAAATAATATCATAGTCTAATGTTTCACTTTACACAATCAAGTCAAATCACGTTGGATGAAAGTGACATGATTTTATTCCTGCTTTCTATTCAAATTTATTCAGTACTGTATCACATGAGAGATGCTTGTTTGGGGGCTTTTATTCAAAAAGGGTGCATTAAACTGTTTTCAGCATTGATAATAATTAGAAATTTTAATTTGGCACCGAATCAGCATATTTTCAGTGATTTTTGAAGGATCATGTGACACTGAAGACTGGAGCAATGGCTACTGAAAATTCTGAAAAAGCTTTGCCATCACAGGAATACATTTAATTTTAAAATATATTAAAATGAGATTTTACATTTTAATGATATTTCACAATGTAAACATTATTACTGTATTTTTGATCAAATAAATACAGCCTTGGTGAGTATGAGAGAATCTTACAGACCCCAAACTTTTCAATTGTTTGTAACTCGGCACTGGTAATTCCCGAAGAGGTTTTTGTTATACAAGACATATATCTGCATATATCGCTGCGATTAAGTGTTCCAAAACTTTGGCTGTTGTGACATCTGCTTTGCCTTGATCAGCGTACTATGATGAGGAGTGTGGTCCTTGGGGAGTCTTCTCTCTGCTGTTATTTAGTGGCATTGGCTTCACATGAAGGACGTACAGCGGCCCCAACCTTTCTGGCTCTGGCTCTCTCATGGCCACTGATGCATTTTTTTCAGTACTAAAAGACCCATGAAAACGAAGTGCTCAGATCTGAGCCTTTTTTTTTTTTTTTCCTAAGTTACCATCAAATTTGACAGAAAATACAAAATACGATGCCAAGCATGTGTCAGCTGGCTTATCTTTTGCTCTCTTATCTGCTTGGTCATTTCTTTGATCCCGAATAGCTCAGGGTTTAGGCTGACCGTTCTCCAAGGCTGTTAGCTGCTGCAGCATCTTGTCACGTAAATCTCAATTAACTCCAGTTCAGCCGTCAGAGACCACACCGCTCCTAAACGAGCCCTTTATTGCCTCATCTAATTGTGTGGCTCATTAAAGCCGCTAATCAAAGAGACTCGCATATCCAGCAGCAAGGTTTTGTGGCACTGAACTCAGAGATGCTGAAATCTTTCAAACGAATAGTATGACAGCAACTCTGCAGCACTTTTTTGTCCTCCTAATGTCTTGAAGAAAAGTGTTTCAGAGGGACCTTAACCCTCCTTTGCCTTTATTCCCAACCAGGTTCCTAATCTATATGGGTAGATCTCACAAAAACATTACCCAGGTGACATTTCACCCTGCACTTTTTCCTTTCCTAAAAAGCCTTTTTATGGGTCCTGAGTTGAGTTGTTTGTTTAGGCAGTAAAAACATTTGAGCTGTGTTCAAAGCAATATAATAATAATAATAAGACTGCTATTTTTATTATTTTTGTTGTTGATTAGTGTTGTTAACTAAATGAAAAATTAAAATATAGAAAATAAGAAAAGTCCAAATCTCATAATTACTATTGGTTAGTTATTATTAGTTTCCGTATTATTGTAAGGCATAGAGTAATATTATATAGATAGATATATATAAATACATATCTAGTAATCAGATAATAAAATAATATACTATTATTATTGTTGTTATAGCATGCAAAAATTTCACTAAATATATTTAATAATCAAATTGTTTTTCATAATAATAATATTATTGTGCTGTACGTCCTATGGTATATAATGAATTGTTTTGCATGAAGAAAAAGCTTGTTTGTAGCATGTTAGAGTAGATATTTTTTGTTTATTTATTTACTTTTGTATATTTCTTACATCCATTTCAATGACAATTAAGGACATTTTCCAGCAAATTCTAATTACATAATGTGTTCAGATTATATTGATTGTCATTACATTATCATGTAAAGTAGTTTTTGTACTGTATTATAGTGAAACAAACTCTGTAAAGGGCCGTTCACACAGAATGTGTTTTTCCATTCCAGTGCGCTACTTTTACATTGTTTTTCTATGTAAACACGTACTGGACAGACGTGTATGACCGTTGCGCTCATGCACGTGCTGCATTAAGACGCCGTGTCAAGTTAAAAGAATTTCAACTTTTACGTGCAGTGCCACTCATCAATGTCAGTTCCAAAACAGTGGACCAATCAGAAGCCCCTGGAGGTTGGGCAAGCATGGCGAGCTTTTGTTTAACAGTAGCACTTGTTTTATTAGATGGCAACATGGCGGAGGAGGCACTCATAGTGGCTCGAATTTTTAGACACATAGTCTATTCTGCGTTAAAGGCCCCTTATAATGTTTTTGCTTTTGTGATGACATTAAGGCAGTGTTTTACAGATGCACTGTTTAATGTGCAAAATCCTCAGTATTAGGTAACTGCAGTTCTGCTTTGCCAGCACAGGCCAATCCTGCTTTCTTGCTGGTGTTGCCAGAAGAGCCCAGGGTACCTTTGAGCCTCTGTGAGATTGGTGTAGAGAAGATTGTGGGGGTCACAGAGGGGTTCGTTTGCTCTTAATAGAAGCACTCACTGGCTATCTCCTCAAGCCAGCCCAGAGCTAATTTGAGACAAGGAGGATGGGTGTTTGCTGTCTCCATGTGCTCTTCTCACCTCGCATGCTTTTATCACACTGTTTTAGTAGCTGAGGTTTGGTGGGGAGGGAGGGAGAGAGTGTGGAAAGGGACATCTGCCTTTTGTGTCTCCTGGGTTCTTCTCCTTTACTCTCAATTAAGAAGATTTAAACAGACAGTGTTTGTCTTTGCCCACACTAAAGAGGGAGCCTCGGCAGGTGTGTGTGTGTGTCTGTGTGTCCAAATACACACGGCTCAAAGCCTCTCTCCATCAGGCGGCGTTCGTTTGAGAGTATGGCGGCTTTCAGTGCGGGGGAGAAAACTGCAGTGACAGCAGAATGAATAAATTGAAAAAGGCTTGTGTAGTAAATTGTCTATCGCTGGTGACAAACGATCTGATAGGAGCGTGCGGAGGCTGCAGACGCCGCCGTACCAGCAGAGCTGTGAATAACTGGCCTATCTGCACGCTGCTTAGCACACCGGCCTCGCGCGCAAGCTTAATAATTTATACGCTGTGAAATATTTCCCCCCCTGCGCAGATACGCCCGAGCGTTGGCAGGTGGTGGGGACAAGCTCTGGGAATGTCCCTTCAGGCTAATTTGGGAGACAGTGGCATCCAGAGGTTTCTCCCTCTTTTTTCCCCCTCTTTTTTGTTAGGAAATGCCCTTGTTAAACATGTACCCACGTAAGTTTCATTAAGGCCTGTATTTAGGAATTTGAGTGACAGGAAGAGAAATTTACTGAATTGTAATTTTTAAAGAAATTTAACCGTCTGTCTCTCTATCTGTCTTTCGAACTATCACTCTATTGTTCTATCTGTTCTATTAGTTCAAATGGAATAATTAAATTGGAATTTAAATTAATTCTCAATTCAATTCTGAATGGCGCTTCAACCCTACTGCCATAAAGCCGTTCATTTCTACACTTTGAGTGGGACTTTGCTTAACTTTTTCACATTGGCCACATGCGCTGTCGCTCAGGTCACCTCAAAACACCAACTTTCATTGAAAACGAATTACTTCTGGTGGCATTGTCCCTGTAAATCGCTCTCAGTGTGAAATGAAAAGCCCCTTTTATGCTGTTGTGGACATGATGAAACGTCATGCTCACAGGCTTTTATAATTTCTTAGGCTAAATTTCTCACTTGTCATGTAAATCTCTGTTCAGACTGAAGGCTGTTAGAGATCTAGTCCATCCTCTATGGAGGTGTCCTCTCGCTGTGAGGGGTCCCTTGAGCCCTAGAAACCAATTAAAATCTCTTCCTGTTGGGTCAGGTCAATTTAATGTGGCTTAACTTTTTGTTTATTAGATTTGTATTTACACATACATTTCCTGTGTGGACCCTTATACAGATTTCTGAAGGTCTTCAAGTTGCTTTTGTGTGCCTTGGCCTGTTTTATTTTTATTTTCTTAATAAACTAGTTTTTTTAAGGTTCCGTTTGGGCCCTGCAACCAATTATGCAAACTATAAAAAATTTAAGAGGGACAGTCTTTTATAATTTAATCCTAAAGTAATAGATTCTGTTAAATATGCATGAGCTTGGCTTTATAGATGAAACTGGAATTAATGTCTATCAGAGACCCGACCAGGAAGGCACAGAGGAAGGGAAAGAAAAGGAGACTGGGATATCTTATCATTATTCTAATAGGGTATGATTGCTGTGGACAGAGGCAGACTGTCTACGGCTAGACAGGACAGCCAGTTTAATCGTTGCAAGTATTGAGCAAATTTGCCTAGGCTGGGCAAGCTGAGATGCTGAAAACCGATCCAGCCGTCCACTGGTTCGATTATCTTGCTTTTTTAAAAGTTTTTTTAGGAGGAAGGTTGTGTGGTTGAATAGGAGGGAGATATGTTTTGAGCTCTGGTTTGTTTTTGGCAGGCTGTGTGACAGCTTAATGAGCAAGTTAAGGAGCGTGCATCGGAAGGTCAGGGACTGCCGATCAGAGAGGGAGTCGTATATCTCCACACAAAGTCTCCTCACCCGTATCCTGTACACTCAATCTGTCAATCTCTCTTCAGCTCTGCTTACCCCACCAACAGGACACACGCTGTGCTTGCCATACAAACAGATCTTTTCTTTTGGTCTATTTATGGTAAATTCAAAGGCACAACCAAGCAGAAAACGTTTTTCAAGGTCTTCACAAATGTTCTAGACATGTGTGAATTGCCCTTTTGCCCTGTTATTTCCTATGTAAACTGTAAATCGAGACACTCTGTTGTGGCTTCCACGGTAGAGTGGATGTAGCTAATTGCGCGTTGAGTTCTGGGCAGAAGAGAAGGTCAGTTGCCGGTCCTTAACTTCCACCTTGACACCGCCATTATTCCCACAGCGAGTCAGACTCTGCTCTGCACTGCTTGCAGGGCAAATGTTTAATCTCAAGGAAGTCTGTGAGGAGAAATAAAGGAGCTTATGAAATATTAGATTATTGGGCGGCTGAAGTTTTGCCTTGGAGATGGAAGTGCTTTTTCTCGTCCCTGATGTATTTGGTGGCTTGTGGCATAATGCCAAAATTAATGAATGGTTTTAGCCGAGAAGTTAAGACAAGAGTGTTAGCATGTAAAATCACTGTAATAGCCAAACGTGTTCTCCTAAACAACAATTTTCGAGAGGTTTGAGATTTGCCAAAATACCTGTCTGCAATCAGAAGTCAGTGATTTAAGTATGAATAATTTTTTGGCTATCATCTAGGTCAGGTGTTCTCAAACTTCTCAATGCCATGGCCTACCAGACATGATGATTCAATATATATTATCATATATAAAGACCCATTTATACTGAAAAATAAAATAAATATACATATACAGGTGCATCTCAATAAATTAGAATGTTGTGGAAAGTTTATTTCAGTAATTCAACTCAAATTGTGAAATTCGTGTATTAAATAAATTCAATGCACACAGACTGAAGTAGTTTAAGTCTTTGGTTCTTTTAATTGTGATGATTTTGGCTCACATTTAACAAAAACCCACCAATTCACTATCTCAACAAATTAGAATGCTTCATAAGAACAATAAAAAATTTTTTTAGTGAATTGTTGGCCTTCTGGAAAGTATGTTCATTTACTGTACATGTACTCAATACTTGGTAGGGGTTCCTTTTGCTTTAATTACTGCCTCAATTCGGCGTGGCATGGAGGTGATCAGTATGTGGCACCGCTGAGGTGGTATGGAAGCCCAGGTTTCTTTGACAGTGGCCTTTCAGCTCATCTGCATTTTTTGGTCTATAATTTCTCATTTTCCTCTTGACAATACAAAAAAAAGAGAATCTATGGGGTTCAGGTCTGGTGAGTTTGCTGGCCAATCAAGCACCGACACTACCATGGTCATTTAACCAACTTTTGGTGCATTTGGAAGTGTGGGTAGGTGCCAAATCCTGTTGGAAAATGAAATGAGCATCTTCAAACAGCTGGTCAGCAGAAGGAAGCATGAATGCTCCAAAATTTCTTGGTAAACGGGGGCAGTGATGTTGGTTTTCAAAACACACAATGGACCAACACCACCAGATGACATTGCACCCCAAATCATCAAAAACTGTGGAAACTTAACACTGGACTTCAAACAACATGGGCTATGAGCTTCTCCACCCTTCCTCCTAGGACTCTAGGACCTTGGTTTCCAAATGAAATACAAAACTTGCTCTCATCTGAAAAGAGGACTTTGGACCACTGGGCAACAGTCCAGTTCTTCTTCTCCTTAGCCCAGGTAAGACGCCTCTGACGTGGTTCAGGAGTGGCTTAACAAGAGGAATAACTGTACAACTGTAGCCAAATTCCTTGACACAACTGTGTGTAGTGGCTCTTGATGCCTTGACCCCAGCAGCCTCAGTCCATTCCTGGAAGTTCACTCAAATTCTTGAATCGATTTTGCTTGACAATCCTCTTAAGGCTGCGGTTCTCTTGGTTGGTTGTGAATCTTTTTCTTCCACATTTTTTCCTTCCGCTCAACTTTCTGTTATGCTTGGATACAGCACTCTGTGAAACAGCCAGCTTATTTGGCAATGAATATTTGTGGCTTACCCTCCTTGTAAAGGATGTCAATGATTGTCTTCTGGACAACTATCAGATCAGCAGTCTTCCCCATGATTGTGAAACCTAGTGAACCAAAAAAAAATAAAAAAAAAACCTAAACTGAGAGGACCATTTGAAGGCTGTGATTGTTTTGAGTTGATTAGCTGATTGGCATGTCGCCATATTATAATTTGTTGAGATAGTGAATGGGTGGGTTTTTGTTAAAGTGAGCCAAAATAGTCATCACAATTAAACGAACAAAGACGTAAACTATCTTCAGTCTGTCGTGCAATGAATTATAATACACGAGATTCACAATTTTGCGTTGAAATTACTGGAAATGAACTTTACACGACATTCTAATTTAGAGATGCACTCCTGTACATATAACAGATACGGTGGGGGAAAAAAGTATTTAGTCAGCCTCCAATTGTGCAAGTTCTCCCACTTAATAAGATGAGAGAGGCCTGTAATTTTCACAATAGGTATACTGCAACTATGAGAGACAAAATGAGAAAAAAAATCCAGGAAATCACATTGTAGTATTTTTAAAGAATTAATTGGTAATCCTCGGTAATATAAATATTTGCAACTACAAACAATGCAAGATTTCTGGCTCTTCAAGAGTGTGAATACTTCTTCTTTAAGAGGATCCTCTGTCCTCCACTGGTTACCTGTATTAATGGCTTCTGTTTGAACTCGTTATCAGTATAAGACACCTGTCCACAACCTCCAAACAGTCACACTCCAAACTCCACCATGGCAAAGACCAAAGAGCTGTCAAAGGACACCAGAAACAAAAGTGTAGGCCTGCACCAGGCTGGGAAGACTGAATCTGCAATAGGTAAGCAGCTTGGTGTGAAGAAATCAATTGTGGGAGCAACTATTAGAAAATGGAAGACATACAAGAACACTGATAATCTCCCTCGATCTGGGGATCCACGCAAGATCTCACCCCGTGGGGTCAAAAAGATCACAAGAACTGTGAGCAAAAAACCCAGAACCACACGGGGGGACCTAGTGAAAGACCTGCAGAGAGCTGGGACCAAAGTAACAAAGGCTACCATCAGTAACACACTGGAAATGTCTGCTAGCCTTTCGGGAGCTCTAACTTATCCAGCAGTCCACCAGTCTTCTTTCTCTGCTTTACCAGCTCCTTCCAGTATGCATGCCGCACCATGGGTCTCTCGGTTCTTTGGTATAGATTTGCTAGAGAGCCACTGGTATGCTTTCAATGAAAGACTTGGATTGGGTGAGACTGACTGAATGCTCTAGGTCAGATGAAACCAACATTAGAACTTTTTGGAAAAACTCAATAATTGGTCGGTGTGGAGGAAAAGAGCTGAGTTACATCCAAAGACCACCATACTACTGATGAAGCATGGGTGGAACATCATGTTTGGGCTTGGTCTGCAAAGGGAAGGGACTGATCCGGTGTAAATGAAAGAAGAAATGGGGGCCATGTATCGTGAGATTTGATGTGTGAAAACCTCCTTCCATAGGCGAAGGGCATTGAAGCTGAAACGGGTGGGTTTTCAGCAGTGACAATGATTCCAACACCCCGCCCGGGAACTGATAGGAGTGGCTTCGTAAGACGCATTCAAGGTGCCCATGGAGTGGCCTAGGCATGGCTCCGAGCTCAACCCATAGGAAAATTTGGAGGGAGTGAAAATCCGTGTGCCCAGCGACACCCCCAAAACTATTATGCTCTAGGAGGAGATCTGAAGGAGGAATGGGCGAATACCAGCCACTCGGTGTGACACCTTGTGAAGTTTACAGAAAACGTTTGGCCCTGTTCATTGCCAAACAAAGGGTATAACACAAAGTATGAGAGGAAATTGTGTTAGACCACAAGACTTATTTCCCCATAATTGCAATAAATTTCTTAAAAATCACAATGTGTTTGCGGGCATTGTTTTCTCTTGTGTCCTCTCCATATGTTCGGCACCGCTTTACTATGACTGAAACCTTTACCCAGGCCTATCTCATCGTTTTTAAGTGGGAGAGACTGCAATGGGCTGTACAACTACTTTTTTGCACACTGTAATAATATTTTTCTACTCTAAGTTTTTAATTCTATTTTTCATAGCTTTAAGATTTGTTAGTACTCTTTTTTTTTTTTTATTTTTGTCTGAGCCCTTTTTATTTTTTATGATGTTGTAGGCCCACCCAAGTGTTTTATTTTAATTCATGCTATATGATATTAATATTTAATACATTTGAATACAGTTTTCGAACCCAGTTATTTTATCGTCATTTTTAACCACCATTTTATACATTGTCGACAGTTCAGTGAACTACCTAAGCCTCACTTGTGACTCGATATGAAAAGGGCGATCTAGATATGCCTCCGTATGGATTTTAAAGGGGTCACATGAGGGATTTTCACTTTTCTTTCTCTTTGGATGGGGCTGTTAGTGAAAGATTTAAGATCCGAAAGTGGCAAAGACAAAGTATCAAACCAGAGAATCTATAAAAGTAAGACTCAGTTCATGCCCTCCTAAAACGCCTCGTTAAACACGCCCCCACGTCTACGTCACAGTGTGGGAAGATTTGCATAACACCACCCAAATGTTCAAACAAAGAAGACGTAACTTTTATTCTCGATGTAGTATTGTTGCCGCCGCCGCCATGTCGTGGAGACAGTGATTTGTTGTGAAAGCGAAACTACTTTTGGCCTTCCAAAAGATGACACGACTAATAATCAGTGGTTAAGTTGTATTTACAACACTGTTCCAGAACAGTTCAAAACAAAAATTCAGATGTGTGCAGTAGTGCTGTGCGGTATACCGGTTCATAACAAATATCGGTGTTTATTTTTGTTATGATATGAATTTTTAAAATACTACAGTACTGGTGTATGTCGCTTAAACAACGTTCGGAACGCAACATTATTTGAAAGGGGGGTCCCTTTTCACTCTTACACTGTGGTGAGGACACAGCTGTATGTGTTACTAAGCGTAAGTTGCAGTAAGTTCCGAAACTGAAGCTGTAGAACTAATAGAACGTGATGACACAGAATTTGTGTTTTAGGGAAAACTTCTGAGATACAGGAATAGTTCACACAAAAATGAAAATCAGTTACCCATCTGTAGAATACAAAATAATTTTTTTTAACCCAAAAATGACAAAAGTCAAGTGAGCTCAACTTTCTTTATTGGTTCTGCATATTTAGACATGGCGTGTCTCAATACGCTTGACGTTTGTTATCATTCACATCAAACTTGCAGCAACAATCTTAATGCTCGAAGTCTGAAATGTGCGCATGCGCAAATACGATTTGTGAACTACACTGGAGGGCATGATTTTCATTTTTTGATGAACTAGTTCTTTGAACAAAACAACTGAGAACATTAAGTCTCCTGAGCTTTAAAAGAGCAACCTCTGAGCAATATTTTTTCCCCTCTGGGTATATGTGTGTTTGAAGTGTGGATCCGGCAAGCAGAGAAGCTAAAATGTGACGCCCGGGATTAAAGGAGGGCAGTAGCACCTACAGGCATGATTTTGGGATATCTAACCCTTTTAATACACCGTGCCATATCTCGAAACCACATTTAACCGCCAACTCAATCCCTTCCCTCTTTTTCAGCAGAACTGCATATTAATAGATTAGTGAGACGAGGGGTTTGTGGAAATGCTCGCCAGTTAAAACGGAGGTCGAGCTTTAGTCTCCCGCTGGTCTATTTTATTTAATTTTTTAAGTCAATGGCCACATCCTCTTCGCAGTGTAATTTAATCGGAGACTCTGTGGCTGTGGGCATTATCTGCACTCGGAACAAAGACAGAGCTGCTGTTTTTTTATTACATTTTTTTTAACTAATCCTCAGATTTCTCCGCTCAGCTACAGATCACTCCGCCGGGTGAAGACAATTACCAGCCTGCTTTTTCATGCTAATGCAATCTCTAACTAGATCTCTTCCTAAAAATGTGGGGGAGAGAAAGCGAGAGATAGGAAGAAGGAAAGGGTTTTTTTTAGATTAACATTTAATTATGGACAGTTCCCCGTCAGCGAAGCGGAGGGGTCAGGAGAGGAGGGCAACACACAGAGGGAAAGGGCAGGCAGTAATTTCAGATGCTGAACTCTGACTGTAGGGAGTTTGGGGGGGGGCTGTGTGGTGTTGTGTGTGGGGGGTGTGTGGGGTGTGTTTCGGGGTGCCACGCCTACGAGAAGAGAGAGAAGGTCAGAGGGCACGTCTCATCATAAGCAGGGTTTTGCATGACTGCACCTATTCTCGAGTGCCTGCGTAAGAGGTTTCAGGCCTAGTGTTTGTTTTGTGCTAGGATTTTATGACATCCTCAGGATAAACAGTGTTCTTGAATAAGCGGAGTTCCTCTGCCTCATCGGATCAGAATCTCAGTCTCGGATGAATCTCCCAAGCCTCACTTGACCTCATAATCGTCAAGCTGTCAGTGGCGATTTAAGATGCTTTTCAAGACTAGCGGAGGAGACTTCACAAAACCTTCTAATGTTCTCGGAGAATATGACGTGGGAGTCAATGGTTGTGCGATTACACAAGCGTGTCAGGTAGAGTTGACGTGTTTGGAAGCAATCTGCTTTGTATGTCATTTTGCAAAGCAGCTTTGTCTCGGAAGCACTGAACTGGGATACCTTTCCTTGAAGGCTCCTGTACACATATCTGAGACTTATCTAAAGATTGGCATTTCACACACATTTCCTTTCTTAGCGTTCACCTTCATGTAGATACACACGCACGCGTGAATTACACACATACCTCACCTTCGCTACCTCATGTCTCTCGGAAGGGGAATGATAACGCGAGTCTTTATCAGGCCGACTGTGTGATATGGAAGGTGCTGGATATATCCTGCCTCTGGGGCAGGACAGGGCCGTTATTCGTGCTCTCTCACTTTCTCTCTGATTATTGGGCAGAAAAGTGATAATCTCAGAGGAAACAATGTCTGATAAAGCATATATATTTGAGTGTGCACTGCACATCCCTGCACAAAATATGTTTATGCTTTGAAGGATCAGTGGGAGTGAATGAAATGGTGGTTTGGTCAGGTAACTGAATGACTACATTGTGTTTTGGCAAAATAAATTATTATTATTATTTATTGTAAATGACTTTTTTTTTTAATTGAAGGAAATGGAACATATAAAATATATATAAAACATTTTTATAAAATTATGTTGTTGGTTTATTATTTCTAGTTTTTGTCATGGACAATACAAAAACTCCTAGTAGACAATTGTATACTTTTTTTGTGCTCGCAAAATGTATTTTTCCTCACTCAATGGTAATGGGAATTGAGGTCAGATGCCTGGAAGTGCATTCTGGGATACTGGCAAGTGTCCTCAGAGAACACTGATACAGTTCATAGAGGTTCAAACTTTTTAGCTTGAGTTATTTTCAATTTATTTGAACTAATGATGGTTCATTAGGTTGCTATTTATCATAACTCAATGTCAGTGTGTATGTTTACTTATTTGTATTTTTCTCACTCCGTTAAACGACAACGGCTTATCTTTTAGACTTCAGCCCCTCAGGCTGTGATCAAACAGCACAATCAATGAACAAAATACGGCAAGAGAAGACACTTGAATATTCACACTAACAAATGAATGCCTTCAGGGGGTGGGGGGTGTTGTGCATATAATAGGCCATTGTTTTCATTTTGTGTTAATCCTAAACAGGGTCCTTGTGTTATGTGAATGAGTTCAGATGTGTGATGAACAGTGTGATGGCCAGCACTCTGCTTTTTTTTTTTTGTTGTTTAGTTTAGTTTAGCTGCTCTTTTCTGGGGATTGTTACGGTTTAACGGACAACCAATTGCTCTGATGTGTCTTTGTTTAGATGTGTGACCTTTATAGACTTGGGCTGTACAATCTGTCTTTTCCTAATTATTGTATTTAAATGCTTTGTAAGAAGAAAATAAGCCACGCACATTGCTTTAGTTTGCATATTTATTCATTTATTGCTTGATTGATTGTTTATTTTAGTTTTATTTATTTAATTTATTTTTCTTTTTGGTTGATATTTGATTTGTACTGTTCAGTATTGGATATTTAATCATGCATGCGTTTGCTCACTATTATTTTTCTGCTATTTTTGCAGACAGAATTTTAATGTCAGTGCATTCCTACTTATATTTATTTTAACCACAAAGACATTTGTTCGTAGTTTGATGCCAAACAAAAATGTCAACCCAAAACATCCATTTTTGAGATCCATTGTTTCCTAAGTAACTTTTTCTTCCATATTGCGCTATTGGTTGGATAAGGAGAATGTGACAATCTCCAAATGTCATTTTGATGGTTAAAAAATATCCATGGGTGTATTTTATGAATGCATCAGCACTTACTGCCCTTTCACTGCTTTAGACAGGAAGTTCTTCCATGTGATCTCACACGCACAAAAAATTCATTCAGTGTCTCGTCTCAGCAGTCAATTAGCTGCTGCTTCAGCCATCGATGTGACAGCATTAATGTGGGCTACTGTAGCGTGATTCAAGATAACGGGCGTGCGGTTTGGTGTGCTGTGACAGAGATAGACTTCTTCGTATTATTATCTGGTTCCCGCTTTCGGGCCGCGCTTTGGCTCGGAGAGCCGAAACCAAGAATTCACCACTGCAATATGTTTATGTTCGTACTTCGAGCTGCAAAATAAACCATCTTCCATCTGCTTATTCTTGCAACAATGGCTGACCTGTATCTGACCCTTTAGCAGATGTGGGTATTGTGTGCGAATATTGTTAGCTATTGAATGAAACCGTATGTATATTGGAAACGCGTGCGTATATTGTTTGTTTGTTGTCAGCAGGACTGTTTGCGCTCCGTGGGTTTTACGTCCTCTCCTGCATTCATGTGTTGTTAGGAAGCGCCGGGTCTCCTGTGCGTGTGTGTCTTAACAATCGCTGGATTTATGTCCCAGAGTGTGTGCCTGTCCTCTCTGAAGGATTGTTTGTTTGTTTGTTTGTGTTTTGCATCCTCGTTTGTCCTTGTCCTGTTGCATTATTTGTGTGTGTGACTTCTGATTTTGTTTCTAATGTCGCCTGCTCTGCATGTTTGTGTGTGTGTGTGTGGGTGGTGTGTGTGTGTGTGTGTGTGTGTGTGGTTTTTATATAATAGTGTTGAGTGTTTAAGTTTATGTGTGTGTGCTGTGTGGTGAAGTTAAGAGGTCGGGGACTCTGTCTGTCCCTCTAATGGGCTCTTTCATTGCTTTCCATTCAGCGGTGCGGTGTGTGTGAGGGATTATGGGGGATGTAGTAAAATTGGCTCTGCTTGTTAAAGCCGAAGAAAAGGGTCTGGGTGTGTCGATTGGATTAACTTGTTTGGGCTTATTAAGAGGGGAGACGCACAGGCCTTTTAAAAGCACTGCATGGAGCTCTCTGTGTCTCTCTCTCACACACACACACACACCGAGCTGGCAGATCACCATTCAATTAGGAAGAGAAACCCCCCTCCTCTCCGTCCCTTTGCCTCTCTCAGATATTGCAGACAAACGCAAACCCTCTTTCCTTTCTCCCTCCTTTACATCAATGCAAATAGATTCCCTACAGGCCGAGTCTATATTTGTCATAATGGAGGATTTTATACACAGGAAATCAACTTTTAGCCATCATGCTTTTTGTCTTAGGTTCTTTTATCCTCACTAACACCTCTTTTCGTTCTCACCTTCCCCTCGCTTTTCAGCCTATCGATCTTTTTGACTCTCCCAACAGAAATGCACTTCAGAGAATTCAGGGGGCTCAGGTCAGCGTGAGGTTAATTTGCCCGCCAGAGATCTCGGCATGCATCAGACAAACTAAGTGCATGTCTACCTAAAACTGTATGTTGTTACAGGTTCAAAAGCACTTTCATTACGGAAGCTGATTTATGCACAGGCTACTTTGACTTAAGCTGCATGTCTCCATTGGAGATATCAGAGTGTTTTTGTAATAAAAAGTTGTATTGTAGTTTGTTGGTTCACATTAAAAGCAAAAATGCTGCATGGCGCCACCCAATCACAGTCTATCAGAACACTGCAGACTTGCAGTTGTGTAAAACAAGATGTCAGCCCAACAAAAAAAACTGGCAGCAAGTGCATTGTGAATTTTCTAGCAATGCACAATATATCGGTACCATATCAGTTATCATCCATTTTTTATAGGTGTATTGGTTTTGATAGGATATTTTTGCTAATTTATCAAATTTTTACATTACCTTTGGTGCCATCCAATGTGTGCTTAAAGGTTAAGGTCAAAGGGTAAATCTAAAAATTAATATCCATTTTACATACTGTACATTCCTAAATTAACTTTTTGGGTATTTATTTTAAGTTTAGATGCAGTAGTGCTAAATTTTAATATATTTCATAAACAGTATTTTTCATATATTTTAATAGGATATTTTAATTGCATATGCTCATTTATCCAATTTTTGCATTTCGATTACCTTTGCCGCCATCTAACACTCACTTAAAAGTTAAGCGCAAAGATTTAAACCTTATGTTTAAGGATTTTTACAATAAAATTAAGTTAATAGCATTGATTAAAGTAATCATTAGATTACTCAAAATAAACTGAGTAGTGTTGAATTGTAATATAGGCCATTTATCGGTCATTGCCCTAACATGAAAAATAATTAGTATCAGTCAGAATTGAAATATATGTGCATCTCTACATGGGATTTTAGTGCTAAATAAAACTTCTTAACAGTTTTTAAAACAAATTTCACTGTGTGAATTTTCTCTCTCATTATAAAGTGGTTCATAGAGATGCATTTAGTTTTAAAATCAGGTTGCACTGAACCCTTCTCTGTGTTGGTAAGTCTGAAGGCTCCGAAGACACATTTTGCAACCTGAGCCTTTACCCTAGCCAAATGGACTTAACTCCAGGATGTTCAGGAGGGATGTCTATGAAATCAGTGTGGCTATAAGGCTTAATATGAAAATCATATGCTAAATAGCATCCAGCTAAATCCATGCTGTCTCGGTTTTAGCCATACAAGCACACCTTGTGTTTCTTGTAGTGGTGCAAGAGTTCAGTCCTATTTAGAATTCATCTCACTATTTTCAGGAGATTGAAGTGTGCATGAGGTTTATTCCAAATGGATGGCTTATAAACCCTCTAGTTTATAAGAATACTAGAATTTGCAAATGCATTATGTGGCTTGTATCTCAGGAAGTACACAGACAACTGTAATCACAGAAATCTTCCAACATTTGCTGTTCATAGTGCTGAGCTTGTATTGCTTTTGACTGAAGAGAGACGGCAATGAGGATTGCATCTGTAGTGGTAGAGATTTTATTTGGTGTTGCCGTTGATTTATTCAAATACATTGATAAGCACATGTTAGCTGACATGGCTACACAATTTCAAAGCGCGTGTCTGTTTACTATAAATAAATATTGACAGGCAGAAAGACAGACCTGAGTCGCTTGTCGATCTCGCTCTCATTCTTTGCTCAGTTCCTCATCATCTGCTTGCATTCACATGCAGATTTTTGGAAACAGAGTCTCCGGAAGGGCTAATCCATTTCCCCGCTGTGACAGAAAGCCATTGAGGAGACAGAGACAGAGAGATGTTTACCAATGAGCTGCGATCTTTAAATAACACCGATTTCACATGTCAATAAAACGGAGCGATTCAGCACACTCTTTGGATTGCATGTTTTCGGTTGTTGTTGTTCGCAGTTTGAGGATTTGTTCCCACTGAAAGTCTGACTGAAAAGATGGGTGGTAAAGGGTTGTCAGACATTCTTACTGAGCTCCAAGATGTTTCTGCTTCAGTTTAATCACGTCACCACCTAAAGAGCTATAATTTACACAGTTGCCCTCTGGCACGACTTAATTTAGCCAAGTAGTACCGGATAACATGGCTGTAAATTATAGCCCTAGTTGTACCCATAACCCTAACCAATCAGGGGGATGATAGGTTAAGAATGTTGTTCAAGCCCTTAACCCCAGCCATAAGCCTAATCTTAAAACCTGATTGGTTGATACAAATGCTGTTCCAGACCAACAAGGATATTGATCCAGGAACATGTCCTACCTACTTAGGCAAACCATGTTAAGCATTACACCAAGGTTATTATAGTTTTGAAACGTTAATTTCCATTTTATAATTTTATTGGGCTTTATTTTTTAATATTTTTAATAGTTTCGTTTTTCACTCAATCACAGTTGGTTATGGTTTAGTTATATATATGTAATTATATATAGTTTTCTCGATTCTGTTAATTTTTTTTATTTTGCTTGTCGTATTTTAGGGCTGCCAAAGATACATTTTTGCTATCTAGAGAAATTTTCATTTTTAATGTAGGTGGGTTGTAAAGTTTTCAAATTTTGTAATATATCATGTTAAAAAAAAAACTAAATCTAAAATTAATTTGAGGCCATTTTTATTTTATATAGTTATTTTTGGAGTAATGAAAGTGTTTTTATTTATTTTATGTATAGTTCACTTGACATATAACACTCTACATTACATTACTTTTTTTTGTTTACGTTATTTTATTTTTTTAAGACATAACACTCCATATCATAAACAGAGGTTAAAATTAACCTATGTGCCTGTATTAAGCTCATAAGGTCATTGTGAATGCTTAACAACTGGCAGTGTGTTGTCAATGAAGAACAAAGTACGATGCGCTTGCACATTTTTGCTGACATGAAAGTCCTGATCTAGGTAGCTTTGTGGTTCGATCTGGGTTGTACCCAAAAGTAACTTCACCTAAAGTTACTCCTTCAACTTGCCATTAGAATGTCTTTGCTAGTCTGAGAGTCGGCTGGTGGGTGGCAGTGCTGCCTAAAACGTAGTCAGATGGTTCTATAACGCATTCTGCAACAGAGCTGCTGTTTCCTCTGTTGACTGCCTGGCAGCGCGCCCTGTTTTCTCTTCTTCCTCTGGAGCGAAAGATCTGAAGATGGAGGGAGGCAGAGTAGGAATGCAGCCAGAGATTTATGGCCCGGGGGGAGATTGATTACGCCCGTCACTGGCCCTGATGTGTGCTTGGCATTTGCCCCCCACCCAACTCATCAGCATGTTACACATACACCCACACACAATATGGCATTTACACTCCAAGCAGAAACTCCTGGAAACCGCCTCGAAACCTTTTTGGACAAAACACCATCCTAGTCGCCATCTGAACTGCAGACAGACTCTTTCTCTCTTTTGACACCCGCATCATTTAAAAAAAAAAAAAACACCTAGGAAGTGTTTCAGCAGGTCAGCGCAGGTTTTTGTTCTTACTGTGTGTTGTGAGCAGTGATGGGTGCTTTATTCCTCTTGTGACTGAAGGAAGTGATAGGCTGTTGATGGATGGGTGCTGTGGGATGCCCAGGAAGGATGGGGCTGCTAGATTCCCATGTGATGCAGCAGGTGTGTGTTTGTAATTCAGCCCACAGAGCCGAGAGGCAGCTGGAGCAGCATTAAACCTCCACCGCACATACTTCTCTGTGTGTGTGTGTGTGTGTGTGTCCTCCTCCTGTGCTTCACAGGTGTGAGTTGAAGAACTGAATAAAAAATACAAATACACGTTGGAGCCGTGGCCTAGTGGTTAGCGCTGGTGCTTTGACACATGCTAGTTTGAATCTGGCTTGTGGCATTTCCTCATCCTTTTCGTATTTTTAGTTTACACTTTTATTTAATTATTTTTATTTATACTTTTTAAAATACTTTTAATATTTTAGCTTTTAAAAATATAAATGTCATAATTTATTGATGCTTCTATATTTAAACGTTAAAACGTTTATACTTAAAAAATATATTTTTAAATAATTCTATTATACTTTGTTTACACCGATAAGGTTTACAAATTTGACAAAATAGTAGTAATTGTATTAATATTGTTAATGTTTACACTTTTTTAAAAACTTTAAAATAAATTTATATATATAATATCATATATATATATATGTAATATATTTTTTCTTTTTTTTGTTTTTTACTATAACCTCCAGTTCCCAAATGACTTTTTTGTAATACCGTTTTTTCCATCTAAATCAGTATAATACCTGCACGTCTTGCTTAATCTGACTACATCACTAACAGTTATGTTTTTCTTCATTTTGAAGGTCGGCCTCGGCAAACCGGTGTCTGTAGAATCGTACCTGCGTCTGCGCAGTCATGCTGGCCTGTCTGCAGAGGAGGCAGAACCCTGCACTCCAGCACGCCACGGCCGTCTGCAGCAGCAGCAGCAAGAGTCTTGAGCCAACGCAACACATCAACCGCAAATGTGAGCAGAGTTTAGATTTCTTGTTGATTTATTATAATAAATGGCAAATACAAATGGTTGACAGCAAACTGGTTTGTCTTGCTGATTGCTGGCACAGTATATTAGATTTACTTCCTTTTGATGGGACCGAACACTCAAATTGAATAATTAAATGTGACTGTGTAGTTAGGCATTGACGACATTGAGGATGAGTTAAATGAACTTTGACAATAGACTTTTCTTTCACACTGTTCTATTAACAGAGCTTTTTTATGTCAGTGTGATGAAGCACATTCATGACCCCTGAAATGTTCACATCACATTCATTTCATGCCCCAAGAAGCTTCACTCAGCTCACAGTGGCATTGTTTAGACATGAATAGTTAACATCTTGTTTTTTGCAGCCTTGATTCGAGTGCTGCTGGCTTTTGTCCTTGTCCTCGAGTCTGTTCTCCTTTCCTATAGTATTTTATACTCCACTCTACTGTACTGTACTCAACTGCAGGGGTTTTTGATGACAAGGATCCAGAAATACAGTCGTCCCCTTGAATAATTGAAGAATTGGCATTTATATGACCATTGTCCAAAGCAAATTGTTAAAATTTTATCTGACAAATATTTCCTTTTTCATTTAGTTTTTCATTACAAAACTATATGCAGATTTTTTTTCTCTAACTGTTACTTTTGCTCTCAATAGAATAAAATGTTAACAATTATCTTACCATTTTTTTACCAGTCTTTGGAAAACTGAAATTGAATGGTAATATTGTCAAATGTGTTGAATGAAACAAAGAAAGAAATTAAAAATAAATGAGTAATATATTAAATGCATGCTACATTTGACAGCTCTTATAATACATTTTACAAGCAATAATAAATAAATCGAATATAAATTATCAAATGTTTTACAGACATCTTGGTTTAGTTTGTCTAAAAGCCCTTGTTTGAAAAACCCTTCTCTTCTTCACTCTAACCTAATCTGGTCTGCTTTATTCTATTCTATCTCTGTTATACTCTTCTCACCCTCTACCTGTCTATGTGCAACTCTGTTTTGAATGTCTGCAAGTTCTTGTTGACCATATATGGAACATTTGTAGTGTGTTTGTTTTTATTCTTCAATAACCATTGAATCTGCAAGAATTAAAGACTTTACTTCTTTTGTTCCCTGCCATGGCTTCAAAGCTTGTAGCTCAACCCTGGGCTTCAGGTTAGCTAAACATTTCCAGTGGTGTATGTCCTTACATACCTACCTGTATGCAAATATACACATGGTGAAACAAATCTGCTCATTTTCCATAAGTTGGTTTCACACACATGCACGAGTAACCCATGTAGATCAGGTCCTCTGGTCGCCACACTGTATATTTGTGTACATTTTCATGTGTATGTCTGTGTTTGTTCAGGGTTTGTAAAAATTTTACAGACTGACAAATCTCGTTCTGGCAGGCTCTGAGATTAAAGAAAGTAAAGCACAGCCTACTGTTTTTTTTTCTGACTGAAGATCCCTGGGCTCTGCTTAAAGCTTCAGATTAGACTTAAACTGAGGGAGCTCTTCCTGTAATGAGAAAGAGAAGAAAGGAAAGAATAGAGAGGAAAAGGGGGGTTGTCCTTCTTTTAGAATGTTCCATATGCCTTCAGTTCTGTTTTGTTGGTGTGGCAATATTCCACATGCACAAGCTGATTACGGTGAGGACAGGCAGACGAGCAGAGGAATAATAAACTTTTAACCACTATCCCTTAGGTTCAGCTCTAAGCTCAGAGCAGATTAAAGGTAATAGGATGGCATCGTCCTCCTGCTGCTGTCTGATCAGCATGGCATCGTTCTGCTTTCTCCTTCTTGGCAAACAGGAAAAGGTTAAAGGGACAGCCTTTTTTGGGAAAGGACATCCATGGGGATCTGCTGCCGTTGTCTGAGATCTTTTAAGAATGTATGTCTGTGTGTGTTTTGTAAAAGAGTGAAGATTGAGAACAGGGAGTGAAAGAACGTCACTGGTATAATGAAATGAATGGGTTAATGAATGAATGCCTGCATGGACAGAAAGACGGATGGATAGGTGGAGATGCAGATGGATGGATGAATGAATATATGATTGAATAAGTGGATGTATAAGAACCAGATTATGGATGAATTGATAAACATGAGGATGGATGGATGAATGAATGAATAATCAGATGGATGGATGAATGCATTAAGGAGCAGTATGGATGAATGAATGTATGATTGAATAAGCAAATGAATGGGTAAAAACAGATGGTGGGTGAATAGATAAATGGATGGGGGAATAAATGAGTGGATGGATAGATGGATAGATGGATGGATGAATGAGCAGATAGATGGTGAATGCATGAAGGTGCAGAATAAATGAACGAATGATCAGATGGATGGATGATTAATGAATGAATGAAATGGATGGATGAATCAATGAACAGGTGGATGGATGATGAGTGAATGAAGGAGCGGATGGATGGATGAAAAAGCAGGTAGTAGATGAATGAATGAGTGGATGCATGGATGCATGAAGGATTCGTGTATGGATGGATGGATGAAAAGAATGGACGAATGAATGGATGAAGGAGCAGGATGGATAAATGGATGAAGAAGCAGATGAATGAATGAATGAATGAGCAGACAAACAAATATATGGATGGATGAGGAAATGGATGGATGTACAGACAGATGAATGGTTGCATCAAAAAGTTTTTAAAAAATGCATCTTTGAGAGAAAAAGAAAAGAAGAGTGAGAGAGAGAGCAAAAGAGAAAAGATGGATGGAGACTGCCTTGCTTGATTTAAATTGATTCCCTCCCTCCAATTTCAGCATGATTCAGCCACTTCCTTTCTAGACTTCTTATTGAGAAGCAGTCAGTAGGGGTCTGAGGCTGAAATCGATAGCAAAAGAACAGTTTCTTTCTCTCTCTGTCTCTCACACACAGTCACTCTTCCTAGTGTCCGTTTGCTTTTGATTGAGAGATTGCTGCAGTAGAGCACAAGCTCATAACAATAAGTAAAAGACCTTTGTGTGCATCATTGATTAGAGTATCTGTGTCTGCGCTGTGGTTTCAGTATATGTGGACCACACCGTCTGGTCTGGAGCTGCAGACAGGTGTCAGAGAGAGTGAGACACATTCTGGGCTGCTGTCTGAAAGCCAATGTGTCTGGAGATGATGGAGGTGGATGGATTCCTGCTGTCCTTCTCAGATCCGGCATGAGTAGATAGAGAGGATTCAGGAGGGTATTCAAATAACTATAAAGTAAAAGCCCCCTTCTGCATGCAGATGCCGAGCACCTGCACAGTTCATTGATGCGACTCCCATTAAAAATGCCTCGTACCCTCAATAAAAAAGGGACTAAACTGGCTCCAGCATCAGCTGTGAGTGCTCAGATCGGCCTGCCAGACAATCAATTTCCCCAGTGTGCATGGAGCTTAGCAGGCGAGAGAAAGGAGGGAGATAGACAGAGGGATAGAGGTGTGATAATGAAAACAACCTCCTTTCCTGAGCAGAAAGAGAGCTCGAAAAAAAATGAAAGAGAAAGGCAGGCGAGTTGCAAAGTGGAGGTAGCGAGAGACAGAGAGAGTGACGTGCTTTTTATAAAGCCATTGACTGCCTGCCCTTAAAAATATCGTATTAGATTAGCTTCAGTGAGGAAGCCTTTTGAGTTTTCCCCCTTCTAGCCAAGAAATGAAAAAGAAACGCCAGGCATTAGTTAAATTATAAATCACAGCCGCTCGCTTTCAGCAAGCCTAAATTCTCGGAGTATGTGGCGGCACTCTCGCGCGACAGGGCTTGTCATTCCTAATTAAAATATCCCTGTTTGGGTGACATTTGTAGCTGTCGTCCAGCCCCCCGCCAGTGTCTGTCTGCCAGAAGCTTAGATGGCGACATGAAAGTCTGAGCGGAGGGCAGATCCCCCTTCATCACTGAGCACCCTGGGGACAGGAGCACCGGGGCCGAACACATCACAGCCAATCCAACGCTGACCTCTGCAATGGGTTCTGGGTGCTTTGCTGCCTTTCTTGCTTTCATAGCTTGTTCTTTCCTTCACATATTCTTTTGCTCTTTCACTCTGTTTTGCACTTTCACTTTCTTTTGTATATTCCCTGCTCTTTAACAGCTCTGACATAACAGTTTCTGACAATCTCATGTTAGTCTTGAGTACCTATAGAGTAGTATTGCATCTTTCATATCTCCAAAGTGTCTTTAGTTTTATTAGATTTATAAAAGACAGATACAGCTTTATGCTTCTCTCCAAAAACAGTTGAGCTCCTGGAGGTGTGCCGTGGGTGGAGCTAAAGAGTCACGAGCATGCAAAGCTTTTGCGTCACTATCGTTTGCAAGCTGTGACATCAACATAAATAAAACAGGAACAAAAACGTTGAATTAAATTTTATTTAATATGTTTATAAAACATTTTTCACCTTTAATGCCGGGAACAAACAAACACACTTGCAACTTGCAAACTCTGTTGCTGCTCCTGAGAAACAAACTGCATCCACTGTTCCCTGAACGCTGGGTTCTTTGGGAAGCTGAACAAGGTTATATTTCCCTCACAACCAAAAACACACTTCTTTGGTGACTGTTGATTTAGTGGTCTAAAAACAAAATGACAAATCTTTCTCGAGCAAGTCCTGTGCAGCACTGCAGATGGCTTCTGTAACCCAAATGAGGTACGCTGCTGATGGGCTGCTCGTGCTCTCGCTCTGTTTGACATGTGCGCACGCTCTTCCGGGAGAAGAGCCCATACAAGGAATTCTTCCCTTTATGATGTCATACAGGGCCATACTCGATAAAAACTTTAGGAAACTTATACAATCCCTGCAGGAGTGTATTTGGCACAGAAATACTCCATCATACGTCCAACTCATTTTTTGAAACTTTGCCCATGTTTAGCAAGTCAGAATGCATGAAATAGCATTAGACCTCCCCCTTTCTTTCTTTCTTTTGCTTTTTTCACTTTCTTTTAATCTTTTCTTTCATTTTTTTCATTTTTTAAAGTATTTTCTTAAATCTATCCTTCATTCTTTTTCTCTGTTTCTCTTGTTGTTTTTCTCTTGTTCTTTTTCATTGTCTTCTATCATTTTTTACGCATTCATTTACTGTCTTTTGTTCACTTTTGCATTCTTTCATTCAGTCCTTCATTTTTTGTTTTGCTTCTCCACTCTTTATATCTTTTGCTTTCCTGTGTTTACTTTCTTTTTATTACACTCTTTCTCTTTCACTTTTTGTTTACTCATTTGCTTTATTTTTTGAAATTTGTAAACTTTTTTATCTCGTGCTTTTTCTTTACTCTTTCTACTCTTGCTCTTTTTCACTCTTTTGCTATGTTTATATTTTTTCCTCTTTATTGGATTTTTTTTGCTTTGCCATTTTTTCTTGCATCTTCATTTTCCTTCCTTTTCTACAGTTTATTTGTCCCCATAGCATTATGTTTGTAGATTGCAAGCTTATGCTACACACAATCGGTTACGTGCACTCACCTGTGTAAGGTGTTTGTGAGTGAGTGTTTCAGGTCCAATCACGACACTCTTCTCCCTCTACCCTGAGCCACAGCAGGCATTGGCAGCCAATCAAATGCACATATGGCACCGCAACATCATTTGCAGGGTCACAACATCCAATCCGGTAGAGAGAGATTATCACCTCTGAAGGCCTCATGGGAAAGATTTTAACCAGAAGCAGAAGTCAGTATCATACTGAAAAGACGTCAGAATTGGACTGAGCCTTCAGTTCTCACATTAATGGCTAAGGGTTGTGGAAGGGTCATGAGATGTTGATGCCTGCCAGAATGTCTTTGGTTCAGCAGTGCAATGCTCCTCCAGTCCAACAGGGGTCACCACACAGGAAACAAATCACATTTGCAGCAAGATATTTAAACATGCTTACAAGGGCAACTAAAAGTCACTTTTAGCCTAAGTTTCAACTCTGCCCTTTTTACATTGATTGACAGCTGCCCTCAGACCCTATGTCTGCAGTGATTTGGATTTTTCCTCCTTTTTATGATTCTGAGGTGTGTTAAATTATTTTGGTTGGTGCCCTTTAGGGCTTACATTACCCATGATGTTCAATTAGCATTCATATTAATATAAATAAGTGACTAGGCAGTGACAGACAAAGATTTTTTAGTGTTATTTGTATCCCATCCTGCAGTCGTCTTTGCCTCTCAGGGTTACAGTTGGCTGATCGCCCTGCCAGCAACCTGCAGACACACCCAGAGGCTCCTTTCCGGGCACTGCTGGGAACCCACCAGCCTTTCCACTCATTCTGTGCCCATCCTGGGGCTTTGGGTGCCATTGGCATAGAGGGCAGAGCAGGGTGGGGAAGGGGGCCTGGGATGCTAGCGGCTGTTGCCGTGGCTTTGGCAGACGTAAGCGAGATGCCCTTTAAGCTGGCATGTGGGCCTCCCAGGTGTATGTACGGGTTGGAAGGAGGGCAGGAGAGGAGGAGGAAGAGGTGGAGGGGATCCAGGGCTCCTAGAGTAGCTGAGGAAATGAGATCACACTCAGAGACTGACCTTCTGTTGAGGGCCGGGAGACAGGTTAGAAGATGCAGAACATGAGCGCACACACACACTGTGTATATCTGCCTGACTGACTGTCTTGTCTATCTATCTATCTATCTATCTCTCTATCTCTCTATCTCTATAGGGCCTTTCGCACCGCTTTAGTTCCAGAACTAAATGTACAGTACTAAAGTACTGGGACGATTTTGCACGAACTATTTCCCAGTACCATTTAAAGGGTTGCATTCACACCGAGAGTGTGTACTAAGAAGTGACGTAAGCCGGTCGACAGCGTCGTCATTTGTGCGCGGCGTTCAACAACAGAAACGTAGAACAACATTAACAACAGGAGGATGAGGACGCTGTGATCGGAGCTGTGTTTTTTTTGTGTCTCGTGGGTTTCACAATAATGGACATGGAAAGTCGACGTATACGTAAAGCGATTGAAAGAACGGAAAGGAGGACTAAGAATCTCCAACGACAACTGGCAGTGCTACATTTGCTACAAGTGCCTGCACTTCAGTGTCCGTCCATCTATCGCTGTTCTCCATACTTGCGAAATAAGTTGGCACAATGTTTACAGTATGTTTACACGGTGTTTTAAATCATGGCGGGTGAGGGCGTTTTCATACGCGTTTGGCCAATCAATGTCTACTTACGTCATGATTAGTACCAGTTGTGCTGGTTAGACCCTGCTCCGGAGTAGGAGCTAATTTGGTTCTCGAAAAAGCAGTCCGGTACTAAAATCGCACCCAGTTCCGGCGGTGCGAAAACGCCAAAAAGTGGGTAGTTCCACAATTAGTTCTGGTACTATGAAAAGGTTCCCGCGGTGCGAAAGGCCCTATTCTCTATCTCTATATCTATCTGTCTGCGTCTATCTTTGTTTATCTGTCCATCCACTGTATCTGTCTTCTGTATTTCTCTCTCTGTCTATCTATCGATCTATCTCTATCTTTCCTTTCTATATTTATCTCCATTCATCTATATATCTGTCCTCTATCTTTTTCTAGATATATTTCTCATTGTCTAACTCCCTGCATTTTGTCTATTTCTCTGTCTGTCTCTCTGTCCAGTGAGCTGTCTTGCTTATTGAAAAGCAGCCATGTAATGTGTTATGAAAGAGGAGATTACTGAATAAAGACGGACAGATCATATTCACATGGTTTGTGTGTGTGTAAGAGAGAGAAAGACAGACTGTACATGACGTGCTAAACTAACCTTGTTGCTCCTTTGGGACCTTTAACATCAATTAGAATAGCGTGCCTGACACATTCACTCTCCTCTGGGTAAAGAGAGTGTGTGCGCTAACAGTCTCTCTTGCAAATTAGTATCAGAAGCATTAGTATGAAAGACTCTGTGTGCTTGATTGGGTTTCTTGTTTCCTGTCCTTACACGTCTCTGTGGTCTAATATTCTCAGACACATTGTCAAAAAGCAAACAAAGACATGTTTAGCTATAAATAAACAAGTGTTAGAGATGAAAATAGATATTGTTTGTATCTTGTTTGTGCAAATGCAGTCCCTTCAGTGATCTAGTGAATTTTTTACTAGCATGCTGACTTATGGCTTAATGGTCGGTGGCTTAGTGTGGTTTTACCAGCACTTGTGTGTGTGTGTGTGTGATGTTTAATATTCATTTTGAAGCAGTGGAGACCTTGTTTCCTAAATGAGAGAGCAGAAGGGTTGAGACTTGCTCCGGGCTAGCTGCAGGCAGCCCTCTTTTTATATTTACCTGCAGACTCGCACTGTGAGATCTCTCTCTGCCTGTCAGGACACACACACACACACACACACACACATATATATATATATACTGTACACCTTTAGTTCTGCCTTTTTGTTATCTAGTCCTCTGAGATCTTGTTCATCTTCCTAATCTCAGTCTAATTCTCTGATTTGTCTATCGCACATTGTGCATATGTGTGTGTGTGTGTGATTGTTTCTGAAAGTTTTCCTGATACAAATCTTGCAGTCGAAAAGAGGTCATCTTATCAGAGACAAGCGAAATTGAACCATTTTTTTTTCATTTCCTCGCTCACATTGAGTTATCTCTTCATTATCTTTAGCTCTATCAAGCAGCCTGTGATGTCCTCCAAGATCTTACCTGACGGAGAAGTGTTTGTTCCCCTGTTCTTTCAGTCCTTTTTAATTGTCACCCAAAGAACAATGAGAAAAGAACATGTAAAGGAATATTCTGGGTTAAATACAAGTTATACACCAACTGCTCCTTAGACTTCCTTTGTAAGTGTACATATTTTTTTATTTGGTTTGTTTTTACAAAAATGAGGGACATGTCAAAATTATTTTCTGTTGAAATACTACAGATGCTGTCGATAGGTCTTAAGTTGTATGTAACATGGATATTCCTTAAAAAAAAATCATTAATCTCATACAGCTGGATTTTATTCAGCATATGCCGTTACAACTTGCTGTGACTCTCCATTTGTTCTCGTTCTCCCAGAAAGATGTGTAGATAGAGCAGTGGCTTGTCCTCACTGTCGACTTTGTGACCCCAGAAATTCTAACGCACATGAGGGATTTATTCAAGTCAGACGAGTCTTTTGTATAAAAGTGAAATGGGCTGCTTCATGTTTTGTTTCTTCGTGGGTGGCTATCGGACCTCAGCGTAGAGAAACATCTACAAAACAGCATGAGAGGAGTGGGGCATGTTGTGTGTTGGCGGGCAGGATAAGAACCAAGGACACGAGAAAAGGGAGGACTATGGGATAAAAAGAACTTCTTAAGATCTTTGATGTATAAGGAATTTGTCTTGAGGCAGGTGTCAACAGAAAAAAAAATTTAATAAAATAGATAAAGCATGTTAACACAAATACCTGCAAAACAAATGGAATCAAGAATAGATCAGCAATCACTATTCGTTTTTTCAGGGGCCTTGGTTCCGGATGTATTTTTTCTTTAAATTTTCCCCATATATGTTTTAATCTGAATGATTCACAATATATAGTTTTTTAATTTAAAGCAAAAATAGTATTGAAAATCAGAAATGATGGTAGTTTCAAAACTAGACAAAATTATGAGCCCTGAATGAAGGAATATAATTGAATCAGAAACTATAAAATATAACTATAACTATAAAATACCAAAATGACCATTTAAGTCATTTCTTATAAAATCCCATATATTTATAGCAACATGTTCAAATGTATACAAATACATAAACTGATGACAGAATAAGAGACTGACTTAGATAAATTGCAGTGCTTTATGGGAACTATATTGCTGCAGTTCCAGTGTGCATGATAACTATGACTTCTTCTCTGATTGTTGTTTGTTTTGTGGGAAATTCTTCTTTGGATTTCTATAGATATGCAGATTCCTTTTTGAACTCTAAATGTTCCTATGGGAAGATAGCCCATAAATCAAAAACATTGTGAGTTCATATTGTGAGTTTATTTTGCAGTGAGAAAATTATAAAGTATAAATGCGTTTCGACTTGTCAAGTTTCTCTTTCTGAAGTTGTTTGAATTATAATTTCTTTGGTTTTGACAAACACTAGAACAATGCAAAGTGCAGTACAAGCTTTTCCGCTGCAGTTTGCTGTGTTTCTGTTTGTGCTTTGTTTTCGTTCACCAGCGAGCCGTGTGGCATGAAGTGTGAGAGAAAACAAAGTCGCCCAGTTCTCGTCTCACAGTGCCCCTGACATGTCTGCTGACGGTTAGCATTCCACACAGGCACGAGAGGACAGAGCTCGCTGCCTGCTGTCGCCGTTGTTGCGGATGATGAAGAGGGGCTCTCGGAGGCGTTAGGAGCAGAGCGAGTGGATGGGGTCTGTGGGGTTCTCCTCTGGGAGAGGAGCGGTTGTTATCTTCCCCTCGCTGCTACAAGCTCAGAGAATTTCTTATTCATCTTTCTTTATAATCTCTCGTACCTCGTGCTCTCCGCCACGGTATGGAGGGCAAAGAAAAGCTGTTGTGTGCTGAATAACAAAAACAGCAACATAAAAAGCTCACAAGCACCACAAAAAACACAAATAATAAAAAACTAGTACATTTAATAAAAAAAGATCCATATGCATTTATACAGTTTTAAACACTAAATCGTACTTTCTGCTATATATATTTTACTTAATAGTATTATTTTATTTGATTACATTAATGTAGACAGATATTGTAATATCTGTACTATATAAGCAGGAAGAGGAATCAGTGTTGTCTGTTTTCCCACGCTGTGTCTGTGTATGTGTACAGGCAGCCTGGTCCTGCTGGCCCGATGCAGGCAGAGAGCAGACAAATGCAAAGGGACACTTGTGTGTGTAGAATGATATTTGTAGTGACGCTTTGACCGCAGATAATAAAGTGTTCGCCCTGAGGTGATTCCAGTCAGCAAGCACCCCCAATGAAACTCGCTTACTCAAAGGGAGATATGGAGAGATAGATGAGAGTGCAGGAGCAAAGGAGAGGAAGGACGATCAGAAAGGAAGGCAGAGTGAGAGTATATAGCGGTGAGCGAGTAAAGAGATTTCCAGACATTTAACATGACATGGATTGTGTGTGTATGTGCGAAGAGAGCATCTCCAGTGTGTGACGTTTCATTGAATTAAAATATTGGAATTGGCTTTTAAATGGTGTCACGCTGAAGAGTAATGCAAATTAAAACTTCACGCTCTGTCTTCGGGTGGATATTGCCTAAAATGTTATTTCCTCTGAGAAGGTCTCAAGTATCACGCGTATTATTATTCATGTGCATTTTAATTTGACTCGGAGCCCCTGCGCTTATTAGCTCTGAGATTCACCTTTGATTGGGCACTCGCTGGTATCTGTGGGGAATTAGCTAAGTAACCCGAATATGTTTTGCCAGTTCACCCTGAGCAGAGCAGGAAATGAATCGATTAAGCTCAGAGCAAAGTGTGGTCTCAACTAAATATTAGATTAAATTTTGAACAGTTTTTCCATTTCAGCCTGCTCAACACTTGCCTTTCTTGTTTTTAATTGTTTATATCCCTAATGTCAGTGGACCATATTTTTCATAGTCATATTTCTGTTGTTCTATGATATAGATGCCTGTAATTTCAGGTCATAGCGGACATTCTGAATTGAAATTCACTCTTTAAAAAAAATAAAAAAAATAAAAAGGTTCTTTATTGCATCTGTTTCCTTGAAGAACCTTTAACATCCTTGAAAACATTCCATTGCACAAAAAGATTTTATAGTGGAAAAGGTTTCTTTAGATTAAAATGAAAAGGTTCTTTTAGGAAATGTTTGACTAAAAGGTTTTTAGGGAACTAAAAATGGATCTTCTTGGCATCACTTTGAAAACCCCCTTTTGGAACATTTATATTTAAGAGTGTAGGTGTTAGTACCTCTTTGTCATTTCTTCTTGCATAAAGAACAGCTTGAATAAGGTGCGGGGGTTTTTTGTTTTTTTTTGGGATTGATTGATTGACAGACAGATTACATCAGTTATTATTGCCCATAATTCTATAAGTATTGCCTAAATTTCTGTTCATCCCACCTTTGCATTGTTTGTTTTTCCCACTTACTTGTGCAATCTGTTTAGCAATTACTGTGAACCATTTTTATCAGTCTATGCATATTTAAATGTCTCTCTCTAGGACTCTTGGTCTGGACATACAGGTCCACAGTCCTGCTCTATTATTGTCATTAGTGTGTGTGTGTTTGAGAGGTGCAGAGATCTGAACCCGAGCCCGCGGTGCAGGAGGTCTGGGGGAGGACAGCCGCGTTCTTTCAGCTCTCCACTCAATTAGAGCCGGAGAGGCACACAGAGGCATGCTGGGTTAATTGTAGAGCTTCAAACGGCTGCCACATTCAGGGTTCCATTGTGCCGGCAACGGTTGTTACGGTGACTGGGGGCCTGGGTTAGTAATCGCTGAGTAATCAGTGTGAGAGAAGAGCAGATGACACGTCCATTAGCAACAGGCAGGTATTGTTTAGAATACAACGACACCAGAAGCCCCTCATGTTAGCTCATTCTCTCCCCGTCCCACTTTTATGAAACCATTTTGCTGCGAGGGTGACAGAGAAAGAGAGAGAGAGAGAGAGAGAGAGAGAGACATAAAATCCTGCTTGTTTTGGGGAGTGCATGCATGAGTTGTTTTTTTGACTATTTTCTGCATGTTTAACCAGGCCAAAACAGAATCCCGTTTGCATACTATCTGTCCTGCGTGGTATGAAATATTTGGATTTGTGCATTCCAGTTCACCGAAAATCCATTAGTGCATTTGATTGACTAGTTTTGATGTATCCGCATGTTTTTTTCGATAATATTGCCCACAATCATTACACAAGAGGTTTAGTTTGCAATGGTTTTCTGGCTAAATTCATTAAGGTGCTGTCACTTTAGCAAAACTTCTGCAAAATTTTGCAGGGAAAGTAAATCCATTGCTTACTTAAAGGTCACTTCCAAATCAACTAGCATTATATTGATAAATACAGCTAATTTGCTTGTTAAAAGTTCAACAAACTCGAATCCCATGAGAAATCTGTGTGGGAACATTTTTTGCCTTGTGTGTCACTCCCACAGAATTCTGGATTATGTGGATTCCAATTAAGATGACAGCATTTTGCCTGCAGAATTTTGCCATACAAAGGTAAATTTGACCAAACCTTTAGAGGTGCAACGATATTAAAATTATTATGGGAGATTACCAATAAATTGCTCATATTAAAATTATATATTTTTTATCATATTTTTGTCTAAATAAATAATAGAAACATTAAAAATATATTATAAACAAATCCTTTTAAATGCTACATGTGAATTTAGATTTTTTATTTATTTATATTCAAATATTTGAAAAATGGCATGTGAAACAGAATGCACTACTCAACAATAAATATTTCTTACAATTGTCTCATGACCTTATAATAGTTGCAAATAATGTATTATTATATCATGACCCTTGACCCCCAACAAACACGCCCCTACCCCTAAAGGGTCTTGCCTCGTCTTTCTGTCACCGCCTTTCTCTTTGCATTAGCTCCGCCCTCATATACGTACGAGGCAAACCCTAAATTCAATCCCGCCGTGTGTTTCCTCGACCTCGTGATATCCTTTGTGAGCGGCTGCGCGGCGCGTGTTCCGCTCAGGTCGCTAACCTACAAATCACCCCTGATACACAGACAACATAACCTCCCTGGCCGGGTTCCTATCCTTATGACGGGCTGACCTCTTCCAAACGTTTCAAATGGGGTGTTCACGTGGTAGTATGGCAATGTGCTTCCCAGTTTAGGCAGACTTTAGTTGGTTGTAGACAACGGTAGTTACCTCCACCCTACCATTTTTTGAGAAGACACCAAAAGCAACCCTACGGCGTCCGAACTAACTCGTTCGTCTAGGCCTCCGCTGCGCTCTGTTATTCTCTTCCAGCTTCTTTCGGAACCTCTCCCTGCCTGATCCGATCCTATTTACACGGCCGATCTCACATTGCCCTTTCTGTCCGCCTCGCTCCGGAGCCTACCCACATCCTCCTTCCTTGTGTGCTAATGTACGTCCCATGCCCTGGAAACTCTCTCCCTTTCTCCAACGCACGAGGAGCACCGCCACCGCCTATGGCTTGATTGGCTACTTACCCCTTTTCACCACACTTGTTTTGTTCTTTCTGCGAATTCGGGGGGGGGGGCCCAATCAGTTTTCTAAAGTGTTTTTGAAAAATCACTTACTCTGCCTTTAATTGTCGCAATCAGGAGTAGTATACAAATTCATAGTTCTGATATTTTATGAAAAATGCAATGTTATGAAACTACAGTCTGTCCTAGTATTGACATACCTTCTTACTACATACTCAACCACATACTGTCCTGTCTCCATTGTAGTACATATTTTTCACACTCACAAGTATGTCTCCTGGAATTCAGCCCATCTGTTGCTCAATTGTGCGGTTTATGTTAAATCTCAATGAGAAGCCCAGGCACCTACAGTGGAAAAGTAACTGGCCTTGGCCCAAAATTGCCGGGGTCAGATGTCTCACACGCACACTTGCACATAAAGATGATGGCTGTTCCTGTCTAAGCGTTTGTGCTGACCGCTCATACGCTTCAAGTCAGGCTTTGAGAGGAGGGGGGTAATGCTGTGAACCTGCTGGATGTTGCATTGCTTCTGACAGTGTATGTGTGTGTTTTTCTCAGAATCAGTTCCTGTTTATCTGTGCCTTGCCACAACCCATATTTGTTGAGCCAAGGCTGATGTGGTTTTGTGTGTTCATTGTTTGTTGAAACCCAGCGGCTGTTAAACCCCTTCTCTCCCGCTTCTGCAAGGCGTGATCGACGCTGCTGGACATTTCAAAGGTTTTATTTATTCTTTCACCTCTCAACCGTCACAGATGATTCACATATTTATAGGGCTGAAGTGTACAAACGTCATCTGTGCTTCTGTAGAGCGCTACTCTTCATGGAAAATTTATATTTTGGGAGGATTCATTGTAAATGCCACGCTGAAAATATTCAGTTATTTTGTGTCACAACTTCTCTTTCATCTATGCATCATTTCCTGCAGACGCCTCCCTGAGGATGCTTGCACACATCTGGCCCCTCGTTCTCTCTTTTTCTCTCATTCTTTCCTTGATGCATTGCTTTAGAGAACGAATAAACAGCCTACACAAACAATTCCCATTTTTAGGACCTCCAATTACAATTTTTATCCCACTCACATCAGTTATATTTCTTTGATGCCCCCCTAAAATGCACACTCTTGCTGCTAATTAGAGTAGTGTTAATTGAGTATTTAGGATTTATATTATGCCTCCTCCACACTGCCTGCTCGCTCAAAGGCGGTCCAGGCAGCATGAAGGACACACGCTCTCCGTATGGCTTCCATTGCACCCTTAGCCCGTGCTGACCCGGGCCTTTCCTAGTCCTGCTTGCCCTGACCCACCTACCCCATGTCAGCGTTCAGCCTAGCGGGTGTTCGTTTGCCGTTTGAGACTGCGGCGGGATGGCAGGGAGATTGCGGAGATAAGGTCCTGTTGTCTTTTTGTGTGTGTGCAAGGCCTCTCTGGTTGGTGTGCGTCGGCGGTAATGAGAGATGGCATTTAGAGAACTGCCGCTCTGACACACGGGCACTCAGTGCCAGCCGCGAGTGATTAAGGACAGAGGTCATTCTGCTAATTATCCCCCTGCCATCCCACTTCCCACAATCTTCCCCTCCCGTCCTCCCCGAGCGCTTTGTGTCTGGCAAGACGGGATCATTTGTCCTTATGCCAGAAGAGGAAGGGCACACTGTGTGACTGAATACGCTCGCTGAGGACAGCACTGATATTAGATTGCTGGTAAACGTGTGGCATAAAAACAGCCAGCTAACGTGATGGATCATTTCTGTAAAGCAAAGAGGAATAATCAGCAATAAATGGACAGGACAGGGCCAGTGTAATTTGGTTACTCGCTCTCGCTCTCACTGTGTTTGTGGGATTTAGTGCACACACACACAAAACTCGGTAGCTCCTGTTCTGTGAGCGAGCGAGGAATGGATTGCTGCCTTCCTCAAGGGAAATAATTAATCCGTACAAGGCTGTCGCATGTCAAGATGAAGCAAGTGTGAAGCATTTTGCCCAGGAGGCATTGCAGACTGTCGCCCATGCAGACACCTGTTAGAACTCCTGCCCCACATTAGCATACACAACACACACATACATACTGCAAACAGGAGCAACCACAACACGCTTCACTCCACTGAGCCAGTGTGTGTGATAGTGTATGTGGTTTCACGTCTGCCTATTTACTGGAGTATGTTTTGTTTGCATTTGTGGTGTGTTAGCGCTGCGAACGTGTCTCTTGTGTGGATCTGTTATTGAGTTTATCGTGTGAGTGCGTGTTTAGGTGTGAGTGTCTGTGTTTATCACAGGACACCATCTGCGCTGTGCTCGCAAGCGTGATCAGAGACATTGAGCACCAATAAGTCACGCAGGTCTGAGCTGATGAAAGATCTCACACTCGCTCTCACTCGGGGGATGGCCTACGTGACAGATAATGTTAGTGTAATATCTGGGCAGGGGGAAGTGTGAGCAAACAAGTCGTGTTTGAAAGTTCAGTGTGTACCAATCTGGTCCTTTCTTATATGGCCATGTCATCATGATAAACATGAAGTTAATAACTAAGAACTGATTAGCCTGCCAGTGGTGTTGAGATTATTTAGATAAATGTAGTAATAAATATAAACACACATAAATTTGACTGGCCATAAAACATTATTTTGCCTAATTTATATCTATAATTTATATCTAAATTTCAAGTAATTTAGAATTTTGTTATATATATATAAGACAAAAGCCTCCAGCACCCGACCTGCCATTAAAGGGTTTCACACTTCACAGGCCACGGGGATTAGAGGCCTTTCAGACCCATATATATATATATATATACACATACACACTGTGTATATACAGTGGTGTGAAAAAGTGTTGGCCCCCTTCCTGATTTCTTATTTTTTTGCATGTTTGTCACACTTTAATGTTTCAGATCATCAAACAAATTTAAATATTAGTAAAAGATAACACAAGTAAACACAGCATGCATTTTTTAAATGACAGTTTTTATTATTAAGGGAAAACAAAATCCAAAAATACATGGCCCTGTGTGAAAAAGTTTTTGCCCCCTAAACCTAATAACTGGTTGGCCACCCTTAGCAGCAACAACTGCAAAGCGTTTGCGAATACTTGCAATGAGTCTGTTACAGCGCTGTGGAGGACTTTTGGTCCACTCATCTATGCAGAATTGTTGTAATTCATCCACATTGGAGGGTTTTCGAGCATGATCCGCCTTTTTAAGGTCATGCCACAGCTTCTCAATAGGATTCAGGTCAGGACTTTTTATAATTAGACCACCTCAAAGTCTTCATTTTGTTTTTCTTCAACCATTCAGAGGTGGACTTGCAGGTGTGTTTTGGATCATTGTCCTGCTACAGAACCAAGTTCGCTTCAGCTTGAGGTCACGAACAGATGGCGGACATTCTCCTTCAGGATTTTTTTTGGTAAACAGCAGAATTCATGGTTCCTCAGCAAGTCTTCCAGGTCCTGAAGCATCAAAACAGCCCCAGACCATCACACTATATTTTACTGTTGGTATGATGTTCTTTTTCTGAAATGCAGTGTTGGTTTTATGCCAGATGTAACGGGACACACGCCTTCCAAAAAGTTCTACTTTTGTCTCGTCAGTCCACAGAGTGTTTTCCCAAAAGTCTTGGGGATCATCAAGAGGTTTTCTGGCAAAACTGAGACGAGCCTTTGTGTTCTTTTTGCTCAGCAGTGGTTTTTGTCCTGGAACTCTGCCATGCAGACCATTTTTTGCCCAGTCTCTTTCTTATGGTGGATTCATGAACACTGACCTTAACTGAGGCACGTGAGGCCTGCAGTTCTTTGGATGTTTTTGTGGGGTCTTTTGTGACCTCTTGGTTGAGTCGTCGCTGTGCTCTTGGGGTATTTTTGGTCGGCCGGCCACTCCTGGGAAGTTTCTCCACTGTTCCATGTTTTTGCCATTTGTGAAAAATGGCTCTCACTGTGGTTCGCTGGAATCCCAAAGCTTTAGAAAAGGCTTTATAACCTTTTCAAGACTGATAGATCTCAATTACTTTCTTCTCATTTGTTTCTGAATTTCTTTGGATCTCGGCTTGATGTCTAGCTTTTGAGGATCTTTTTGTCTACTTCACTTTGTCAGGCAGGTCTTTTTTAAGAGATTTCTTGATTGCGAACAGGTATGGCAGTAATCAGGCCTGGGTGTGGCTAGATAAATTGAACTCAGGTGTGATAAACCACGGTTTTAACAGGGGGGCAAACACTTTTTCACATAGGGCCATGTAGTTTTGGATTTTGTTAATAATAATAATAATAAATACCTTTATTTAAAAACTGTATGTTGTGTTTACTTGTGTTATCTTTTACTAATATTAAATTTGTTTGATGATCTGAAACATTAAAGTGTGACAAATATGCAAAAAATAAAAAAACAGGAAGGGGTCAAAAACCTTTTCACACCACTGTGTGTATATATATGTATATATATATATATTATAAAGCACTATTATATCATATAATGATATTAACATACAGTGGGTACGGAAAGTATGCAGACCCCCTTAAATTTTTCACTCTTTGTTTTATATTGCAGTCATTTGCTAAAATCATTTAAGTTCATTTTTTTTTTCCTCATTAATGTACACACCAGCACCCCATATTGACAGAAAAACCCAGAATTGTTGACATTTTTTGCAGATTTATTAAAGAAGAAAAAATGAAATATCACATGGTCTTAAGTATTCAGACCCTTTCTTTGCTCAGTATTTAGTAGAAGCACTTTTTTGATCTAATACAGCCATGAGTCTTGAAAGATGCAACAAGTTTTTCACACCCTGGATTTGGGGATCCTCTGCCATTCCTCCTTTGCAGATCCTCTCCAGTTCTGTCAGGTTGGATGGTAAAGTTGGTGGACAGCCATTTTTAGGTCTCTCTAGATCCTCAATTGGGTTTAAGTCAGTGCTCTGGCTGGGCCATTCAAGAACAGTCAGAGTTGTTGTGAAGCCACTCCTTCGTTATTTTAGCTGTGTGCTTAGGGTCATTGTCTTGTTGGAAGGTAAACCTTCGGCCCAGTCTGAGGTCCTGAGCACTCTGGAGAAGGTTTTCGTCCAGGATATCCCTGGACTTGGCCGCATTCATCTTTCCCTCGCTTGCAACCCGTCGTCCTGTCCCTGCAGCTGAAAAACAACCCCACAGCATGATGCTGCCACCACCAAACTTCACTGTTGGGACTGTATTGGACAGGTGATTAGCAGTGCCTGGTTTTCTCCACACATACTGCTTAGAATTAAATCCAAAAAGTTCTATCTTGGTCTCATCAGACCAGAGAAATCTTATTTCTCACCATCTTGGAGTCCTTCATGTGTTTTTTTTAGCAAACTCCATGCGGGCTTTCACGTGTCTTACACACTCTGCCATAAAGCCCTGACTGGTGGAGGGCTGCAGTGATGGTTGACTTTCTACAACTTTCTCCCATCTCCTGACTGCATCTCTGGAGCTCAGCCACAGTGATCTTTTGGGTTCTTCTTTACCTCTCTCACAAGGCTCTTCTCCCCCGATTGGGGGGGCCCAGTTTGGCCGGACGGCCAGCTCTAGGAAGGGTTCTGGTCTTCCCAAACGTCTTCCATTTAAGGATTAATGGAGGCCACTGTGCTCTTAGGAACCTTAAGTGCAGCAGAATTTTTTTTTTTTGTAACCTTGGCCAGATCTGTGCTTGCCACAATTCTGTCTCTGAGCTCTTCTGAGCAGTTCCTTTGACCTCATGATTCTCATTTTGCTCTGACATGCACTGTGAGCTGTAAGTCTTATATAGACAGGTGTGTGGCTTTCCTAATCAAGTCCAATCATTATAATCAAACACAGCTGGACTCAAATGAAGGTGTAGAACCATCTCAAGGTGATCAGAAGAAATGGACAGCACCTGAGTTACATATATGAGTGTCACAGCAAAGGGTCCTGATCCTTAGGAACCATGTGAATATTTCAGTTTTTCTTTTTTAATAACTTTGCAAAAATGTCAACAATTCTGTGTTTTTCTGTCAATAATGGGTGCTGTGTGTACATTCATGAGGAAAAAAAAATAACTTAAATAATTTTAGCAAATGGCTACAATATAACAAATAGTGAAAAATTTAAAGGGGTCTGAATCCCTTTCCTATTCCTCCTGACACCACTATGGAGTTTTGGCCCCACTGTAAGAGGACTTATGTTTTAAGCGATTTTCCTCTGAGACGTTACATTCAAAGTGTTAATCTGTATACAAGCACATTCGGGCTTTTTTTTCAGAGAACCAATGATTGGATTTCAACACATGACCCACTCCTTCTCTTTGGTTTTAAAAATGGCTGATATTATTTATTGATCAAATGTCCCACCTAAGGGAAATATGATAGTATTTTGTAATTATCATTTAAATCTGATTAATTTTCTAATTGTTTGTCATAAATCAACATCTCAGGAATATGTTATGGGGTTTCAAATCAAAATAGGACTTTGTTATGAAACAGGATATCAATTTCATACATGTCCACTGTAGAGGACACCAGGACTTGAAAGCATGTTTATTACACATTTTGGGAGACAACAAATGAATAGAGAAAAAATTATATATCAATATTATTATGAAATATTAGATATTATTATGACAATCTTGCTAATTATTACTCCTATTATTGCACTTATTTGTTCATTCTATGTTGCCCCAAAAACACATTAATATGCTAATTAAATACAGTTTATAGATACATTGTATATAATGGAAAAACTCGTTTATGGCCATTTTACACACATTTTGGCATAAAGAAAATGTTTTTTTAAAATATGTTTCATAACATAGTTCAGAATCATCTTTATACAAAGTTTGGTAAAAAAAATTCCTAAATTGATTTCTGTTAAACACAAAAATCCCACTCTTTTTGCCTTTCATGTCCTAGTCGGTCTTTTATTTTTTTAAACAGTTTTTAAAGTCCCGTGTCCTCAGTACAAGGACATGGCATAACGTGAATAAAATATTATTTTTCAAAAATGTTCTTACGCTCTAAACCATGTAATGACATGACAAAATACTAAATTCACAAAACTGTTTGAGTCAGGCGGATTATAATTTCATATTTTTTTTATAATAAATTAAAAAAAATCTTTTTACAATTATTAATGTTTTTTCCGTGCATAGCATTTTACAAACTCCACCTGTATAAAAATGTGAAAGCATGATTCTTTTTTTCATTTTGATGTTTTGCCCCATGCAGTTCTAGCATCCTAGCATCCACTGAGGAAAAAGGTCTTAGAGAACATGCAAGTTGTAACCAGTGTTAATTTCGTTGACAAATAAGTTTCGTCATAATTTTCGTCAACGACATTTTTTTCACTGATGACAACGAGACGATAACAAACTAAAACTCTTTTTGAATGACAAAAACTATGACTTAAATCTATTGACATTTTCGTCAACTAATAAAAAAGAGACGAAAATGTTAGGGAGGGACGATTTAGGAAGAGATTCAATCAGAACGACTCTGCTGTGTGGTTCGGAAGTTAGATGCATAGATATGAACCAGCGGGACAGAAGCTAACACTTGCTGCACGTCGCATAAAATTTTCAAAAATTTAAATATGTGGGAGTAAGAGAAGAGCAGACATATGGATAAATCTGACGATGCAAGAGAGAACTCAATTCGGTCCGTTTTTCTGAGCGCAGACACTGAAGCATACACACACAGAAAGCGCGTCTCACAGCGCGCGAGTACTCTTTCGCATCGCATGAACGGAGAATTACACACAAAATGATGTTGAATTGTCCGTATTCACGTAAACACAGTTGATTACGTCTCAAGTGAACGTAAACAGTAGGGAGAACCTGTAGAAGTACATTGCATCCATTGCAGCTGTGCATTCAGTTTTAAAGGGATAGCAGCCTAATTTCGTTGCTATTGTCCAAGTCATTGATGTTAATCAAGCAACAAAAGAAAGACAGAAAATCACGCACTGCTCTTGACTGAAAAACTTTAGTAGCCCTAAAGATTAATCTAAATTTATTTATAGAAATAAATGTCTGCTTGAAAGAATGAAGAATATGGTAAAGAAGTTGCTATAAAGAATGCATAATTAGCCTATATAACCATTGGTATTTCATTAAAAAGAAGACCATGTTCTTGTTCTTTATGAGAAGTGGTTTAATTTCATTTTAACATAAAGGCATGTGTGTCATTGGAGTTAAATCGGTGTCAATCATGATAAAATGATTTTTCTTATTTTCTTATTTTAATATCAAACCTATATAATGAGTTTGGAAATTTTAGAGAAATGCTTAATAAATGCACTGTAACTAAACCCATTAGATTTTAGCCGACTAAATTTACTGTAGATTTAGTCGACTAAAATCTTATGATATTTAGTCGACTAAAACTAGACTAAAACTAAAAACACTGGTTGCAACAGATGTTTTCTTTAGAAGATGGTTTGTATGTCTTTTGATTTGAATCACCCACGCCACTTTACATCAGTGAAGGCCACACTACGCACTGTTAAATCAATTAAAATACAGTTTAAACAATATAATGTTACAATTGCAGCCTAGTGAGTCATTTCTACACTCATTTGATGCTTATAAACAGCCCTGACTGAATCTACAGACTTTCTCTGATTTTACACGAAATTACATTTTGTGTAGATTTAAATATGTTACATGGAACTAAAAGTACTAGACACTTATTGGTAGCTGAAAGTATAATTAGCCCAACATATTTCCTAAACAAACACCTAAGTACCAAGGCTTGTGTATAACTTTTGTAAATGATGGATGTTCCCATTCAGTGGGCGCAGATATCCATGTGGGCCTGTTTATAAATTTGACATGGTCTTAATTATCATTTAGGAAATGTTTAGTTAAAGAATCATCAGAGAAAATCAGTGATGGCTACCTGAAACTTGTTTGTCCACCTCTCTTTCTCTCTCCACCGTTGTGATCATAGCTGCTGTAATAGCCAGAGGCCTTTGTGGGTTGGAGCAGCTCTCTATGGGTCTGAAAGGCCTCTAATCCCCATGGCCTGTGAAGTGTGAAACCCTTTGATGGCAGGTCGGGTGCTGGAGGCTTTTGCCTGTTGACAAACAAGAGCAGGCCACAGAGAGAAAGACAGCAATAGTGGCTCTATCCATTGTACGAAAGGTTTCAATGGAGCAGTTTAGGAATGGAAAATATGGACCGGTCACCCAAAAACACATGGCAGCAACAGCATTAGCTGTGCTTTAATGATAATTAGCATGTTTTGGCCCCCATCGTGAAGTGAGATGGAGTGAAGGGAGGAGAGAGATAGAAGGCTAAGGGAGAGTGACATGGCAAAGCATGGCTCCTTAATTAAACCATGTGATGATCAAAGATAGTCACCCAATCCAACCCCCCTCCCCCACCCCCCCACACACCCTTACGTAAGGAGTCAGAAAATTGGCTAATGATTGCATACGGACAGTGACGCCTCTTTGAAACCTACTGTTTTTTTTCCCTCTTTGGATCCAATGAAGTGAGGAAACTGTCAGTCTAGTTGTATCACATACACACACACACACACACACCAAACCACACACTCTCACACACACTCACGCAGCAGCAGCAAACCCCCCCACCCACATTGCTTGCTGGCTGTCAGGGAAACATCAAAGCGCCGTGGCGCTGCTGTCACCGAGGGGGTTGAAAGTGTCGGCCCCTGCGCTGGCCCTGCATGGGCTGGACAGATGCTCGACAGCCCCCATTTCATCTGACCTATTTAGAACACCTCCAATTAGACTGTGACAGCGCGGAGACGAGCATCCTTTCATCCGCTGCCCAAGAAGATGCCAGCTAACATAAGTGCTTTAAACACTCTGCAGACCTCTGTAGCCTCAGGAATGCTTTAAAAAGACTTATTAGACATAAAAGAGCTAGTCTGAGATGGAGAAATCTTGGGGTTTGTTTAGATTTCTGCACGAATGTGGCCTAAAACATGACATAACTTTTATTCTCAAATAATTAGCTAGAAAATAAATAATGATGGATTAAGAAATGATACATGCTATATTTTTTTTAAATCCATAAAAAGGTGGTCATAAATAAAACAAGTGCCAATCAGTTCTGACAGTGACACTCAAATAAAAGCAACAAACTATATTTTATGTATTAAAGGTAATGCTATATTGTGAACATATTTATGGAGGTCTTGTCTGATCTAAAACCCAAACGAAGTGGGGGCATGCCACATGACCGTGATCCCAAACAGAGGTGTATATCAACAACTGCAGAACAATCGGATGCAATTTTGTATTTTTTGGCCTTCTCTAGAGTCCTGGTTCCAATTTTATTTGAAATGCTGTGGTCTGTGGCAGGCCACTCAAGCAAGACATCCTATAAATATACATGAAATGAAACTGTTTTGGGTAGAGGAATGGAAAGGTCTTCTGTAAAGGTTTGTGCAGCAGCTAAAGAAAGTGTTTATTTGACATTCTATTTCGCATTTCTTTTAAGATCCTTTTTCCATAAGCTTAATTGTTCAAACTGTTCAATGAAGATAAGGCACTATAACATTGTTTGTCTTTAAAAGTAATTTATTATATAAACAATATTTTATAGTGCCTCATCTTAATAAATTTTTTTATATGGTATATTATTTATATATGATTCTAATGATTTTTGAATCTATGAAACATTTTTCTCTTTTTTTTTTTCTTTACAAGAACCTCTGCTGCTTCTACAGATTTGACAGTGTATGTTGTGATTTTCTCAAAAGCATTAATTGCTAAACATTTGTTTTCTTGACTCTGCATAGATATGCAACTTTTTTTACCACATGCTATTAGATTTTAAGAGCTTAAAGCACATGGATGATGTAGATTTAGCTGCTTGAGTGATTGACCTGTGTCAGCTTAATGGAAGCTAGAGAGGAAAGGATGTGTGACAATCAGAAATGTGACAACTTCCTCACAGCTGGATCCCTGAAGTTCTGGAAAACCACTCTGACATTTGCTGACGCTGTCATTTATGGCAGTTTAATTTTAGTCAGAATGATAAAAACAACCAGAAAATATGCACACTTTTCTTAAAATATAATTTTTGAGAGGGTTGGTAGTCATTTGTGGCAGTTGATTTATCACTTGTAAATTGAGTGCTTTGCCCGCTCCCCCTCTGCCCTTTTTGTAGCACTGAACTAAGTAGCCATGAAATTGCCTGAATAATGTCGTTTAAATCCAATCTCACACGGCCCTTCACCTCCGCTCATCCTCTGTGCTGCCTCTCGCAGCTCTTTCTCCTTGTTTCCCCAACTCGTTTTTCGCAGAATCCCAAAAACCCCAGTTTTCTCTGAAAACGCCTGATTCAAAACCCTGAACAAGCCAAAACAGAGTCCAGCTACAAGGACACTTTGTCTTGCTGTCTGAGTACTATTAGACATTAAGGCTTATTGGGTTTTTTATCATTTCCTGCCCTGCCCAACATGTGGGTCTTTGCATTTTAATAGGAGTCAGTTTTGCAGCTCAGCTTTTAATGGATGTCTCAGTCATGTTTTATGACAAAGCTTTTGCAGTACATTTTGTCTCACAGTTTCTCTGTATAGGCTGAAAAAACCTGGTTACAAATTCCCATTGGGTGGAGTTTTCAGGGGTTCATGGGAGGGGTAATGTAGGTCTGTCTCTTCATTTGGAGATGGTCTGATTGAACAATTGAGAAATTGGCCTGGCCAAGGCTAAGACATACTGGTGCTACTTATAAATCTCAAATGTGTCAATGCAATTAAACAAGTCTTTTATCCTCCTTACTTCCTGCTCGCTCTCCTTTCCGTCTCCAAGGGTAACCCAATTTTGAACAACAGAGAGACCAAATTAATTTCACAAAGCGCTGGTTTAATAATGCCTTAGGTGCCTGATTTCAAGTTTAAAAAGAGCTATTTATCCAGGGATAAACCTCCACTGGAATATGTGAGAGAGAGAGAACTGGGTGAGGAATAAAATACAGTTAAAATACAGGCTGAATTTAAAACTTTCAATATTCACATTGATTGTGAATTGTGCATCTATAGTTTGTACCCTTAAATTTGTGTTCTTAGCAGACATTTTCTTACCATTGAAGATTGCAATAATGAAAGTACATGCGTAAGGTCAATGCCAAATACTAGATGGGTGGCTGAGAAAACACAATGAATGTATTTAAAGTCAAGGAAGGGTCTTATTTTCTTTCTTGTGGAAAAGGCAGAGCTGTTTTTGTAATGTAATCCAACAAGAAGAGCAGGTCATCTAGAGTGATGCCAAAAGTTGTTGCACACCTGAAAGCAACGACTATGTGACCTTCAAACAGGGAAAGAGGTCTTTGGAAGCTAGAAGCTTGGCACACTTGTCTCTACTAAAATGGATTGGGATGTGCCCAAAAAATGGAATATAGTGTGCCAAATAGTTATTTAGAAGAATGTCCAAGCTACTGCATTCTGACAATGAAATGACAAAAAGTTGCCATATTTCTGGGCCATATTACAGGTCTCTTAACGTCTGATTCATGGTTTTCTTATACATATTTTTTGTCTTGCAGGTGAGCTGACTGTCCCCATGCCTTCCCCGCGCTATCCCAGCGCAGCAGAGCTGGATGCCTATGCGCAGAAGATGGCCAATAGCCCTCTGTCCATCAAGATCTTCCCCACCAACATCAGGGTCCCCCAACACAAGCACCTTAACCGGACTGTGAACGGATATGACACCACCGGACAGCGCTACAGCCCCTACCCCCACCTCCACACAGGGGGCTACCAGGGTCTGTTAGCGATAGTCTCATCATCTTCCTCATCATCTTTCACCACAAAGGGCGTCCTCAAAAACTCTGAGGGCAGGAGGACTAAGTTGTCTCCGGCGCAGATAGCAGTGGCTCCTTATCCGCCTCCCAACAGCAGCACTTTAGGTCATTGCCACGGACAGATTTTGTACCACACAGGGCCTCCCAAACCACCAGAGGCCACCACTCTATCGGTCCCCCCTAACGTCACTGTGGCCAGCTCCGTGATCCCTGTTGCAGGGGGCCGAGGACTGAACCTCCCTCCTCAGTCGAATCTTCCCTCCATCCAGAGCATCATTTACCAGATCAACCAGCACTGCCAGGCCCAGGCTCTGCAGCAGGTGTGTCAAAACGGGGCATCGACGGGACCTCAGAACCCCAGCCCATCTAAACAGGGCACCGCTAACTCCTCAGGGGGGACTTACGTCACTAGTGTGGCTCCGCAGGGAAACATGGCCTATTCAGGGACGGTGCTACCAGGGCAGAACGGGGAGGCAATGAAGGCCGGGGTGTATCCCGAAGGTATGGACTATCTGCTGTGGCAGAAACAACAGCAACAGCAGCAGGCAGTTTTGAGGATGTACAGTGGGGGGAGCGGAGGTGGAGGTGCCATCAGCAAATCACCTGAAACCTGTGCCCCAGGAGGGTCCATCATGCTTGGAGGGGCGCAGATATCCTCCTCAAGAGGTTATCCGATGACGGCCAGTACGAGTGGCGGGGGTGGATTGGACAAGGTCAGCTCCTCGCCTTTGAACTGTGTGGGGATGCATGGGAACTTTTCTGTCGGTCAGTACTTTGCACCTCCATGGAACAGTGTTCTGGTGACACCAGACAGTGACTGCTACAACCCACAAGAGCTGCCAGGAGCTATGACCACAGCTGGACCAGTGACGGGACACAGGGAGCTGGGATTCCCCCACCATCACCAACACCCTCATCATCATCACCACCACCAACATCATCATCATCACCCCCCCATTGACAGCACGGGTGGTCTGTGCTGCAGTTTGCCCAGTAAGAGTCTATGTAATACATCAGTGTTGAGCAGCAGTCTGCAGTCACTGGAATACCTGATCAATGACATCCATCCTCCCTGCATCAAGGAGCAGATGTTGGGGAAGGGATACGAGACCGTGTCTGTGCCGAGACTATTGGACCACCAGCATGCACACATCCGCCTCCCTGTTTACAGATAAGAAGAGACGGGGCTGACCAATATAAAGAGCGACTGGAAAATCTTTAATCACAAACTGCAGTTGTTGCCATTGCCTAGATTTGCAGTGGAGTTTCGTGATCCTGCTCAAAGCAGACTGGGGGAGATCTGGATCAAAACATGGTTGGCTGAATGCTGGAAAGCCATTCGGTGCCTCTCGGCTCAGAGCTGGGAGAGAATTGCTGGCTAGGAATTGGAATATTCCTAAATGTGGATTCTGTGATTATTTTCTCTCTTTTTGCCAAGAGGGATTTTTTTTCATTGTTGTTGTTTCTCTTTTTTCCTTTTTAATTATTTTATCAGAATCATTTTATTTTATTTTATTATTTTTTTTGGTGAGAGTCAATGGTTTAAATGAAGTAAATATGACCGCCTCTCCTCCCCACATCGCAAGTAACCATTTGGATTAGCATGATGAAGATGATGGTCTTAAAGCACCGCGGTAGTCTATAAAAGATACAGTTGAACCTGTGCTCACAAAACACTGTAAGAGGTAATGGTATGCGCACATTACAACATTTCAAAGACCAAAAAGGCAACTAGATCACTGCTTTTAGGTAACGTTAATGGATAAAATGGAAAAACCTTAGCGTTCATTGTTTTTTTATAGAAATTGCACTGCTTGGGGTGTAAAAATGTGTGAAAGTCTTGGGAGGTTGGAAATTAGACATTTGAATTTAATGTATTTAAAGAACATGAAGACTTGAACCTATTTTTGTTGTTTTATATATATTTGTAGTATATAATATGCATTGGCTGCTAAGGGAGTAAGAGTGTAAAATGCTTAGGTTTTTAATGTTTTGTTAAGGGTCATTTATTTTGATTTTATTCTCCTTTGGTTGCAGTATAAGTTTCTGCTGTTCTCACGGTGTAATCACCACCGAGAGCTAAACAACAGAATTCTCATTTATTTACCTACACTGGAATCAAATCTCCAAATAAGCAGATATATAAGGAACCGGTTGTGTGAAAGCTCTGAAATGAGACCGCTCTCATTAACAAGATTAGGCCGATCAGGTCTATTTCAAAAGGAACATCATATAAACTGAATGAATCTGATTTGGAATTCTGAAAATGAGCTGTCTGTTGTTGGAAAGCTTGTTCTTGATTGGTTAGGGATCAATTGACTCTTTCCTCATGGCTTCGATGTTTCGAAGTACACGTGAGACCATTAAATGAGGGCGTGAGGGGAGTTAAACTATCAGAGGTGTCGCTTGACCAGTCCTCTTTTTGAAACGATAAAAACAATCATTGCCTCTCTCGAACAGAGGTGGAAGGAGAGGTGACGAGCGATTTTCTCAGCTCTGTGCTAGCGGTTTCGAGCCAGGTTGGGGCCGCTCGTAAGCTTTGTCTCAACACTGAAATATTTATTCCGACTGTGACTTTCCTGTGAATGTACTGCACTTAGATTACTGAGAAGACTAATGCCTTGTGGGACAGAGAGAGGGGAAATAAAGAAAAATTGGATGGGCACAGCGGTCCCTAACGTTAAATTAGCATTTCTATTGTCAGTCAAATTTTACCGGTAAATTGAATTTAGAAACTCAAGAGAGTCGACACAGGTTTCTGGCGGAGGCAAAAAGCTGGCTACAGTCTAGATTTATAAAGTGCAATTATTATGACTGTATTAACAATTTTGTTTTCTCTGAGCTTACACCAAAAAAAAAAAAATGTAAAAGTACAGCTGTGTCTACATTCCCAATGTACCACATACTCATTCCCTTCTTGTTTTGAGGTGCAAAATAAAATGATTTCAAGAATTTATTGAGAAACCCACGTCTTTGCTTTGACCTTGTCTGTATTACTAAAGGGAAATTGTCATGCATAAATGGAAGCAGTTTGGGAGGTGGAAAATGAACTTCTTGTAATTGAGTACTTGCAGAGATATACTACCTACTAGATAGGCGCTACAGAGTTTTTCACACTTGAAATAGTTCACCCAAAGTCATTTTGTCTTAATCCTAGTGAACTTAATCCTAGTAAACTTAATTCTAGAATACTTGTACTTTATTATACATTAGTAATTAGTCTCGAGTAGTCAGGTTTTGAGATTTCACACTGCAAACCCTGTGTTAAAATTGTTATTTGCATATTTGAGGTTATCATTGAATTGACAAGTACAGCATGCAACATATTTTAATAACTGCTTGTCTATCACTTCAAGTTTGCAGTCACTGTTCAACATTTTTATATTTTAATACTGTTAAATGTACAGTTTTTGAGTCCTCTTATAATTTCGTTAAAACCTAAAATTCACATTCCCAAAATTCAGCTCACATTTGATGGGTTTTCACTGGAAAAACAATAATTCTTCTTAGGATTTTTTTCTTATCTAACCACATTAGGTTTTAATGTCACACAGCTTATGTTGTTAAATCAATGTTTATTGCACGAACGATCATTCACCTTGTCTCAGTGGTTCACCTGACTGTAATTACATTCCAAAACATAGTCCACAAAAAATATTTTGACTGTTTCGTTGAATATGGAGCTTCCCATGTTGAGCAGTTTAAAACACTGAAGCGAAAACATTGATGTTGCGGAGCAGCTGAAATACTTTGCTACAGTGTTTCTCCTCAGGAAAACAGCAAAAATGCGACAGTGCATGTCCATAGAGATCCATTGTGTCTCTGCAGAGAAGCCATGTAAGAAGTGATTGTGTTAGTCAGGCTGAACATGCTTGGAGTGTGCCGTATTGATCTGCTGTAGATTAGCTCATAATAGCGCACCGCTTGCTTTGAAGACAAACAAGGGGACCAGCAGGGAATACAGGCAGTACACCTGAAGTCAGCCATGCCTACATTCTACTTTCACAATGCTAGTCTTCAAGCAGATTTTTTTTTTACGTTTTCAGTCCATCAGTACTGTTTGTGCTAGATAAGGGGTGATATCCTAGATAAAATGTGCTCTGAAGTATGTGAGCTCATGTTGGTTTAGAGAAACCAGAGTTGTAACAGTCTATAAACATCTCAGAGTGCACGCTGTCTTTTTTCCGTGTGTAGTTTTTGTCAGTTTGAAAGATGTGCGTCTGATCACATCCCTGGGGGCTTTCATCTCTGCCTCCCTGCTGCTGTCATCCTTTATGTTCTATCTCTGCTGTGTTAATGGATTTGAGGAGTCCTCTGCAGCAAAGGACTCTCTTTCAATCTCTTTCTTTTTCTCGTGTTCTGCCCTCTACATTTCAGAGTGCAGGCTTTAGTTTTATTTAGAAATAGAATGGACCAGGGTCAGAAATTAACTTTTCCACTTTTCCTGTAATTGATTTATCAGGGGCATTTTTTACATTTGTGAGGCCAATTTTATCACCAACGTAATAATTGTGTCTGTGTTGTCTTTAATGTCAAATACTTGAATTTAACCAATTACTTAAAGGTGACATATCATGAAAATCGGACTTTTCCAGGTTTTAAGTGCTATAATCAGGTCCCCAGTGCATCTACCAACCAAGCAAACGTGAAAAAGATTAACCCAGTAACTTTGTTTTGGGAAGCCTTTTTCTGCAAGCGTCTGAGGGGCTGAGGAAAAACGAGCGCGTCTGATTTCGCTCCCTTGGTGACGTGGCAAAGGGATCTCATTATAATATTACCGACCCTTAATCTGTAAGTTTCCACTCAAGGCGCCGTTATTGTGTTTTCGCAAGCGACAACGGTGTACTAGTTCTAATGCCATGACAAAAGTTTGAGCAAAACATGCTAACTGTTCTGTCTGTAGCTGCACATACGAGCACAGAACACTATTTAGAGTTCCAGCCTCAGAGGAGATGAGAGCAGAGTGAGTTATATCTGTAATTGCTGAGTACACAGAAGCTAAAATAAACGTGCGACTTATTTCTCAGCTGTTTACCCTTCACGCATAACCGATTGTTTTTTGTAAACGTCGTGTGTTTTTAACGTAAAACTGTGCTGTGAATGAGAACTTAGTTTAGTACTCACATGCCGTGTGGCAGCCGCTTTCTGTGCGTGTGCGCTCAGAAAACCCTATATCAGAAGGTTAAACTAATATGGTTTAAAACGCATGATGTCAGTGCGATAAACATGATAATCAGAACCAAAAAAAATGTTTTTTGAAGGTGCAAAGCTTAATGGCGCAGTATATTCGGAAAAGGGCGGGCGGGGGCAGCAGCTCTTTGCATTTAAGAAGGACATGCCCAAAACAGCATGTTGCTGGCTTCCGCCAAAATAGGCATTTTCAAAGGAGATAATGAAATGATCTGTGAGATTTTGAGCTGAAACTTCGCAGAATACATTCTGGGGACACAGAGACTTTATATTACATATGTAACAAAGAGGCATAATTGTACCTTTAAAACAATTCAAAAACTTCAAAAACTGTTGCCAATAACCAAGTGGGGGACTGTTTAAAAATTTTATCTAATTATTTGTTTAAAAACAGGAGCTAATATGGTACAAATTATGAAAAAAATCGTTCTTGCGATTATTGCACTGATAGGTAAGTGATTATGAATGTGGATAATAGAATACATATAAACTTTTGTTTTGTGCTCTGCGTGTTTTGGGGAACAGGGAAAACTGTAAACTAATACAGTAAAAAAGTATCGTAATTTCATGTAAAAGACTAAAATTCCGAAAAACCGGATAATGGTTAACAATAATTTCCCTTACTCGATATCCATGACAATACTCAAAAATATCATGGGATCTTTTAGTAAGTTTACAGTAAAATACTGTGATGTACAGGTTTTGGAATTAATAATAAAACTAACAAATCCTTTACAATGTACCAATGAAAAAAAATTAAATGGACATTCTCTGTGAGAACAGCTGCATTGATGGGTTTTCATGAAATAAAAACCGTTTCCTCTTCTTTACCCATCGCATTTGAGGTGGATGTTTCATATAAAGGTAAAAGAAAGAAAAAAAAAAAACATACTTTAGACGTTGGTATATAAGAATATTTCAGGAAATAAAATATGCTTTTATACTGTAAATTTAATTTTAATCTGTACAACTTAAAATGTTGCATATTTTTACGGTGAAGTTCTGGCAGCCACAACTGCCATTTTACCATAAAATAATCAATTAAAATCATTTCACTTTTGTTTGACTTTTTTTTTTTTGGCTCCCATTGATTCCGTAGTAAGTCTACATTCAATAGTTTGAAAATCTCATGAAAAGATGAGGTCAGACATATTTAGCAGCACCAATTGTAATAGCAAAAATTATCATATTTTCCAAACAGGTTTTCCAACCTCTCCATTCTTTAGAAAAATACTTTTTCCCACCTCAAACTCATGCCATATGTTGACCTGTCAGACAACTCAAGCAGAACAAGGTTTTGAAAGCACCACAGAGAGACAGTGTTTACACTTCCCAGTAAATCAGCCTACAAAGGCTTATAGTTGTTTCTGCACATTAAACTAAAAGAAGTATTATATATATATACATATATAAAACGTGTGTATTTGAATGTGCAGTATGAATTACTGGTCTATTAAACATTATATAATGTAAGTTAATTAAAGCTTTGGTGAAGTGTAACCCAGTTCTACTTAGCATCTTGCCGAACTGGCCCAGGCACTAATGCAAACAGAGAGACAGATTGGTGTCAGGAACAATAGGCCTCTTAGTGTCCATACGAATAATAGCATTAGACCCTGTATAGAATCTCGACGAGTCCAGTCCTCTCATCTTCTTTGGCTTTAAGAAGACATATGGACCATCAGCAGCTGCACCTGTCCTTTGAAGCACCATCTCTTTGAGTGATCACTTGTTTTCAGAGGGATTATACTTTGCGCTGACTGGCGCTCAGATGTGCTGTTGCAGTGTTACAGGAAGGTGGACTTTGGAGAAAGAAAGAACGGGCGGGGGGTTCAGAGCAGCCCTGGAGCGTGAAGTCATCCTGGTTGGTAATCAGGATAATTGCAGCGTTGCTAGTGCTCTAGTCTCTAGTCTCTGAGTGTGTGCCTCTGTGGCCCTGTGTGCAGATTGGCCCCTCAGGCACCGTGAACCGGGCCACTGCAATTCCCTTCTGCAAAGAGAGAGAGTGAGACAGCTCTACCTCCGGCCTGTCTTATTAGACATACTTATCAGATTCATTTAATGAGGATCATAAAACTGATAAAAATAAACCATTGTGACATTATTCAAGTTGACATGAAATCAAAATTAGACCCTATTTACGCTCTTAAAGGAATAGTTAACCCAAAAATGAAAATTTGCTGAAAATTCCCTCAGGCCATCCAAGATACAGATGAGTTTACTTTGTTTTTCTCATCAGAATAGATTTGGAGAAATTTAACATCACGCCACTTGCTCACCAACGGATCCTCTGCAGTGAATGTGTGCCATCAGAATAAGAGTCCAAACAGCTGATAAAAGCCTCACAATAATCCACACAACTCTAGTCCATTAATTAACAGCTTGTGAATTGGAAAAGCTGCGTGTTTGTAATAAATTCATCATTGATGCTTTAAATCTTTGATTCTGCCTCAAATATGAGTCCTCTTTCCCCAATATTTCTTTCCCCAGTGAAAAAGTTGTCTAGCCTGAATAAGGAGAGAAATATGCACAGATCAAGCACAGTTTACAAGCGAAAACAGTCCAAAACAGTTCTAAGTAATATGTTGGTGGATTTTGATGTGAGAGGACAACAGGGGACAAACTTTTTCCACTGGCGGAAGCATTATTATGGATTATGGATACGGCCAGAAGCGACAGTTTAAAGTTAAAAAACATCTTAAACCATTAGGCCAAATAGCTATTAGGCACCACTTAGAAGTTTAGTTCTGGTTAGGCAATGTAGCCTTTTCTAACAGCTTGCATATTAGCTAGTCGTTAATTAAAGGGGGGATCAGTAGGTTTTTTATAGGCTTGATTGTGTGTATGGGGTGCAGTCTAACATGTGTTAATGCTTTGTTTTTAAAAAATGCATTATTTTCACATATTTTACCTTTATTCTACACCGCTCTGACCCTTATCTTATAAACGCGCTGATGATTTCCTGGTTTTATGAAGCCCCTCCCTCAGGAATAGGCGATGGGCTTTGATTGGTTAGCTGGCCCAGTGTGTTGTGATTGGCTAAGCCGTCTCTAGTGCACGTCTAACGTCTTGCCTCTCAACTCAGCGGCATGTGCTCCGGTTGTATTGTAAACAACTGCGTCGTTAATATCGCTTATCAGTTTGAGCCCGATTGAGTAGTAGAGGATATTATTGAAGAGGAACACGCAGAACCTGAGCAAGCACGGCTTTTAATGGTATAGGCCTATGTTTTTTGTTTGTTGTCATCTCATACTTTTAGATACGCAGTCATTTGTAAATGCTACTGTTTATGTTAGCTTTTAATATACGGTTTTATCCTGATTAAAGCTTTCATACAGTACGGCAACTGCACGCGAGGTCCGTTGTTTAATGCGTCTCATAAGGGGGGCCATGTGAAAATAAGGAAAAGATGGATAATGGAATACTTGGAAACAGTTCATTGCTGGAGCTGAAGCTGGCGAGCTGGAGAGAGATGCAGAGCGTTGTGGCAAGAGCAGAGGGAAACGGGGGGGGGTAACGGTATTAAGGGGAAAAGGCTGCTTTCGAACATTGCTTTGAAGCTGTTGAATCCATAGAATCGTTAGAAGGGGGGGGGGGGGGGGGGGGGGGGGGGGGGGGGGGGGGGGGGGGGGACAGAACGCGAGGATTCAATTATGAATAGATTTTTACGTGCACCTCTAGTTTTCTCTTCCTCTTCTCTAAAGCAGCGCAGCATGGCCTTGCCCCCCTTTGCTGCCTTTTCCCGAGGGCGGGGTTTATCTGGGTTTGTGATGTCATGAACCCGGGAAGTAACTCGTTGTAGTCCCTACCAGCCGTTTTTGTAGGCATTAAACTGCCAGAATTTTAAAAGAAGATATCTCCGTTTGCATAGAACTTTCAGCACCATAACTTTGCAGATAGTGTATGCTCAAACAGCAACATTACACAAAAAACTTACGTTAAAAAAGTGAAATTGCAATGAACCACCCCTTTAATGTTAATATAATAAAGATTATAGGAGTATTGCAAATAATAATGATCTGAAAAGGCAACATACATAATTGAATAAGTTTGATTCCCAGGGAATGCATTATCTGATCAAACATATACCTTCCAATGGAATGTCAGTCATTTTGGATACAAGTGTCTTCCAAATGAATGAATGTACTGTAAATGCAAATGAAGCGCTACCACTGAGATGCTCTGGAGAGTGAACTTAAACCTTCATGTTTCATCTTCAAAAGTGAGTTCTGGTGTGGAACGCCCAATTTTCTAGTCAATTCCAAATGAATAAAATCAAGTCCTGGCCTACTTCCTTCTTGCTAAACATTCAGAAATATACTATGAAGTGCACTGCATTACAAAAGTTTAAAAAAATGTATGTTGACATTGAGGTGGCTTCACTGGAGAGGCAGATTTTGCATTCTGTCTTCATTTGAATTCACGGTAGAAGTTTTTCTCTTTGGCCTCACTGCTTCACTTTTCCCTCTTCTTATGCCCACAATCCCTGACATGCTCAGACACTTTGAGCGGATTTTGTTGTCACTTAACCACTGAAATGGTGGAGAGGGTCACAGCATCCCATTAACAGATCCATATGTGGGCTTTCATTCAATACCCTCGCTCTTGAGGGGTCTTTATTCTCTCTCTGTCTGTCACACTCTCTTTCTGTCTCTCTCACCCTCTCATTGTAATTGAAATGGCTAAAGCAGCACTCCTGTTCTTCTCTGCTGGTTCATTGCTACAGTCTTTAATTAGTTCATCTTTGGTTCAGTTCAGCTGTCAGACGGAAAAGCTCTGGGTTCAGCACTCTGGATTTACCATATGGATCTCTTCCTCTCTGCCATTATAAGCTACACATGATTTCAGAGGATGCATGGCCTGTAAATACATCCTATATATCCAATTAGTGTAACATGGTCAACATTTGAACCCAGTCTTGGCTCCACCTGGGCCATGAATCATTTTTCATATTAATATAAACTATCAAAATTCTAATTTCTCATTTTTTCCCTTAGATCTCATTTTTGAATCATTTTAGTTCCACATCAATAACTTTATTAATTATGTTGCCTCAAGGCTACTTTGTGTAGTTAGGGTACCAAAACTCATAGGAAAATATTATTAATTAGTGATTTTTAATAGAGTAAAGCAACTGTGCACAAATACAGTAATTAAGAAAACGGTTTTGATTTTTTTTTTCTTTATAATCTTTGTCTTATTAACAAGACCATCATTCTCCTAATTCCACACTGTTCAAAATATTTTAAATAAATTCCTGGTAGCTGAAAAATGTAAGTAGCCTTAATATTTCCTGCACATGATGGTTACCGTGCCCTTGCATCCTGGTCCTGAACGGTATCATCTTTTTCCTCAGCCTTGCCTGTTATGCATGGTGTCCCTGTATGAGGACAATATTCAAGACAATTCTAGGTACATTTAGAGATTAGTAACCACATAAACCACACAGACTCAGTGTTACAATGAGCCACAATCCTGAATTCTATTGCATGTGCAAAAATTTCCCATGACAGCAGAAATTGGGGACTTTTAATTAGAAGATTCAAAAGATAAATATGCATGCCACAAAAGAAGTCTCTTATGTTCAACAATGCTGCATTTATTTAAACAAAAAATACATTAATATTGTGAAATATTTTATTATAATTTAAAATAATAATTTATTCCCAATTGATTGAATTAGTAAATTATTCCTGTAATGAAAAAGCTGAATTTTTAGCAGTCTTCAGTGTCCCATGAACCTTCAGAAATTATTCAAATATGCTGATTTGCATATTTCGTATTATTATCAATGTTGAAAACAGTTGCGTTACTTAATATTTGTGTGAAACTGTGATTTTTTTTTTTCAGAATGTCCTGTTTTATAAATAGAAAGTCAGAAAGAACAGCATTTATTTATTTGAAATAGAAATCTTTTGGTGCATTATAAATGTCTTGACAGCCACTTTTATTTGATTTATTGCACCCTTGCTGAATCTAAAAAAAAATACTTTATAAAACTAATACATTTGTTTGTATTATTTTTCTTTGTTCAGGGTATGTACTGCTCCATGCATGGATTTAAAAAATGACAACAACAAAAAATCATTTTGTAATTGAATTTGTCAAGTTATAATCGGTTTACATCGCTTTTTTTAGTTTCATAGCCATACTACATATTGTCTCCTGAAACAATGTAAGTTATGATTGTTTGGACCATCCCTGCTGGGAAGGAGATGTAGAGATTGGACCTCCTGGAACTTTAATTGAATGCCTCTGCTATATATTATCAGTGAATGTGACTCGGCTGAAATCATATGTGTACGGCAAGCAACTACGCGTCTAAAGAATTATTTTTCATTGGAATGAATTGAGTGGCATTTCTGCCCCGTCTGTCTATATCAGCGTTATCTAGATCTAGATTCACGTCTACGTCTAGGCAACACTGGTGGCGTTGTGCACAGCAGGCCATTGTTACACAGCCAAGTATTTGAAGGGCACAGGCCCTGTGGGAGAGAGACAGGAGCCAGTAACAGGGGGAGGGATATGGCAACACAGTGAGCTTGATAGAGAGCTAAAACCCATAATCCCTCTGGTTCAAACCACAAGTGAGACTCTTTCCTCTGTGTGCTTGATGGCAGGGTCTAACTCTTCGGTGTGCGTGTGCATACAAGGCCAAAAAACAGTGCGTGCTGATAAAAGCCATCCCTCTCGCTTCCTCCTTATCCATCTTGTTCAGAAAACAGAAATAAAAATAAGGGCAGCTGCTCTCACCGCAGATCTCTGGCACTGCGTCTCGAGCATGGCACGCACACAAACTGTAGGTCTTGCTCCCATTGTGGTTCGAACTCAGTGAGGTGCATGTAAACCAAAACATTGCTTTTAAAAGAGAGTTGCCTCTAGTGCAGAATGTATGTACTCTCATGGAGAGCTTCGCTTCTGATCTGGCTGCTCTCCAACACACATACTACGCAAAAGAGAGATACAGGCCCAACGTTCATCCAACCGATCAATGCCAGGGGCCTCAATGCATTCTGGGTAACTCAGCTCATCCGAACCTAATGCTCCTTTGATGGTATGACATTTTTAGATGTTGTAATGTTCTGTCAGGAGTTCACTGGGCTGCATCCCAATACGCCTACTTATAGTATGCACTGGAAATATGCACTTCATTGATGAGAGGAAAGTGTGTACTGCAAAAGAGAGTGCCTGTATTGTTTACCCACCCTCATGTTGTTCCAAACCTGTATGACTTTCTTCTGTGGAAAACAAAATAAAGAGATATTTTGAAGAACAAAACAACACTGCACCACACTGAATTTCATTGAATGTTCCTGATAACCTGTGTATTCCCGTTTAGCCACTTGTTAGCAACTGTCAAGTAAAAGTAAAAGACAAGTAAAAGCTTTAAAAACAATCTCAAAGAGTATTACGGATGTATTTTATGCTGTAGAATAAAAACACAGACCTTATTTCAGGCATTTAATTTAAAACCCATTTTAAAAAAAAACACTGACTTCAGGAAGATGGAACTGGAAGTGCTAAAATGCTAAATTGTTTCCGGGTTTTGACCTACAAACATACATCTTCCCTGTAGGACTGTATTTAGGATGCAGTGCTTGTGTCATGTGGCACACATTTTAACGATAATCATATCTGTTGCTGTTTGTTCATTCTTCCTGTCATGACACCCAGTCATTCTGAGGAGCAAGAAAAATATTCCTTGTGGTTCAATTGTACATTTAAAAAGTAAATTGTTGAACACGGGTCAAAGGACAATGTCAACATGGCAGATATAGTACGTGCAGGAATGTATTTATGAATGGTCATAAAGTTCACTGAATTCAGTACATACTCTGAAAGTCTCTCCTTTTCCTTCTTGTACTGATATCTTTAACACAAGGCAACTGAAAGGCGCAATCTCTTTTTAGTCAGACAGTCAGCAAAACTAAAAGACAAAAAGAACAATTGCATTGTTTGCTAAGTTGCCAGCCAGAAGATTTCAGCATGGACTTCACTGGCCTTTCCTCAGAGGAATTGCAGTAAAACTGAAGATAGCTGAGCCACAGATGAAAGAGACACAGAAAAGAGAGCGAGAGGGAGAGGGAGGGTGAAAGAGCTTTGTATTTGTCACTAAATTGGATTAAAGATTTAGCTGGCATCATTTGTAGTAATGTATGCAGAGTTAAACGCTGCTCAGAAGCCTCTCTCACTCAAAGAGCTTTAATACTGAAACCGAACAAAGTGCATTCAGCCGCGCTGAACACAATCTCCACGGGATGAGCAGTTTCCTTTTAATGTTACCATAACTACACTTCACTGTACTTTTGGCAAATTTCCCACACTTTGAAATTTCACAACGCTGCTGTTTCTCTCACTGTCTAATGTAAGAAGAGCACTAGACAGTCTGGAGATTAGTTCAGCAGTTTTATTTCCCATTAATTGCTGTATTGTTTTGTTGGGCTCATACTGAGAATACATCTGTGATTGAGCAGAAGCAGTTCCGCAATGTTTTCAGCGCTCTTAAATGAAGAATGGGTGGATAAAAACAAGAGAGAACCAATCAAAAGCTTTAGACAATGAATCTGGAAATTCAGAGAATCGGCTGTGCGTGTCTTACATGCAGTTTAATGCTTGACAAGCCGCTTGACAAAGACTTTGTTTTTAATCTTTTGAAATTTGAGATGTACCTTGTTAATCTGACTTTTTGAAAATATGAAGACACCGACATGAACGATAGCTTACTCTCCTCTGAAAGCATCTAATGCGTAACTGTAAATGTTCGTTATATTTTAGCCTAATTGTTTTCATTTGACTGTCTCAGGTGTTGAATTCTGTTGCTCTTATGGATGATTTGTTGTGAGCTTTTAGTTGGTTTTCTCTGTGTAATAGTCAAACGAGAAGGGGACAGAGCTGCACAGAAGAAAACCGCTCAGGGCTTCAACATCATATTCAGCATCATAGTGAAGGACTGTAAGGATGGAGGGGGTGGAAGAGAGGAATATAGATGGAGATGGCCTTTTGTACGCTTGTAAAAGGCACAATCCCATTTAAATCAGTTATGGAGTCACAGTAGCAGTAAAGATCTTTCCAAACTAGTCTGACCCAGTTTTAGCTCTGATAAACTGAAGGCCATACCGGCTCACCCACTGTTTTTCCTTTGAAATAGGTGAAGTAATGCAAGCAAGAAAGAAAGAAACAAATAAACCAAAAAACAAGCTTTCTTGCTTGTTTCCTTGCTTTATTTCACCTTTATGAATATCTCTGTATTGATGTTCAAGCATGTTGTGTTATAGACAACAATGTGCTTAATGTTAGTGTTGCACTGTATTCATTTTTGTGTTGCGAACTGTTATTGGATGTTGGAGTTGGATGTGAAAAGAGGCTCCGCCCCTGTGTGTGTATAAGGGGAAAGAGAGAGAAGGAGGGGGGAGAATGAGTGCCTCGATGGTTCAAGTGCGGTTCTCTTAGAAGTCGGGGTGTGTACGGCGTGGGTTGTGGCCGACAACAGCCCAAATAAACACCCCTTGTACATCAAAACGCCTCGTCCTTGTCTGAGAACGCTACAGTATGTTTACTGGGAGAAATTAACTTCAAGTAAGCAATGCAACTAACTTAAAGGAATAAGTCACCCAAAAATTTAAATTAGCTGAATATTTACCAAGATATAGATGATGTTTCTTCATCAGAACAGATTTGGAGAAATTTAGCTTTACATCACTTGCTCATTTATGGATCTTCTGCAGTGAATGGGTGCCGTCAGAATGAGAGTCCAAACAACTGATAAAAACATCACAATAATCCACAATTATGCGTGTTTGAAAGAATAAAATCCATCATTAGGGCATTTTACCTTTGAGCTGTTGCTTCTGGCCAGAATCGAGTCCATAATCCATAATAATGCTTCCTTCAGTGAAAATTCCCTTGTTGTCCTCTCACATCAAACCACACAGGCGTATTTGATTGGAACTGTTTTAGACTGTTTTGCTTGTAAATGGTGCTTGATAGGTGCATATTTCTCTCCTGATTCAGACTCGTATTTTAGCCGTAGCAAAAGTTTGAAATTCAAACTGTCCTGATGGATTTGTTTCTTACAGACAGCTTTTCGCTTCATATGGTGTTCATTTAAGGACTGGAGTCTTGTCAATTACTTAATTGGCTGATTTTATCAGCTGTTTGGACAGTTCTGCTTATTCTGCAGTTCTACAAAATTATATCTAGTTAAATATTGCTGTTCATAACAGTTTTTTCTTGGTTTATTGGTGGTGTTTAGTGTAAATATGCTAAAAAAAAAAATGATAGCAACATACTTAAAAGGATACTAATATAAACCAGCTACAGTTTTAAAGTAGCTTCCCTTCTGCTGGTGGGTGTACAAATAAATGGGTTTTATCAGTCTGTGTGTGAGAAGACTATTAAAAGAGAGAGAGAGAGTGAAAAACCCTCCTCCTTTTTGGGGGATGGAGGGTAGATGTATGTGGGGCTTGGAGGGAGAAATGCAAATAACCATGAACGTGGAAAAATAACAGTGTGAGAATTCAACTGTGCAGAAATTTCTCACAAATCCAACTTTAAGCACCCAAAATTGTGCCATCAGCACTCCACCCAAGCCGAGCAATGTCTGACTTCATTAAGGCTTGTGAGCGAAGGTGCAGCTGCACATGAGTGTGTTTGATTAACTCTGCAATGATTTCTGACTTAATCAGTCAGAAGAACAAATTCAGTGAGCAGGAAGCCTTTTATCAGCCAGACTCACTCACCTGCACATCTTCCTGCCTTTTAGCCAGCAGCGAATTAGCAAACCAACGGCTGTCAAAAATGAATAATTGAGCTACATTTACAAAGATGAAGGCTAAACGGGTACACTAGATAAATTTGTATTTGCTAGGCTTTGACTAGATTTACTACTTGAAATAAATACTTCTTGGTCACGTGTGGCGGATTAGTATATTAGTTGTTTTGAAAGCATCGTGAGGAGTCATGTTTTTCTTAGATAAATTTGGTCATTGGACTATGAAAACATACTTGTAACTCTCAGAAGACAAAACATCCTCCTTAGTAAGAAATACACAGACTAAATTTGGAAAATAGCATACTAGCAGACTTATATTTCTGCATATATAAAGACATTGCATAAATAGTTTCCAAATTCCGAATTCACCACTTCTCTGTGCCTAAAATCACATACTGTCAGAGTATGTAATGCATTTGATGAAGAATTTACTGGACCATTAATAGAGTACATTCTGTAAGCATCAGAAGTGTGTAATATGAGTACAGTCTGGTCATACTAATCTGCCATGTCACCTGTGACATTAGCTTTGTTATTATTTCCTGCCATTTACAAATATGGTAATGCCTCATCCTGAGAGTAAAGTGTCCATCATATGGCAGTAGTTCATTCAGATAAATTTTGCCTAGTTTTTACCACACTGAAAAAAATTAATTTAATATGATTGCATGGCACCGAGTTGTCATCTTGGATAGTTATTTTGCATTTTAAATCCTAGTTGTGTAAAAAAAAAAAAAAAAAAAAGAAAGAAGAAAAATATGAATTAAGTTACATTGTATGTAGACCTCAGCCAGGCGAAAATTGATAATATTAATAATAAAAATAAATATATGATAAAATGATAGATATTGCTGTGTGAAGCACAGTGTTGATTTTGTATCAATACATACACATTTTATTTAGCAATAAACAGATTAAGACTTTCAAAGCTTTAGTGTTTTCAAAGTGGTGATGTAAGAACACAAAAATCTGTTTCCAATCCAAACAAGGAAACTCCCACCTCTGTTGTCTCATACTGCAAATCTCATTCATTCAGAAATGTCTCACGTTGGCGACGAATCTCACCACTGTGTCTGAAAGCTATGCCTTCCTCCTTCTTCAAAGTAAGAACAAATTTACTTGGGAGAAGAGGAATGTCTGAACCAGCAAAGAACAGAGAGGGGTTAAACAGTGTCAATACCATAACCTCATTTATTTGCCGCCCTTAGGTCAGCAGGGCCGACTCCGGCCGATGTTAGCCATTAGCCCAGCCATTTGGCCATATGTTAGAGCAAAGAGTGCTCGGATAAGTCATGGATCCGATAATACACCCATGGGCAGTTAGATTTGACTTTTAAATAAGACTGACTGATACTGTATGGTTCATTCTGAAGGAAAAAGATCCCAGTGTGCAGTGTTTTATAATGCAACCCACACGTTCACTTCAAAATATTCTCTTCTTAATCAGTATGCTTGCATAAATATATTCACCATGTCTTAAGAACTAGTTTGACTAATCATAGAGCAGGTAACCACGCGGTAATCAGTATTACTTTTTGGATTCAAATTAGACCAATTTATGTTTTTATGTAACTCACTTTAAGAAGTTATAACCAGACTTGCAGAGAAAAAAAAAGTCATTAGCTTTTAAGCCCAGTCTAAGCAGTTTATGCAACCAGCCATTCTCTAGCTGGTACATACTCTGCAAAATGATGCCATTTGTTCGTTTTGAAATCTTTTATTGTACTGTTCTGCAAATTTTTTTGTCCCCCAGAATAGATTTAGCCCTTTTTTCACTTAAAATAAAAAATGGTATTAGCATAAACCTCAATAGATTTATGGATGTTTATGTATTTTTTACTGGAAATCAAGAAAAAACAAAAGTAAAAATGTTTTTTTTGCAGTGTTCAAAAAGGACCATTTTCTTTAGCTTCTGAGTACAAACTCACACTCATATTCACAGTATCAGTGCACTGGCAAATAAGCCATCTGCTCGGGCCTAGGCTGCAGAGTTAAATCAACGTTAGTCCAGCACTGACAAACAACACCGAGCTATTGCCTCATCATTCTGAGGCCAAGGATTCATCTTTCTTCTTTGTATCTTCCATCTCTTTTCTTTTTAATTTCCTTCCTGCATCTTTCTATTGTATTCTCTTCTTCCTGCAGTTCTCACCTGTGGTCTGTCGTTCTCGCTGTCTCACATAGAGGAGTGTGCGGCTGGGTGCTGAGCCGCTTAGGTTCTGCTGTGGTTACAGAGGTGCTGACGGTGACACTTGCTGGCCCAGACCGTGCCCTACTTACAGAGAGTGAGAGAGAGAGAAGGGAAAGAAGGAGGATGGGTAGGCTACAGTGTCAGCAGTGCGAGGTGCCTCAGTGCTTAGATAAACTCCTGTGGGATTAATGGCCTAGTTAAAGTTGGAGCTAAAGAGGATTAGCCTCCTCGGAGAGGTGGCAATAGATTCAGCATGTCCTTCAGCGGGGGAAGCAGAGGAGGACGTGGAGGAGAAGAATGAAGGGGAAGAGAGGGGGAGTTCGTAGGTTGCTACTGAGCATGCAAAAAACAATCACATCTTGCAGGTTGACACAAGGTCGCCTGTCACCAAAGTGGTGGAAAATGACGGCAAAGATGAGGGAGGTGTAGCAGCTGTTCTTGCAAATCGTGACTGCAGCAGCGATTTGATTTGCAGTGGACGGTGCATTGGACCATCTTTAGCAAGTGTCATGGAGTCATGGCTGTTCATGTATGCCTCAGTTGGAGTGAATATTTGTGCATGGCGGTTGTATATTCTGTTATTTGTATTGTGACTTTACTGGTCTGATCTGAAGGTGTCATTGTCATGCCGTTTACAGCAACAATGCAAAAAAAAGTACTATGGTTGTACTAAAAAGTAAAAAATTGTAAGTAAAAAATTTTGACAGCATAGTACTTTGGGGTATCATGTGAATACATATTTACAACTTTACTACTTTATTCAATCATGACCAATTAATAGTCATAATACAAATCAAAATAAAATATGAAACTACAGTATTGATTGTGTGTACACGGGTGCAATTTGTAAGTTTCAGTTGATGTGTGTTAGAACAGCAGTAGTAAACATGTGGCACTCTGTGGCCATCTAGCGGTCAAGAGAAAAACACACTAAAAAAACGCCTAGAACAGGTCAGCTAGTCTTGAGTATTTTTTATTTTTTTGCAGACTTTCACCAAAGAACGGAACATTCATTTAATACAACAGTATTCATTTAACAGATTTTCTTTTTCTAAAAATGCGTTTTCCATAATAGTCTTTCTTCAGAAGGATATCTCAGTAATGAAGTTGAGTGACTAAAATGCATTCATGATCTAATGTTCTGAATTAGTGCTAGAATTTTTAATTAGCTGAAATGAGATACATGCATACTTATTAAAAAAAACAGCCATATATTTCAGAAGTTTTATTAAAAATGTTTTAGAGCTATTATGACACGATGTAAAATAACTGCTGGCAAGTTAAATAGGACTTCTGAAGATTCCTTAGTCAAGTAATGAATTTCAATTCTTTCCTTTAAGGTAAGCAGATTAGTGATTAAGAAGCAAGAGATGAGTTAAAAATACAGTAAGTAGCACACAAATTAAAATACTACAAATAAGACGAAGCTGCTCTTTCAGATAGTTAAGAGTGGGTGATTCAAAATCTCTTTATTGTTGATGAAACAAATCTCTCTGATTGTTGGAATAGTCATCCAATCCAGTACATAAAATAATGTTTATCAACAGCACCATCAATCATCTAACATGCGGGCGGGATAATATTTGCTACCAAGAATATATTACCATCTATTTCTGTACATTCTTCTGATGCCTAAACAATACGTAGTGTCTCATATAAGACAAAGGATATTTGCAATGACCAGAGTGTGGAAATCAGGCTTGAAATCAGCCCTGTTCCAGCCCTCTATAAATCACACTTCATGGACTTCAAAAATAATAATAAAAAAATTGAATAGAAAGAATTGAACTATTGGAAATGGTCAGTCATTAGCTAGCTTTTTAAAAAAAAGAAAAAAAAAAAAAAAAAAGATTTATCAATCATGTACTACTACAGTATACGGACAATGCTTTTTGTACTCTAAAATATAATATAAAAAATATAAATATATTAAAATATATTAAAAAATACTACCTCAATAATGGCTTCCCCTAAAATATGCGTCTTTTGGCATTGGTTTATCAGTGAAATAAGAAACCTCTAAACTGAACCGGTGGCTTTAAATCATTACCACTATCACACCAATTAAGTTCAGTGTCACACTATTGCTAGCATACTGAGGTGAAAATAGCAAACTGCTGCTGTCTGGCATTGTGCACACTCCTGGTGTGGGTGCCACATCTGTTTTCTACATGACCTTTATTACAAAACAAAGCCAAAGGCCAAATCAGAGCAGCATTTTTGTCCTTCCATTATGAGGGTGGCCAAATATAACAAAAGAATTTATTCATTAAAAAAAGGACTGTACTTTATCACAAGGCACATTTAACACTGAGGTAATCTGACATGATTATTGATTAAAATGTAACCTTTTCCACATAATCCACAAAAAATGTCAGCAGGAATCAAAGCAGACAGATGCTGATACTCAAATCCAAGACATTGTTTTTTGATCAAAAAAAAAAAAAATCTATTGCACACTCCATGAAAAACACTACAACATTACACATTAAATATGTCCCTGAGTGTCTCATGGGTCCAAATATACATGTAAAACACAATCATCATCATAAAAAATCAGGATACTTTTAAAAGTTCCCATAATTATATATGTATATATAGAGAGAGAGAGAGAGCTGTTCTCCCAATAGTGATTAAAAACTGTAGAACTATTGTCAGCTTTTATAAAATACATAACTGTCAGCCCAGTAATAAAAGTTTCAAGGGCTTGACCCTCTTTTAAGTCCTTAGCGTTCAGCTTTAGCTTTCAGACTTATGTCTGTGTCTGCCTGTGAGAGGCTCCATCTCTACGGTATGGTCTCTGGAGCCCCTGTTCAGTTCAACCACTCTTGGGACGACCGTGGACCAGCGATCTGTTGGAGTAGAGGAGAGAAATTACAGCTGTTAGCTGATTTTTGAAACATACATTTTTGTGTATTACTGTGTATTTTCTGTGTTACTATACTGTAAAAAAAAAAAAAAAAGAAAGAAAGATTTTTCAAAGTTATAAATAAAACAAAAATTATTGGAGTACGTTTTACAAGAAAAAACTATTTCACTCTTTCTACTTCAAAGTTTCATGTTTTATCTAATGTATTACTGTACTAGCAATTTCTGAGTGAAAACTGGGCAAATTCTGTGCCCAGAAGTCATAAAATATATTTGTTTAGGGGTTTATATATGCAGCATAGTGGCTGTGAAAAATCATGTCTGCTTGTTTACCAACCTCTTCGAAGGCCCCGTCCACCCTGTGTTTGTTCGTAATGGTCTTTCTGGCCTGGATCCTCATTTATGATCCCCAGATTTTGATTCCAGTGAGACCACTTCACCTCGTCCACCCTGTAGCATGAAGAATGAAGGCCCCGAACTCCTGTAAATTACATGTAGGCTTATGCTGTAATTTAATATATGAGTGGTGGATATCTTGTAGCTGTACCTGAAACACCAGCGTTTGTCTGGCGTTCCATCCAAGCCCTTGCCCACAGTAACCATCTCTCCAACACGGAAAGACTTCCGCAGACACACAGGGAAGGACCGCTCAATGTCCAGGATAGTTGTTGCCCACTGATGCAAACAAAAGGAAAATTACATGTTGGAGATGAAAGGCATTTATAACCACCGAATACTGAGGTAAAAGCCTTGGACAGAAGTTAACAAAAAACTTCCAGTCAGATGGGCACCAAAATAAACCACTGAAACAAAAACTTAAAGGAATAGTTCACCCAAAACTGCCATCATTCACTTTCTCTCTCTCATGTCATTCCAACCCAGTATTTCCTTTTCTTCCCAGAAAACACAAAAGGAGATTTGTATGGAGCTTTTATAATACTTTGGGAAAATAAAATCTTGGATATTCTGCCTTACATCTCGTGTTTCACAGAAGCATTAAAAAATATGGGGTTGAAATGACAATGACATGAAGGAGAGTAAATGATGATAAAATGACCTCAATTTTAATACTATCTATACAACAGACTGCCACATTTGACCTTTTGTGTACATCTCACCTGCAGTTTCCAGATCTGCTTGCTCTCTTTGGACACCTGTCCCACCGTCTCTCCCATCAAAGCGATTAACATGTTGAGTAACAGGACGAAGGTGAGAATAATGTAGGTGACCAGGAGAATGAGGAAGACGACGGGATCCTGTGCACCTTTAAGCATGTCGTCCAGCTCTCCAATGCCTATGGTCAGCTTAAACAGGTCCAAGAGAAATTCGCTGAAGGTGTTTGTATCTCGGCATTCTGGGTATTTGGGGCAGCTATCATTACATGTCTTCTTATCAGGGCAGATGGTCAGCAGTGACACTAATGCTGGTGCAGAACACAAAACGAAAGTTTCCCTAATTATGACAAATGTTTCCATAAAATACCAATAAATGAACTATTATTACTAGAATACCTGATGCATAGCCGATCATGAAGAGCACATAGACCAGCAGGAACCGGAACAAATCTTTGATTAGAATCTGAAAATACCCAAATTGAAGACACACTGGGTAAATGTAATGGTCTCTTAATTACACTGATAATATGAGAAGAAAGCAGACTGGCAAAGACGACAGTTTTTATAAAGGTTTTATGTAGTTTCTAGCAGCAGTGTACACTATCAGGATGCAGTCATTACTGGAAAATAATGGGGGGATAATATGACATTAACTATATACAAACATATGGATATGTTTCATCAGTATATAATACCATCTCTACCTTTCACTATATTTACAGAAAAAGAAAACCACACAAGGTCCCATTTCCAGTGGACCTTACTAAACATTAAAATAGATTTATATCTACCTATACAAATAATAACAGTGATCTAATATATTATGTGTGTGTGGTGTGACGAGGTATAATCGTGTGTGTGTGTCTGTGTTTATGATGTATAGATATCTGTTTTGAATTCTAGCAGCAAAAAAAGTCCTGAAAAAAAACATAGACTGTTGTATAAAATATTAAGCAGAACAAACTGTTTCAAGTGGATATAAAGCGAAACTGCAGCAACTAAACTTATATAAAGATTCGAAGGATATGTGGAATTGAAGACTGGTGTAATGATTCTGAAAATTCAGTCTCGTCATCACAGAAATAAATTACATTTTAAAATATATTAAAATAGAAAACACTTTTGTAATAATAAATAATATTTCTGCAATTTAACAGGTAATTCTGATCAAATACATGCAGCCTTGGTGAGCATAAGAGACTTCTTTCAGAAACATTTAAATCTTACTGACCCCAAACTTTTGAACAGTAGTATATGTGATATTTAATTTTTCAATTTAACTACAAAAACATACGTTTTTGGGGGGGGTTGGGGGCTAAACAAACTATGATTTGTTTTACTTCACAAGACTTGTCAGTAAAATCATAAAAATAGGCGAAGAGAAGAATAAGAAAACAAATATCACTATCAAAGTGATTTCACCATTTAGATTTGTTAAATTAAATTTACTGTACATGGTCCTTAACCTGCTCTTTTCATACCTTCTGAATCATGATGCTGTAAGTTCCAGTGAGTTTAAGGCCTCTGGTAAAATAGAGGGTGTTCATCCAACCTAGTACTAGAGCAAACACCATCACAGACACATAGGCCTCAATCCCTGATAGATACAGCGCTGCACTCACCAGCACCAACACGGAGTAGATGAAGCTATGGAAACACAAGGGATTGGTCAACAGGTAATGTACTTGTCATCAACATACTTCAACTATTAAGGTTACCATTTGCTTTGTGTTTACTGGTGGTTTATTATCAGCTCAAAATTGATAACTAAACATACTGTGGCCTCTGGCTATTTTCTGATTTAGTTACTGTGAAGGTTATAAAACGTCTTTCAGTTTCTATTTGACTCTGTTGCTGAGTTTCAATATGTAAGATTTGCTTTTCAAATGCAAAATGCCTCACTGGTTTACCAATGTCATTTATTAATTATAATTAACATAAACGTATCAGTGAACTGCAGTCATCTTTGCTTAGATCGCGCTGTTTTTATGCAAGGAGATTAACTATTAAAACATGCCAAGAAAGGGTTCTGGAATTAATTAAGACAGCTCAATTAAAAAGAGGGAGAAAATCGCCTTAGGGAAAGACATTTAAGAGTAAAGGAAGACACAAAGAATGGGACCGAGTGTCTTACTAGAGAAGTTGAAAGGATCCATCAATAAATAAAGAATTCAACCCCGGGCACTTCTTCAGGAAAAGGTCCTTAATCTAAATCAGGGGAGAAAACCAAGAAATGCTGCTAAAGGTTTTTAGTGATAGCTAAGGAGGAAAGATAGGGAAGGAAAAAGTGATTTTGCATACTAAAACACAAACCACTGTTGCTTTTAGCAAGCTGAGATGGAAGTGTGATCTTACAAATAAAATAAAAAGTACTAAAAATGATTGGTTATTGTGTATGTAAAGCTTACATTTGTTACAAAGAAAAAGACTCCAGAAGCCACGGTTATGATCTCCCCTGCCAAACGCACCTTGTCTTCTGTGGTGTTGTAGGCGTAAGGCGGCTGTGGAGGTATAAGGTTCAGGAATCAACTACAGACCTGTTCATTCCCAGAAAGTATCTCTACCACATGAACTATCTATCACACAGGAGGGCCCATCTGCCAAAGGAGTTATTACTCTGTATTTTTATATAAAAACCATGAACACCCACATGTACACTATCGTTCAAAAGTGCTGGGGCGCTAAGCCTTTTTAAGTTTTTGAAAGAAGTTTCTTATTTTCACCAAGGTTGCATTTATTTGATACAAAATATAATAATACAGTAATATTGTGAAATATTATTAAAATTTAAAATAACTTTTCCATTTTCATATTTTATTTTTTATTTCTGTGATGGCAAATCAGATTTTCAGCAGCCCCTTACTCCAGTCTTCATTCAGTGTCATATGATATTAAGAACCATTTAATTTGCCTGATTGCTGATCAAGACACATGATATAAATAGAAATGTTAAAGCAACGGGCTGACTTGTTTCAAAAGAACATCATTTATTTGAAATAGAAATCTTGAAATATTATAGTTCACCCAAAAATTAAAATTAGCCCACAAATCACTCACCCCAAGTCATCCTAGGCGTATATGACTTTTTTCTTTCAGACGAATACAGCGGAGTTATATTAAACAGGTCTTTGAGATTCCAAGCTGTTGAATGCAGTAAGGGTGTTGCAGTTAATAAGTCCAAAAAGAAAGTGACAAAAGGCGCTCAATCCATAAGAAAAAAGTTGCCTCACAACAGTCTGCGGGGGCGGTGAACCAAAGCTCTTAGCGCATGGATGCATTTTTATAGAAAAATAACAATATTGAAAACGTAATAATTAATATAATCTCAGCTTGACCCAATGTTGTACACGGAAGCAGCTCCGGGCGGATGACGTATGAGGTCGGCTTTGCACATGAGTTGCTCTGAAGTGACGAACGCGGAAGCGCAGCGGAGAGATCAAAACAAAACAACGGGCATAATTAGGGCGTACAAAACGAGGATTTGTTAAAGAAGAATGCGGAGGATTTCAATTAGCTGCTACTGAACAGAAGGCTTTTGTTCACCCCCGGAGCCGTGTGAGGCACATTTATTATGGATGGATGCGCTTTATTTCACTCCTTTTGGACTGATGAACTGCAACACCGCTGACTGCCATTAAACAGCTTGGAAGATCAAAGACAATTGTTTATATAACTCCGATTAGATTCATCTGAAAGAAGGGAGTCATATACGCCTAGAATGGCTTAAGGGTCAGTAAATAATGGGCTAATTTTCATTTTTGGGTGAACTATCCCTTTAAATGTTTTTACTGTTACTTATGATTGATTTAATGCATCCTTGCAAAAAACTATATATATTTTTTAAATATTTAAAAAAAAATGAAATTTAAATTTAAATTTCCTTTACCCCAAACTTTTGAACGGTAGTATATATATATATATATTGATATTGTAACACTTTCTTGTCAGACCAGTCTGAAATTTTTCTTGCATGACAGTATCTGTGTTTACAACAATCAACATCCTTTAAACAACAACATGCACTTTATCCACACAAGAACAAAATGAATTATACATTACACTCCCTTAAATATTACATTATGCCTTACCCTCCTACTACACTTCTACAACTACACCATGTTCACATTATATTCTCATATAAGGAGAATATTGTCTACTCATAGAAAAATGAACACGAGAACGCTCAATATACCTGCTAGACAAATTATATAGTGTGCTTTAGCCTGACTTGAGCTAAAGGTTGAATTTAATTATAATACTATTAGTTTTGTAATTTGACATGTTACCAAAATGTAATCTTGACTAACAATTTAGGAGATTTCATTATCTCCCCATTGAAGCAGATGGAAGATTAGTCTGACTGGAAACTGAGTGAACTGACTGCAGACTGTACTCACTGTACCCACTGATGGACGATAATAGGCCACAAGAGTGAAGATGATCATGGTGACAAGGTAGGAAAACACACTGATGTAGAAGGTCACAGCGGCAAACTTCTGCCACTTGGCCCTCAGCAGCTCGTTTATGGGTTCCACCGCCAACATCTCATGGCGATTCTGAGGGCACAACCGATAGTTTTATCGGTAGCTTTAATGTCATAAAGCTGATCACTGAAACAGCCATCAACTTAATGAAAATTCTTGGTGATTATTATTTTTTGTGTATTTTTATACCATTTTCATACATGCTATTCTATACATTCACAACAACTTGCACAAGTTATGTCACATCATTCACCTCCTGCTGTTTATGTACTTTGCAAGGCCTCTAATCTCATGTGATAACATGACAAAATATGGAGCGCCATCCAGTACAGAGATTATCTTTCTCACTTTTGTCTATCCACATGTTCACCTCAATCTTGCTGTTGTAGACGAGTATCTCCAGAACAGAAACTTCCTCTCCGCAGGTATCCAGTGAAGACAGATCATACAGGTTGGAGTAGACGGGTCCATAAGCCCAGTCCTTAAACTTCCGGGAAAGATGTCGAGCCTCTTCATCTTTTATCTCTCTCCGGATAATGTGCTGGAACACCTGTGGAGAAAAAACATTTAATTTTAGTTTGCTTTGCCATTTCCTACCACATTTTCCCAATGCATGTTCCTAAAGCCGCTTTGCCAGTATAAGGCGATCTCCTACCCCAATTTTGCCCAGCTTGGCAGCCATCATGAGAGGGGACATGCCATCATTGTTGAGTACATTCTCCAAGTTGCAGTCTGGGTAGAGTTTGACACATTTGATGAGCAGCAAGTCGTACATCTTAGTGACGAAACGCGTGTTGTCCCGAGTGTTGTCAGCGATATGGACCAGGGCGTGCAGGACTGTGTTTCCCCTTAAATCCTGCCTCCGCAGATCTGCCGCCTTGTGGCTATTCTCAGTCAAGTAATGCACCATGTCTGGTTGGTTGGTACAAGCTGCGAGTGAGAGAGGCAGCTCACCTGTATAATGAGAAAGAGACAATATAATGAACAGTTTTTGTCAATTTGTCTAAATTGTAATTCTAAACAAAATCATTATAACAACATTTTCTTTACATACACTACCATTTAAAAGTTTAGGGTCAGAAAGATTTTTCTAAAGAAATGAATACTTTTATTCAGCAAAGATGCAATAAATTGATCAAAAGTGACAGACATTTATAATGCTGCAAGAGATTGTATTTCAAATAAATGCTGTTGTTTTGAAGTTTCTATTCATCAAATAATCCTGAAAAAAAATGTATCTCCACAAAAATATTAAGCAGCAGAAATTGATACTAACAAGAAATGTTTCTTGATTTCTGAAGGATCATGTTAAATTAATTAAATTATTAAAATTATCATATGATACTGAAGACAGGAGTAATAGCTTCTAAAATTCAGCATTGCCATCACAGCAGGAAATTACATTTTAGAATATATAAAGATAGAAAACAGTTATTAATAAATTGTAATAATATTTCACAATATTACAGTTTTTACGGTGTTTGATCAAATAAATGCAGCTTTGGTGAACATTCTTCTTTTAAAACCATTTAAAAAATCTTACCAATCCCTTAACTTTTGGAGTGTTTATAGCAGACACTTTTATTCAGTGCATCATTTTATCTGTAAGTGTTTTCCACTGTTCAACTGAAAAGATCAGTTTAGACCAGCATTATGGTTTATGCTGGTTTTGAGTTGGTTCAGCTGTTGATTGACCATCATAGTCTGATAAATTTGGTTCCAAACGGTAGTCTTGCTGATTAAGCTACTTAAAAAGCCTGACCAGCACCAGCATCCAAAACACAAAAATGCTCTAGGATCTCTGCCCAGCTATTAGACTCCAACCTCCAGATGTCCCTTTTATCTATTATTTTCCTTTACTAAACAGCACGATGAAGAAATACAATTAGCCACTAAAAGTCAATCAGTCCTTTGCATGGCTCACATGACAAATATGCTTTGATCTAAATGTCACTATTTGTATTCAATTAGTGCTCGTCTCATGAGAACCATCTCAAACAGGAAAACCAAACAGAGAGACTTGAGAGTGAACTGTTGCCAGGGGTGACAGATTATTTTCATGTCACTTCTTATAGAAACGCTTCCCTCTCATTGATTTGCACGCGCTCAGAGAGCGGTTAGCGTGACTGCTAAATCACATTAGCTGTCAGTGCTCACAGGTTCATGCTCGCGTCACCGGGAAGCTCCGCAGCGAATGACTCCCTTCGTGCTCAGATCAGGAGGGATTAAACACTGACAGCCGTGTCTAATACAAATGAAAATAATTTACAGGTGAATAAAAGAGAGATGGAGACTCCTGGCAGGGCACCAGAAAAGATAATCCTATTCTGTCATCCTTGGATTATTTTAAAATAGTTTTGCATCTTTCAATCAGTTCCATAGCAGACGTCTTGTTTTGGGGTTTAAAATTTGTGAGATGTAAATGAGGTTCATGAATAGGGAATTCAAATTCTCAGCTTGATTTTAAAATCACAGCTTTGTAACCACTAACGTCCTGGGAGGATAAACTAATTAGAATATTTGACATGACAAAAGAAATGTAGGAGCAGGACTTACACATATTATCCAAAGATGTCACTCACTTTAGAAGCAAAGCACAGCTTACATTTTGATGAAAAATTACAAAAACAAACTTTTCTTTTCTTTGTAATTACATGCACTAATGAATCATGCACAATAGCATGTAGAAGCATGCATCAAAGGGATAGTCCACCCAAAAATTATTTACTCACCCTCATGTTGTTCCAAACCTGTATGCATTAAGATCAAACACTTTCGGCTCCCACTGACTTCCACTGTATTTTTTTGTCAATACAGTAGGAACCAAACGTGTTTAGTTACCAACATTCTTCAGAATATTTTTTGTGTGTGTATTCCACAGAAGATAGAAATGTATACAGGTTTGGAACAACATGAGGGTGAGTAATTTTTGGGTGGACTATCCCTTTAAGAAAATACATTTTCACACAGCTGTAATAACACACTCTGGTCAACAGGGGGTAGAATGTGTTCAGGGACTTCAGGAAGATGAGGAAACTTTTCTGGTGTACATCAGACCATCATCAGGCCTCCAAATACAAGACCCTTTTACTGTATTTTCCGTTGCAAAAACAGAAGCTCCATTCAATCTCTTACATCCTTAGTACATCCAACACTTGTTTTATTTGTGACATAATGTCTTGTTGGTTTTCCTCTAAGCTCCGGAAACCTTTTTATTCATAGCTAATGAATGTAAACTGTGTAATGCTCCTTAGATTTGCCAACTATAGGGAGGGTTTTAGGAAAAAAGGAAAGAAAATCACTTGATGTTACTATGGGAACCACTGGGCCAAATGTATTGTATAATGTATTGTGTGTGCATTGGCAAAGTTATAAAGGCTGGACTGCTGCTTCTAACTCTCTCAAACAGAAGAAATACATGTCAAGACCTCCAGTAAATCACTCTGTTTTCAACATTGTTTATTATGGTCTATTATGCTCAACAAGGCTGCATTTGATCAAAAACAGTAAACAGCAATATTGTGGAATATTATTATAATTTAAAATAACGTTTCCATTTCAGTATATTTAAAAATGTAATTTATTCCAGTGATGGCAAAGCTGCATTTTCAGCTTCCATTACTCCAGATCATCAGTGTCACATGCTCCTTCAGAAATCATTCTAATAAGCTGATTTGGTTCTCAAGAAATATTTCTTATTATTTTCAATGTTACATTCTCTTTTTTTTTTCAATTATACGTGTCTCTAAATTTGTCACTTTTGATCAATTTAATGCTTACTAAATAAAAGTATATTACTCATTCAAATATTCATTTCTGTCAAAAAATATTGATAAAACAGGAAATGGAGCTTCCCACACATCACTTTGGGAGTTAAAGGCTCCAGCATGGTTGTAATGAGGTTAGCACTGTATCATTGGGCCAGATGTTTCACAACAGAGTTCAGAGTACATTAATAACTGGTTGGATCTTGAACTATATTCCTTATCACTCGCAACACAGACTGTTTAAACCTTTAGAACAAAACTAGCATCAACAAACCCACCGAAGTAGAAGTATCCACCCTCCTCTCTGGGCTGGAAGAATCGGCCCCTGGCCTGGGCATGAACATCAGCCCCCTTCTCCACCAGAAGCTCCACATACTGTTTGCATCGTCGTTCTATGGCGATATGCAGTGCCGTCTGACCTACGGACACACCACATTTTTATTATAATTGCAGATGCCGGTGAAGAATCAGTTAGAAGCAGTTCATCACATGATAATGAATTGAGCACAACATCCAAACCAAAGCGCTCTGTAATGTTACAAAAAAAAACTGTTATCTATGACACATCTTATCAGACAGAGCAGCGGGAACCAGCATGATATTATTAGATACAATCAACTTATTTTACACAAGAGGAAATATTGCAATATGAAAATAAGGCAATACGGCTCATGTTGTGCCCAGAGCCTGTAGTTTTGTATTGAGTGTTTGTGTGAGAGCTCTAAAGGACATTAAAAAAAACACTTTTTTCTCTCTGCTAAGGTCGTCTGCTACTTTCGTTTTTAGATATATTTTAGATTAACGAAAATACACTGAGTTCTGTTTGCTTTGGCTATTAACATTTATGTTTTGTAGTGACCCATGTGTCATCAGTTTGAACAGACCGCCACCCTGTGTCCATATTTACAAAATAATTACGTTTAGTATCTTAATGTGTGTATGAACAACGAATGTGTCACCAGCGCATGGTATTAACATTTGTGTGTGACTAGAGACTACATTTAACTTTATTTCTTTCTATTGTCCTTAGATTTAATACACTAATAAAGGATGCCTAAACCTAAAGTCTAAATTTAAGGAAGCATTTTATCACATACTTGGTTGAACTAAGAACTGAATCATCTTAAATGACTTGATTTTAGTAGTTCAGTGCATTTGTATGCGTTTTGGCAGTGGGTCTACACAAGGAAATCTGCTGCCTGACAGAATTAGCCTATCTGACATATACACTTAACTGCCTGGAGGACTGGAACCAACACTAGTAAACAAACTGAACCAATGTGTGAGTGATTGTTTCCTGAGGAAATGAGAGGCAGACTAACAAGTCCTGCTTGCAAGTACGTTATGTATTTCGAGAACTCTAACTTCCCTTTATTAATAATGCTGCTATTACAAACCTGGCATGTACAACATGTCAAAGATTACAATGGAATACAAATAAAAATTAGGTTTAGATGGAGTCTACTTACTGCAGAACATATTAAATGAAATTACTGTATTATATTTATAATATGCTGCCATTCAAAAGCTTGGAGCCGGTAAGATTTTTTCATATTTCTGAAAGAAATGTCTAAGCTCACCAAGGCTACATTTATGTGATCAAAAATACAGTAAAACAGTAATATTGTGAAATAGTATTAGAATTTAAAATAACTGTTTTCTATTTTAATATATTTAAAAATGTAATTTATTTTTGTGATGCAAAGCTGAATTTTCAGTATAATTACTTCAGTCTTCATTGTCGCATGATCCTTCAGAAATCATTTTGGTGCTCAAGAAACATTTCTTAAAATTAAACAACTGTTTTCAACATTAATAGTAATAAGCAAAACTGTAAAATTGTGATACTGTTTTTTTCATTTATTTGAAATTGAAATCTTTTGTAGCATGTAAAAGTCTTTACTGTCACTTTTTTATCAATTTAATGCATCCTTGGTGAATTTAAGTATTAATTTCTTTAAAAAAAAATAAATCTTACTGACCACAAACTTTTGAATGGCAGTGGTGTGAACAGTTTTTTGCCCCCTTCCTGTTTTTTAATTTTTTTTGCATATTTGTCACACTTAAGAGATTCAGATCATCAAACCAATTTTAATATTACACAAAGATAATGTAAGTAAATACAAAATGCAGTTTTTTAATTATTATTTATTTTATTAAGGGAAAAAGCTGTCCAAACCTACGTGGCCCTACGAGAAAAATTAATTGCCCCCTCCTGTTAAAACATGAAAATACTGCTATTAACCACATTATTTTAGAAAGCTGAGTTAAATTTCACTAACCAAACCCAGGCCTGATTACTGCCAGACCTCTTGAATCAGGAAATCATTTAAATAGAACCTGTCTGACAACGTGAAAAATGCTTAAAGAGCAACACATCATACCGCGATCTAAAGAAATTCAAGACAGATGAGAATCAAAACAGTTGACATGTATCAGTCTGGAAAGGATTATAAAGCCATTTCTAAGGCTTTGGGACGCCAGCGAACCACGGTCAGAGCCATTATCCACAAATTGAGAAAGCTTGGAACAGTGGTGAACCTTTCCAGGAGTTGCTGGCCTACCAAAATTACTCCAAGAGAGCAGTGACGACTCATCCAGGAGGTCATAAAATAACCCATAACAACATCTAAAGAACTGCAGGCCTTACTTGTCTCAATTAAGGTCAGTGTTCATGATTTAGCAATAAGAAAGAGACTGGGCAAAACCGGCATCCATGGGAGAGTTCCAAGGCAAAAGACACTGCTGACCAAAAAGAACAAAAAGGCTTGTCTCTCATTTGCCCAAAAATATCTTGATTATCCACAAGACTTTAGGGCAAATATTCTGTGGACAGATGAGACAAAAGTTGAACTTTTGAAGGGGTGTGTCCCGTTACATCTGGCGTAAAACCAGCATAGCATTTCATAAAAAGAACATCATACAAGCAGTCAAACATGGTGGTGGTAGTGTGAAGATCTGGGGCTGCTTTGCAGCTTCAGGACCTGGACAACTTGCCATAATTGACGAAACCATGAATTCTGCACTCTATCAGATGTGACCTCAAGCTCAGGAGCACTTGGGTTATGCAGCAGGACAATGATCCCAACACACCAGCAAGTCCACCTTTGAATGGCTCAAGAAAAACTAAATTAAGTTTAGGTTTTGGAGTGGCCAAATCAAAGTACTGACTTAAGTCCGATTGAGATGCTTAAACAGTCCAATCATGCTCGAAACCCCTCCGATGTGGCTGAATTAAAACAATTCTGCAAAGAAGAGTGGGCCAAAATTCCTCCACAGCGATGTGAAAGACTCATTGCCAGTTATCGCAAACACTTGATTGCAGTTGTTGCTGCAAAGCGTGGCACAATGGTTATTAGATTTAGGGCGCAATTACTATTTCACGTAGGGCCAGGCAGGTTTGGACAGCTTTTTTCCCTTAAAAGAAATCATCATTTAAAAACTGCATTTTGCATTTACTTGCATTATCTTTGTGTAATATAAAAATTCGTTTGATGATCTGAATCTTTTAAGTGTGACAAATATGCAAAAATTAAAAAAACAGGAAGGGGGCTAACATTTTTTCACACCACTGTATATTTATATTTTTATATATTTGAATGTTTTTAACATTTAGTGGCCATTTACCACTTTAATTGACACAGAAGAAAAGAAAAAAGGAAGAGACATAACATGAGATGGACTTGAATTTGTCACCCTCAGGAGCACCAGAGTGGGAAAGTTATGAAGTGCATCGGGTGTGGCACTGGCAAATTCAAATACCCTAAACAGGCCGCAGAGGAACAGCGTCAAATTCAGCAGTGCTTGTGAGGACTCTTTGTACTAAACAGGGTGGAGAAACGCTAACTCTGGGGTAACTTCTCTAACATTGAGCTCAGTCAGAAGCATACATGAAACTCCACCTTCCTGCTCATATTTCATTAACCTGCTCAGGGCGGCACTGGAAGCTGCTCAGAGCAAACATTAGCTCAAGCCACAAATTTTGGAAACTTTTAAGACAAATGATGCTTGAAAACAGATTCTAACGGCTGAATTTTTTGTGTTGAATCTGGTCAGTCTTTAGTGGTTGGAGGACTCACCCCTATAATACACATCTCTGAAGGGCATGTTGATGAACTCTCTGAGGTTTCCTGTCTGTTCGGCAATGTCCAGCAACACGGGGATGGTATCGTTGTGACCATTGTGCAGGTTCAGAAGTGCTTTTGGTAGGCACGTCTTCCCTGTAGAAGGTTCTAGAGAAAGTAGAGGAAAGAACATCTGTTATCAACTAGAGTTTTACATTTTATTAAGAAAATTTGAGTCTGTCCCAAGTCTGTATGATATTCTGGCTCTTAGATATGACCTGTGTCCCTCCTTCAATGTACTTCTATGGGATTTTGTTTGGCTTTTTTATCATCCAGCAAGTGCAAACTTTAAGAGAAAATTTACACATTAAAGTTTAATTATTAACGTTAGGGGTTTGTTCAAATCGCTAATCTGAAGCATGAAAGTATCAGCACTGTTTACTGCCTTTCTTTCATAAAGGTATCAAATTTTCCTCTAGTTTTCTAATTCTTGATCTGCTACACTCATGGATCAAGTGAGAATTTTTCCAGCGTTTATATTTAGCCAGAGTTATGTTTGATCCCTTCAAACAGAATCCTTCCTTCCATTTGTCACAGTTTGCTGCGATTTTTTACTACTCTCTGTCAAAAGCTTGCTTGGCCTTTGAGGCAGGAAGTAGAAATACGACCCCACCTTGCGGGGTCACGTCAGCTGATATAATAGAATTTCCTTTGCTAAATGAAAAAAGCACAACAACAAAAGCCTAACAAATGGACCATGAAGGAAAAGGGTTGCGATAACATCGGATATTTAGGGACACGACCCTGTTGATTTCTCATGTGTAATACAGGAGAGCTTTGTCGTTTTAATAAAAAAGTGAAATCATTATTAAGGGAAGTAAAATTTCCTATTAACAGTTTCTTACCCACATAAAACTGTTAAGACATCATTGTTCAGTCTGAATTCTGGACAGCAAACCTAAACATACACTTACTGCTCTTTGCTCATAGACTAAACCATTCCCAGAATGCACCTTTGAACTCCTCATCTATCAGCCTCTTTTCATGTGACTGAAGATACTGCAGGAGACCATCCAGAGCTCTTCGATCTGCTCGAGATACGGCTTCAAACAACAGCCAGCGGTTGAAGACTTTAAGAACAGGGGACTCTGGGGATCCCTCGTCACACGACATCTCAATCTCGGCCTTCCTGTAGGGGGAAACACATGCTCTTAAAGGAACTTTAATGAAGATTACGACTCCAGTTAAAAGTGCACCAAGCACGTTTATGTTTCACTGTCTCTTTTTTGTGGCCTAAACCAAAAATCTGACATCGATTAAATTGCAAAGCACTGCTGGTCGTGATGTAACACAGTTTCCTTAATGGGGGGATTGACTTAACTTTTTTAAGCCCTTGGGAGTCTTCATCTCATATGAGTGTCATTTACACTCTAACAACCACTATAAAACTTTTTTGGAAGCATTACTTGTTGCACCTTAACATGTAACAAATATATAATTGTACAGGGCATTTACAAAAACACTGAGGTGTAGCGGTTGAGATGTAATGACAGCCAGAGGAACCACCCTACCTGGCTTGAATTTTACCATAGCTAAGTCCTAATGGACTATATAAAAAAATTACTTCCATAAATAAGTCTACTGAGGAAAAACTGACAGCCTAACAGACCTCAACATAAACATTACTCCAAAAGCATTCATGGAAACGACAACAGACATTAATTTCCCCACTGTGCATGATCAAGAGTGCAAAATCATGACTGTCCTCAGCCTGGAGCATAATTATGGATGCACCAAAATTTCGGTCGCAGAAAATATACGGCGCGCCGCACCTCCCAGCAGTGTGCAGCGCTCAGGTTTCACTCTCCCTCTAGTCCAGGGTTGCCAGGAAAACCCGCCCAATTGCTACTCAAAACTAGCCCAATGGCATTTTGAGGGGGTCCACAATTAAAAATCGCGTTTCGGGGGTAAAAAACAAGTTTTTTTTTGGCGGGGTTCCCCTGCTAAAATTCGCATTCCAGGGGATAAATATTATGTTAAATACTCTAGTCGTCACTGCGCGTTGTGACGCATTCCGCTCCAAAAAAAAGTGCGTTTACAGAAAAACTAATTGTACTTACTTAATCTCCTTATTTTGTTAACAAAATTTTATACACAAAAATTTTTATTTTAATTTCAGAAGCCACTGTTTTATATTTTGCTTGCTGAAATACATGAATTAAGAAGGCTTTAAAAACTATTGAAATTTGCAAGCTGTTTAATCTTTTCCTTTGAATGTAATGTGAGTGGTGTTTTGGGGTGTAGGGGTTGGTATAATTGGTCGCTGTCAGTAGCTTGATTGTTTTTTATAAATTATTTTTCCTTCTTTTTTTTTTCTTTTCTTATTATATTTTGTATTTGGGTGTTGTATTGCACTGTTTTCTTATTGGTAGACAAAATGTTCTAGTAAAAAAAAATACAAAATTTTGCGTTCCGCTCATGCTCACCGGAAAAGCAAAGTCCACTCAAATAAAGTGCCCCGCAGAAAATGTATGTGTAAGGTGAAGATGTAGTGTCTTGTTCCTGTTTGCATAGTGCTACTGTGCTGTCACATGGTGTAGTACAGCTGTTACGTGCAACCTCTGTAAATGATCTACCCTCGCATTCATGAGCTCCTCCCGTTATGCCTGCCAGCAGCTTCTGATAATACTGAATAAAAATAAATATATTGATTAGTTAATATCAAATATTTTCTGTCAAACTTTTTGTGTGTACCTTTTTCAAAAAACAAAATAAAAAGTAGGTTATTTCATTGGCGTGTGGTTTTTTTTTAAATTCAGGATCGGAATTGTTGATTTATTAAAAGTCTTACAAAATTACTTTATATTATTTAATACAATTCTAAATAATTCTTACAAAGCATTTTCGGTTTTTGTTTTCGGCCAAGTGCGTCTAGAATTTTCGGTTTCTGCCCATAATTTTTATTTCGGTGCATCCCTAAGCATAATGCATACAAAAGTGACACTTCATTATCTGTAAAGCATTCAGAGGGGATCTGACCATAGTCTCGCCACTTAAAGAACGACAATCCCATTGGCTTTCTAATGAAACATTCATTTAACTATATTAGATATTTTTTTGTATTCTCTGACCGTAAATACTTCAAGCTGCATTTTATTATGAAAGTGGCTATACAAATTAATATTTATTCATGAGTGTTATTTCATAATGGGACCCCGTCCTGCACCTCTATCACACCAGTAGAACGATTGTCCCCTCTGTTTTAAGATTCCTGAAAGTAACTTCATAAACTTTTTTTTTTTTTTTTGGCAGTGGCAGTCCTGGCTTACTTGCTGTCTTAGGTAATGAAACCAACTCCATAGAAAAACCTTATTCTCAAATTAGTATTTTTTTTAAGTATACAAAAAGATAGAATGTACAATGTTATTTTAGAATTATATTATATTATATATTTTTTAAATCATGCAACAAAGAAAAATATTTCAGAGGGCGAGAGGTTATATACCAGCCAAAAAGCATTTTTAGCAGTACACGTGCTTGGTTTTCCTCATCTCATTCCCTCCTTTCATCATTTCCTGTACCTTTTCTGCTACTGTATCAACAAAAGTGGCAAAAAGCCCTAATATAAACCAAAATCACTGAAGCTATATGTCTCTCACCCTCGTGGAAGTTTCTTCCTGCGTTTTTTCTGGTTGTTGACCTCTCTACATGTGCCATAGTCGAACAGGGAGTCCATAGGTGCTTTCTTAGGCCCAGGTGCCACTGGATACTCAGATATGGTGGACTCAAGAAGGTCCATGGGGTTAGGAACTCCCTTTTTAAAGGCTCCTGGGAATCTTATCCGTGAGTTCTGCTTGTTATCATTCTGTTGTCCAGGTCGAGCTGAATCCTGGGGCGGCTGTGATCCATCATCATTGTCCAGAAGTTCTGCCAGTGAAGACAAGGGGAAGTTGGGATCCCCATCTGCTGAAAGGTCCTTACCCTCTGATGGGTCCTCAGCAGCAGTACCAGATGGTGAGGAGACTGAGTTTGATTCTGTCATGGCCAGACGATAGCGCTTTAATAGAGTGGAAGCGGAGAAGCCCTGCTAGAAAATCAAAAATGGATTGAGTGAACTTTAAACGCAAGATAAAACAATTATTCTGGAATATGCTCTACATCAGAACCTTCAAAAGTTGATCATTTAAATGGAAAGTAATTAAAACTGCAGCTAGGCAACTATCTCAACCAATATGTCAGATTTTATTAGATGCTTGCTTAATGGATTTTGTCCAGGGCTTTGGAAACTATCTAAAATATGCAGTTACTTAAAGTTACTTATTTCCTCAACTGTAGGCTAATTAGTAAGCTTGAACCTTGATTATTTGTTGTCTTGGTCTGAATATATAAATTATATTATACAGCAAGTATGACGCGAAATAGCATTGCTGCTTCCAGGAAGTATGCTATGTTGTTCAATTAAATGTTAGTTTCAAATGTTACTTGATAAATTTTACTTTTTTCAAGTATCAAAAAAGGCCAAACATAAGGAAATGGAATACAGTTTTACTTTGCCACTGATGCCTTCTGGCTTGCTGAGTTGGGGTCTTAAAGTCACTTAATTTTAAGAAATTTATCGATATGACTGCATTGACTGACTGACACCATCGGATGAGAACAAAACTTGAACGGAATTAATGGCACTATCATCTTCTGTGGAGCTGCTTTACAGCTTCATGCAACATCGACACTGGTATTAAACTAAATTGAGTCAACACTGAACTGACTTGAACTGGATAAAGACATTGCTGAATTTTGTAGAACTCCTTAAAGCTGAACTGAACTCATAAAAGAGCTGATTTACAGTGGAACCTGACTAGTCTCCATAGTTGTTTCTATTATTGATTCTGCTATTTTTCTGTTTATCTCTGTAAAGCTGCTTCGACACAATCTGTATTGTATAAAGGCAAGCACTATAGAAATCTTAATTTCTGGTTTCACCTTGAGAAAATCCATTTCAGCATGAATAGAACTAAACATCGAGAACTCTGCAGGAGAGATGCATTCCAGAAAAAAAGCATTCCTGGAATCAATCTGCACTGGACTTTGAAATGGAAGATACATACCAGAAATAAGGCTCCTGGAATGCTGGTACCCCTAGAAAATGACCCTGGCCTTCCTCTCTCTCTCTTTCTCCCAATAGTGACTAATTAGTTCAATTGGGTGTGTCTCTTTTGTTTCTGACAGGGATCTTTCCCAGGTAGGTTCACCTCTCCAGCAGAGTCAAGGCTATTTGCATGTGTCCTGACTTTCAAGAACGAGCTGGATGTAACAGCAAAATACATCTTAAAGACCTTTTCATGACTCTGACTGCAAGCAGACCAATGGCTTTTTCTTCTTTCTTACGTAGTATGTACGTAAGAGTTGGCATCGCCAATAAGGACTCTTACCAAACATCTGCTGTAACTTTGGGATGTTAATCAAAAGCATTTCTGACCTTCTGAAAGCCTTAAACAATTTTGCAAGCACTTTTGCACTGCAATGACGTCTTGAGGAAAGTATGAAGTCAGGCTTGGACATAATTAAATAGAAATACATAGGCTACTTACTTCAGTCATTTCTTTGTATACTATGTGCACTTCCCCAATGCCAAGCTACTCCTCTGGGGAGCTGGAAAGTGTCAGGAGAATTGCAGGGACACAAACAGAGCTGGAGGGGAAAAAACAATACCTGCGTTTACAGAAGACAACTGTCAAACTGGAACTCAACAAGAAACATGCTGTAAGATCCATGTCTGCTGACCCATCTTCCCACAGTATTCCCAAGGTTTCTAAAACCATTCAGTCATTTACACCTGGTTCATATTTCCTGTTTATGTATAAATACTCAGCACATTGTGAAATCTTGTCAGCCCACATGCAGCTCTGAGAGTTGATTTGTATAATGCTGTGGCTTTGACTTTGTCCTAGTTCACTGTTTTCTGCCCCACCCTCTTGTAGTCTTAGGGTGCTTTCACACCTGAAGTTCGATTGCTTTAGATTTCTTTTTTAATCTGTTACACGAGTTCTGAACTGACTTTGGGATTTTGACTGTCTGGTACTGTTGTTGTGAAACCTTGGATTGGGTTTGTTTTTAATTATGCATATGTATTTCAATCCTACTCCAGAATCTGAATCAACACACGTAATGACATTCGACACCATATGATAAGTACCACTACTGAACTGACCAGACAGGTGAACAAATGTTAAATGTGTGAATGCAACACCAACAATTCAAAAAGAAAGAAATTAAGTGCATCATAATCATATAAAAAGATTCAAATTTATTAATACACAATTTTTTGCCCTAAATGGACACTTAGGCACAGACAAGATATAGTTTGGTGCCCATGCATGTAATGTTTTGAACCAAGGCACTTCGTCACAGCTAAAAAAAAAAAAAACATCCCTCTATTCATCCCATATATCCCCTCCACACCCACCTACACACATCCCACTCCCGTCCCTTTGTCCACATGTCACAATCCATTGTGGGATTCATCTCAAGTCCTAAACTGATTCTCTCATTTCCCAGAAAAGGCATGACTCACACTCCCTCTGTCCTATGCTCTTCCCAGTCCAAGGGGAAATTCCTCAATTGCACCCAAGTTCAGTAACTGAGACAATGAATGATGATCACATCAAAGAACCACTATTGCTGATGTTGCATTTAATTCCAGTACTGCTTAAAACCCTTAATCCAAAAGTGAAAACTCTGTCATATTGTTTCAAAACCCAGTTTCTTGCTTTTGTGGAATATAGAAGAAATTTTACAGAACATTCAAACTGCTCTTGCCCATACAACCACAGTAGACAGTGAAAAGGGGTGGACAAGCACCAAATATGACAAAAAAACACCAGGGTCAATCAATTTAAAGATCCAACAGCGGTTGCTTGACCTTTTTTATTTAATTTCTAAATAACAAGAATGTTTAAAAGTGTTTCTGCTACTAATACAGAAAGGTAATCACTCAAAAAAGTGGAAAATTAAAAAATCAACCAAATGCAGAATATTTAGAGGTATGGACTAACTTTGTGATACTTTTTATATTTCTTTTTGAGTTAAAAAAAAATTCCCTAGATACTACATACTGTTGTATGAAAACAGCAGTGTGAACATTATGAAAAACATCCACTTTTGTGTTCTACATAAAATAGAAAGTAATATGGTTTAAAATGACATGAGGTTTAGGCAATGAATGAAATTTGGCAACCTGGGAGAGTGTCATCTGTTTTTCGGATTCTCCAAGAGTTCATTGCCACAGTAACAATCACTGGTCCTGTTCAGACATGTCTGAGACACTCCACAACTCCTCTGAGAGAAAGTTTAAGAGTAATCTCCAACAAGTGTTTACTTATTTTAGAATTAATGCTGTCACATCACAAATTCTAAAATTTTAGATTTTTGCCCAGATTTTGGCATTGATTTACAGACTGACTCTGGACGTGTTGACGTCAGTTGTCACAAGTCAGAGCCGGTCTGTAGGTTTTGAGCAGTTGGAGTTGGCAGATTTCAACGAAAATTGTGAAGTGTAATGAGCACAGACTCAGATTTTTTTTAGCTTCAGACTATGATTCCATTCAGTCGGAGGATATCAAGCATGTTTGATATTTTGAGCCAATTTTAGAACACATATTGTTTTCTTTGTGTGAATGCATTTTCTTCTAGAAGGTGGCATGCTTCTTGGTTGAAGTTTGTGGTGTTCGGATATCAATCCAACTTACAATTTTGGGATCCACTGCTGATGCCAGCCTTTGGCATATAGCTTATTTAGAAGTATGGACAATCTTTGTGTTCAGACTTTAAAATAGCTGTGTTTATCCTCAGTTATTTAGTGTGTGAGTTTCTCTCTGTAACCACAAATATGGGGATACTGTTATGTATTGATGCTTATATTGTTTTAAAACAGGCATTTCAAAAGTAATGTATTGAATTTCAGCCTTAAGATTTTATAACCATTGATATAATGAAGGATGGTTTTATTACTCTTTTTTTCCCCATGCAGTTCAGTATGAAAGTTTTCATTGCGTACTCACTGTTGGCTTTAGGGATTCGTTGGAAAGTCAAAACACAAGTCCCTCCACAGTAAACTGTCCCTGGCTCTGGCAAAGGCATCAAAAACTGGCTAATTGCTTTAGTAACTCTGCTATGACACGTAATCTCCAATTATCGGTCCATATCACCAGCAGGAGAGTGAAAAAGCAGAACAGTGAAAGTTTTGATAAGCAGTGATAACACGAAAGTGCGATGGCCTAAGTCTATCAGGGTTTTGAGGAAGGAGGGTTTTTTGCGAGGTGGTTGCATCAGACAACGTTACCGGGAGACCTAGTGAGAAATGTAACAGATGGAGAAAAAGGCCTTGCACAGTTAGATTAGATTATTAGCGATTCAAAAAAAGTGGTAATATGGACAGGGGACTCTATCTCTATAGTCCCAGAGGAAGATCTACACTTCCTTTTCCATGTCACAAATTCTGCAAAGAGTCAAACAGCTGTGATCTTTGTATGTAATGTAATTCAAATAGCATTCAGTGCTGGTTATGCTGAACCTCAGTTCTGAGCTCATGAAATGACTGTAAAACCTTTGAGAGGCAAAAAAACAATAAGCTCGGATCAACAGATCTGTGCATGTCAAACAGGTTCTATGTGGATACAGACAACACTGATTAAGAGATAATCAGGTATAGGCAAGAAGTTCTTCTGGACTGTTACTTTTTCAATTCTAACTGGTTCTACTAAACTCTTTTAAATTGTTCTAAACTGTTTCAAGAGTTTTGAATGGATTTCTGTGACTTTTTCAATTCTAAATGGTTACTCTGAAATTGTTCTAAACTGTTCAGATGAATTTCAATCTCTCAACATTCCCACAACACAGATAGAAAACTGCATCAAAAGTCATGGATAGGAAAAGTTGCTCACCCGTGAACACGATACTGCTAGACGTTTCTTCTTAAACGTAGAATCAGTAGTTATTCCGTGTATGAGGTCAGGTTCGTCCATTTATTCTTCAGGTGGGATCCGTATAGCTCTTTAGGTAAACTTTAGAAACGGCTTCATCTTTCCACCTGGGTGTTTCAAACCGGTAATGGGACAGAGCGACTGCAGAAGTAGACTTTTGATTTCCCACCGCCCACTGACTGACTGAAGGAGCCCTTTAGAAAATGAGCGTTAGGGGTGTGGAAGTCTTCATTCAGACACGTAAACGAAAGACACTGGGATCAGTTTTACGTCTGAAGCGTAACCAAACAAAATATTCACTGTCTAACTTTTGTATTTGAGCCATTTTTACTTAGAAAGCCTTGTAGACAAACGAAATATTCACCGTCTAACTTCTAGAAGTTACTTCACAAACTATTCACTTTCTAACGGTAATGTTAGCAGAAAGTAAGCTTTTTTTCTTTTTTACTTTTAACGCCTTGAGAACATACACCATATTTTACTGTTACATCATAATATATTTTACATATTATAGTACTGTATTATACACTGTTTAATCTGTTTGTGTGTGCGTGGTTGTAAAAGTTTATAAAAAAAAGATATAATGTAAATGTAATGCTGTCATACAGTTCATGAATATAAAATTAAAATGATTTCAATATACTGAAATGCAAAATGTTGGGAACAGCGCCCTCTGGTGTTCTCCCGAGGTAGCCGTTTAAGAGACTGTAACGCGCTTATCGTAATATTTGTTTTTAATATTAGTGACATTATAAAGATAACATGTCGTTTTAGAAATTAAATCATTTTTAAATACTATTACCAAAATAAATACTTTGCATTTTTATAAGTTACAATGTATATTTTTTCTTCCTGCTTCTTTGAATTCAATTCAGATTTATATGTAGCAATATACAAAGTAGTGTTAAATGTATTACATATGTTTTTAAACATTATATAATAAGTTAACACTTTAAATTAGATGACCTTAAAATACATTATGTAATATATTTCTCTTTTATAAAATCCCATTTTCCACAGACCCCCTTGTGGCCCCCAAGACTTTTGTTTATTCATGACTTATTTGTTATGTACATGTATTCAAATCTGGATTTGAAGAACACAGTTATACAATGGCTTAATATGTGTTTACATATGGGGGGAAAGTATTGTTATACTAGAAAATAAACATGATACATAAATATTTAAGGGCTTTTGGCGCCGCCTAAATGGAAGCACACAACCAAATTTGATCTTTACACAAGGTCATGATTTTAATGAGATTTTAAAGAGACTACACATAACTATGATCAATGTGAGACACATTAAGATAATAAATTACAGTGGAAAAGCAAAACAGCACCAGAAGGCATCCGTCACATGGTCATCATGATGTACTGCTTCAGTTTTGTCCGTCCTCTACACCAGTGAGATTTTCACTCTTTAACAAAAATAATTCAAAGAAATCAGCTATTATTGATAACAGACAAAGTCCACTGGTTAAAATAACATCTTCAGAATGCACTGTATGTTGTACTGTGAAATGTATTAGTGTTGTTGCAGTGGTGTAACCTGGGATAGAACTGAAATGTTGTTCAGTGTTTGCCTACTGACTAAGCAAAAGCAAAGTGAAATAAGTCTGTAATGTCATAAAATGAAGCACAAGGCAGCTGGAATAAAGAACAAATAATTGAAATAAATTAACATTTATTTCTAAAAAGCAGTGTGAATGAATTTAACCTTTGATAATTTGGGAATGACAAATTAAAACCTACAAACCAACAATACTTATACATTATATTACATAAACAGAATATCAGACCAATTACGTCAATGAAGATTCAGTCATCCATATAATAAGAGTCTTAATATGTCTTGTAGAAGTAAATATTACAGACGTTTTACTATTTACTGAATATGTTGTTTCGCAACTCAATAGAGTGGCTTCATTGTCACTTCTAAGGAAGTGGTTTCTTTATATTTTATGTCATATTCAAGTATTATTTTCTCATAAAATAGAATCCAAAGCAAAAACAAACAGCAGTACAGTCAATGTCAGATATTTGGTTAGAGACTTTTGTTTTTGGTATAATTTATATAAGTAAAATTAAAACCCTCATTTGCAGTCTATTGTTAAAGGAGCACATACAGAACCATTCCATACACATACTTAAAGTGCACATGTATTAAGAATCAAACAGAAAGGATTAGTAGTTAAAATTATAAAACACTCACAAACTGTCTTTTTTAAGAATACTACTCTTCTAAAGAAAAGCCAAGGCATTCAAACTGTCAGCACAAACAGAACAAACAATAACAGACATCCTCCCTTCTGAAACCGTCAGAGACTTCAGCAGCTTGGACCATAATTGTCCCCCTAGAGAAAATGCAACAGTATACTGCTGGAGATGCAGGATCCAGTAGGACAGAAGAACAGTCCAGTGAGGAGACTAAGGAGGTGTCTAATGGGAGGCGACAGTGATCCAGTGGGAGGACAGAAGATGAGGTCTGAAGTTTGCTTGTTTTGTGAATGAGAGATCACACAGTGTAGTCCAGCTCTGCATTCATTTTGGTGTACATTTCATAGATGGCGTCAATAGTAGCTGTGAAGTTTACTAGGAACTGCCGCACTTTGTCCAAGCATTCTTCCTCCTTGACCTCTCGCCCTCTTGAAAGAGCTTTGAGAAAATCTGATCTGTACGGTGCGGCATATAGTGCTGCCTAAAAAAGACAGGGCAACCTCAATAGGTTTTTCCAAGCATTTACAGTCATCACAACAGAAATGTCTACATTTCACTCATTTCACTTTCAGATGATGAAAAACTATTTTTAACTTGGATAAAAACAACTTTTGAATACATACATACATTTTTTTTAAGAAACTTACTTGAAAGAGCTTCTGGACAAACCAGCCATGATACTTCTTCAATGCCATCTCATAAGCTTTGGTGATGTTGACTCTGATGAGGTTAGGGTTGTTTTCATCTTTATCCCCATCCACTAGACTCTGGAGAAGAGCCTGGATAAAGCGTAGCCCCCTAACAGAAAAAAAACACAAGGTTTTATTTCAAGGCTTAGTTAACCTAAAAATAAAAATTCTCATTCACATTCAAGTAGTTTCACAGAATGTTCTGAGTGCTCGTTTTCACAGAATGAAACTGAATGATTTGGAGAAATTGAGCACTACATGACTTGCTCACCAATGGATCCTCTGCAGTGAATGGGTGCCATCAGAATTAAGAGTCCAAACAACTGATAAAAACATAATAATAAAAAACATAACAACGAACTCCATGTCCATTGGTGTTTATTTTTGTTTTTTTTTTTTCTTCATTTAATGTCTTGCAAAGTGAAGAGATTGTTTGTAAGAAAAAATCCATCATTAAAGGTGCAGTAGGAGATCTTGGAAAATGCTTAAACTTTAGCCTGATAGCACTGAACAGCGAATTGTCTCCACCCGTCCCTGCAATCGCCGTTTTTTTGTATTTCTGTTTTTTCCGTTCCATACGCCAGTCCCCTTGAACTGGCATTATTATCTGCTCATCTCCACAGACCAGAATACCAGAGACAACAATTCTACAATAGGCTACATCAGCGGCTCCCAATTCCAGCCCATGTTCCAAAGTGAAGTAAACTTCAACGAATTTCCCCTGTTCGGGGTGTAGGGAACAATGAACACTGTGTAGGGCAGGTAATCGGAGCTCTCGTAGCTATCTCTAACGAGCTGGTTTATCGATCGAAGGCGGGACAAGGCAATTAATACTATTGTGCGAGGACTGGAATTGGGAACCGCTGGGCTGCCTACATCATGTGTCATTCACCAGTGAAAAAACTTTAAAAGTACTACAATACCAGGAAGGAAGATTGGGTTGTTGATATTTGCCTGCCATCCTCGCTTCGGTTTCGGGTGCACAGCCTGTGTGTGTGGAACTGCGTTGATGAACGATCCTATCTGCTTGCGATTGTAAAACCGGTGTTTGCTAACAAGAGTTATGGTTTCTAATTATCATACGCTGACAGGCAGGGTAGGAATGTTCAATAAAAACGCTAGGACCCGAGGTTTGCTTGGTAACGAAAGTCAATTTCATGGCCTATGCCTTCCACAGAATATATAAATACATTTAGACCACTTAACTTAATGAGTTATATCGGGATGTGAAGAGACTTTCAACCAGCATGACAAAAAATGTTCTGAAGACAATCACCTATTGCACCATTAAAGAAACAGTTGCTTATGGCCAAAAATACGTTGTTATTGGAATCATAATCCCATGATAAAACACTTCCTTCTATCCCAGTGGACACAAGTCCATCCTCTGTTGGTCCGTTCTCACTTGAAATATCCACACAATCCAACCTTGTTGTGCTGTTTCTGTTTTGATGATTTTTTTCACTTGAGAAAGCAATATTATGGATAGAGGACTTGTATTTTAGCCAGAAGCAACGGTTTGAAGTTAAAGTCTTAAAGATGGATTTGTTTACTAGAAACACGCAGCTTTTCAATTTAATTTTGACGTTAATTGATGGACTGGAGTCGTGTGGATTACTTGTGGATTATTGTGATGTTTCTATAGCTGTTTTGGACTGTTGCATTATTAGACTGTGCACCTTCATTTCACTGATAGAGGATCCATTGGTGAGCAAGTGATGTAATGCTACATTTCTCAAAATCTGTTCCGATAAAGAAACAAACTCATCTACATCTTGGATGGCCTGAGGGTAAGTACATTTCCAGCAAAATTTCATTTTTACTTGAACTATTTATTTAATAAAGACAGAAACAGGAAGTATCAAAGTCCATGTTTACGTTATGCAACTTTTAAATTTAAAATCAACTGTTTTTCACTTTCACTTCTACAAAATAAAAAAACTTTTCAGGCCCAGCCTTGCCTTTTCAGCCACATGAGGGCAAGTGTTGCTCCTACTTTTGGCCACTCGGTTCCATGCATCTCCTTCTCTGCTTCCAAAATGTGCTGCAGGGTTTTAAACCTGGTAGGGTTGCTGTCATACACAGCCTTGATTTTCTGTGAGAAAAAGCAGAGAGGTGGGTGGAGTAATGATTGTAAAAGTTATATTGTTCGATGCTTATCAACCGTGTATATCACGTGGTGAACTTACAGTGATGTTACCCACAATATCAGCTTTGATGGGGGAAAAAACAGCAGAGCCAAGGCAATCTAAGAGGAGATAAAGAGAACAGATGAGTAATACTTGAGTACATGCAAATATTTTAATAACACTTAAGCAATTTGCATGTATTTGAAATGTTGCCTGAAAAGGTTGCCTGGCAACCTACTAAACACATGAAAAGTAGATTGTTATGCACATGTGAGAATGCAACATTATTTCACAGAGCTGTGAGGTAATCCTCTTTTTACATACTAGGATATTTACAGGAATGTAGCAGATACACAGAAAAAGTATTGCCACCTTTGATCCCTTAGAACTTTGAGTGAACTCTGACATTACCGCCTTAAAAAAGAGCTCTGAATAATTAACTGTGCTTAGAGAGCATGACAGATTTCTGAAAGCACCCATGCGGTTCATTAAAGTTTCAGCACCACCCATTATCATACTGAGACCAAATGTATTGCGAGTATGATAATGAAACAAACACCTGTGGAAATGGAAACACACTGAATCACTTCGGTTTCCATTCCTGCAGCCAATAAATACTGTATATGCTTTTTCAATTTTTGTATTAGACTTCTTCATTAAAAAAAGTGGTTTGATTATGATTTACTGTGGGTTGTTTGCATGCATGCACTGCCTAACTCTGTAAACATACCATGCTGCTTTAAATGAGACCTCTTTGGGTGGGTTACACATACCGACAGAAGTGTCATGCCAACTGAGCAAATTAGATTTTGAATGCAACTCCTAAAGACCGTATCTTTAATAATTAGTTTGCAGATCTAATTGGACTAAAAACCTAATTACTACTTGTTTAAAACGATCAACACATCAATATTAAAATTCTGGCCAATATAACCTGATAATTATTTTCATGTTATTATGACCATTAATAAATGGACAATATTAAAGCTCTTTACTATTTTGCCTAAACAAATTCAAATTAAAACACTATCAACAAAAACCGATTGTTTTAAATGCCTAAAGTGAATTAAGGCATCTGGATATTCATTTTGAGATTTGTTAAGATTACATTTAACAGTGTTATTACATTATCATTTTTAAAGATTAGCCTTTAGTTAGTGTTAAAATGATGGCAAAGGTAATTTATTTAAATGTAAAAATAGAGGAAATGAACATGCAAAATTAAATATCTAATATCGGTCAATATATATCAAAATATTGATCAATATTAATCAATTAAGGGTGTGTTTACACTTGTAGTTAGCTTCTCTTGGTTTTATTATTCCGGATCAAAAGAGTAAATAATACATTTATTTCTGGTTCACTTACTGTTCACACCGTAATTTTTTATATAAAAAAACCTAATATAAAACAAAAAAAGATAAAGTTACAACCTGATTGGTCAGCATTTATGATGTATATTTTGCCAACTGTGTGCAGGGTATATATGATGGCATTTTTACCAACTGATAATTCACAAAGAGCTTATAAAATGTGTAAAGGAGTCAAAACAGCAAACAGAGACAGAGGTTCTGACACCTGTACAGAACTGTAATCAGGGCCGTCGCTAGTGAGGAGAAAGGTGGTGACAATTATAGGGGCCCCCACTGCCCAAAGGGCCCACTGAATCCAGTAGTTATGCTATATATTCCCATATTTCTTTATTTAGTTGAAATCAGTTTGAGTTCTATATTATAGTACAAGGTCAGCTTGTATGAGTTTAATGAAAACCTCAAAAACATTTCGTTTAAAATGCTTTCCAAATATCTCCTATCTCCCCTCCATAAAAAAATGGTTTAGTTGTATGGTTTATTAATTCATTTTCAGCTTATGTAGACAGTACAAAAAGGAGATAAGATCCCAATAAGTTTTACGACAGGTCCACCACACTATGTGAATAAAAAAACAATCAGAGTGAGACTGCTCCGGAGAACAGTTTGATGAGTTTATGGAAGTTTGAAAGTTTACAGTGGTACAGTGAAAAAATTGGATGGGGGGGGAATCTGGGTACCAGTAACGTCATTAAAAGGAGAGGGAGGCCAGGAGAACTGCTTAATCGGTCTATCAAAACGTTCTTTTGCAAGACAGGTTAGTGCACTGTAAGGATGTCATTATGATGGAATGCCACGCACCTGATCATTTCGCTGCCCAATTTACTTTTGTGGGAATAGGACACACCGGCCAAACGATTGCACTCTCAAAGTTCCCCTCTTTCTGTGCTATTTTTTTTTTTTTTATGTCGATTTGGTTGTCTTAGTGTCTAATCCATAGAGAGACTGGCACGTCACATGGATTTGTTTTTGTCTGATTGTGTGATGGCCTATAATTAAGATAACACTGTCAAAAAAAAAAAGCTGAATACAACTCACTGCACTGATGGATACATTTATCAGTTTATTTAATAAAATATTATGCAGTAGCATATTGCATGTGTGCTATCAGGAAGCCATTATTTGTATGTGTGTATTTATTTATTTTCTGTTTTGTTATGTCATTAAAAAAAATAACCCATATCTTATACTGTATGATTTGAGTAGAAGGCAGAGGGGGCGCACATCAATATTTTTTCAGGGTGCCCAGAATTCCCTAGCTACACCCTGACTGTAATGGGCATATTGCTAGTCATAGCTCATGTGACGAGAAGAGAATGCTTTTGGTTCATTTTTCGGTCCGTGCTGTGTTCACATTAGTCGAACTGTACCAGAGTTAATTTGAAAGCCTGAAAAGATGGGTCTCGGTCCACTTGTTTGGTTATTCAGATTCAGAGGAACCATACTAACAGAGCAAGTGCAACAGAGTTAGTTTTTAAAAAATCAAACCTGCCAAGAAACGGCACCAAGAAAACCAGGACTGCCACTGGTGCCCCCCTCACAAAAATAGATGCATGACATCCTTGTATACCAACATTTTATGCAGGCCGAGGATCTAAGCCCCATACAATCAAAATGCCTGAACAAGAAAAGACTTAGAAAGTGATATACAGTATGTGTTCCTCAAGTGAGTGTAGCACCCGAGTAGAATTTCCCAACATAGAAATGTTCAACAGTGTTGGGTTCAAAACAGCATAGCGCGTAGGAAAGATCTGGGTCATCAGCATTTTGTACCGTTAGCAAAAGGAGCATCTCTGGTTACAGAGGACTCCAAACAAGCTCAAAGTCTGAATGAATGCCTTACAATTACAGAAGACACACACACTCCACATCGCCTAACGACTGCTTGTGTCCCCTCGCTCCTTTTGGCTCTAATTCTGTGCTGGCGTTGTGTACTCCACACAGGGCTTTTTGCGATAAAGTGTGAAAGCAGCTAACCTCGTTAAGTGGAAGCTAAATTGTCTGATTTCTGTGGGACATTTCTATGCGAACATCCCACAAACAATCGAGACTGTGGACATACTTCAATACCAAGTACTGTACTGCATTATCTAATTTTTCCTTTCACACATTAACAGTGATATGATTTTTAAACACATTTCCGATATTTCGATATACATTACCAGTGTTTCCCATGCATTGGTTTATTTGTGGCGTTTGACTTCGTTGACTAAACATGAGCACGGCACGTTTCAAAATCAAAACAAATAGTTTTAGGCTCGTCATTTTTACTGCTAAAGTAGCGGTCATCCGGCTTGAGCGGTAAGGCTAGCGCTTGTTGACGCCGTTTTACGGGAGAACCTTTATTGCTTCCACTTCTCTCACGCGCCTCCTGCTGGCATTACACAGTTTTGCTATTTCCAGAATAAACCCATTTCCTCAACAGGCTTTTTGTTGTTGCGGTCACGTTTTCCTTTTGTTTGTCTGAGCAACTCTGAGCATGTTTCCTACCAGTATCCTAGTAATGCAACGTTGCAATCTTATAAGATAATCAGCCTACCTAAACACTACCATTCAAGTTTTTGAGTAACTGTCAAAGATTTTTTTTTTTAAAGAATTTTCTTCTGCTCACTAAGCCTGCATTTATTTCATCCAAAATGCACCAAAAGCAGTAACATTTTGAAATATTTTTACTATTTAAAATAGCTGTTTTCTATTTTAATATTTTTAAAAGTGTAATTTATTCCTGTGGTGGCAAACCTGAATTTTGAGCAGCCATTACTCCGGTTTTCAGTGTCAAATGATCCTTCAGCAATCATTCTAATACCCTGATTTGCTGATTATCAATATTTAAACCAGTTGAGTACATTTTTTTCCATTTCTTTGATGAATAAAGATCAAGCATCAGCATTTATCGATAAAAAGCTTTGTGTAACATTATACCTATACCATATCAAAACTCTTTTTTAAAATGTATATTATCGACATTATGACTTTCATTAGCAATTATGTTTAACATTGATCACAAGGGAGGATACAAGACATTGTATAATGTACAAAAGATTCCATTTCAGATAAATGCGGTCTTCTGTGAACTTTCTATTCATCAAGACACCTGAAATCAGATCTTTGACTGTTTTCAAACTATAATAAATGTTTTTTGACAGCCAAATCAATATTAGGGAATGATTTCTAAGGATCATGTGACTGTAAGTAATGATGCTAAGCTCGCTTTGAAATCAAAGGGAATAAAATATTTCCAAATAGAAAAGAGCTATTTTAAATAGTAAAATTATTTCAGAATGTTACTGTTTTTGCTGTATTTTGAATTAAATAAATGCAGGCTTGGTGAGCAGAAAATAATTCTTTATAAAACATTAAAAATCTTACGGTTCAAAAACGTCTGACTGTTATGTTAGCCTATAGTTTGAAGTTAAAGATATTAATATTAATTATGTGAGTCTGAGATGTTTATTTGACAGTGCTTTCACATTTCTTGTTTTCTATGAGGGTACAACCAATACACAGGTGAACCTCCTCTTTCTTTTTACTTGCGCCATTTGTCTTTCCTACAATATTAATGTAGATTCTTAAAGAGAGTAAGGTTTCATGAGGTGGCAATTAATCTGTTTGCATAAGTTTGTAGCCTACACGACAGCGTGTTGTGCCGTGTGTCTTTGCGAACTCATTTTTTAGGAGGGCTTTTTAATAGTGTTCCTGATTCGATATCCGTACACATTATTCTGTATCGACCCCGCAAATAAAAATATAGTGATATAAATTTGGCCATTATCGTTCCACCCCCTAAACAACACAACCATTGTCCCCCCAAGTCCCTTATTGTCTATCCCAATCGATCATGACATGCTTTCCCAAATCACATCCTGGTCCATAAAAAAGAGTTGTCTATCAAGGTTAAAGTTTTGTCTACACAAGGTTAAGTTCCAGTATCTATCTTATCATTGAGCTTAATCTGTAAGACTGTGGTTTCGTGACGAACAAACGTGGGGTCCAAAAGTCTGAATCATTAGTGGAAAATGCTTCCTCTTACTATAATATATACTGTGTGTTTGTATATATATAAGTAATATATATATATAAATATAAAGTACTTTGGGATACTTTTAGTTTTTAAAACTTTTACTTTATTTATTCCAATGATTATTTTTTCTAATGAAAATGTTTATTAAATTAGAAAATACTAAGATTTATTAAACACAATTTATTTTCAATAATTTAATGAACATGTTCATTAAAAATAAAGACTATCGCCTAAATCTGTAGAGAATAAATAAAGAATATACAAAAAAATGTTTAAATAATATATCATAATGGACACCACAAGTTTGTGCTAAAATGTCTTTTGCTCAACATGGCCAATTTAATTAGTGACCAAAAATAGAGCAGAAACTAAAATATTTCATATCCATTTTAGATTTTTTTTTTAATCCTAGGTTTTTATGTGGTCTCAGATTTGTTGATGACACTGTAGTTCTGAATTGTCACTGTGAGGTTTAGTTTAAACTCTCTCCATCATATCCAGTTCTTTTTACAACTACAGCAAGAAAATTTGCATTTTAGTGACAGCTGAAAAAAATTACAAGAAGAGTATATCAAGAGCTAATGTGAACACCTCTGGCATGGCGTTTTAAGTGGCCAATTCATTTCAAATGCATTTTTACATACTAATACTAAATGAGGCTTTGAACAAAGATGTTCTGATGTTCCGTTCCACCAATGAATAGAGCAGGGCAACTCAACACCATGCTAATCAATTTTCTCAACTTCCAAAATCGAGGACAGCAGATTAAATTATGCATGCAATAGGTTTGTGGCCTTCTTTGTGAAAAGAAATTTGAGCCAAAAAAAAAGATTAGCCCTCAACAGCAAACAATGGCTTCTGCTTGACAGCTAGGCTTTGTCAGACAGTAAATTACTAACAACTTCTGCAGAACACTGAAGATCTTGATCAGGAGTGGAAAATCTCACCCCTGATCAAGGAGCTGGAATATCTCAGGAAATCAGACTACAGGTTTCTGTAACATGTGTATAGCTAATTATGTAATTGAACTAGTTTAAAACTCTTATTCTATAAACATGCACGCGTTTCGCTGTTACTTTGTTTCACTTTATTTACGATTCATTTAGAAAATGACAGTTTGAAGTGATCTACGAGGGAGGGAATTCAAACAAACATGGGCTATTTTATCATTTGCATATTGAAATATATAATAAAATAACTGTTTGACGACTTGAACAAGTTACGCTGAACGCTGAAAGCCTTAAAACATCAAACGATTTCCCTACAGTTCATTTGAAAGCCCAGCCCATCCGGCCGTTTCATGACAGCAGAGTTCATGCTCAAATCTGATGACGGAAGAACCTACCGAAGAAAGGTGGAAGGTGAGACACCGCCTCGAGAAACGGCCGGGTTTCCACTTGTTTGTCGGCTGGAAGTTGCCGGAAAAAAAACCAACAAGGTTGTGGAGGTGGCTCCTTAGAAGAGCCCATGATTTGGCCTAAATGGGCGAATTGACCTTGTCCTACACATAAGACGAGGACAACAAAGCAGAAATTAAGACAGAACCGTAAACTCCGCTCGGACAGTACAGGCACATGTCGTGTTACTATTTTATTCCCACTTCGACAGTACTAGCGCTGCACTGCACAGCTGGACAGGCCCTACACCGCCCCTCTATGCAAATATACGCAACTCATAGCGGAAACGTTCAGTAGCCCCTCACCGCGGAACACAAGATCCAGGGGGCGTGGTTGGATCTAGATTCAACTCCTCCCACCTTACACCTAAACCTACCCATCTCCACCCCCTGATCCCTAAACCCACCCATCTCCACCCCCTGATCCCTAAACCTATCAATCTCCACCCCCTAGATGTGGCTCCAACCACGCCCCCTGGATCTTGTGTTCTGCAGTGAAGACCATCGCGACGTTTGGCAGGTCGTGAGGAGAGACAATTACACATCGCAGTGGCGGGGACCGAAGCTTATATAATGTACCCTGACCACAAAACCCGTCGTTGAGTATCAATTTTTTATGCATCATCTGAAAGCTGAATAGATAAGATTTCCTTTGATGTATGGTTTTTTAGGATAGGATAATATTTGGCCGAGTTACAACTATTTAAAATCTGGAATCTGAGGGTGCAAAAAAAAAATCAAAATACTGAGAAATCCCGCCTTTTAAGTTGTCCGAATGAAGTTCTTAGCATGCATATTACTAATCAAAACTTAAGTTTTAATATATCTACAGTAGGAAATTTTTTACTACTATCTTCTTGGATCCCTACATCTTTTTTGGCATAAACGAAAAATGCAATCATTTTTGAGACCCTACAGTGGTTTTTTTGCTATTGCTAAAAATATTACCCCATGGACCTCACGACGGGTTTTTGTGGTCCAGTCACTCTAGTCTTTTAGTACCCCCACCTTTAACAGTGTACAGTTATGAAAAATGTTACTGCACAATAGCCAAATACCTATTTTTTCTCCGTTACAGACTATAACCTAATCTCTATTTCTTTATCTGCTTAAAGTTTTTTTTTTTTTTACTCCAACCATTAAACGATGTATCATTAAAATGCAGTTACTACAACTAGTTGTCCACTACACCATCATTAAGGAGATTATAGGCCTCTGCTCATGGCTCTGTTATCACATGTAACACATCCACGGAGTTTGTTTTTCCCAGACCTGTTGACCCCTTTACGTCCGGGTTTCTCAGAAGCAGAACTTGTCATAGTTGGGTAATCATCTATAGTGGTGAATGAGGAAAAAATTGTGAGAGATTGATAATGGCAGTCAGAAGAGAGAACAAGATCAAATTTACCGTCACTCCCACAGCTGCTGTTTTAGAAACACTCTCAGAGCAGCATTAAATATTTTGTAATCTGCAATGGTACTATAATGCAATGTATGGTGTTATAAATGTACTGTACATACATTTTTTCATATATATTTTGTAGGATTTATACGTTGCCAATGACCGGTCCATTTATAATTATGGTCGGTGCAAAATGCTGATAATTAGTGAAGTAAAATATTGAACAACCAGCTCTCTGTAGATGTTATTTCTCTTATTGTGGTTTAGCTTTAGGCTTTGTTGTGCCTGATATACCGAATAGACTCCATAAAGTCCTTAATGCACATCCCTTTTTCTCATCAACAGATGCAATTAATTTGCCCTTACCTCTGAGATCAGGAAATGTAGTCAAGAGACCTGGAATCTCCCCCGGTGTCCGAGTTTGCTCAGCTGAGTTTGAGCTTAATAAGGCTTGAAGGAAGTCCTTCAGTTTCAGAATAATAGGTTACCCCAAAAATAAATTACTCAGAGACTTTTCCTTAATAAAGTTTTAACGCATCACCATCTGTAATGGTTTCGCTTTATTAGTACACAGTAACTCATAAGTAATAAAATGAAAGTAACAGCGAGTAAGTCTTCACCATCGAAGTGCGGCCCTGTCTGAAGCTCTCCTTGGCATTTTATAGCCTTGCAGACAATTTGCATTAACATCATCAAAGCCATCCCTGCATTCTTTCCTGATTTGGTCATTTCTTTGCGTACATAGACATGATACATAACCTTTATCACACTCAGCACAGAGTATCAAAAGTTCAAATAGAAGAATTGCAGGGGTTCTACGTATAACAAAGATATTCATCTCTCAAGTCACACTCATATAAAAATATAATAAAATTAGTACTGTTAGTTCGAGATTCCATCTCACAATTCTACTGTAAGATGCAGCCCCTTTCTTTTCATCATCTCAGAAAACACAACATATAGCAACCTAAACCACCAGCCTTCAACTTTTATACATTTGGGGAACAAAATGTGTGATCAAACATGCATCTGAAACCTCTATATTAAGTTTCAATATTTCTAAGTCACTGGTTAATGCTTGCAACTCATGATTAAACTTATTATATTCAACCATTTCTCTTAACAGTTTCATTATTTTCTTATTCAAAGTTTCTTATTCATCAACTTTATTATAGTTCTCATCTTAAAATCCATATTCTGTTGATATTCCAGGCCTCTTCTTTGTCCGGCGGCACCGCTCCACTTTCGCTTGCTTTTTCGGCTTTCTTCCACCTGCAATCCTTCAATGATGAGATCACCAAAATCAATATTTATTTATTTAAATTAAAAAAATTCCCTAAAGGAATTATATCCCGATTTTGTGTATAATTGTTTCCAGTAGGGATTTGATCAGGAAATTGCATATTCCTAGGCCTACATCTACTTACAGCTTAAAAGGTTCCGTTTGGCTGACCATTTAATCATCTAAAATCTCTTTTTTTTTCTAAAAGTGTTTTTCTGTTTTTTCTCACAATTGCTTCTTTGTGGTTTATTTAAATGGAATAAATTAGTCAAACCGCAGCTCCAGTTTGAATCTTTGCTGAAAGTTTAGGGGCCTCATTTTGTTAATAATTAAAATGTCCTTTACCCTGTTACTGACACTAGAGGTTTAAGCGGAGAGTCTTTCTGATGACGATTAGACACGATTATCTGGTCACCATTAAACATTCACATGCAATGTTTAATTCATCCACCAGTAGGTTTAACCCACAATGACCCAGAAAGTCTTGTCATTCTCTCTTTTTTATTACTGCCATCAGATTCCAATCAGATTTAACTCACACCTCAGCAGACTGCACATTTTTAATCAATATTTAATCTTCTAAAGCAGAGTGTTAGTCACATTCACTGCAGATCTTGATCATTTTAGGAATACCCCTGAAAATCCTTCCGAATATTACTGAAGGGCCAGCATGTCTGAATTTTATTTATTTAGTCATTTATCAGACACTTCCATCCAAAGCAACTTACAAATGAGGACAACAGAAGCAAATCAATTGTAGTATTAAACAACTACAATTAATCCAAAACTAAAAGCTAAAAAGTCATATAATCCCTATACACCTTTTAAAAATAAAAATTACAAATGCTTACAACAAAATTTAAAAACTTAACATTTAAATGAAAAACAAAAAATAAAGCTAAAAACGATTCAAAATATTAAAAAACAAAAGGTATAGAGTATAATAATGATTCTAACATAACACTAAGCCAAACACCAAAAAAACAACTACTGTATGTACAGCCACACACACACACATATACGGTATATTACCATATACATTATTGTTATATATACACACAACCACAACACATCCATACCATTATATCTAGGCTATATATAATATACACACATACAACAGTTATAAATTCAATATATATTATTTCATTTCCATTTAGTTTGTTGAGGTATTAAAATAACTCAAATTAAATAAACCTAAAACTTTATAAAAAGCCTATATAGACATAATAATCAGTTAACTTTAATTTACTGAACTAAATGAAATAACAACTACACATAATACAAAGCAAATACAATGAGTTTCAGTAACGCCTGAAAAATAAACACTGAGCCAAAACACACATGCTAAAATAACAACTTACTGACACGTAGTAAGAAATGGTTATAAAACTGAAACAGAAGCGAAACAAGCAATAGGAAAGAGGAGAAATAAAAAGCAATACTTATACTTTGCCGGTGTCCCTGCAGGCTTTACACTCTTTGTCTTCACACTACGAGGATGCATTCACCGGGGCGACTGCTGCCGCGGAACTAATTTGATACCTTCGACAAAATACCAAAATTAATTCAGCTTGAACACACTTTCCTTATTTTCTCCACAACAAATGGCCAAGTGAGCGCAGACACTGACAAGATACGCGATGCAGAACGAGACCAAACGCGATATCAGCACGTCTCCACACAGTAAACAAAACAAGCCATTATTGTATATTATTGTTAATTATTATTATTGTGAATTATAAGTATTTGAACAACTTTTGATACTTTTTGAAACTTAAACTTGATTTACCACATTTTTCTTAAACATCTGCTACTGTAAGTGTTGATGTCACATTGTAGGCTACAAATCAGTGGCTGTGTCCGAAATCGCCCCCATACCCTTAAATAGGGCACTATTTGAGGGAACAGCCATTTTTAGTGGTGTCCGAAACCATAGTGGACGTTCTCGAGTGCACTCAAGCAATCCCACAATGCACTGCAAAAACGACTGTACAACTGGTATCAACGCGTCACAATAGGCGCTCGCTGCAGAGCAAATGGGTGAGCTTGACGTTTAGCTCCCCATCTCTATACCTCCGCGGGGAGGAGCGCATGTAATTGTGGGCCTAATAGGTGGAGCTAGAATACCCCACACCCTACCCCTACCCACAACTCTATCCCTCCACCCCATTAGACATCCAGAGAGATGGAGCTGGAAATCATTTGACTCTGCAGTCCCCTTGTCCAAATACCCACACTTGCGGTCTTGGCCACTTGAGAGCGCGTGCGCGCGACAGGAAGTAAGTGTGCAAGACTTTCCCAGGTCTTAAAAACGCCAGAGCGCAGTGCCCTTAAAGCACACTAAACCCACACTATCTCGAATACCGCTCCGGAGCGCTATTCGAGGCTTAGTGTATCCCATCATGCATCTTGTTCTGGAAATAAATCGTGAGACTTTTTGTCGAGATCTCGCGAGAGGTCACGGAAACCTTTCCAATGCAAGTTAAATATTAATATAATAATTAGATATTACATATAATTTGGTAGGAAAACAGTGTTTAATAAACAGCAAGCACAAACTACTATTCCTTCCGGTGCACTCAGTGTCCGAATAACTCGTGTCCATTCATCCTTCTATGACTGAATTCGTTTACCTAATGTAGAATGTGAAATGAGGGTAAATAAGTGTCGATTTCGGACACAGCCCTCGTAGAAATCCACCACATTTATATCCTCCGCGTTCGCTCTGTCAACTCAGACCCTGTTTGTACCTCACTAACGCCGTAGGTACCAGGAATTTAGGCCCGGTACACGTGGAATCGCTTCTCTTATGTGTTTGTTTACGTCGTTCCGCTGTCAGTTAACGCTTTCCTTCTTAACTACAGTGTTTTGTTTCATATTAATCATTAATCTGGACAGAGCACCAAATGCGTGTAAATTCAAAAGCTTTCATCGGAAATTTTTCAAACAATGAAGCCTCTTTTTACTTCTTTTGCAGTGCCAGCGATTACAGTAAGCTTCAAACGCAGCATTAGAGCATGTCATCTCATCTGCAGTAATCATATTTTATAATCACAGCATTTTGTGAATCAAACCCGACTGCTTCAATGATTGCAGGTCAAGGTCTATCATAAAGGTCCGGTTAGAAATCAAGCTTCAGAACTAAACTCTTCGACTGTCACTCCATGGCTTTACCGACGCTTTCAGCGCATTGGCCGGGTCGTGTGCGGGCTCTGGAGAGGCAGCTGGTGCGGCAGCGGGAGCAGGAGGCTCGCTGGAGGCAGCAGTGGGAGCTGCATTCTCAGTACTTCAGAGAGCAGGAGGTCCGCAGCAGCAAACAGGCGCAATGGAGCTCACGGCAGTCCTTCCAGCGCAGGTACTGATGGTGAATCTGTCTGGCTCCGGTGATGAGTTTGTTTCATCATTCCCTCTGTTTGTTTGAGCTTATGCACAATGTCTATAACTGAGAACACTTAAGCACACATCATGGCCTGTTCTGGGATCAGTCAATGTGACAATTTTGCCGCCAAGTTTTCAAATCATCAAGACATTAAGATTAAGACAAACATTTCAGAACAGCATAATACACGTATTAAAGTCATTCATAAAGTTAATAAATGTGACATGTTGGAATGTGAATTATTTGGTACTTTTCACTCTATTAAGACTCCTTCTGAGAAGTAAAATCTTTGGAACACTTATTGCAGTAAGTTATTAATGTAAATATATGGATCAATCAGAAGACAATGTGATTTAATGGACAGGTTTAATTGTGAAACTGCATTTTGGAATCAATTTGTTTACGATTTTATTATTATTACTTTAATATGAATATTACTATGATTGGCTGATTTCACTAATACAGTGGATAAAACTATCAGAAAAATTCCATATATATGAACTGGCTTTTGCATCCAATTATGAAGACAATGTATTAGTGCTGGGCGGTATGACCAAAAATTTATATCACGATATTTTTCAAAATTATACCGGTTTCACATGACGGTACATGACGGTAATTTTCTTTTCTTTGATTTCATGGCAGCAGACTGACCGGGTGTTAACCATAGTTCTCTACGATTTAGAGAGGAATACTGCAGTATATGACTTCGAATGTCTATTTTACTGTCATGATGAGTGATATTGTCCAAAAATACAACACTAAATAGTGAATAAACATGACCCCTTTAATGTTAACCAGGAGTCACTCTCATTTATATTCGCGGCATCGTCTGATAAAATCAACATGCATCTACACTAAAGACCGGCTATGGGTTTTTTTGGCTATATTACTTTTTTGTCTCATGCAGTGCACTGCCTGCGTCTGAGTAACAAACTGAAAAAAGCAACAAACAAAAAAGTGCATGTGATATTAACAGACGAACAACGCTCATATTTATAATTCCAAACAATCAGTATGTGGCAGGTGCTAGGAAACGCTGTTTTGTACGCATTTATTGACGAGTCTGAAGCGCTCTTCGCTGCCGCTCACTGCACAGAAACAGACGCCGAGAGAGGGGAACACCTCCGGAAAGTCAACCATTACAGCGCTTTCGCAGGACAGCAAGGCGAAATCTTCCACGAACCATAGGCTGAAGGTTTATTCCAACCAGTCGGCTTAGTGTGTCAGTATAGATAGTCTTGGGGAAAAAGGGTCTGAAAGTTGCTAATCTAGTGTTAAAGTCGCGCTCGTGTGTGTGAGACGCGGGAGCTGATGGCAGGGGCGGTGGATATTTGTGGCGGTCAGTGTGGATATTGTGTATGAGTTCTTCTGTGTCATCACTTTCTATTAGTTCTACAGCTTCAGTTTAAGAACTTTCACGCTTAGTAACACATACAACTGTTCCCTCAACACAGTGCAACAGTGAAAAGGACCCCTTTCAAACAGTGTCACGTTCCGAACGTTGTTTTATTTTTTAATAATAGTTAAATATAGTATTGCGGTTTTTTTAAAAATTCATATCATAACAAAAATAAACCGGTATTCGGTATGAACCGGTATACAGCCCAGCACTACAATGTATCTATAACAAAGTTACAAAACTTATTTTCTTGGCCTTTTAGTATGTCAGCATTTCAGCGGGAGCGAATGGAGGAGGAGAAGCGGCGGAAACTGGAGGAACGCAGGGAGCGTCTGAGGTTAATGCTCCAGGAAGAGAGAGACCAGTTGGAGGCCGAGCTCAGAAATGTTCGTCCAGACAGAGCCACACTGACCAGACAGCTAGAGGGAAAAACAGATGCCCTCCGGTCTGCCAGAGAAGAGAGGAGGAAAAATGTACAGTATGAACTCTTGTCTTAAAATGATGTTATGTTATACCAGGGGTAGGCAAGTTCGGTCCTAGAAAGCCGCACAGTCCTGCAGAGGTTCGCTCAACCCTGAAAAACACTCACCTGCCAATAGCCTTAGTAATCCTGAAGACATTGATTAGCTTGTTCAGGTGTGTCTGATTAGGGTTGGAGCTGAACTCTACAGGACTGCGGCTCTCTAGGACCGAACTCGCCTACCCCTGTGTTATACAGTTGAAAGTGTCTGATTTTTATAAAAAAAAAATTTTTTTAGCTTGCACAGGAGCTGCTGAGGGAACACTGGAAGCAGAACAACCCAGGACTGCGGAAGGTCAGTCATATATCAAGTAAAATATATTTATAGGAATCTTTTTATATTACATTTTAAAATGTATTAAAATATAAAACTGTTATTTTAAATTGTAATAATATTTCGCAATATTATTGTTTTTATTGTATTTTTGATCAATTAAATGCAGCCTTGATGAGTTTAAGAGACTTATTTCAGAGCTTCACATTTCTGCTTTTAAATCCCTCAGATTACATATTTTGCCTATATACCTCAAATAAAATTGCCTTACTGTTACTAAAAAAAAAAGAGAGATGAGTCAGAATTTCTGTGGTAATCGACAGAATTCCTGCTATGAAAAAAACTTTCTTTTAAGAAGAACCAGACATGACTGTAAGTTAATAGTGCGTGGGATGCGTTTCTTCCATGACTGATCTGTAACTCTAAGCTGGGGATTTGGTTCCACACACGCAACCACTTCTGGAGCATTTTTTAATCAGACATCTCAGTGTCTCAAATGTTTGTGCGTACAGGTGGAGTCAGAGTTGCACAAAGATCATGTTGTGAGCCAGTGGGAGGTTCAACATCAGGAGAAAAGACAGGTGAGATGTTCACAGGAGGTGTTAAATGCCAGTGCTGCCATGTTGGCTCATGCATACCAGTTGAGCATCATGTAACATTAACATCTTGAATTTTTGTGTACAAATAATAGTAGTTGAGTCCTTGGAGAAGGACATTTCATTTTTTTAAGAAATTGACTTTTTTTGTTTGTTTAATATGGCCAGTGTTCTGTAATGTTATCGCATTGAAATGTAACTCTGTTCTGTATCATTCAGGCTGATGAGAGAACTCGGGAGGAGAAACGGCATTTTGAGAATGAGTATGAGAGGACAAGACGTGAGGCTCTGGAAAGAATGAAAGAAGAAGAGGAGAAGAGAAAACAAGAGGAAAAAAATCGAGCTGAAGATCTCCGTAAACAGATGGAGGAGCTCAAACTACGGGAACAGGAAGTATGGAATTACTGTAAAATAGATTATACTTGTAATGCATTGCTACAACAACAACCATGTGACAAATAACAAACACCATAAAGATCAAGTAATTCACTTGTGTGTTTTATATGTGTGTGTGTATATATATATATATATATTGCACAAATGTAAGGCTTTCATTCCATTTTGTTCTTGTTCCAGGCTGAGCGTCTTAAGCAGGAACAGGAGGCTCTAATGTCTCAACGCTGGGAGCTTGAGAAGCTAGAGGATGAGAGGAAGAGGATGGAGGAAAGCAGGAGGAAAACCGAATTTGGGTAAAATATTTAGACAAGTTGAGGGATTTATTTCCTCTGCAACAATGTTAACTAAAACTAACTGTTAAAAATGTATGTTAATTTAAATACATTTTAAATACAATATAAATATTAGATGAAAAACAAGTAAATGAAAATTAGATGTTGCCTTGGCACCTTGCTGAAATAAAAAGTGAATTACAAAAATGAACTGAAATTTAAAAATTAACTTTTTGTCTTTAAAAAAGAAGAAGAAGAAAGCACATAACAAAATTACTAAAAATGTAACTAAAATTCAAATGAAAACTAAAAATATAAATGTTAATTTGAAATGTTAATACAAATAGAATCGTATATAAAGAATACTAAATTGACACTGTTCTGCAGTAGCCTAAAGCCACTGTTCTCTGCCTGCACAGGCATTTCCTGACTCGTCAGTACCGTGCTCAGCTGAAAAGGAGAGCACAGCAGGTGCAGGAAGAACTGGTAGGTTACCTCAAAAAAGCTTAAGTTTTGCATCAAAGCTGAATATAATTTGTCCTGACTGAGTGACCGCAATACCTGTCCACCAGGAGGCAGACCGCAAGATCCTGGCAGCGCTGCTGGAGGGAGGAGTGGAGGAGCAGAGAATGGAGAAAGCCAGGAGAGAGAGAGCTGTCGCTGACGCAGCCTGGATGAAGAGAGTCATAGAGGAGCAGCTCCAGCTGGAGAGGGAGAGGGAGGCAGAGTTTGATATTTTATATCGGTGAGTATAGTCTGAATGTTTGTTAAGAACTTAAAATGTGTTTGTAACTGGAAGTCAATTTCATACTCTGATTTTGTTTGCCGCCTGCAGGGAGGAAGCTCAGCGTGTTTGGGAGAAGAGAGAGGCAGAGTGGGAGAAAGAGAGGAGAGCCAGAGAGAGGCTCATGCGGGAGGTGAGACAGTGCACAGCATGCCTGAAGCTGAAGGACAACAGATCAGTAGTCACATGCTTGAACCATGGTTTTCTTAAAACCCCTTCAACAGTGCTCTTTACTTACATACTTCATGAGAATAATTTTATAAAGTTTTGCATTTTTTAAAAGGCGTCAAATAATGAGAAATTTTCCTTAATCTTTTGAGAGGTAAGTAGTATAGATATAGTAATTTCGAGAAAAATTGTCCCCAGACTCATGAATACACTAGTATATGACTTTCAAACACTCAGCTAGCAAGTAAGTGCTAAATATAATTTCATATGCATGAAGATCATAACAGCAAAAAAATAGCCTATTTAATTTGGAAATCAGAGAGAGGGTGGAAAATAGTCATGGAAAATCAATTTTTGTGCAAAAACTTTATTATATACACATTATCTTCTTCAAATAGCTTGTGGAGTGACAGTCATCCTATTGTCATAGGCTTGCATTTTATTCTGATCAAAAATACTATAAAAACACTGTATATTTTAATATATAATTTATTCCTATGATTGCAAAGCTGAATTGCTCCACTCTTCATGCCACCTGAAAGAAACAGTTGCTTAGTATCATCATTTAACTAACAGTTTGTGATTCATATTTTCTTATTGAAACCGTATCTTGTTTGTCAGAGTGTGATCATATCACGTTCAAAAGGACAGCGTTTATTTGAAATATGAATCTTTTTCGTAACATCATAAATGCCCCTGACTGTTCCACTTTTTGATCAATTTATTGCATAACCCCTGCTTAGAACTGTGGTCATTAGGTACTTTTGCATTTCTAGTTTCCTTTGCTCTTTGAGTGTTTTACAACTGATTGTGCATAGATAATCCCGGTAGTTGCAAAGACTGAAAGTCTCAACCAAGAGAGATTCTTTATCAAAGTTTAAACTCTGCCACGCCCCCCTAAAACGGCTTTTCTACCACGCCCCCCAATATCGAGTCAGTATGTGGGAATATTTCATATGCGCCCAAAGGTTCACACACAAGAAAGAAGGCGTGGGTTTCAGTAACCCATTTAGTGTTGCAACCATGTCAGAGAACGCGTTGTTTCTATGCGCAAGCAAAGCCTTTATTAGGCCTTCCAAGTAATGCCTTTAGGCATCTTGAAGAATAGACTTACAACAACAGCATGCATTCTTATGGAACACCGTTTTCGTGAACCAGAGAGGATGCAATTCTGACGTTGCTATGACAATCTGGTGCTTCTGAATCAGCACTGTATGTGTATTAGTTTAGTATTTTGCTATTGACTGTTCAATGCCGAGTTTTGCGCCATCGGATTTGTGATGTGTGGTGTGTGTGTCGTGAGTAGAGACAGAGTCACCATCACAGTGTTAGAGTCAGCTGTCTTAAACCGCGAGGCTTGTTACTGGCATCCATACTATGTCTGTTCCCCTTTCGGCTTGAAGCTGATGTAAACTAATGACTTATTTACTGGCCTTACATTTATGTTGAAGTATAAGCTCGCGCATATGTTAAGGCGGCGTGCACATTTCTGACTAGTGCTTTGCGGGTGTCTCGGCCATCACCTGCACTGGTCAGCTGGCAATCAGAGCCTACTGCGCTTGTTGAAGGAGGACTTTGTAAAAAACGAAGCTTTGAGAAGGCGGGGCAAGAGGTAACCTACAATAATGTACAGTACATTTGAAAAATAGGTGTTTTTTGAACATTAAAGCATGTCAACATACTCTGTTACACCAAATACACAAAATAATGATCTTTAAAAAAGAATCATATGACCCCTTTAAAAAAATAAAAATTGTACTGACCATAAACCTTTGATGGTGTTTTGTTAGTGTGTATAAAATAAGGTAAAAAAAATGCATGATAATACCCCTTTAAAGATGAATGGTTTACTTATTTTATTTTATTGAAATCATGACTTCTTTTAAAGGCTCTGTGGACCTCTGTGTTTGAAAACAGTCATTATTTTTGCAATGGCAGAAAAATGACTCCCCTAATCTTTACGTTGGATTTTAAATTATACACTACAGTTATGTAATGATAATATAATTCATACTATGTACATTTTTAAGAAATGTTAAATAGCTGACAGTTAGATTGCGTTTAGATGCTATGATATATTTTTAATCAATGTTTGGTAGGTCTTGACAGGACGTCAACAGCAGTTGGAGGAACGAATGAAGGAGAACAGGCTGGCAAGGGAGGAGTCTCTGCAGAGGAGAGAAGAGCTCATCCAGCAGCTGGAACAAGAGAGACTCACCCTACGCCAGGAGAGGGAGCAGCAGGAGGGAGCCCGCACAGCTCGCATGCAGGAGATCAATGCACAGGTCTGTATAGAGTTAACACTACGTACTAGATTTACTTGGGTAATAAAGTATAAGTTCTGGATGTCTTCAACTGATGTATTTGTCCAACAGGTGGAGCACAGACGCAAGGAACAGTGGGAGGAGCAGCAACAACAAGAGCAAGAAGAATTACAAGAGAGGGAGGAGCTTAGACAGCAGGAGGAGGAACTTCGTTTTGAGACCGAGAGAATGATTGGACAGGGCTACAAGGAGAGAGTGAGTGAAGATTAAAGTGTAAATTAAATTATATGAAATTAGACCTTAAGCGCCGTGTAATATAATAATAACTGATCTATTTTTCACCATGGCAGATACACAGCAGACCCCGGTCAGCATGGACGTGAGAGCACTTCACAGGAAGAGTCTTTGTGCCACATCCCCTATCAGATGCATTGTTTTTCATTAAGAATTGGGGATATCCATGTCCATGTTGATCTCGGCCACTTTGTGGTTAAATGACAACCAGGTTCCCCCTCAGAGATGCTTTTAATATACGTTTATGATTTACATTATGGTTTCCATAAATGATTATATAGGTACGTTTTAAACCTCAAATTTCCATTGCACTAGTGCTGAGGTTTGCATGTTCAGTAGGTCTGTTTTTATATGTAGATTTTGTATAGATTTCAATGCTGATAAGGGTTTCAATAAAGAAAACGTTATCCATTGTCTCCTGCATTCATATATAATTAAAAATTTTAACTGGACAGCAATGTGTGCAAAAAGTAATGCTATAAATATGTAAAAAACAATTTAAATAAAATTAACACCCAGTCAAAACTGCAAGAAAGAGATTTGGTGAGTGGGTTGCTTATATTATAATGAACACTTATTGTAATAAGTTTTTAAAATTCAATTATTACATTTGTGTTCTTGACGGACACTTTGTTCTGGAGTTTTAAACATTTTTTTTACAGTTATAGTGCATATCAGTTTTAAGATTAAAAATGCAAGTAAGACTGCTAATTAAATCATGGAATACCCAAAATTGAAAATTTGCTGAAAATGTACTGACCCTCAGGCCATTTCAGGATGTGGTACTTTAGTTTCTTTTCTTTGAGCATTGGGAATTAGCATACATACATCGCCTTGCCTTGCAGTTGAATGTGTGTGCCGTTCAGAATGAGAGTCCAAACAGCTGATAAAAACAATTCAATAATCCTCAGGTATTTTGGCTTGCACTTCTGTAACCAAACCTGAATTTCGTTTCCCATGTAGTGTGTTCCCACGTATATTCCCCGAAGCCAGCTCCCACACCTCTGACTCCTGTCGGGCGTTGAGCGGGACAAGAGATCTTATTCAGACCCTTCTCGCTTTCTAAGTGTTTGGATTTGTTGTATCGACTTCCTGGGGGAGATAAACACATGCATGGCATACTTATAGTAGTCAATGAACAATAAACTGGGTTAAGAGAATGTATTTAGGCATACAACATGTTTTAAAATCACGAACAGAAAAAGAACAAGCAGAAGCTTTTGATAGTTGAAATCATTTGAGATGAGGTCTTGGTCTTTTATGTTTCACTTTATTCATATGACTCAGTTTCTGATATTAGCAAAAACCCTGGAGCATCAATTGAAGCTCAAAATTATAAATTAAGTTTATTTAGAAAATAAAGAACACATTTTCTTCTTAACCACAGGCATAGCAATAATATTAATGAGTGGAAGACCAGTTCATCTAAACAACTACAAACACTCAAAGGGAATTTTAACACTGAGCTGCAAGTCACACTGACTCCAAGCTCTAATAACACTGAGCTACCTGTCCACTGCACAACTGTTTGGTAAGACTAACCTGATCAGGTTAGAACATAATACTTAGAGAGGAAATAAAAAGATCTGCAAAGTAAAGAGCTGCCCAAACACTGAACTGAATGTACCATAAGATGACCTATCTAAACACACACACACATCTAAACCATCATAAAAAGTATCTGCTGGTGGAGGTTGAGCATCTGCAGTGTATTGAAAAAAAAAAGATGTCATTAAATACTGTACTGTGACCTCCAAATACCTGATGAAATATAATTAAACGAAGGTTAATTAACATTTCCTCACTTTATATATATTTTTTTTCTTTAATGCAGACTGTAAATCTGAATTACAGCCACCTGGTTTATCCAACTGAGAAAAAGGTATTTAACCTCGGGCATCTTTTTAAAATCATATTTAATATGACATCGTTATAATTACAAGTTTATTGTACCTGGATCTAAACTTGGCCTACCTGACCACAATAACTGAATGTTTTGTACAACAGATTATTTTATTATACATTATAGATTTAACTGAGATTACTGAAAAATAGGCTTGATTTAACCATTTAAAAACAACACAGACAACCACAAATAATGAACTAAATGTTTGATTATGAAGAGGTACAATCAGTCAAAGTTTTCAGAATAGTGCAAAGAGTCAGGCAATTACGGAATATTTAGTACGTGATTTGCTGCTCTATTGCAGATTCATTTCTACTCATTCTTCTCGCTCAATCTCAACTGCCACTTTCACAGGTCAAAACATATACACGAACCCTTGAGAGCATTTCAGGCTTTATCTTATGGCTTTAAGCCAAACAACACTGATAACAGACACCTTAAATTAAAAATAAAAACATGCAAATACACAAAAAACTCATGTGACATACCCAATAATTATTGCTAAAATAACAAATGGGGGAAAGAGTTCGGGTTGAATTACAGGTGGAAATGGGTGGAAGCTGGATCAGTTGTTCTCTTTGGTGGTTATGGTAACAAGTTGCTTAGCAGCCTTGGCGATGTCATAAGCGCACTGGATGACCTGCTGGGTGACTAACTGCATGTCGGCTGCGGGGCTGCTCTCCAGAGGAGATGCTCTCTTACACTCACTCTGCAGCCGGTTTGCGCTGGACGTTAATAATCGTAAAGAGCTCTTCACCGTCTCAGAGCGTGGTCTCTGTGGACAAAGGTGAAAATACAGAAATAAATATACAGAAAATACATTAAGACTATTTTATAGTACTTTAAGACTACTACAAAAACTACACAAGAAAGTATTTGGACACTTAAGCCACACTTAAATGTATATAAATATTTTAGTGAATACTACTACTACTACTAATAATGTATATAAATAGTTCGCTGGGGTATATTTGTAGCAATAGCCAAAAATACATTGTATGGGTCAAAATGATCGATTTTTCTTTTTTGCCAAAAAAATATTAGGATATTAAGTAAAGATCATGTTCCATGAAAATATTTTGTAAATTTCCTACTGTAAATATATCAAAACCTAATTTTTGATTAGTATTATGCATTGCTAAGAACTCCATTCGGACAACTTTTTCAAATAGTTGTATCTCAGCCAAAATGGAAAGCTTATTTATTCAGCTTTCAGTGATGTATAAATCTCAATTTCAAAAAAAAATGGACCCTTATGACTGGTTTCGTGGTCCAGGGTCACATTTTGTAATTTTAGAATTGTATAACATTAAAATAAAACATAATATTTAAATAAAGTGTATTATTATGTAAAAAAATATAAGTAATTTATAAATAATATTTTATCACAAGTGTGACCTAAGTGTCCAAATACTTTTTGTGGCCAATACACATCCAAATAAAAATCTAAAAAACACCCTACAGATATTTTTCTTGCATTTATGAAGTGTGGAGAGACAGTGCACACCTTGGGGAACAGGGCAGCCATTTCACTCACAGCCACATATATTCTTTCTGCGCAGGGTATAAAGCTATTTGGAGGAGAAAAGATAAGATACTGTATTAAAATCTCAAAATTAAAACCATCAGAGTTTGAAGAGTGAAAAGTCAAGCTAACCACAGAGCAATCAGAGGGTAAAGCTTTAAAGGCCTGTTCACACCAAAGATGATAACTGTAACGATAAAGGTATGGTTTTAAAATTTCAAATAATAGCAGTCTCTACTATAACAATAATGACACAGAGAAATGATATCGTTGGAATAACTTTCAAAAAGATTTTTTACAGCTGATGAATAGCAAAACCATCGACATCAGAATCCAATCCACTTCTAAGAGCTCAAGCATTTAAAGCGGCAGATGACAAAACTGCAGTGCAGAGTTATAATAAACATAGTGAGTTGATGTGGACGCTAATATAGCTATCATTATAGTTTTTGTTCTTGGTGTGATTGGGCCTTAAAGCTGGACATTTACACTATCATGGAAAATACAGTTTGTCCAAAATATTGTATTGTATACAGATACATACTGTTTTTTAAAAATACCTTTTGTTGAATAGTAGTGATTTTTATTCCACTCGCATTACAGTTCACAGAAAAGTGAAAAATAGAAAATATATGTAATACATTTGGCTTAACTAAGTGTTGCTGTAAATGGTACAAGTGTTACAATTTCTGTGCAATAATCCACCCAAAAAAACAAACAAACATGCAAATTAGTTTGAAATGTTAGTTGTGCAGCAGACATGATGCATCCCCAGTGCTAATACATTTTTAAGAGGGTAAAACTTGTTTTAAAATAACTGGGCTTGACGCCCTTCACCAAATCGAAAAATATCTTGAAAATCACACAGCTTATTTTGCAATGAAATACAAACCAGTGCAAAACAGAAAGGCCAAAAGTTAAATGGATGTCAGTACAAAGCCTTTTCCTAAAAGAGAAACCAAGTGCACCAACATGAGTTCCTGCAAATAAAAGTGAAGTTCAGAAGACAATGCAAACTGACACAAGCCTTCGGCATTAGACACACTAGTAATCATGCACATTCCATTCATGTTCAGACTAATGGGTTATGAAGTTATGAAGAGAGAGGTAGAGGTAGACACTGTGCCTGTGAGGCAGGGACAGAGGCCAGAGTACCAGGAGTCAGGGTTGTTGGGGTTGGTTGGGTGGGCAGCTCTTAGGCCGAGGGACTGCATGGGAGACGGGGGCTTGTCTGCCCAAGGCACCAGAGTGCTGAAACAACCCAGACTGTGTCTAAGTCTGCGGACACTCTCCCTCTGCTCACATGGTGCACTGGTGGGGAAAGAGACAGAGCGTGGCCCCCGATAGCACAGACCCCAAATGATGAACACCGACAATTGACAATAGACAGAAAAAGGAGAAGGTACGAATGGAAAAACTAATTCAATGAATGGAAAAGAAGTGATTTTCATAAACAGGCATTTTCCATGGATAGGGTACAAAAAAAGCCTCATTTGTGATTTTTTTTTTTTTTAATTTTCCAGAAATATATATTTAATATATAAATACATACATATACCATTCAAAGGTTTGGGGTCAGAAAGATTTTTAAAAAATAAATTAATATTTTTATTCCACAATGACAGTAAATTGACAGTGAACACATAATTTTACAAAATATTTCTATTTTAAATAAATTGTGTTCTTTTGTTCTTTTTAAGTTTTCAAGACTGATCATAATAAGAAATGTTTTTTGACCAAATAAACATATTAGAACGATTATTGACAGAACCAGTGACACGAAGATAAAATATTGACTAGGCAATCACAAGATAAATTACATTTTAAAATAAAATTCAAATAGAAAATTATTTTAACTTCTTTAACTATATTGTAATAATATTTCACACACACACACACACACACACAAATATAGTATACATTATAAATTCAATATTATAAATCTATACTGTACAGTATATTACTAAAGCTGACAAATATAGTCTAAACTACTAAACTATCACTCAGTGGACACTAGCCAGTTTGAGACTAAATCTTGGATCTATTGGCTTATGTTTCCCATATTTATCATACTATTATACCTTGATTTGCCGTCAACACTAAAATTTGTGTAAAAAGCATTTATTTTCCACCCATCCATGCTGCAAAAAGAATCTAAACATTTTTATTTTTAAACAAATATTTTTACTATAGTGAATTAGATATTAATTCAACACATTTTCAAAATGATGTCATTGTGGTACGATGTTAATTGCTGGTAACAGTTGAGAAGGTAAAGGTTGGAAAGGTAAAAAAAAAAAAAGTGCTAACTTTTCATGCTTTGGTATTATGTTAGATTTCATCTGAAATATCTAAACGTTCTCACAACTAAAAACATGGATTTGTGTCTCTAATGCTTTAAAGGGGTAGTCCAACAAAAAATTAAAATTCTGTCATCTTTTACTCACCCTCATGTCACTCAAAACCTGTATGACTTTCTTTCTTCTGTGGAACACAAAAGATGATACTTTTAAAGTATGTTGGTGACCAAACAGTTTCAGTTCCCATTGACTTACACTGTAATTCCTGTCCATACAATAAAAGTAAATCGGAACCAAACCTGTTTGGTCACCAACAATCTTCAAAATATCTTCTATGTTCCGTAGAAGTCAGTCAGTCATACAGGTTTGGAATGACATGAGGGTGAATACAGAATTAATGATAACAGATTTTTGATTTCTTTTGATCAACTATCCCTTTAAATTAAGTAATGCGAAAACAATTTGTACCCTACTCATGGAATGTGCCAACGATTTACATGTGAAATTGTTAAATATGTGGCAGAAGTTAAGAAAAGGAAGAAGGGAATTAAATGACCTCAGATTTATTGCTGCCAAATATGAAGAAATAGGAGATGGGAGATGTTGACATTGGATGTCCTCTCACCTCTCATGCTTGTTCTCCTGCGCAGCCCTCAGCAGTTCCTGGATGTTCTTGGTGATCTGCTCAGTTTTACGGATGACGTCTTCAGTGCTGGGCAGACTGGGGTCAGGCTCACATTCGTGATCATCCAGCTCGGGTATAGAGCCACTGTCTCCCATCCAGCCACTGCTGCGCAAACGACATCTTCGGCCAAAGCTGCAGAGAGGGAGGACATCATATAAATGGAACCAAGGCGTCAGGAATGAGTAATGCTTGATGCACAATTACTTGATGCCTTTAGAGCATCATTAGTGTGTTTCCTCACTTTACTTGGCCAAAAGTGGAGGACAGGCAGTTCTTATTTTCAGAGGGAAAAAAGGCTGGTTTTGTTTGCCAGCAGGATTTGAGCCAGGAGTCATAAAAAAGGAAAATGGACTGTGATGCTGTGATGCTTCTCAAAGATTAGTGCCTGAAATATCTAATGTATCTCAATACTAAAAGCTTGCTTATACTCTGCTGACCATTCAGTTAATGCAGATTGTTCAGTTTAATTTCATATGAACCACCAGACATGTTGATATTTCCAATGCCATCGCAGCAATATCATTGTGTGTTTTGTGTTATTTTACTCTATCCTTTCCTGTCTCTTTAGGTCTCCAAATTTGACAAGCAGAGCAGTGTGTCTGATGGTGACTACGATAACACTGTCAATGAATCTGATCTGGACGACTCCGGGTATGTGTCCATTTTCCTTTTTTATGACTCCTGGCTCAAATCCTGCTGGCAAACAAAACCAGCCTTTTTTCCCTCTGAAAATAAGAACTGCCTGTCCTCCACTTTTGGCCAAGTAAAGTGAGGAAACACACTAATGATGCTCTAAAGGCATCAAGTAATTGTGCATCAAGCATTACTCATTCCTGACGTTACTCATCTTCAACATTTATAATAACTAGAAATGTTTCCTGAGCACCAAATCAGCTTATTAGAATGATTTCTGAAGGATCACGTGACACTGAAGACGGGAGTAATGGCTACTAAAAATTCAGTTTTGCCATCACAGGAATAAACTACATTTTGAAAATATTTGAACAGAAATCATTGTAGTAAGTTTACAACTGTACCTTGAATGCACTTTTGAATCCAGTGGTAGGTCATCTGTTTTGAAGCAATGGCCAGCAAATGCAAAAATTAAAGTGAACTAGCTATTAAAAAACTTGTGTGTCCTTAGGGGTTTAATTTAGGGTTACAATTGAATCTAGATCATGGCCCTGATCAGTGTATTCCTTCATAGTGTAGTAAAGCATTTACAGTAAAGATATTTGACAGCTTCACTGGAGCATGATTCACTGTGCCAAAGGATAATATGGTAATGGGGTCAGATACCAGCATCACTCTAACCTGGGGCATTACTAAATTAGTGTAACAGAGTATTCTATCAATTTCTTGTCAGGCAGCACTGGTCATGATGCTTGGAGAACCGCCACATCATGTCAGAATAATCAAATGAATGTTCCACAATCACTTGTTTATGCTTCTGCTCTCCACACGTCTCCTTGTACACAAGTATGTAAAAATGCATCGATTTGTGATGTATTGATCTAACAATTAAAAAAAGTTCAATACAATTTAATTATTGATTATATTAATAATGCCCGATGTACTGCATTGCAGATTCTATTCCATACACAATATAATTGTTAACATTCTCAGCTGTAAAAATTCCAGATCCTCGGATGACTTCAAGTGAGGACATACACTACCATTCAAATGCTTTTTTTTCTGAAATAAATTAATACATTTATTTAGCAAGAATGCATTAAATTGACCATAAGTGGCCGTAAAAACTTTGATGTTTCAAAAGATTTATTTTCCAAATAAATGCTGATCTTTTGAACTTTTTTATGAATCCTTGTGACTCCACAAAAACATTAAGCAACACAACTGCTTTGAATATTAGTCAGAATACATTTTTCTTGAGCACCAATTCAAGCATATTAGAAAGATTTCTAAAAGATCATGTGGCACTGAAGATTGGATTAATGGCTGCTGAAAATTCAGCTATGCCATGACAGAAATAAATTCTATTTGAAAATATATTAAAATAGAAAATATTTGATATTGTAATAATATTTCACAATTTTACTGTATTTTTGATCAAATAAACACGGCCTTAGTGAACATAAGAGACTTTCACAAACAAAAATAATGGGGAAAAAAAAACTTACCAATGCCAAACTTTGGAATGGTAGTGTATTTAACCGTTTGGGTAAAAAAAAAAAAGGAAAGGAAATTGATTAATTGTCAGATCAATGCATTAACAAAAAAAAAAAAATGCCATAAACAAGGCCCAAAATGCACGCACACACTCAGTGACAACAGAAACATGAATCTAAATATGGTTGCAATCTGCACGCACAAAAGTGACCAAGCTAATCCAAACCATTTACATATCAGTGTTTCATAATTGTATATTTCTTCTTTCTACTCTCAGCCCAGAGCACGTAGCATTGCAAGACATCCTGAAGAGATGAGTGAGCAGAAGCAGTAGCAGCAGTGGACAAGCCCTGAGCAGTGCAACCTGGGAATGAAGACACGAGCCATGAAATGTATGTGCTATCTATGAGGATGATGGGGATGATGAAGGCAGAAATACGTATCAGTTGAAAACAGCAGCCCCTGGAGGGTTGGTGCAGGGACTGTTCATGCATGGTGATGCGTGGAGCACAACAGGTGTAAGACGAGAAGGGATGGATGGGAGTTGTGGAGGCAGAGGATGAGTTTGTGAAGGAGGGTGGAGAGCAGGTAAAGGGATCCTGGTGCTTCTGTCCGCTCCCACGATGAACGGAGCATGTGAGGATGTACTTAACCCTTTGCGCACTCTCATCCCACAAACAGGATGGGGAGGATGAGGAGGAGGAGGGGAGGAAGGGGAGGGAAGAGGAGGTGGCCACAAACACACCCTTTCCGATCTAAAAAGGGGTGCAAATTAGACTTAAGACAGAGAATGAAAGACAATTGACGAAAAAACAAATGCAAAATTCTTAAAATACTCTGCTACGCTCTAAAAATGCTGGGTTGTTTCAACCCAATGTTGGGTCAAATATGGACTAACCCAACTGTTGGGTTAAATTTTGGTTACATTTTCAAATGAGCTTTTTAACCCAACAGTTGGGTTAGTCCATACTTGACCCAACCTTGGGTTGAAACAACCCAGCATTTTTTAGAGTGTATGATGGAGAGCCTGGACTAGAGAACAAGGTGATAGAGTAATTTTGACTTTTGTAAAGCAGCATGTCATCAACAGTAACAATCTAACAAAATAGTAGTCTGTCAATAGTAATAATTTGATAACATTTCACAATAAGATTTGATTCTTTACCATTAATGCGGAAGCTATCAGGAAATTACAATAATCTAATTGAATATTAATTTATACACACTACCATTTAAAGGGGTCATATGATGCGATTTCAAGTTTTCTTTTTTCTTTGGAGTGTTACAAGCTGATTGTGCATAGATAAGATCCCTGAAGTTGGAAAGACTAAGACATCATGTGTGTGTGAGTGAGAGTGAGAGAGTGAGAGTGAGAGTGAGAGTGAGAGAGAGAGAGAGTCACATCAAAGTGGAGTCAGCTGTCTTAACCGTGGCTTGTGTACTGCAAACACATACCAGCTTAATCACTGTGTCTGTCACAAGAATCTGTTCCCCTTTCGGGCTCTGTCTTAACATATATTTTGAAAGATGAAGCTCGCGATTAAGGTAAGGGGCGTTACATTTAAGACGAGTGCTTGCGGTGTTCGGCCAATCACAATGCACTGGGTCAGCTGGCCAATCAAAGCAGACTGCGCTTGTCGGAAGGAGGGACTTGTAGAAAACGAAGCGTTTGAGAGGGCGGGGCATAGAGGAACCTACAATAACTGTACAGTCTTTGAAAAATAATGTGTTTTTTGAACAAAAAAAAGCATGTCAACATATTCTGTTACACAAATACACAAAATAATGATCTTTAAAAAAAAAGCATCATATGACCCCTTTAAAAGTTTGTGGTTGGTAAGATATTTGAATATTTTTGAAAGAGGTTGTTTTATGCTCATCAAGGATGCATTTATGTGATCAAAAATACAGTAAAATAGTAATATTGTGAAATATAATTACATTTTGAAATAACAGTTTTCTACTAGAATACAGTTTTATAATGGGTTTTATTCCTGTGATGGCAAAGCTGATTTTCGCAGTCCTCATGATTCTTCAGAAATAATTCTAATTTGCTGATTTGCTGCTCATGAAACATTTATTATTATTCTCAATGTTGAAATCAGTTGTTCTGCTTTATATTAATATGTAAACCACAATACAGTTTTCAATATTCAATGATGAACAAAAGGTTCGAACGAAACAGCATTTATGTGAAATAGAAATTTTTGTAACATTAAATTTATTGTCCAATTTGATCAATTTAATGCACTTTCTAAAAGTATTAATATTATTATTAATTAATAAAATTAATAATATTAATGGACCCAAACTTTGACTGGTAGTTGTATAAATACATTATGAACATTATTTTTAATATGTGACCCTGGACTACAAAACCAGTCTAAAGGGTCAATTTTTTTAAATTGCGGATTTATACATCATATGAAAGCCGAATAAATAATCTTTTCATTTATGTAAATTGATGTAATATTTGGCAGAGATACAACTATTTGAAAATCTGGAATTTGCATGTGCAAAAAAATCTAAATATTGAGCAAATCGCCTTTAAAGTTGTCCAAATGAAGTTCTTAGCAATGCATACTACTAATCAAAAATTAAGTTTTGATATATTTACAGTAGGAAATTTACAAAATATCTTCATGGAACATGATCTTTACTTAATATCCTAATGATTTTTGGCATAAAAGAAAAATCAATCATTTTGACCCATACAATGTATTTTTGGCTATTGCTACAAATATCCCCCAGTGACTTAGACTGGTTTTGTGCTCCAGGGTCACATTAGTTATTTGCATTATTATGAACAATCATGAAGAAACATTTTTAAAGGACCCAGCACAAACCCAGTGTTGAATAATAATGACTGATGAATAAAGTTTGAACAGCTGCAACATTTACATGCATTGGAAAATAATACATTTCATTAATAAGCAGTAAAAGCGATGAAAAGGCATAGGGTTAAAACATTTTTTTAATATCAACATGCAAAAGGTCAATGAAAAAGTGAAAAGGGAAATGAATATAGGAACATACATTGTAAAAAGACAACTGAAAATAAAATACTGGGCATTTTACATCAAGATGAATTTTGTGAGCTTGAATAACTGTGACATGTACAACAGATATTTTTATGGTTTAAAATAAAAATCACTTTATCTCAGTAAATCCCAATTATTGAACACCGGTACAACATTATCAGTCATACTGGCCAGTAAAACACAAAAAAATAGCTAAGTGCACCTTCACCTTCTAGCTTGAAATTAAAAATTAAAATTATATGTACAAACTAAGTTACATAAAGCAATGAGAATAAGACTGTGTGACTTGTGCATTGAGTTGGCCATAAAGACCATGGCCATGGTTTTGTATCTCCCAACTGACACAGGAAATTGAAAAAGGGAAACAGAAAATATGGTGAAATAGCTGCTATGTGAGCCAACAGGATACAAAGTGAAGAAATACATTGAGTAGTCCAAAACGTGTATTTTGGAATCGCTCATAAAGCGCTGAGAATTGGAAATGCACCATCAGCATGCTGCAACTTTTGAAAAGAAAGGTGAAGAAAAAGGAGAGAAGGTGAGAGGCAGGTTTTTACTTACATAGGTCGGGAAGGGTTGCAGGGTGGGGAAGGTCTCCTCAGGGTAAGGGGTCTCTCCCTTGGGGAGAAAGGGCTTCAGACCAGAGCCGGTTTCATACATAGACATTGGGCGGCTCGCCCATGCAGACAGGTGGCGTTTCAGGGCAGAGGAGGAGGAAGAGGAGGAAGAGGAGGAGGGACTGGAGGGATTGGGGTGGTCAGGGCCGCCGGGGGCCTGATAGGGTTGTTGAGCAGAGACCTGCCGCCTGAGAGAGCTGTTCTCGCTTTGCAGAGACTGCAGCTGAAGAGAAACACGAGTAAGCCAGAGAAACGCAGAGAAAAGCAGAAACTGTAGCAAAGCTGAGCCTACAAGAAAAACTCTTAATCAATATTTAAATAATGTTCAGTTTCAAAAGTGTGTCGCCCACTACAGGCCTACACAATTTTTATATTTGCCACAAAAAAAAAAAAGAAAAAAAAAGATTAAACCAGTCTTGCCTTTTCCATTTGATAAATAAAAGTGTTATCCCAAAACAATGGAACTGATTCAGAGAAATTTTTTCTCCTAATCGATATTAGAGTTGTTATTCAGAGAAACCTCGCAGCTCGAGCTACAATGCAGCTTTTTCTACTCTTTCAGTTTATATGAAATATATTTAATGGATATATAAATTATCTTAAACATTTGTACAGACCTCCAAAAGTATGTGCTTTTTGTGTATGTGTAGTTTCAGTTGTTCATACATTTTCTTGTAAATTTTTGAATACATTTTAGTACAACATTTTTGTAAATGATTTGTTTGTGAAAATGTTCGTATGCAGATTTTATGCACAAATTTGTGTGTAAACATTCTTAGTGAATGAAATCCAATTACTAAATTGTTTGAAAAAAAAATAATAAAAATGAACATAATATTTTCTACTATTCAGTTTGATGTAATAGCTTTCAAATCTGGCATATGAGAAATGAATATTATTAATACTAATTAGCATAATATCCATCTTTTTTAGAAGAAAATTTCTGATCCATGAAACTGCAGGGGCTTGTGATATTGTAATAAAAAAGCAAATTACAAATTAAAATTCATCTTAAACTTTTAAATATTTTTTATTTTAAAACCAATTTAAAATGTTCTATAAATTAAGACATTTACTTATATCTTATTCAAATAATTAACTCTGTAATTATTTTTTCATCATAATTTTGAAGTACAAATCAAGTTCAAGGAAACCGTTATAAGGAGTTGCTCAATAAATCCAAACTTCTTAACAGCAAAAAGTCCAGTTTAGCATGCAGGCACTGGCAGATGCAATGTCTAGACATGCTCACAGAACAAGCGCAAGTTAGACATGCTTAAGAGTCTACAGAGAGAGAGAGACTCTCAAGCTCACTCTGCAGCTCAGAGAAAAGCCAAAGAGCTTGAGTCAGACACATTGGCTAGGATCAGAAAGGAAATGCGGAGAGTAACAAAAAGCCTAACGACTTCACTCATGATAAAATGATTTTGCCCATTTCTATTTTTACCCAGTCAGATGTTCATCCAATGCAAAGCCACACAGTTTATCATACAAATGTCACAATTGCCTAATTTTTCTAAATCACAAACATTTATAATAGCATCCGAGAAACATCATGCATAACCTTTTGTGCAGGACATAGATATAATCCAAAACCACTTTCAAATCGTCATACATTTTAAGCAAGTTGTCAAATCTTTAACAACACAACTAAACTAGTTACATGTTCTTTTATGAGAGGACTGAAAGTGGTAAGCTGTCAAAACCATCCATAACCAAATCTTTAATATACATCAATCACCATTTTTGGCTAGAATTCAATTAGAAATGCCACAGGAAAGCTGGAACTGTAATTTCTTTAAATGCCGAGCCATTTAGGGACTGACCTTATTTTATATTTGAGAAAACATTACTAAACAATTAGAGTTTGATTTATGGATGACTATATTAAACACACTTCAGTGAGTGTGAGGAAATTCTCTCCAACTAAATTACAATTTATCATCTAACAGAATAATCCTTAAATGGGTTTTAATGTCAATGTGAAAGAGAAATAAATATTCATATAGAATATGATTTTCACACTGAAATGACAATAAAGGCCCGAAAGGCTCCAAATTCAATTCATAATAATTGTTTTATAGTCAATCAATTTTAGCTCTGATTTGTATTCTGGAAACCCTTGTATAATGTAAATACATATAGAACACAGCCAATTAAAATGAGTCATGCTGATGCAAGAGCCAGCTTATAAATCAGGTTTGTGGTTAGGGAGGATAGCATGCCAACTAATCATCTGCATTCAAATGCCAAACAGTCAGTATGTTTTGGTTTCATGTCTCTAATACTGTATGTCTTTTCCAGTGGTTTAGAAGTCAACGTCATGCTGGTTATTTGAACACTACAGCAGGTATAACAGTATTATTTTGACATCAGCATTCCAGGGGATTTTAAGTATCTTAATCTTTCAGTCAAATTTGCCCCCTCACGTGCGAGAAGAGGTGCAGGTGTAGGGGTTAGACAGTCTTGCTTTGTTTAGCTGCTCTGACCAGGGCATTCAGCGCTCACTGCTGAATCTCTGGTACCTTTTTCTGCATCAATCTCAGCTCCTCACTCAGATTACTGTTGGCCTTCATCAGTGTCTGAATTTTGGCCTCCGAGGCTGAAAGCGCATTTTTCACCTCCAGAAACTCCTGCACTGAAATCGATCCATCGGACAGATCAGAGTCCAGACTCTGAGGAGAAAAGAAGTAGCTGGGTACACTGTGATGGCAAGAATGGCACAAGACAAAGTTCCTAAATCTTTACAGGTCTACCTTAGCTCTGTCTGCTTTGCCCACTCGTAAATCAGTTTCAGTGTCCTCATCAGATGCCACACTGTCATAGTCTGGCTGGTCAATTTCCTGGCTTTCACTTCCATGACGACTACCCATACTTTTGAAGAATACATCAACATTGTCTATGAAAAAGTAGACACAACAATCATGAAACATCAATAAGAACTTTAAAAGAAATCAAGGCATAAGGCTGGTGTGTCTGTATGCAGGCTGTACCTTTAGGACTTGAGACTGAATTCCCCTGCTGGCGCCGCTTTGCATCACTTAGAATATCAATCACAAGTGTGGCAAATTCATGAGCATTAAACCTTGCCAGCTTTTGTCTTCCCTGTCAAAGGAATTAAGTGATGATTTCATTGCATGTTCATTGCCTGAACAACTAGTTGATCTTTACATCACTTGCTCACCAATGGATCCTCTGCAGTGAATGGGTGCCGTCAGAATGAGAGTCCAAACAGCTGATAAAAACAACAATAATTAACACATTCCAGTCCAATCAAAATGCTCTTTATATTTAAACATATAAGCGGTTACACTACAAAAAAAAAAAAAAAAAAAACATTTGCAAGTTTTAGAACTCAAAAATAAGCCGGATTAAAATCTAAATATACTTTTCTATTATTCTGAAACGCCCAGATTTGAAATTGGGAAAACCGCTTTATAAACTAAGAAATGTAATATAAAAATCTGAAACTGCATTTCATGACCCCCTGTTTGGGCTCTCATTCTGATGGCACCCATTCACTGTGGAGGGTCCATTGGTGAGCAAGTGATGCAAAGCTAAATTTCTCCAAATCGGTTCTTTTCTGATGATGAAGCAAAATAATCTACATATTGGATGGCCCGAAGGGTGAGTAAATATTCAGTAATTTTACATTTTTGGGGAACTATTCCTTTAACTTGATATTCCTTAAAGGGGTGGTTCACTGGTTTTTTTTCTAGGCTTGATTGTGTTTATGGGGTACATAACATGTATTAATGCTTTGTTTTTTTAAAAAAGCATTATTTTTCACATAATTTACATTTATTCCACACTGCTCCGTCCCTTCTTTTAGAAACGGGCTGATCTTTTCCTGTTTTTTATGAAGCCCCGCCCTCAGAAACAGTTGATGGGCTCTGATTGGTTAGCTAGCCCAGTGTGTCGTGATTGGCTAAATCGCCTCTAGTGCACGTCTAAGGGTCCCGCCCCTCACCTCAGCGGCATGTGCTCCGGTTGTATTGTAAACGAAGGCATCGTTAATATCGCTCATCAGTTTGAGCCCGATTGAGAAGCAAAGCATATTATTGAAGAGGATCGTGCAGAACCTGTGCAAGCACGGTTTTTTTTTTAATGGTAGGCCTATGTTTTTTGTTTGTTGTCGTCTCATACTTTTAGATACGCTGTTATTTGTAAATGTTACTGCTTATATTAGCCTTTAATATACAGTTTTATCCTGATATGGCAACTGCACACTTCAACGCACGTGCCCATGTTTAATGCTTCTCATAGCTATGTGAAAATAAGTGTATAATTGTAACAGTTCATTGCTGGAGCTGAGCTGAGCTGAGCTGAGCGAGAGAGAGAGAGAGAGATGCAGAGCGTGTGCAGAGCAGAGGGGCAAAAACTTTGGAACGGGGAACGGTTTAAGGGGATGGCTTCTTCTAACATTGATTTTGAAACTTGTGAATCCATTAGAATCGTAAGAAGACAGAATCGCAATTCATATATGAATAGATTTTTATGGGCACCTCTAGTTTTCTCTTCCTCTTCTCTAAAGCAGCGCAGCATGGCCTCGCCCCCTTTGCTGCCTTTTCCTGAGGGCGGGGTTTATCTGGGTTTGTGATGTCACGATCCCGGGAAGTAACTTGTTGTAGTCCCTACCAGCCGTTTTTGTAGGCATTAAACTGCCAGAATTTTAAAAGACGATATCTCTGTTTGCATTGAACTTTCAGCTTCGTAACTTTGCAGATATTGTTTATGCTCAAACAGCAACATTACACACAAACTAATGTTAAAAAAGTGAAATCGCAATGAACCACCCCTTTAAAAAGCAATGGACAAAGACACCCATCTGCATGTGTACACTGATCAGAAACTACTATAGTAAGTTTATAGTAATTTCCTTGAATTTTATTGTTGAAAGTGGAGGTTTGTTCCAAAAACACAACTTTCTTGATTAGTGGCAGCGCCTCAACAGACACAACTTCTCTAAAATTTATAATATGCAAAATCTATCATTTGTGGTTTGGTTCTATGCTTCAGTGCATAGTGTTTTGATGTAATTTCCTTTTTTATTAATTTTGTGACATCTGTTTCCATGTTCATCTGGCACATTTTTTGCATGTTGCACTTTCAGCTGCAAACTACATAAAAGCTGTTATAAAACGTCACATGTCAAAGTGCAATATCTTTATTTCCTGTAAAAAGACTTAAAGCATAACAACTTTCTGTTCAGAACTTGCCTGGTTTCGTGTTGATGAGTACTCTGGGTTTACAGGAAGGAAAGGCACAACTGTTGTCTCCGTTGCCAAGGTGCTGTGGTTCTGAGTGGCCAGCCAAACTACACCAGATACAAAGAAAGTGCTCATCAAAGTGTCACGCTTTGCACTCGTATAATGTACATTTCATGAGTCAGTTCTTTCCATTGTTTATCAAATGCAGATCATCTCACCTGCATCAGTCTCTCTTCGATCAACTTCATCGTACACATCCATTGCCAATTCCTCAAACAAATGATCGCTGAGCTGCAATGATATTAGCAGAGTTGCATCAGTCATCTGTGCTTTCAATGGTTGTAAAACAGCTTAAAATCATGTTTGGAGACAGGTTAAATAGCATAAACGCTGTCTTTTATATTAATGACTGGCAGATAACGGTTTTGGGGGTGTTGCGGCACTTAAAAGGACATCTGCTTCAGAGAAGCCCAACGGTTTCCTCAGTGCTTAGCTGTGTTGGCTTTTCAAGTAACAAGCTACAGTAGTTAAACTACAGTTAAGCTAAGCTAACCTACACCACACTCTACTAGCAAAATGTAGCTATTTAAAGGAGTAATCTTCAGAATCAGATGCATCTATCAAATGGCATCATTTATCTCTCCAATCACAGTAGTGTTTATCTGGTACTCAACTAAACAATAAGGATATGGTTTTGAACTTTGGTAGTACTGTAGATTGTATTAATTTAGCAGACTGTAGATTGTATTCAGTTATGGTGATAACATTTTAACAGAAAAACTGACACTAAATAAAACCTGAAACACTGTCATTTCTAAAATGTGGTCAACAACATTAACTATTTAATTCAATATTCTGCTTAATATATCAACTTGTCATGATTAAGCAGAAGTTAGTTTATTATTTTGCTATGCAAAAAAAGATGCAATAAATAAATTGAGGGACTTCTGATAATAGTTTGATTAAATAAATCATTAAATTGTTTTTATTGTTTTACATAAACTGTCTGAACATGCTGATTCACTAAAAAGAATCAGACTTCCCAAAGCTACTGTATTGAAATAAGTAGTTAAATTAGCAGCATTGCATTGCATAAAATAAGAGGACTTACAGACTGCAGCTTTCTTTTTGCAGCTTTTGCGAACTCTGATAACTCCAGACTGCTATAAAACGGAATAAAATGGTAAATAATATTAGTTTGTTTATTAAATAGATTTATTATAAACACTAATGGTAAAAGATAAAAGGTGAAATAAAATTTTCAATTGCCATTCTCAATATCAAATACTTACACATTTCTTTTCCATCAAAGACAGCAAAAAAGGAAATGGCAAGATATTAAGTTTAAATTATGTTAATCTTAAAAACCTGTTTGGATTGCTATCATAGCCATGCAGGGAAGTATTCTGGGATGCGATCAGTATTATCCAATGACCAAAACATGACTAAGCACATCCCAAAATATTCCTCTAGAAGAAAATGGCATCAGTTCACACAGGAAAACATTAGAATGAATTAGATTATTACTACCTGTCCGCCATCTGTGGTATAATGAAATGCTGTCCATTCTTGTGATCTAAAACACAGAACGTATTGACATTATTGACATAGTTTAACATTTTCAATTGACAATCCACTGATAAAGATGCACACTAAAGCAATAAAACACATTAAGCTGACTCCGACATCACTGTGATATTTTATTGAACCATCTGGCGCTCTGAAGACCATAACCCACTGAAGTAAGAGCGTGCTATAAACTGGCTTCATCAGCATCTGCAGCCCCACAGCTGGATATCAAAACATCAGCTCTCATCATGATAGCACACCATCGCTCTGCGCTCTGACTCACCAGGCTTCCGCCCACAGAGATAGAAGGCCAGCCTGTCTGTGAGCTCATACTGTATTTCCACCAGTCTGTCTGCCAGGTCTTGATGGCCAGCTTGCCTGATTACAAACAACACAATGACGTTATGACACATGGGTTTTTATTTTTGAACTTTAAGGTCCTGTGCCAAATGCTGCCCCCAGCTCACCTTGTGGTCCCTCTCAACAGTCTTCCGTGGAATTGAGCACCAATAACATAAAATAACAAATGGGAAACCATACAGACCAGTGATGTTATTGTTAACTAAAATTAAACTATTAAAACTGTGTTTGGTAATTGAAATAACGCTGAAATAAAATAAATGTAGTAAGGAAAACTTCACATTACACTTATAACAATGGCCAAACACTAACAGAAGGAATAAACTAATTTCTTTAATTAAACCTGAAAAAAAAGTTCATTTAAAATACTAATGCATTTTATTATAGTATAAAAATAATAATGAAAAATAATAATGTTTGTAACCAAACAGTTTTGGTTCCCATTGTTTTTTTGTACATACAATGGAAGTCAACGGGTACCATAACTGTTTGGTTACCAACAATCTTCAAAATATTTTCTTTTGTGTTTCCACAGAAGGAAGTAAGCCATTCAGGTTTGGAACGACATGAGGGTGAGTAAGTAATGACAGAATTTTCATTTCTGGGTGACTTCCCTGAATTTGGATATTTGTCAGTGAAGGCCACATGACAAATCCATGACAAGTATTATTTTTAATCACTGCATTGACAAAAAATATTGGAAGTAATCAATAAATGCAGATTTCAGTGCCGAGTGGCTTTGGAGCATCAATGCATTAGCTATTGATTACCTTGCATAGTGGATGGGCGTTTTGCCGTTGGAGTCTGGAGCCCCAGGGTCTGCCCCATAAACACAGAGGAGCTCAGCCTGGCACACTTGCCCTGCTTTAGCTGCTATGTGCAGTGGAGCGTTTCCTTTCTCCTGTTTAAACCAGTGCAGAACCGTTAAAAATGAGCAGTAAGTTCGGAAAGCATTTTTAATGTAACTGAATATGATTAAATTAAGATCAGAGGTTTTTACCGGGTGGAAGTAGTTGGCTTGAGCCCCAAGCGATAGTAACCGCAAACAAGTCTCAAGATTGCCGGTTCTAACGCTGGAGTGAAGTTGCTAAAGAATCAAAGAATGTACGTCAACAGAGACTTTTCAACAAGTCTGACAGAAGACAACCACATCAGATGAGAATTAGATGTACTAGAGGAGCAATAATGCATGTAAAGTCTGAAAAAATGCACTATAATGAATGCATCAAATATTTGAAAGAACAGAACAATTAAATAAAGAAGAACGTCAACCACGAAACTGGTAACTCCTGCCTTACCTTGCTTAGATCAGCGGCTGCTGTACTGTCGTCATCTCGACAGGGTAAACGATGGACGAAAGCCAGCATTTGATACTTTGATTTTATGAACTCTGCTTTGTTAGGGCTTTTTGGGTGAGAGAAACAATGGAGCTATTAGAGCCAGTTAACAGTGGGGGCAGTTGGTATATTTCAGACACTATCATTTTGTATACACTATCGTTTAAAACTTTGGGGTCAGTAAGATATTTTTTGTTGTTTTTGAAAGATGTATCTTATGCTCACCTAGGCTGTATATATTTCATAAAAAAATACAGCAAAAACAGTTATATTGTGAAATATTATCATCAGTTAAAATAAGTGTTTTCTATTTTAAAAGGTGACATATCATGAAAATCTGACTTTTCCAGGTTTTAAGTGCTATAATCAGGTCCCCGGTGCATCTACCAAACAACGAAACATGAAAAAGATTAACCCAGTAACTTTGTTTTGGTAAACCTTTTTCTGCAAGCCTCTGAAAAAACGAGTGCATCTGATTTCGCTCCCTTGGTGACGTGGCAAGGGGATCTCATTATAATATTACCGGCCCTTAATCTGTAAGTTTCCACCATGCCCTTTCAGTTGTTTTTTGGCAAACGACAACGGTGTAATGCCATGGCGAAAGTTTGAGCAAACATGCTAACTGTTCTGCCTTTGACTGCACAGACAAGCAAAGAACACTATTTACAGTCCCAGCCTCAGAGCAGACAAGAGCAGTGGATTTATTGATTTATGTAATGTATATTGCTGCTGCCACACAGATCTAATATAAACATGCGGTTTATTTCCCAGCTGTTTAACTTCACAGACATAACTGACTGTTTTGTATCTCGTGTGTTTTTACCGTAAACTTGTGTGTGAATGAGAACTAAGTTTAGTACTCACATGCTTTGGACCGCCGCTTCTGTACGTGTCACTCAAACCATATATCAGAATTTAAACTATAGTTTAAAATGTATGCATTATTTCAGCGCGATAATTATTCTAATCGAGAACAATACAGATGTTTACAGCGCCGGAGCGGTAATGGCTCAGCTCTCTATTTCTGCAAAAGGGCGGGGAGCACACTCATGGCATTTAAGACGGGCCCGAAAAACAGAGTGTTTCTGCTTCCCCTCAAAATAGGCATTTTCAAAATGCTATAATAAATGATCTGTTTAGTATTTTGAGCTGAAACTTCACAGAAACATTCTAGGGACACCTGAGACTTATATTACATATTTTAAAAGGGCAATAAAAAATATGTCTCCTAATATTTTTTAAAATGTAATTTATTCCTATGATGGCGAAGTTGTATTTTAGTAGCCATTACTCCAGTCCTCAGTGTCACATGAGGCTGTCAGAAATCCTCGATATCTGTTTGGTGCCAAGAAACGTCTTATTATACAACTTTGAAAGTAAATGTTACTATTATATCCGTTTTGTCGGCGTTTTAAGATTATTAAAGAACAGCATAGTTTTGAAACAGAAATCATTTGTAGCATTATAAATGTCTTTATTGGCACTTTTTGATCAATTTAATGCAGCTTGTCTGACTATATTGATTTACACTGACCACAATTTTGAATGGAAATGCATACCAAACATACATTTTTCTATAATATTAATTTTAAAAAATCTAAATAAAATTTTTTTCCACATTCAAAAAATTCAAGAAAAACAGAAATACTCACTGGACTTTATCCTGCGGATTGGGTTTGCGTTTCCCGCTCGTGATGGATGACGGGTCCAGCAGAGTGTGCTCCCATATTGCATTAGCACCATTGTTGTATAATGTTTGAACCATCTGTGAATGAGAAAGAAATTGAGGGCATACATCACAAGACAAAAATGAATTATGACAACATGCTCCTTTAAATATGCTTTGTGAGTCACACATTCTGTTGGAAGGCCCTCCAGTGAGGTCGCACACCAATAAACCATTTTCTTATAACCATTCAAAAGACTTCATTGATGGATTAAAAAACAGATCTTTACATAAGAATGTGGAAAAATTTACTAAACAAGGACACATTAAATGAAAAGAGATATTATTGGATTAAAGCTACGAGTCATTTACATCAAAAGAACAGGAACTTGAGAGAGAAGATGCTGCAGGCCGTACAAGTACACAATACTGTGACTGTTTTTCGTGTTCTAATTAAAATAAGAGGCAGACAAAATAATGGCTATTAGATCTCTTTTCTATTAATGTTTTTTAAATGAATTCATCAAGTGAGTTTGCATACATATTGATTTTAAAAAATAAAGAAATAGTAAATTACAAGAGAAAGTAAAAACTTATTAAAAACTGAATTCTGCTAATTCTGTCATAATTTACTCGCTCCAATGTCATTCCAAACCCATAAGACTTTGGTTAATCTTTGGAAAACAAATTGAGATATTTTTAATTACACCTGAGAGGTTTCTGTCCATCCGTTTAAAGTTCAGGTAACCAAAAAAGTTGTAAAGTCATGGTAAACATAAGTTTTGTGCAGAGATATGATCGCTTTATATGATACAAGTTTATTTAGGCGTTCTTTACAATCTAAACAATGACATAACATATCTCTGTGACTAACCACTAAATAACTCCTGACCACGGTTATGGTTTGGACATACACGAGATAGTAAAATGAGCGAATGATGACAGAATTTTCATTTTTGGGTACATGAATTTGCAATTTCATTGTATCTGTAATTCTAACCATTTCCGTCACACTTGCCTATTTTAGACTTTTTCAAATAATAAAATTCCATTTAGTAAACATTTAAAACTGGCATAAATACCTTCTGATCTGTATACTTAATTTTAACCACCTACAGTATCAAGAGCAGGGTTCCTCCAATCTTGCCCTGGAGGGCCAATGCACTGCAGAGTTTAGCTCCAACCCTGAGAAAAACTCACCTAAATGTGATTTTCTAATGATCCTGAAGATATGATGACTTGCTCCAGGTGTGTTTTGATCGGTTAAGCTAAACTCTGCAGGAAAGTGGATCTCGTGAGCCAGATTTGAGGATCCCTGATCTAGAGCCTTGAACACTTGTTTCAACTAGTTTTATGGCATACTGGACAAGCTGGTATATATACACATGTATTGGACAAGTTAGTTATACAGTATATACAAGTGGACCAAATTTAGAGTTTGAGTAAGGTTCAAAATCTACCAACAATACTGTAGATACCAACATCAGCCATAAGAAAAACCCCTATAGATCGACCACTACTTTATAATGTGCCTGAGACTAAAGATGATTACTACAATAGGGCCTTTCGCACCGCTTTAGTTCCAGAACTAAATGTACAGTACTAAAGTACTGATATGATTTTGCGCGAACTATTTCCCAGTTCCCATTAAAGGGTTGCATTCACACGACAGTGTGTACTAGGAAATTACGTAAGCCGGTCGACAGTTATGTCATATGTGCGCGCCGTTCAACAACAGAAACAAAGAACAACATTAACAACAGGAGGATAGAGGACACTGTGATCGGAGCTGTGTTTTTGTTTTGTCTCGCGGGTTTCACATAATACCATGGCAAGGCTACGTATAAGTCAAGCTATGAAAGACCTAAAAGGATGACAAGAACCCCAACGACAACTGGCAGTGCTACATTTACTACAAGTGCCTGCACTTCAGCGTCCGTCCCTCTATCCCTGTTCTCCATACCTTGCGAGATTGCACAAGTGTGTACAGTAGTTTACCACATTTTAAACTCATGGCGGTGAGGGCGTTGTTCGTACGTCTTTGGCCAATTCACTGTCTAATTACTCACGATTAGTAACCAGTTAGTGTGGTTAGGAACCCTTCCCTGCACCGTAGGAGCTAATTTGGTTCTCGAAAAAAGCAATCCGGTACTGAAATCGCACCCAGTTCCGGCGGTGCGAACACGCCAAAAAGTGGGTAGTTCCACAATTAGTTCTGGTACTATGAAAAGGTTCCCGCGGTGCGAAAGGCCCTATTGCCAAAAAGTCTCAGATGAAGCAGGGTGGCAAGTTAAAGGCATAATAAAAGGGTCCCAGGGTGTCTGCTTGTCTGTGAGTTTAGCTCACCTGTAGCTGGGTGGGCGGCCAGGGTGTGTTTGACAAATGCCGCACTTGTGAGTTGTGGCGACCCAGACTGCGGTGAACACCGCAGCACTCATCACATATCAGAACTCCTCTGTTCACAGACGCCCAGCGAGGATCTAAGGGATCCCAAGAAAATCAACAGATTAACAGGAAGAAAACACCAGCGTGTCTCAGCAGCGTGTTGATCGTTGATCGATACACAATAACACTAATGGAGCTTTCTGGCTGGTGCATGAGAGTGAAAACAGAAACACAATACTTTTAAAAAGCTGATGCAAGGAAGATGCTTGTTACAAGAATGCACTGAAGAAAATTAACAGAAATGTGCTTGTCTATTTCAAAATTCAAAATTTTATTCAAACAGTGCACAAAGTCAACATGAAATGGGATCCACATTTTCACACATTATACTTCTGTAACTGTACTTCTGGAATTGATTATATTTTGAACTTTTGAATGAACTTAACATGCATAAATGAATGATATCATCACAAATGTGCACTAAGAAAGCATGTTTTGATCAGGATTATTTTAGTTAATTAAATTCATTAAAAAACATTTTTGTTACTTGAAATAAATCTCACGAAATTAAATAAATATGTTTTAAAATTAAAACTGAACTAGTTTCAAGAACTGTCCTCATTTTTCATTTAGTAACTTGAATGTAGGCTACACTGAAATAAAAATTAACACTACTAGACATAAAAAAAACAAAAACTAATGAAAATGACAAAACCACACAACAAAATTAATAAAACTTTAAAATAAAAATGGAGAATTTAAAATATATATTATAGGAGCGCATACACAAGTTTCAATAAGTAATACTTACCATAAATTGAAACTGTATATGTGTAAATAGAGAGATATTATAATTATATATCTATAGTATATATATATATAGATATAAATATATATATATATCCATAACACCAGTATTCAATAAATTAATCCTACATAACTTTAAACTGTATATATGTATTCTATATATATATCTATATACATAATTACACGATAATTATAGTACCACAATCACACTAAAATATCACTGGTTTTGACATTCATTTTCATTAAAAATAAATGTTTACTGTAAAATGCATTTGATGTATACAGTGTACAATTTCAATTTATGTTAAGTATTAATTTATTTATGTTCCACTATAATAGTCTGATAAACCATTACTAGTAGCAGAGATGCTCATCAAAAGTAAATATGAGCATTTGATTTTTCCTATTAAAAATATGTAGCATATGACGACAACACAATGCAGTGCTGATTTCTTCCTTATATGGCCACAGTAGCAAGGGTTGAATGTCATCCTTTCATGTTCGGCTGTAAACGCGCTAACTTCCTTTTACATACACATGCCTCAAACCACAACAAACGCTAAGCAGCTGAGCTTTACTTCCAGGGTACGAGCAGGTGACTGGGAAACACTGCACGTCTTTACTTTCACTACCTGATAGATTATTTGAGAGGGTCGTCTACTGCGGTGTAATTCTAAACTAGTTTAACTACAGAATTTAAATTAAGCATCAAGTGGCAACCTAAAACAGTAAAAATAAAAATAAAATAAAAAAATCTGATCAGTATTGAAAAATCTATGAAATTACCAAGGACTGCATATCTCCAACAAATTTAGCATAAAATAAAATAGACTGAAAAGGATTTTTATAGCATTTGTAAATGCATAAACAACAGCAGAAGAGTGATTTACCAGCATAACACATGCAACAAACACAGGGCTAAATACTGCAGCGGTATTATCACTTACATTTTTTCACCACTTTACTATACTAAGCACATTATATGGTTAGATGCAACCTGCAACCCATTTTTAGGTCACAACCCACCAGCTGAGACCTGCCCCAAACCCTTGATCACTCAAAGATCCCCCACTACTACTACACTTGACAAACTCAATGACCCAGACAGAGACAGAATGACTGCTCATACATTAACACTTGTCACTGGCAATCGTCCTTCATGGGCATCCAATATCAAGCCAGTTTTTAATAGAATACTCACTCCTTCACTGAGTCATGATGCCAGATCAGTGAAAGTGGGGCCAACCACATTGGACCTATGACTAAAGTGTCTGAGCAGCCCGAGACATGTTCACATTTTCAGCTTCTTTCCCTATCCCCCCCCCAACTTTTCCCAAGGGCAGATTCCGGCCAACTTGTGATTTCACTTCCTTCAGAAACAACGATGCGAGTCAGCGCTTGAGAGTGTGAGAATTCCCCAAGAACAGAGTTTTGAGGATTTTATTGTCACACTGATTACAGGCAAATTATTTTTCTAATTAAATGTTAATTAAGTGCATTTTTTATTTTGTTATACAGATTATTAAAATTTGAGCCAAAAATCTTTTACCCCTGTGGTGGTCTTAGGCCATATTGGACCTAAATTTTTACTTCATCAAAATGGTACAAAACTTGGTAATTGTATTTGCATTTGCTATATGAACACGACACACACACACACACACAAAAAAAGATCTGGACGTTTTTAGACAAAGGCTAATTATTAAAAAGGTCACACTTGTGTACTCGTTGCATTAAAAATCTGGCCATATTAAAATTAATAGGAATACACAACCACACTAGATTTTTCAGGGAGGTACACTCTACCAAATAAGCAATGATGAAGCAGTTATTTGATAGTGTCTAAAGGTATATATCCAAATGCACAAACCCCAATAACATTTAGTACTCGTCCGAAAATACTCTGAGCAACTAGGGAATATCACAGCCAAAGTTTAATTTAAATAATCGGCCTTCCAGGATTAGACTTAAATCTAATGCTTTATTGCTCTCTTTTTAACTTAATGTATTAGAAAATGTATTTTTAATTATTTGTACTATTTTAGAAATAAATGGTGAATAATTGAGAGGTGAAAATTATTTATTACCATTATATCCTCAAAATACCAAATAATAAAGAACAAATAATATTGGAAACAAAATACATTACATTCTGATTGTTATGTATATAAAGCTGTGCTTCCATGGGTACTGACGGTCTCTGGACTCCCCTACTAGTGCTGTTTTCGTCAGTGATGACACACAACATGTTCGCTTTTCTTTCAGTCGTTGATTTGGTGATAGTTACAGAGGACAGCAGATACGATCTCTATTCCCTAACTTAAGTGAGGAAAGCTAGAGAGATAAATCTAGACTAAATCTGCGCCAGGTGGGCAGGCTATTGAAGATCCCCACACTTAAGAAGTTAACGACCAATTTGGGTTTCACAGACTGTGTGAGGGATATATGATACCACAATTGCATCAGTCTTACAAGAAACATGAGCCATCTAAATTCAAAATTGATCCACTGATAAGCAGAGAGCAGCCTAGAAGCAAAAGTCACTTCCCTTCAAGCACAGGAAGTATCAAACAACAGCTGCAAAGAGGCCAAGGGCCAGAATCAAGCACCTGGCACAGGCATCATTCCCCCTCACCCTCAATCTCAGTCTCCCTTCCTCTCCTTCTCTTTGAGCCAAGTGCTGCTCTCTTCCCCATCAAGTGCTGCAGCGGCTAAAATAAAACCCAGTGCTGAATGACTAAAAATATTCACCCTAACAACAACTGCCCAATGATACTGACAAGCTGGGGCAGCCCAGGCCAGCTGGTGACTGAGGCGTAACTAATCAAGGGGAATCAATAAGGGGAATGAGGAGAAAACCGAACAACAGAACAAAAAAATATAAATCACAAGACAAAAAGTTAACAGCGTTTCATAGTTTAAGACACCCAAAAAAACGGGTTGCCTTCTTTAAAACAGACATTTTCATAAAAAGGATCTAGGTATCAAATATAGGGTTTATGAAATTGTTCTCTACAAATTTCTGCAATTAAATAAATAAATGTGTTTTTCCCCCCCTGTCTCATTTATAGTCTTTGGAGGTCAAAACTCTGATATAGTTATTTATCGTGTAATGAGGACAACAATGTTATCTGATGTTTCATTCTTCAGTCTCTCAGAGGTCAGGGCACTGCATGTGTTGGCTGGGTCACTTTAATAATAAACAGAATTATTTAACATGTGCTGATTAGGGTCACTTGTTAGTAATAAATATTTATTATGATCAAGTGACCCTAACCAACACATGTAGTCCCCTGACTTCTCAAAGATTGAAAAAAATGAATAAAATGTCTCCTTTAAGCAACCTTACACCATCGATCAAACAAACAAAGATATTGTAGATGTTTTCACTAGGAATACCACTTGAGGATCAATAAGTACATTTACCTATTTCTCCAGAGAAAATAAGATAAGGTAAAATATAGTGTGATTGATCATAGATCTTCACAGCATCATTTGAAGCTGAAAACACCCGTAGAGTTGAGTCAACACTGCATGCAATGGCTCGGTCTCAAAACCGACCGAGCCTCCAGCGTTCAGCATGTTTGGGCACGCGCTTGCGATGACTAAAATGCTGTCTTCTAGCTAGACGGCTTACTAAGTTGAGACGTAGCCAGTGGCAATGCATCATTACACTCCAAAATACATATATTTATTATCCATTTATACATCCAAAACATAATGAAGGTTTGCTTAACAATCTGAATCATATATGTGTATAGTTAAATGTCATCTTTCGATCACTTAATTCAGTAATATCACCTGGTTATCCAGAACCGGAAATTATACCCGAACTGCGATCAGTCCGCCAGGAAACGAGACGAACACCAAACCCGTGTTGAGTTATGTGTTTGTCGTCGCAGCCGTTTCGACATCCTTGTCTCCGGGACCGTTGGTATTAGCATGTATTATCGAGCCACAATCGTCCACGGGTCAATTTAAAGCACGCACCGCTTTGACATGATGATCGGATCCGTTTAAAAGTGTTTTATCACTGAAAGAGGATCTCATGCCCGAAGAGGACGCGCATACGGAGGAGTTCAATGCGAGCATGCATCTGCACTAGCTGCTGTATGTGAAATAACGTATGTCGGGCTCCCTTGTCTAGCTTGAAATTAGGACAGACGAGTCAGGCTCTGTCATGGTGCATTAAAAACTACACTACGGAAATGCTTGCCAGCAGCCCATCAGATCGCAGTAGAGTGCCATCTGCCCTCCCAGACCACACATTTGAGTTTATAGCTACGATAAATCAGCTTTCTCGCGCTGCCTGACAGACAGTGGACAGACGCGTCACTGCAACGCGGGAGATATTTGATCAATTTATCCATCTATTCGAGGCCCTATATTAAAATACAGTATATTAAATATGTAATTCTGAAAACATGAATCATATTTATGTTTGGAATACAATTATAAACTCAGAAATTAACCAGACATTGTCCGAAATGAGATTCAAGGCATGTAGGACGCGATCATCACAACATACTCCGTTATTGCCCGCGCATGCGCAGAAGTGATTCACCAGCCCGCGAGCCACTCCTTCTTCTTCTTCCGTTTTTTGGCGTGTTACATCCTGTGTGCATATCGCCACCTACTTTTGCGAGCCACTCCTGATGAGCTGAAGATCATTTAAAACACAGAGGCGTCGCGCCTACCCACAGGCGAGCGAGTTATTTATTAACGATTATTATTAATTACTTACGAGGACATTTTCGTTTCATGCATAATTTTCAAAAATTACTTCTATTTACGAATACGCAAAATGTACTCTTTGACTTAACATAACCATACTTTGTGGTACAACCGCCCCTGCTTCATAAGAAATGGTTTAGTCTGGAGTTGGGATTTCCCATTTTAAAAAAAAACAATTATTTTTCCTTTACCATTTTTTTTTTGATTGGTCATATATAGCTAATTAGTCTCTTATCGAACATTTTATATTGAGGATATTATTTGCAAATATAATTAAATGCAAACAGGTTTAGAGGAAAGATTTGTCAAATGACTGGATACACCCCCACCCAAATAGTTTCAACCTACCACTTCCTTGTTTTTCAAAAGTTTATTTTGAAAAAAAGTTGGTTGCGTTTTCGGCGTCTTCTTTACTAAAATCCAGCTGTTTAATAGTCAGAGTCATTGTATAATTATCAACAATTAATTAAACGCATGAAGAGCTTTGATGGTTCATGACAGTAACGTAGCTAGCTCGCAGGCTGGCTCTTAATTTTGGAGGGGGAGACACGGAGAGTGATCGAGCCAGAATGCTATCCGCCACCGCTGCCAGCGTCGAGGATTTCAGCCTTCGGTTTCCACTGCATACCCTGGTCTGGGAGAATGATTACAGGAAGCTGGAAAAAGAGATACAGACGGTATGTGTGGGATATCCGTAAATGCTGATGTATGTGGACTGGTGGTGCAGCTAATGGTAGAATCATTGACTGCTGTGAGATTTCTGCCTCCAGTGCATTTCATGACATGCTTGTCGTGTATTTAATAATCGAATGAAATTGGAATTGGTGCATTATTGGATCTTACTGCAAATGCTTCATCAGCTTGCCATCCACTTGTTAGCTACAGCACTGCTGTATGTCATTGCACTGGAGAGCTGGTGAGCTCATCCTAACATCAATAAAGCTTCATTTTGCTGTTGATCACGGTTTTTCAAACCTGGAGGGAAAAAACGTGTAAAAATACATAAATAGTAAGAGTATACTAATAGTAGCCTAGGAAATACTAAGAGTGAACTAAATAAATAAATGTGTATTCAAATAAATAATACATCCTTGGAACACCCAGTTGCGCGACATAGACGGTGTCCATGTAAATATAAAAGGTGTAAGTACGAAAGTAACATAATAGAAACTAGATTTTTCCAAATAATATTTTACACATATTTCTAACATTTATTCTAACATTACATTCGATTTTTCAGGCAGTTCAATGACCCTGTGTGCTAATCTCTGTAGAAGGTATAGACTCTGAATTTAAGTGTGCTTTACGAGAGAGGCGGGCTCGAATGTCTGCCACGAGTGCTGAATTGTACTAGGGCCACTGACTGTGGTTAAGATCGAATACCTGTCTTATATATGACAGACCATTCCACAGGAAGAGTATCCATTGTTTGGGTTAATGACAGTTGCATTCCATGTTTTCATTTTCACTACAGCCACTAGTGCGTAGTAAGGTCACTGAGTTTTTTTTTGGTGTGTGTGTGGAGTACGGATGCCACTCTCTGTTCTACGCACTGATTCAGGAGTAACCATGAAGAGGTGGGATCCAGGGGGCCCGAGACCCATGACAAGATTGGCCGTTCATCTAGGACACTTGGAGTCGGTTGTTGGGTTGAGGAAGTGCTGCTCAGCACGGCGCCGATGTTTCTAAGAGAATGGGCAAAAAATTGGACCGGTGAGAATAGAGCTTATGAATTGCATATTAGTCAACTTGTAGTCTTTTACCGCAATAAGACAATCAGAAGTTTGCACAGTCAATCCACAGCAGTTCTTGGATGTAAAATTGCACATTGCGCGAGGCCCCCGGGCGGGATAATACTCCATATGTAGCCATTACCGACTATTATGCTACAGCACACTTACACATCAGTAGATTCACAGCCAAATATTCCACATGCCAGAGTGCTTATATATATATATATATATATACTCTAATGATCACCTCCTCAAAGACACTTACTGGTCATTTAGCAGATGTCTTTTTTGTCCTATGTGATTTATAGTGCACTATATAATAGAAGCTAGTATGTTTACATTTCCGTTACAAGCCCATATCCTTAGATAAAGATAAATACCTAAGAGTCCAGTTAAAGCAGATGTATGTCTGTTGTTGTCTGTACAGTGCTGCAGGAAGCAGTCAGCACAGGAGATCCAGAGATGGTGCAGCTGGTTCTCCAGCGACGAGATTATCTCAAAGCCTCCACTGCGCTAGGTGGTGTTCCAGAGTTACTGTGCAAGATCCGAGAGGTGCGTCTGTCTTTTGATTTTGTTTATTGTTTTGGTGAATTTTGAGCTGATATTGTATAATATACATTATCTTTTTAAAAGTAGTCACCTATGTTCACCCAGGCTGCATTTATTTGATTAATAATATTTTACAAGATTACTGTCTTTATTTTTGAGGTTTAAAATAGCTGTTTTCTGTTGTAATATATTTTTAAATATTTTTTTCCTGTGATGTCAAAGCTGAATTTTCAGCAGTCATTACTCCAGTCTTCAGTGTCACATGATCCTATAGAAATCATTCTAAAATGTTGATTTGGTGCTCAAGAAACATTTCTTATGATCAATCTTGGATACAGCTGTGCTGCTTATTATTTTTTCTGGTCTGGGATGTAACTTTGATGGTAGGATACATTCTATGATGAATAGAAAGTTTAAAAGAACAGCGTTTGTATGAAATAGAAGTCGTTTGTACATTATAAATGTCTTTACCGACACACTTGATCAATTTAATGTATCCTTGCTGAATGAAAGTATTCATTTCTTTCAAAAAATAAAAATCTTACAGACACCAAACTTCTGAATGGTAGTTCAAGTGTTCAGATATTATGTGCTTTTGCTGTCATTTAGCTGCACGGCCATTACAAAACCCATCCTTTGTGAAAACATCAAAGTCATTTTGTGATATTCATAGATGTTTTATTACTAAAGCAATCAGGTTGACTTTTTTCATTTGTCACGTGCATTTTCTGTTCTATGCTCAAATATGTTACCTTTTTGTTTTACTTTCACTATTCACTGTTTACAGCATATGCTTTCTTACTACCTAACAACCTCATAAAATTGCCCTTCTTTGATGCTATATGCAACACATTTTATATGGAGGTCAAAGTGGTGCATGATGCTTGAGTTGAGAGGTGCGTTGAAGCCCTGATGTGAGTCATGTGAAAGGGCCTAAAGTGTAACAAACCTCTTTTTGTCCTAGTCTCCAGATTTCTACATGGAGATGAAGTGGGAGTTCACTAGCTGGAGTAAGTGCTCTTTTTTTTTCCCCTCACCTTTTCTGTACATAAATCCTTATGGCTTTATTAGGCTGTAGAATGATCCTCATCTGCTGCTTCTGCTCTGGCTCCAGTTCCTCTCGTATCACGTGTGTGTCCTAGCGACGTGTGCAGAATCTGGAAGAGTGGGGCCTGTCTGAGGGTGGACACCACCTTGCTGGGCTTTGAAAACATGACCTGGATCAGAGGAAGAAGAAGCTATATCTTTAGAGGAGAAGGTTATTTTCTCTGCCTCTTTGCATGAGTTTACAATTGCTTTATTTTTAAAAAAGTCTAGTCGACCATTCTGACCATCCGTGGTTTACACATTCATTTGGTGGTGGGGTTCTAGCAAACGTGCTGTGAATTCTCATTTCACATTTGTATGTTTACTAATGCACTTCATTTGAGGATGAGTGAAATGCCTGATGTTTATTTGTAGTTGATCAGTATCATGTGGACTTTGCATGTGCATACTCACAGACAACTGCACTGAACTGATGGAAGTTAATCACGAGGACGAAGTGGTGGACACTGAGCGCTTTGATCTCTCCCGTGAGATTGAGGACGTCACACTAGACTCCATGCAGCCCGCCGAGCAGGAAGTAGCCAAGAGGCTGACAACACCCATTGTCAACACATATCTGGACACGAAGGACATTGCGTTTTGAGAGGTATGGCCCTAGATATAAGATTTACATCTAATAAATGCACTACCATTCAAAAGTTTGGGGTCAGGAAGACTTTAATGGTTTTAAAAGAAGCCTCTTATTGTCACCAAGTGTGTTATTAGATGTAGAAATTGTAATATTGTGAAATATTATTACAATTCAAAATAACCCGTTTTCTATTTTAATATATTTGAAAATGTAATTTAAGCAGATTTTTCACCATCCATTACTCCGTCTTCTGTTTTAATGTTAAAAATGTTCAATGTTACAAAAAATTGTGCTGCTTAATATTTTGTGGAAGCTTACATTTTCTTTAGGATTCTTTGATAAATAGAATGTTCAAAAGAACAGCGTTTATTTGTCAGTTTTGCCAAATTCACAAAAACGTATTAATTTCTTTAACAAAAAAAAAATTCTTTCTGACCCCAAACTTTTGAATGGTGGTGTATATGAAAAATGTCACACGTGGATTTCCTTGTACATTGTTGCACAGTGACTAATTGTTTTATTCACAGAACTAAACATACATAAAAAACATTTTTGCTCCTGAAGAAATAATCGAATATGCTATTAAAAACGTATTCTGTGCTCAGGTCTAAATCCGGTATCTGGGGTTGGAGGTCAGACAGGACAGAAGTAGTAAATGGATTTGAAGCCAAGGTAAGCAAATGACCAGCTGTTTATGAACTACAGTACCATTAAGAATCACTGGAAAGAAAAAACAAATGTGCTCTTTTAGAGTTACAGAAACTCCAAAGTGAAAAAAGTGACACTTTTTTTAGAGCAGTGAGTTTCAGAATAAGGCAGTCTTTGTCCTGTGGGTGATGATACTGCTTTTGGCAGGTTTTTTCAGTGAACAATGTGAACGTTGTGATTCGCACCAGGACGGAGCACCTCACAGACGAGGAGAAGGCCAGGATAAAAAGTAATTAACCCACTTTAAGATTTACACTATAAATATCATTCCCCTTTTCTACTAAAATGGTGCTGGTGCTCGACCGGGAACTGCAAATCTCCCTGTGTTTCCACTTGACTGTGATCTAATTAACATCATTACAGTTCATAACTAGTATATTAATAACTCTGGTATTGTATAACACTACAGTATAGTTTTGTATAGTATAGTAGTATAGTTTTGTTTTGCATAAGCCTTGTCAAACTAAGTTGCTGTTTTGTAATCTTTATTTAGCGCTGACATTGTTATCCCCTGGCCTCTGACATTATCGGTTTCAAGTTGTAGGGGTCAGTTTGAAGCCAGTTTTTCTAGCCAATATTTTTTTCTGGCGATGAAAATGCATGAAATGGTTTCAGATTGGGCTCCAGCACCCTGTCAGTGGTAAAGGGTCAATAGTTCCCTGCAGTTCCCTGTTATGTTAACTGGTTAATATCAACTACTGATGCTTTTGATCTCAACAGGTGAAAGGAATGTTCTGGAGTCTTTACTCGGGACCGTAGAACAACAGATCGGTGCTCAAGGGGTAAGATGAGCAAACAAACCAGACACAGTGAATTTGTTTTCGTCTGAAGTATTTGGGCACTTTAGCCACACTTATACATTTTTGAATGTCAATGAATTTGATATAAAATTTCAAACCAAGTGACATCTCCAAACAAATGTATGATCTTTTCTCACAAATAAATGAGAGCCATATTAGATATAGCCTTATGGCCTTTTTGAGCCATTGGAATTGTAACGGCTTCGCGCACGAATAGAGAACCGACTTGCACCGTGATCATCGGCCGTGAGCAAGTTCTATGACGCCGCGCGTTACAAACAGGGTCCGTGCAATAACGGAAACCTAGAGGCTAGAACACACGACTGTCTTTTCCTGTATTTGTTGCCTCCAAGAACAAGGGGTTCCAGCGCAAAACACTTGCTATGAGTGATGCACCTTGTACAAATGTGAAGGGACAGAGGACAGCAGAATGTCAAGTCCAATCATTGTGCAAGACCAAAGGAAGACCCGAATCGGGAAATCAAGCGCACTAAGATCCTCGTCCTCATAGGCACGACTACTCTGCCGTGCGACACGTGTCCAAAAAACTGTGTGCTTCCCAATTATCCAACGCACCATCGGCTTTACACGGTATAGTTACAATATATACTGTGGCCAGTGCCACCAAGGCCAGAAAGTAAAAACTTGTACAATCATGGCTCCAGCGGCAGCCAATTAAAAAGGCTTTACTTTTAACAAATAAGTGTCAAGGTGTTTTTAATTGAATGTATGAAGTCAGTTCTCCTCAGGTGTCATAGCAAAGTAGTTCATCACATTGATGATGATCATCATGTTCCACTAACATATTGTAAAAATACTTTATTCATTTTTGAACAGTATATCTATTTATTTATAATTTGAAGCCTAACAAATTTGCTTTTGTGGAATATTTAGCTTGAAAATAAATATTGTTCTCTCTTTTTTTTTTTTTAGGTTTAACGCTTGGTTTTAACTATTTTATTGTCATAATTCAGTGACATTTATACATTTTTAAGTGTACAGTTTAAAAAAAAAACATTGAGACACTTGTGTTTTACAAAGCTGGAAGGATTCTGTATTGATTGTTTCTATGTATGATTACAGGACATGACTATGGAGTTTGCCACTGCCACAAACCCCACAGCTATTACTCCAGAAGAGTACTTTAACCCCAACTTTGACCTGCAGGGCAGAGACATCGGTCGACCCATTGAGCTCACCATCAGAACACAGAAGTAAGTCTGACCATTCACTCAACCTCACTAAAATTACTTTTAAATAAAGAAGTAAATATAAATAAGTAATTTATTACACACAAATATAATTGAAGAAATGGTTGTGTTTTTGTGTTTCGACCCCCTCTCAGGTTTAAAGGCACCCTGTGGATGAGTGAGGAGCATCCCCTGTCTCTGGTGGAGCAGGTCACTCCCATCATTGACCTGATGGCTCGCACCAGCACTCACTTCGCTCGACTCGGGGACTTCATCAACCTCAGGTTTCCCCCTGGCTTCCCTGTGAAAATCGGTGAGTGAGAGAATGAAAAAGAGGAACAAACAGCCCTACTGCTCAGTTCTGAAATTAAACCCTGTCCAGCATAAAATTTGCATTTGTAATTTAATGAATCGGATTGAATATTAACTTATCTAACCTGCAACAAAACTGCAAGTACGCTCTTTAAATTACACTAAATGTTTGCAAATTGTGTATGGAAGAGAGTTTAGTATTAACTAATCTAGCCGTCCTTCTCACAAGTTTCTCAAGACTGTTTTCATGTTTCAAGTCTGAACTTAAGTGTGGTCTTAACTTTGTAAAAAATTTCTGCTTACATCAGTTTCCCTTCGTTTTTCACCTTGTCCAAAAACTCAAATGACCGTAGTCAAGTATAGCGAGACAAGGAAGACTGATTCTATATATTTCTTGTGTGAATGACTTTAATATAAGACAGAACATGCCGCTAACTAGATCACAGGATTAATTCGGTTTCTGTTTCTTCAGAAATCCCTCTGTTCCATGTGTTGAATGCCCGCATCACGTTCGGAAACATCAACAATTGCAGTACAGATGAGCCTCTGGACTCCAACCAGTCAGCTTCTACACCCACACCTACAGAAGAGATCTGTGGCAGCCAGGCTTCAGGTTTGGAAACGTATTGATTCCTCGTCTGTTCCAAAATAAAAACGCAGAGAAGACCTTTTGACTGTACCAATCCCAATCCCAAACTCTGACTCTGATCATCTCAAAGCACCTCAAATATTAGTTATTTGGTTAGTTGAGCAGGGAACTGTTCTAACATGAACATTAAATGCAATGTGTTTCACTAAATGTGCTGAGTTGTTTACTTGCTCCTGCAGGACATGCTCCATTCAAGGTGTGTCCATCAGGAGGGACGTCAGGAACTGCCGATATACTGGGAGTCTTTCATGGCACCTGCGCACTATCACCCCCGAGGGGGCTACCGCCACTCCAACACACGCAATTACAACCCAGTCAGTCATGATGAAGAGCTGCTCCAGTATGCCATTCACCAGAGCCTGCTCGAGTCCAGTACACTGAATTCACAGGTCAGAGAGCTTCCTCTTAGTGTATATTGTGCATTTCTTGATGATGTCTGTCTCAAAAACAGTCTGGCTGGCTGTTTGTTTAATCGGTCGACAACTTGGAGTGATTCGATGACAGGACATGTCACAAATACCATGATGAACCGGTTATAAGGATATAGGTAAAGACGAGTAAGTGATGGGTAATTTTTATGTGTTCATAATTATTTTTCCAGGGGCAAATTGAGTTACACATACTGTTCAAAAGATTGAGGTCTGTAAGATTTTTTTATTCTTTTTTTTTTAAAGAAAGTAAATCATTTTATGGATACTTTTAAAAAGAGTGCATTAAATTGGTATATAAAATAAAGACATTTATAATGTTACAAAACATTTCTATTAAAAAAAAAGTTATTTATTTTCACTTTCGTCATCAAAGAATCCTGAAAACAAATTTATCATGGTTTCCACAACAGTTTTCAATAAGAAATGTTTCTTGAGCACTAAATCAGAATATTAGACTGATTTCTTAAGTATCATGTGACACTGAAGACTGGAGTAATGGCTGCTGAAAACTCAGCTTTGCCAGCACAGGAACAAATTGTATTTTAAAATGTATTATAACAGAAAACACGTGTTTTACATTTTAATAATATTTCACAATATTACTGTTGTTTCTTTTATTTGTATTTTGTATTTTTAATCAAATATATGCAAACCTGGTGAGCATATGAGACTTCTTTCAAAAACACATTTTGAAAAAATCTCACACGACCCAAACTTTTGAGCCAGAAGAAAAGTTATGGGTAGGGTGATCTTTCAAAATGCTCTCAGTAAGTTCTTGTGTACATTTTCTTAACTAGTCTCATTCTGTCACATTACCACAGATCTGGGTCTGAAGGAGTTTTAGTAGACCTTAGTGACACCACACCCTCAAGCTCTGGCTCCACCTCCAGCCCCGACACTGATCTGCGATTGGCTATGGAGATCTCGGCCCGGGCACAGGAGGAGGAGGAAAAGAAAAAGAAGGAAGAAGCAGCGGGAGTATTTACAGCGAGATGGAGGATGAGGAACTTTTCTACAACTCTCACGTAACAAGAAAGAGGCGGGAAATGACCAGCAGAAAGGTCAAAAAGAGCACGTAAGAACTAGATGAGGGAAGGATAGACAAAGGGAGATCCTGTTATTGCCATAACCATTAACATTTTTATTTATACCCTTCTTCAGATTCATGCAGTTCTCTATTGCCACTGACATACGACTACACATATTTACATATTCATTTTGGAGCCAACATCCGAAAGGTTCTGCTTCCTTATCCTTAAAAAAAAATAAGCAAACATTTATTTCATGCTCACTCATACATTTTACTGCATTTTCCCACGTTCTTTTCCTCCTTCACAGAGGTGATCATGCATGTATTTTACAAGAAATCCAGTGCTGCTTTTTTAAGATTATGTGATAGAAAGGTTGTGATGTCTTTGACAGTCCAAACATGGAACTGTGAGTTTGTACGTCTTGACAGTAATGATTAGATAAAGTTGTATTGTTTTTCTTGACAGAAAAGGAGGTTGTTTTGCATTAACATTAGCTTTAGGTTTATATTAATATTGTACTCAGGGTTCAACTGATATTCTCCAGTTGTCGGTTCCTTTAAAACCATTTTATACACAGCCAAGAAAAGTGAAAGAAATGAATGTTTTACACAAAGCAGTTGGACAGTACCATTTTCAGCCTATGTGCTTTTGTCATTAGACAATTTCTGACTGAAGCATCTCTACTTTAAAGGCAATAAATCACACCGCCGTGCCTCACCGGAGTAAGAGGCACTCATACAGACTGGAATATTTTTTAAAGGGGCTGTCCGATGTAAGCCAATACACCTCAAGCTTTTAGTCTGCCTAATTTGTAAAACGATACAATAAAACCGCTCAGATTGTCGTGATTATGTTGTAATGCTAAGCATGAATGTGGCAGTACTGGGTCACTTTTCTGGCTCCAACCAAACCTCATGCTACACTAAAGGACTAGGGGAATGTGTGACAAGAAAACCAGCTTTTTTTGTTTGTTTCAGATGATGGCTGTCTGTGGGAATGTGTGTGGTTGGACAGCATTGTTTGCTGACTGAGGTTCCAATGTGGTAAATGTGGAAGAACCTGCCCTGCTCTGTTTAGGAATTTTTTGCTGTTCCTTCCTGTTGTAGCTGACAGTGATATTTATTTTGTCAATGTATTTTTTTTTCTTCTTGATGTCTTGAATGTTCTTTTGTTGATTTCTTTCTGTAAAGCCTTGTGAGGCTCAAAAGACGTCTGAGTATTGACTTGCAGCTTGCAGTATCTCTCACTACTTTTTGTATAAAGCAATGTGTGCTTGTACCGATTTAAACCATTATCTTCTGTCACCTTAAATAGACATTTATATTGCTTTACTCTTCCTGTAGTGAACCAGGCTCTGAGGATAGTGGCAGCCACAATCTTGCATTTCGTAAATGCGAGAGGGATATTTAAATAAACAGTGTAGAGAGAAATCGAATTATGGAGACAGAATTCAGTTTCATTCTTCTTTAAACCCCCCTGTGTTTTCGTTTGTGGGCGTGTGTCCGCTGATGTCGCAAGATGTCTTAACTCTGCCTCAGATTGCCAGAAACTGTTGTAATGGGGCTCGTACTTTACACGGTTTCAGGTTGTGTTGGTTGGGAGTGCATTGTTAGTGCGTAAGAGTTGTCAGGACTGCAAAATGGAAGCGACAGGAAGAGAACACATATCCTGTTAGAGCATGTGACGAGTCAGATCTGAAACTCGGCAATCATTCTCTGTAAATGTCGTGGGACATGTATCATTTGACACACATGTAATGAAACATAATGGGTTTGGTACTCTGTGTTGTTGAAACATTAAGAGACCAGCACTTAGTGACTTTTTGGCGCTTCATGAAACCTATGTGACAGCTTTCATACGACCAGTGAAATGGGGCACCACATCAACTAGGATATGGTATAAAAGCACACGCAAATTAGTCGGCTACAGAACTATTCAACAATAAGACCTAAGCTTTAAAACATTATTGTCGTTTACTTTAAATTGAAAGTGGTTATACAGTGGCGGATCGACTATCTGAAACGTCAAAATTGGGAACAAGCAGACACACAAACAGGGAGAACTATTAACTGTTTTAATCTTAACTTGAAGGCCGTTGTACTTACTTAATTATTTATTTTTAAAGCGCATTTTAATTCTATCTAGTTTAGTTGTAGACATTTTCACTTTAAGCGTACGAGTATTAGCCTAAAGGTAACAGGTTGTCTGCGAATACGGGAGAAGCTGACTGAAAAGTCGTGGACAATCACACGCGCGGGCCCAGCATGATATTTTTAGTAAAACATACGATCCAGCCCCTGGAGATTGTTTGTTTTTGGCCAGATGGTCGTGAAGTTTAGTGTCGAGTGTGGGTGTGGGTCCAACGAAATACCTCTAACGTCTTTATCTGAGAGTCGGAAAAGATTACTTGTTCTGGACATGTCAAAAGGAATTGCAAATGTATTTGCCGTGTGTTTTCAAATTGGTGGACAGCAAAAGGAAATCGGTGATGACATCGCGGAGCTGAAATCCAAAGGGTTCATAGTCCAGGTCCATTACATACCAAAGCATTATCCGCTAATATTCTATTGGTAGTTAACATTAAGCACGCCCCCCCCGAGCAATGAGAGGAAGCGTGGCACACATGGTGATCTGATAGGTTTTAATAGTACTCATATCACAGAGATGACTTGCATAAAGGAAGGTGGTGTATTCATCCCTCCTAGATCCCAAGAGAAAAGAGACAACTTTCCCAAAGGATAGAAGAAAATATTGTGTAAAGTTGACATTTCTTAATAGGTACCTAGATGTGAGTTTGGCACTCATCTGCAATACCATTCACAGACTTCGAGTGGACATCGTGTGCAGAGGAAAGATGTGTATGTCAGCAGTGGTTTGAAAGGCGAAGTGGCGTCGCGTCAGTCTGTGGGAATGAAGTCATGCTTAGCACGTGAGATCCACTGGAAGTGATAGAAAATAAGTTTGAAGATAGCTGAAATGGAGAATTTTCTTGCATGTCCCAAACGCATCAAACATTCACAGGTAAAGCTACGAAATGATAGGTTTTACTCGGTAACGTATAGTCAATAAGGTGCCCAAAAATGGATGGTAAATAAAAAGTCAACATAACTATTGTGTCAGCTCAATCCATTAAATTGAGTCTAGTAGCAAAGACTTAACTTAAAATAACATCATTGCCAATCAGAAGTGCTTTTTTTACTGAACTAATGTTATGAACCACATATGTGAACTAGTGAGTTGTAGAAGTTCTTAACAGTTTTACAACAAATGATCAAGGTCGTATGGCCCATAAAATAGGAAGGGCCCGTTTGTGATCCAACTGGATGTTTCTACCGTTATAAGATAAGAAAAGTAGGATTGGTTGATTAGTACAAGAGGGGATGACATGCAGACACAAGCAGATTGGTTGACTTTGTAGACCACATATAATTTAATATCAATTATAGGTTAATTGTAGGTTCTTAGTTGATCAACTTGTGTACTTCTTAAACCTACTGTAACAAATTCAGTCTCCAGCAAATCACAGATTGTTTTGGTTTTTTTATGAGCGTACGAGTAAGAAACACATCAGTCGTGTTTTATGTTTACCTACATGCCTATATAAACCTTTTCTGCAAACAACCTGAAAGTAAGATGATTTCTAAGCTGAAAGTGCTTGCAAGTCTTCTGATTCATTAGCCACTATAGGAAAATAACTAGAAGATAGCAAAGTGCCCAGCAAACAGTGACTTGTGTTACCCAAAATCCAGAAGCATCCGCAAAGTGCAGTAAACAGTGAAACTTGTGTTACCCAAAATACAGAAGCATCCTAAATGCTACAGCTTGTTAATTTTTGGCTTTAAACGCCTTTAATTACTTTTACAGGAAACTGTTTCCTTCCCTCATTTTGAGTTGCCTGACTTAATTAGTTCAAGTGTCTTGTGGCAAATTATTCAAAGCAACTTTCTGTTAACTATTTCCATGCCTTCTGCTCAGCAGGTGTTTGACTTATGGGCCAACAGCTAAAAATGTGATGAAAAATCATTATGCAAATATATATAAAAGTATCCATCTGTCCTCGATTTAACCTGTGTGAGGTAGAGATAACCTGCTCAGCAGATGCTGATCTTATTACATGCGACTGGATGAGTTGTTTCTCCCCTAATGAGAAAAAGAAATTCCCACAGTGACTGTTGAGATTGAGGAGAGGACACTTAAGCAGACAAGCTAGAGAGAGAGAAAATATGCTAATTATTCAGTACCATGATATATTATACAGTAGGACGGTATTACTACAATCTCACACCAACTACAACCATATATTACTTTTAATGGTACACTAATGGTAATGGTTTTGAAAGGATACTACCCCAGTGATAGTTTTGTAGCTTTTTTTTAGAGATTGTAATTACAGAAGTATAGTAAATGTAACAAAAATGGAAACTAAGTGTATAACATGTTGATTTAGCATTGTTGCATTCAGTTATTAATTTTGAACACAAGCACATTCATACAGATTTTGACTTTAATTTATTCAGTAGCCCTATTCAAGAGGTATGGCATTTCAGAACGGTCAAATAAACATCTTACAATAAATACATGAAAATAAAATTAAATAAACAAATAAATAAATACGTATAAATTCAGACTGCGAACATTTTAGCAGCTTACAAACTGTGCACATTAAGAAAAACATCCTTATGTGGTATGCATGTGTTTGAAACAGTGTTCGGTTTTAAAAATTAAATGATAAACTAGGTTTGGGAAGATTTGGATTCATTACACTGACGTTTCATCGAAGATTGTGACTCGATTAAATTAAAGTGTTGCAGGGAAAGACGCCAAGGGTTTCATCAATATTAATTAGGTCATACTGACGTTGATTCGTAACCTTCCAATAGCAAAGTGTTGGATCCCGACTATTAAATAGTTAGTGATGACGTAGCTTTGTTCTCGTCCAATGGCTTGGTTTGGCTCATTAATATTCACAACCAAGCCTTCGCCATCGCCAATAGTGGTGTTCAGTTCCCAGCGTCTGGACGGCCTGTCACCTGCGTCGAAGAGGTTTGTAGACACAAACTGCCATTCCAACCATGACCACCAGCAGCGTGGACAGAACACTTATTAGAAGAACTGCAGAAGGAGATCAAATAAACGAACAATTCACAGAAATCCACTGATGTTCATCTAATAGGCCTGACACAGGTTCAGTCGCGTGTGTAAATTAAATTCTTACCCAGATTTTGCCTCAGCAGGACTTCATAAAGTCTGTCATGTAATTTAGACTCTCCCAGTTGAGCATTTCCAGATTGGAAAAAGGGTATGTAGCAAGCGATGAGAGAGATCAGGCGTGCTGACATTGTAGCAGGATGCAAACCAATGCACACAGCTCGACGCTGCTGGAAGGTCCTAAAGCCGTCGAGTTAAACCAACATGAACATCCCAGTGGACGCCCTTCGCAGTTTCCAATGCGATTATGCAACTTGTGCATGATTGATTTTATTGTGACAGACCTTTTACATGGTTACCATAAATTCAATGATGATGCTCTGGAGAATTTTAGTTTTTTTTGCACGCAATGCACTGTAGGTCACTCTCTGTTTGTTCAGTATTTTTATATAATGACAGCAGGATATTTGACCATTGACTATAGCAACATGCTGGTGCTACTTTCATGTCTCTCATATTACTTCTCTGTCTTTTTTATATAGCATATTAGAAAAACTACTGCAGTCATCTTGCACCTCAAAATGTTTTGAGTTTTGCCAAATATTGGAAGACTTCACTTTTCACTATTTTGCTTCCTAAAAAAAGAATTAAAAAAAATTCTCTGAGTGATTGATTACTTGGTCAAAAGAGAGAAAGATGTCAAATTTGCTGTCACTCCCTCAGCTTTTGAAACAGCATTAATTAGGCAATGCAATTTAATGCCAAGGTTATAAATGTTCATTACAGTTTTGTATGTTAAATATACAAAATATAAAAGTTAGCTTGAGTTGTAATGTTAATAACTGTGAAAATGCATTATCAGTCTATTCATTTTTAGATTTTGTCTTTTTGAGAGTTTTGTTCTGTTGTAATTGAGTATGTATACGTACGTTTTAAATGAATCTACAAATTAGATAATTTAAACTAAAATCTGTAGTTGTTTCTCAGTCATTATCGCAAAATTAATATCTTAACCAAGTGTGCAAATATTCTTTTAGTTGAGGCATTACATAAATGGTAATTTTTGACCAGAATACCTTGCATTTAGAATTGCGTTCATGTTAAACCTGTATGTTTGTTAAATTATAACAAATTCTGAATGATAGACTTATAATTAAATGCTCCATGCGTTAGATTAAGGATTCCTAGACTTTTTTGTCAGCCAAACCCCTTTGACATTAGCTTAAGGTACCCTCTTATAAATGTAATAAAATTAATATTTCAGTAATTTAATAACATATTTGCATGTTCATGGTTCTCTGATGTTGATTAATGATCACATTAGTACATGGAGGTAAAGAAATATTTTTTTATCTTTTTTTTTGCCATTTTAATTTTAATTTTAAAATGATTTATTATTGGCTTTTTATCAAATGTGTTAGTGAACTTAGTTTGTTAAATCCTGCTTTAGATTCTTCTATGGCCTCAACTTCACCTCATGATACACTGTTATTGCAGGTCACATACAGTTTGTCACTCACTAGCCTTTTCCATGCAACACTTGGTCTTTCATTTTGGTAATTAACAGAGGAGCACAGAGCCTGCAGCCCCTTTGATAGACTCCTCTGTAGTTGAATCTGAGGTCCACCTCTACTCCAGTCGCTTGCACTGAAGCCTTTGATCCATTCTGCGGCCTCTGCTAGAAGTGGCTGAATGTGGAATAGCATTATCTTTGCTCTATTCTCTCACCCCATACCTAAAACTGGCAGAACTGAGCCGCGTTTCCCAGACCTGCGATTGGTGGCGATTGAAGATCTAGTCTTTAATAAAACATCTAATTTAAATACCTGACACAATGCTGTTCTCTTACCCCTTGTGTATTTACAGATGCTGGATACTGCAGCTCAATGCAAATCAACATGTTAATTAAGGCGCAAGGCTGTTCACACTAAGAGAACGAAAGTGGGAATCACACATAGTATTGTAAATCTGAATAGATAGATGGTTACAACGCTAGTTCAAAATGACCGTGAATTTAACGGTAAAAGACTGTAAAAATGCTACAGTAAAAACCTGTTAAATGGTTAACGGTAAATTATCCTACTATATACGGTGAAAAACTGTATTGGACATTACATGTATTGGACATAAATTTTACGGTAGTATACCGTTTTTGGAAGTGAAAAAGACATATCATTTACAGTGAATTGACATTCTCAGAATTCCCTGCATTACATTTCAAATTTGATGATTTTTTTGTTGAAATAGCTTTGTTTCTTCTTAGTTTTTTCTTATCAGTTTTGTATATTAGGGTTGTGTGTTACACCTAATGTTGTTAAATTAATGTTTATTGCATTATTTCAGTTTCATGTGTGTTACCATGATGGTGTTTAGTGTTTGTGTGAATGACACTGTGCACCTTCTATAAATGTTATTATTTAAAAGCTGTTTGTGATGGGCTTTGATTCATCATGTGACTTCTCATCACCACCTGCATTTGGTGGTTATCAGTGTATTACAAGGTACAAAAACCGATTTCAGTACTTCAATAGGTTGGTAACATTATATCAGTTAATTACGGATTTAACTTAATTTAAGTTGTAAAAAAAAAAAAAAAAAAAAAAAAAAAAAAAAAAAAAAAAAAAAAAAAAAAAAAAAAAAAAAAAAAAACAAAAAAAAAAACAAAAATAAAAAATAAAAATAAAAAAAAAAAAAAAAAAAAAAAAAAAAAAAAAAAAAAAAAAAAAAAAAAAAAAAAACCGTAAAACCTAAAACGTTGTTACCGTATTTTTACAGTAAAATTCCGGCAACCACAGCTGCTGTTTTTTTACCGTAAATTTTACAGAATTTTTTTTACAGTGAAGATAGAATGACAGATAGATAGACAGATAGATATAGATAGGAATGTTCAGTACAGCTTTATTAATTTTCCAGGCATACATACAAGCACAACTCTCTGCCACAACCTACAGTGCAGACATAGTATATGAACCACATTTTGAACTATCCATAATAAGACATTCATAGCAATTTAATATTTGGTCACATCCAGAGTTCAGTAACATCCTCAGTTCTTTATTTGAAAAAAAAGATTTGGGAAGAAAATGAACACGTTACACATAGCAAAGATTTGGGCTCAAGTTTTCTTAGAGAATGAAAATTTCAAACAGTCATGTAATGTTAGTTCAGAAGAAACCCTTATTTTTGTCTTTTTGTCCTTTTCTTGGTGAGGCACAATATCAATACAAATTTTACAAAGTTTTGACAAAGTAGCTACAATATTTAGGCTGAGTTAAGGCAGAAAAACACCATAATGATTCAATCTTGACAACAGTTATTTCTGAAAAAAAATGAGTGAGAAATGTGTATGAAGTTATCTGTTCTCACTGGCTGAATTTTTCACAATGAGGTAATCTAATTTTGCATGTATCTCAAAAAACGTTCTGTGACTTGGAGGGTACATATAACTTACAATGTAAAAAATACCACTGAACTCTTCATCTTATACGTAAACCTTAAATTAAAATAGAACATCAACTATTTGTAAATTGCACAGATTGTTAAATTAACGATTATAATTTACACTGAATGTCAGTTTTAATTTTACAGATTAAATCTAATTGTACATCACTTTCAAATAGATAATTTTTATGTATTCTTTATATTTCATTATGTATTTATTTCATTTATATTATTCTTTATATTTTGATTGGACAAATCCCTAAAACTATGCAAAAGTTGCTTAGTTTGCTGTGGACACATGTATCCCAATATAAGTGGCTTTTTTATGCGAGTTGTGTTTAGCTGTTTATCTCTCAGTGGCCTATGGTACAGGACTTAGCCCCATACTGTCAGTGTGAATGTCTGGCAGTGTTCTCTCTGGTCGCAGACATACAGCAAGACGCTGAAATTAGATTGAAAACATCATGTGAGCAACTTCACCCATTTATAACTTACAGGAATAGTTGACCCAAAAATTTAAATTAGCTTAAAATTGACAGAAAAACCTAAATATACAGCCTCCGGTCAAACTATATGTATCATCGGAGCAGAATTGGAGAAATGTTGTATTACATCACTTGGATCCTCTGCAGTGAGTGGGTGCCGAAATGGGTGACAAAAAATATCATAATAATCCACAACACAGCCAGTTCATCAATTAATGTATTGAGAAGTGAAAAGCTGCATATTTATAAGAAATCCATTATTGATATGTTTTACATTTAAACTGTCCCTTCTAGCCAAAATACAAGTCCATAATAATGCTTCATCCAGTGAAAAAAGTCCATCCCCTGTTGTCCTCTCACATCAAGATACACTGACAGACTTGTTTAGAACTGTTTTGACTTGTAAACGGTGCTTGATCTGTGCATATATTTATCCCCTGATTCAGACGAGATGACTTTTTCACTATTGAAATCAATATTATGGATATTGATCAAATAATGTCTCACTCGTATTTTAGCCAAGCAATGGTTTGAAGTTATAATCATCTTGATGGATTTGTTTATTACAAACATGCAGCTTTTCACATCACAAGACATTAATTGGTGGACTGGAGTTATATGGATTGCTTGTGAATCATTGTGTTTTTATCAGCTTCTTGGACTCTCATTCTGACGGCACCCATTCACTGCAGAGGATCCATTGATGAGCAAGTGATGTAAAGCTAAATTTTTCCAAATCTGTTCCGATGAAGAAACAAACTCATCTACATCTTGGGTGGCCTGAGGGCGAGTAAATTATTTAGCAAATTTTCATTTTTGGGTGAACTATTCCTTCAGTAGACTTAGAAGTTTCTCCTGAGCTCTACAAGAATGCTTTTCAAGTGGGAGTAGTTGTTAATTTACTTAACTAATGACTCACATCCATGTCTTACCTGTTTAAGAGAGCCTGGGGTCCACACAAGCTTGTACACCATGTAGATGGGAATCCATATGAAAGAGGAAGCTCCGATGATGTAACCGACCGTGATGCTCCAGTCTGGGAACTCGTAGTCAAATAGCGTGAGGAGCTGAGGGTTCATCAGTGAGCTGATAATAATGTACTAAACAAATGAACAGGAAAAATATTTAGTGAGTTAAATTAACATTTTGTACGTATTAGAATTAATTAAACTGTTATTTGTTGTCAAAACAATGCAGGTGCTTTGAAAAGTTCTATTTATCAAACATAAAATTTTTTTTTCAAATGTCATATATAATTTTGAAGGTGTTTAACAATTAATTCAGATTAGGATATAGGTCACTGCAGTCTCTGTGTGAGTTCAGGTGGATTGATAAGTTTGAAAACATCTTTAGAGTGAGACTGATCAGATTATTTAATATTCAAAAGGTCCTGTATTATCCTGTAGACCTTACACATCCTTATGTGGTCTATGGAGACCGGAAAATTGTAGAGGTGGCCTTTGTGTCTTGAAGGTACAGTGACAAATGTCTTCTCTCCAGCATTTCAAATAATGTCTCAAACACTGTCTCAGGAGATGAGACTGGCAGCTGTTTATCATGTTTGTTTGTTTTGGTTTTTTTAAATGAAAAAAGAATAACAGGAAAATTATGAAAAAATGATTGTGGAAATGTCAGCCGTGTGTGGCAGCTAAGGCCTGTTGAGGTTAGCTGTGATGCATGCAGAAGTATCTGAGGAATATTAGGCTATAAGAGTGCATGCGGTTTGACATTTGCAGACTGGGAATTGTGACTGTGTGGACAGGTGAGGGAATGAGATTATAAAGGTAATAAGAGTGGAAAGGAGGTTGTGGGTGCTTAAATAGTTTTGAGAGTGTGAAAGATGACTTTAACATTTCACAAACTTTGCACATACTGTCAAAACAATCTTTGTTAAAACTTACAGCAAGAAAAGCTGGGCTGATAGCAACCCAACACACTTTCCAGAAGAGTCCTGGAGTATAGCCCAACATTGATTTGATATCATTGCTGAATCTGTTAATACCTGGAGAAAATGAAATAAATTTGTTTATTTTATATACTGACATTTTTGTTCATGTACACTTAGACATGATATTTGCAAAAAAAATTATGGCAATATGAAATATTATTACAATTTATAATATGCTAAATAAAAAAATTGAAACTGTAATTTACTCCTGTGATGACAAAGCTAACCGTCCTTCTGCACGATTTAGTGAACCATAACTTGATTTTCCACATAACAGCTTAATATTTTAAGAATTTTGTGGAAACCATGATACATTTTTCATGATTCTTTGATGAATAGAAAGTTTAAAATAACAGCATTTAGTATGTGCATATATATATATGTGTGTGTGTGTGTGTGTGTGTGTGTGTGTTTATAGTAAAAAAATCTTACCATAAAACCAGGATACTGCTGTGGCCTCCAGAAAGACTATAGCTATAATTGAAGAACCAACTCCAAATTCTTCTAGTAACTTTACCACATATGCACCACCCTTGCAACAAAAACGATTTTTTTTACATATTAAATAAAGTGCCAAACTCTGTCTGTGTGTCAGCAATTTTCAGTTACATTATTTGGTAAAACATATTTTTTCATCTTTAATAACCCACCTGTCCTGCAAGAAAGACAATCAAATTCTATATTATATATTATATACTCTGTTATTACAATTTTGTGTTGCACTGCTGAAATATTCTTATTATATTGGTAAACTTCAACAAACTGAGATCCAGAAGTTCTCTGAAACTCACATTAGTAAGGGTGCTGAGAGAGCCCAGAAAGCAAACAACCACCAGTCCAAGAACAAACAGCTCTCTCCGATGGGACAGGGTATCTGGGTACTCATCCATTACAGCTGTGATTATGGCCTCTAGCCCACCAAACTGAGGCAAGAAAGCACACAAAAAAACCTATGAACTCAATTATATATTTTGCAAAGCAGAACTTTCTTGTTGTTCTACTTCTTTGTTCATAATTTTCATCATCATTTCAGAATTTGACATACTATTGGTTTTTGAAAACCTCAAAAGGTAAAAGTCTCATATTAATATCACTCAGTAGTGATATCATTGCAGTAAATTTAATATTGGTGTTATTTCTTGCACACATTTACATACTGAATTATAATTAGTATCTTCGTTCTTTCAGTCTTTAGCTATCGCAAAGACAGTGTTATGTATCGATTCTCATGCACAGCCAAAAGAAAACAAGATGTATGCTGATTGCCATGACAACAAAGTTTAAGACTGCTCTGATGACATGTCATTTTAGCAGAGCCAAACTTAAAAACAAATGTTTCACCTAAAACTGTAACAATATTTTATTGCTTTCTTGCAAACACTGGTATTTCTCTCTGGATATACAAATCTAGTTCTATCTGTCATTCGTTATTCATATCTATATTTCTATAAATCATATACTTTTGCTGACTTCACATGCATATTTATCTGTACATTTACAGGTACAAGTGTATACGTACAGTGCTGTCCAGTCCAAGAGTAATCATCATCACAAAGAAGATGATGGCAAAGAAAGTCGAACCAACCATGTTTGCTATGGCTTCTGGATATGTGATGAAGAGCAGACTGGGTCCTAGAGGAGGTGCAGAAAGTCAAAAGACAAGCTTGAACTAAAAGACTAAATGCTTTATTTACAGGGCTGAAAGTCTTGTATGTTATTTTTGGTTTGATGCAGCACACTTACAGTAAAGCTCAAAGTAATATAACTATTGAAAAGCAAAAAGGAAAGCTCACCTTTGTCCCTGGCTACATCCTCAACGTTTACATTTCTCTGTTCAGCCATATATCCCAGGACGGTGAAAATAACAAATCCTGACACAAAACTTGTCAGGCAGTTCACCAGACTGGTTACAATAGCATCTCTGTACAAATCACACACACACACAAAAAAATTACAAACTAAATTTGAAAAAAAAAAAAGTCAATGATGCTTGACTGTGTTGACTGACAGAAGCTGCCGTGGGCGCTTGCCAGATCCCATGTCCAAGTCTATGTGATATTCTCATCCTTAGATATGACTTGATCCCTTTAGATTGCCCATGTGCCTCCTCACAGTCTTATAGTACTACACAATTCAATTTCCCCTCACTCAACTATGCTGTCCATTCATCTCTTCAAACTGGACATAATTCGCGGTTATAATCTTGTTTTTACATCATTTACTCATGGAGAAGGGCGTTTGATTCGGTTCATCATATGATTCATCAGAGCCTAGTTCAGTTTGATGGCATTTCTCCAGTTAGTGGACACAGAGCCAAATGTAAATAAATGGCTAAGCTATAGATAGAATCAGAATTAAGAGTGAGTGGGAATCACTTCTGGCCACAATTGGCAGGTCTGTTTTGTTGTTCTGTTCATAAACAACCGTTCAAAACTTTGGGGTCAGTAAGAATTAAAAAAAAAAAGAAATGAATACTTTTATTCAGCAAGGAAGCATTACATTGATCTAATGTGACAGTAAAGACATTTATAATGTTAAAGTTTTCAATTTCAAATGAGTGCTGTTCTTATGAACTTTCTTTTCATCAAAGAATTTTGAAAAAATAGTATCACCGTTTCCTCAAAAATATTAAGCAGCACAATTGTTTTCAACATTGATAATAATAATATTAATAATAAAAGTTTCATGAGCAGCAAATCAGCATATGATGATTTCTGAAGGATCATGTGACTCTGAAGACGCTGAAAAATAAATCCAGCGTCACAGGAATAAATTAAATTGTAAAATATATTCAACTAGAAAACATTTTAAATTGTAATAGTATTTAACAATATTACAGTTTTTACTGTATTTTTGATCAAATAAATTCAGATTTATTAAGCATAAGAGACTTCTTTCAAAAACATTAAAGAATCATACCAACCCCAAAATTTTGAACAGAACTATATGTACAGAGAATTAATTTATGATTCAGGTATTAACTCAAACTAGATATTATTTTAATATCCTTTATATTAAACAACCATGAAGAAATTCCAGTAGATCAATGTGATGAAAATGAAGGTTTTATCTGTACCTGTAGCAGTTATTGTTGAAGGGATTGTAGCTGGACAGGGCGAGCAGAACACCAAAACCAGGCCCAAGAGAGAAGAAGATCTGCGCAGCTGCATCTACCCATACCTACAAAATATTAGAAACTATAAAGAAAAGTGTGGCTAGAGACAAACACATGAAAATGGATCAACAATTTGTGAGTAATATGGTTTGAATCATAATAATAATCTTTAAAATTCACTATATTTCAGTTCCAGTTTAGGAACTGATATGGTTAGGAAATGCTGAAGACAATGACATCACAGAATACGGGGATTAAGAGGTGCTTGATCACATCTGAAGATTTGTGTGAAGAGAAACGTGTGTGTGCGCGTGTGCATGAACGTGTGTGTCAATGAGTATGAGGGCCTTTTATGATGGAAAAAAATTCTGAACCAATTACGCATCTCATTAGCCCCTAGTGCTTTATTTTTGCTTCTCTGCACGGATCTCTGCAGCGCTGCCTCACCTAGCAAACAGTTCTGGGCTTATATAGTCACACGATTTAAAAAAAGAAGAAGATGCAGTTTACATATTGCCTTCACTGAACATTTATATACCTATGACAATATTCCTTTTTTTTTTTTTACCTTTTTTCTTTTATTATTGACTTATTTCAAAATTTATGAAGAAATATGCCCTTTATGAAGTCCATATTTTTTTCCCAAGTCAGTTCAGCTACTAGTGATTCACGAGTTTCCTGCCCAAATGCCTCAGGTCCTTTTTATTACTGCATGAAATAAAAATAGATGCATTTTGCCATCAAAATAGCACATAAATACATTTAAAGAGGTAACAAGATACGTAAAGAATGTCAAGAAACCACAATCTAATTGAACAATAAATCAACGCTAGACACAAAGAGAAAAGACTGAGAGCTTGTAAGAGAACAGCACTCACGCTGGTCTCCTGCAATTTCTCCCATTTGGGATTGAGGTAGAACACCACTCCTTTCCACGCTCCTGGCAAAGTTGCACCACGGATCATAAGAATCAACAGCACCACGTACGGCAGGGTGGCAGTCACCCATACTACCTGAGAGAAACATATGAGGATGAGAGGATGTGGAAGGATTTTTCCTCAAACAATAAAACACGTTTCATTTAATATTTTAGGACTCAGTAACCTTTCCTGAAGTCTTGACTCCTTTCCACAGGCTGAAGTAGACGATGGTGAAGATGAGGAAGAGGCAAAGCAGGAGCTGCCAGCGAATGTATCCCACATGCCCAAGCCCAGATGATTCATGGACTGCCAGGACATTCCTCCTGTTTTAAGAAGGATTTACAAATATGCAGTCTAAAACTGACCTGAACCACAAAGTATATGCATATAACACTTAAATGTACACAAGTTTACTGGACAAATAGGTTCTGAAGTATAAGAAAGAAATGTTGGCCCAAAACAAAATAGGAACACAATTCTCCACAAACTGAAAAGCTTTACCAGTCATTTTGCAGTTCTTTTGGCACTTAACTGAAAGATTAAATGTACTTCAAGCCGACATTATGTTCCTGTAGCTTAAGTTCCTTTAATGTAATTTGCTTTGCATATATATATATATATATACACATTACATACAATACATATTTCAATCATGACAACTCTCTGAAGATTTTAGCATGGTGATGGATATGACAATGTTAATGTATTTGGTCTTGGAGGAGTAGATCTGCTACGTTGCTGCTGCTGTTGGTTACTGCTGTAGTTGTAGATTATTACTGCTGCTGCAAGCAAGTACAGGAACTTGCTTCTGCCAATGCATATGGCGATACGGTGCCTTGAGTATTTAAGACATACTGCTGCTGCACAAACAGCATATAAAATAACCCCGTAGCAGATCTATACAGGTGGAACTGGGGAAGGTGGAGGGTTTCAGAGAAACTCTGAAAGCGCGCTGCAGGAATATCAAGTGAATGCTAGCCAGCCATATAAATGCAAGGCAGTAAGCTCATTGGCTGCATATGCAGCATGAACCAATCAGCTTGTGCCAAGTCCTTTAACTCTCTCAATATCATCAGTTACATTATAACCCGTCAGCCTGCGCCATCTAGAGTTCCATGACTGAACTATATACAGTATATATATACAGTCATACCAAAAATTATTCAGACACCAGATATAATTTTTATTTATTTTTTTACTGGTGGGTGCAGGACACTATAGTTCATTTATGTAAGTGAGGATAGCAAAATAAAGTAAACTGTGACATGTTATACCCAAAAAAAGTCTTCATACAGTTGACTACTAGTAAAACTGATAAAGGGCACTTTGACCTGACTATGTTTTGCTTAAGTGTTATCTGACATTATCAAGATGAATTTGTTCTGACACAGTTTAACTCAGTTTAAGTTCTTACCATTTTCTAAACTATAGCGAATAAACTGTGATAATGTGTGAAATGTTGAAGGTATCTCAATAAATTTTGGTTTGACTGTATATGGTGTTCAACCTTTTCTACTGAGATTTGTAGTAGTCCATATTTGCAACATATTCGTCTACAATGCTGTTTTTTCCCATTGTTATTTATTTTTGCTAAAACTAGCCCTCATTTTCTTTCTCTTCCCTGCTTCCCTCTCTCTTTCTCTGACATATCTGCCCCTTTCAGTGTAGCCACTTACATGCACTTACGTGTAAAACTCCTCGGCAGGTGAGCGCGAGTAGTTAGTCCAGGTCACGTTGTCTTTTCCGAAGTAGTTAGTGCAGTTTTCTGTGTTCCATTCATTATCACAGTTGGTCCAGGGCAGAGTGCTGCTGAAGGAGGAGTAGAAGTAGAACAGAGCCCAGGCGATGATGGTGTTATAGTAGAAGGACACATACAGTGCAATGATGCAGATGGCGAAACCAATACCTGACAGGGAAGGAAAAATGATGTCAGTGTTTTGTTAATGAAATCTCTCTGATACCGAGTGTCATTTTTGTCTTTCCATCTATCTCTGTGACTGTGTATTAGTCTCTTATTCTTTCATTTTAATATCCATCTAGACTTTTAACATTTGCAAAGTAAGGACTTTAGAAACGTGAACATTTTTAGATCTTTAAAGCTAAAACATTACAATATTGTATATGAGACAGAATTAGATGACATGTTTCTTACCTTTGAAAATAGGGCAAATATGTTTCCATATGGATATGGCACCTGTCCTGTGGAACTGTCCCAGAGCTAACTCCATATAGAAAAGTGGCACCCCGCCAAATACAGCCATTAGGACATATGGAATAAGAAATGCACCTGAAGAACACAATTATAACAGATTAAAGCACCTTTTTCACTATGAACTATTCACTATTATCTAGTTACTTATTAGCATGTATATTGCTAGGATATTGTCTTTTTATTAGTACTTCTAAAGCACATATTAATGTCTTATTCTGCATGACCATATTCTAGATCCCTTAACCTAACCCATACCTAACATTAACTTCTACAAAAACTACCTTACTTACTGTCAATAATCCACAAATTAGGAGTATATTGAGGGAAAACTCTTAGTTAATAGTGAATGTGTTCCCTTATCTAAAGAGATACCAAATCTTCCATTAACTAAATATGTCTGTATGTTGTAAGTATTTCTGTCTTAATAAAGCCTGTTACATTTCATTTCAATGATTTCATAAACCATAGGCTACTTAAAAAAAAAAAAAAGGTGATTGAGATGAGATTTGCAGTCTGACACTTGTTGATCTCAGCATCTACCCAGTTTAAATCATGAATAGCCTTTACATGATTGATGACTGCAGCTGGCCATGTCTGCTTCACAGGTGCACTGGTGCAGAAGTTTAAATAAACATAATTATAATAAGTATTATTTCATATACTGAGAATACAAACCAACAAATTATATATAAAAATAATATAGTAAACACTGTAATATGAAAAGGTAAATAATCAAATGGCGGAAACAGGGAAAACCAAAGTGTGAAAAAGCCTGACAAACTATTTTTTTCAACGTTTTACTTCAGGTTTGTTACTTCAGTATGTTTGTTTTTTAAAAACCACAAAAAAACAGCTTTCAGGTAGCTTACGAAAGCATTAGTTGTTTTCACCTTTTATAAATAGGAAATTACGCACTGTAAAATACATTTCATGATGGTGATGGATGGAAATCTTTGTTTCCATTCATTTCATTTTTCATAAAAAGTATGTTATTTCAATTCGATGTTAATGTTTTCTTACGTTTCTAACGTTTTCTTTTCATTAACATTAATTGGTTGTGGTGTTTCATTTAATTAATTAACTTTAATTTTGCTTAAAAGTGTAAGCCACCAATTAAACCTAAATTTGACATTTTATTGAGCTGAAAAGGTTTAGTGTAAGATATTATCAGAAAACAGTTTATGTTGCTTATTCTGTAGTTAAGAGGTTTGTCAAACGTTTAAAATAAACACACACACACACACACACACACACACAAACACTTGTCAAAGTAAGACACAAAACTGAGTTAAAAACTCTCACCGCCGCCGTTTTGATAACAGATATAAGGAAATCTCCAAACATTTCCGAGGTCTACAGCAAACCCAATGACTGATAAAAGAAAATCCATTTTTTTGCTCCATTTATCGCGGGATTCTGTCTGAATGATGACAGGCACCGGGTCGCTGTTGTACCCGGCGTTGTTTGGAGGACCCGGGGCGCAGAGGTTCCCGTGAACCATCACTTGCTCTTGGTGGGACATCTTCACTGGTCCCGGTGACTTGGCAAACTGCAGAAGTACTTATAAACTGCGTAAGAATTGCCTTTTGTGAGTTTTTTTTTCAAGAGTAAAAAGTAGTAAGAATATTTTTGGGGATTATTCTCGATGTGCGGTCAAAAGAGGCTGCGCGGGGGACCGCAGCATGCTGCTGTGGTTGATTTCCCTGCTGGTTGGAGTAAAAGCTTGAGGATTAACCAAGAGTCCCCCACCTGAGCGCGAGAGCTTTGAACGAATGAGATTACACGCGGGAGATACGCGCGAGACCATCACTCACCCCTGACATCCCGCGAGCCCACCGCTATCCTTCCAATGGACTTCTCCAAGAGCGCGCTTGAGTCCTCAAGAAATATTGCTCTATTTTTCTAATTACACGTTTTTTTGAAGACGAGGCAAGAAAAGCATGGTCACCCTTACCAAAAAGACGTTTATTCAAGTGTGCTATTAGTATACTTCTTTTAAACTAAAAAATAGGAAAGTCTACTTTTAGTCAACTTTTTATGTACTTCTCAGAAATGGGCTTTATGTACTTCTCAGAAATATACTTAAAATGACATTTAAGTATACTTGACTTATAACCTACTTAGAAAAAGTCTACATATATTTTAGCTATACTTGTGTTCCTAGAATCCGTGTTTTCATTGTTATACTGTAGTACACATCTTCTGTACAGAATTTCCAAAAAACACAAGTGAAGAAGAAACCGAAACAACAGATGCTTCCACATGTATTCTAACACGATCATCAGACATAAAACAGTATCAAACTGTAACATTATGGAATAAAATGTCGACCAATGAAGAGGTAATAATGACTGTCAAGCTTTGGTGTGTTGATCGACTTTATCTACGTTTTGATTACCTTTCTGAATCCAATTCATAGTCTTTTTTCATCTTTTTGTTCAAAATGTTGTTTATTTCTTTATTTTTTTATTTATGAAACATATCCACATTCAAGTGTTTAAAAAAAGAATGCATGAAACTAGAATAAAATGTTTTTGTTTACAAGCAGATACCCTGTTCTTTTGATGTTTTGTATGTTCAGATATTCATGTAACAAAATATATACAAATTAAGAAGAATGAGTTTTGTTTTTTTTTTTTTTTCAAATGAATACCTAAATAGGGACATAGTAGTATATTTAAAGTATGATGTAAAATTCACTTAAAGAAAACTTACGAGTAAACTTGCAGTATAAAACTACTAAACTAATACTTTACTGAGACTATACTTCAAAGTGTACTAAAAATTCTACAAGTATTTAATTAGTAAACTATCAGTACACCTATAAGTTCACTATTATTATAGTTGCAGTATAAACTAAACATTTTGATGTAAACTAGTGTGTACTCAAAGTTTACTACTGTTATACTGAACAGTATACTTAAAGTATAATTTTATATACTAGAAAGTAGGCCAATTTAGTCCCAAGGAGTATTGAAATAGTACACTTACAAGTATACTACTAGTACACTGATATTTGTATACTTACTACATAAAGTATACTTAAAAATATACTTTAACTTTACTTAAGTATACTTACTAAAATAAGTATACTTGAAGTATAAAATAAACTTGAAGTATACTACTTTTTGGTAAGGGCAGTGCTTGAGTATTAAAATTTAAATCGCTTCAGAAATACCATTTAGGTTTTAAAATGTAATTCAATAAGTTTAATCTAATTTCCCTCACTTGAAAAAAAAACATAGCTGGTTCAGTCTTGTTACTGACTGGTCTAAACTAGTTACTAGCTGGTCTAAAACTGGTTCAAGCTTATAGAACATGTTGTACCAGCAACAACCCATGTACTGGTCATATAAAATGGTCAAGATGATCGTGACAGATGGTCAGCCAGATTTTTATCATCTTAGGCCAGCTAATGACCACCTCAAATCAGCTAGAAATCCTTATCATGCACTGTGACTATATACAAATATCAACCCACTAAAACACATTTTGACTTAAACATTTAGGCAAACTCACGGTGATGTTTAAGTTATAAACTGCAGTGATGAGTTCACTGTGTTTTTTTCTAGCACTTTGAATTTAATTGTTGTTGAAGAAACAAAGTATGAAAAGTCATCAAGTAGAACTGAATGAAAATGTGACAAGTTAAACAAAGATGGGAAGTTTATTGAATCTGTCATCATTTGCTTACAAAAACAAACTGTCACAAAAATAAAACATATAGCAATTTTGTGGCATATAGCAAGATAACAACATAAAAAACACATTCGATAAAAAAAAAAAAAAAACAGACCGAGTCACCCACAGTATAAAACACATTTATGTGCAGGGTGAATTAGAAATGGATATTTCAGAAATAAGTCATCTTAATATAGCAGGAAATATATAGAATTTGTTTAGGGGGAAAATTTCCAGTTTAAAGTAACCATCCACATAAAAATGCAAATTTGTTGACAATTTACTCACCCTCAGGCCATCCAAGATGTAGATGTAGGGTTTGTTTCTTCTTCGGAACAGATTTGGAGAAATTCAGCATTACTCATTTTATTAACCATGTAAGGTCCACCCAATTGGCCCAACGAAGGTATCCAATGGTGGTTGAAGGTTTCTTGCGTGTTCGGTCTTTTCAGCGCGCAAAGTTATTCAATTTAGGTTTAACTCAAATCTGACTCCATTTTATTATATAATCTGACTCCATTTTAGTATGACCTCGAATTTAGGTTGAAAGGCAAATTGGTTGTTTGTCTGTCATTAATTATTGCTATTATTCTGACATTTGGTTATGCTAATTAACTCTTTACTTTATATTTATTAGGAATCTATGTCGCTCAGGGTTCCTCACGGCGGCCGCTCTACGTGGGCCCCACGATCACAAACTCACCAGTCTGATCATTAGCCAGAGGTTATGACAAATAGTATTTAATAGGTCACCCATGCTTACCAATCTGGAAATATAGTTCCTTTTCAGTCGGTCACTCTCGACGTCACGTCTGTGACTGATGAATTGGGATCTCGCTTAGAGGGGCCAATCTACTTAGAGTGTAAACTAAACAAGCCAATGCACATTGGCATGCGATTATTGCATCCAGCTGCTGCTGATCACAGCATGAATATAAGTAGGCAGCAGATGCAGTGCATATTCAGCTTTTCGCTTCGGAGCTGAGCTGTTCTATCGTTCTGCTCCTGACCTTCCTACAGTCGTGAGAAAAACTACAGTCAAGCACGCTCTTCGGTGGGCTCTCGTGCTAGTGTGGACGAGCTTCAACGGCGGTGGTTTTCCCGTGTCGAGTGCGTTGCACACAACAGGCTGCACTACCCATGTGTGTGTTGCAGACTGCCATCTCCCCTGTGCGCTTCAGCACACCAAAAGAGCAATTTCCATCTAAAAGAGCTTCACGGGTGGAACGTCTTTTTAAAGACGCGTCTTTTTAAAGATGTCGTACCATCCGTGTGTTTCTGGGTGCGGTTGTTACCTGGCGCCGGTTGATGGTCACGATCGCTGCCTCACGTTTCTGGGCATGAAGCACGCTGAGGTGGTTTTCGTGGATGATTCATGCTCCCATTGCGGGTGTATGACCATTTCGGAGTTGCGGACCAGACTACGTTACCAGCAAGGGGGCGGAGTGCCCGTGCCACCGCCTAGATCTGGGGCGCCTTTTTTCTAGACTGTCGTGGGCGGAGTGGTCTTACGGTCATGGTGAGGAATTCCCCTCCGGGGATGCCCAAGCCAGCCGGCACTTCGAAATCAGCGGAGCTCTCAAAAAGAGCAGGCGGGACCCTCCCGGGGGGTACCACCTGTTTCTTCAGAGGCTCCCCCCGACAATCGGATGTCAGGTTGCAACATCGGGGGTGGAGCCGGAGCTTTTTCCGGGGATGAAGATCCTCAGCGTGCCGCCCTCTGGGCGGTCAGCGGTTGCGGAGACGGACGGAATGGATGGCTATGCGTCCCGGGCCACCGAGAGTGGCGAGCTCGCGTGGAATCTTCCAACCAAATCCCGAAACCCTCAAGGTTGCAAAATTGGTTTCTCGGGAGGTGGCGCGTGATGGTTCTCAGGGCCCACCACAGGTGCCTTTCGTCGGAGGTGCATGAATGAGTCGCTGGGTCAGGGACGGCCCTTCATGCCAGGAAACAGGCCCCAGGGCTCATCCTCCTCACCACCCTCGATCGAGGGGGTCAGCGCGGGGGTCCAGCTGGAGTTCCCCAGGTGGTGTGGGAGGTTGCGATGCAATTGTGTCAAATGCGCTACCACGTTGGCGGGCGGCAAAAACCGCTGCTCCATCGGGGCTGTAGCATCGCGGCCTTGATCGACACTGCTTCTAGGCCTTGGAGAAGCTGCGTCGAGGAACGGCTGCTTCGGCAGTTTACTGACAGGTGCACCCGGCCAAGGCACTGAGGGACTTGCACGAGGTGGTCACGACCCGGAAAGTTCTCAACGAACTCCGCACTGACGGACCTCGCGCTACGAGCGACGAAGGTTACGGCGCTGTCTCTGGGTCGTGCGATGTCCACTATGGTTGTCCAGGAGCGCCATTTCTGGCTGTGTATGGCCGACATGCGCGAGACGGACAAGACAATATTCTTGAACGCCCCCGTGTCCCAGACAGGCCTGTTCGGCGACACAGTGGAGAACTGGCGCACAGCCGCTCCAGCAAACTGCGCCGAGAGCGCCGCCGGGAGCGCCCGCGTCCAGGGCCCCGCCAGGATTGGTAAGCGAAAGACGAGCAAGAGAGGACTGAGACGCAGGAAGCGACCCAGAGACGGAGGGATCTGCTCTTCGGGAGATAGTGAACGCACCACTCCCTCCCCCGGAGGGCCGGGTGGAGAATCTTATGTTCCCTTTTGTTTTTGTACCCAAAACTTCTCGACAAGAAGAGCCATTTTGCTCAAACGCAGGTCAGTGTTACACACACCCAGACCCTGCCTTGGACCGGCTACGAGACGCCCGTGCCGGGTCCCTGCGTTCTTCCGTGCTGCCCCACTGCGTGTATGCCTGTAGTTCCATTGATGCCACTTGTGCTGTGTCTGGGAGCCTTGCTTGAGCTACCCAGCCTGTCTCGATGGCTCCTTCAAACCGTCAGGCTTGGCTATGCGATTCAGTTCGCCGGGCGCCCTCCCAAGTTCAGGGGCATCCAATTTACGTCAGTGAAAGCAGCAGATGCACCTGTCTTGCGTGCAGAGCCGTTGACATAGATCGAAATAAGAGCCGGTTTTCAGCCGATATGGAGGTCGGGGTTTTACAGCCTTCCTTCATTGTACAAGAAGGCAGTGGGTTGAGACCTATTTGGACTGCGCGTCGTTAAACCGGGCCATTCACAGGCTCCTGTTCAAGATCTCAAGCAGAAAGAAATGCATAGTAAAGTATCCGTCCCCAAGATTGGTTTGAACGATCGAAGGAAGGATGCCGTACTCAATGTGCGATCCTTCGCGACCCCCCCACACGGACATGTCCTCGACGCGTGTGCGTTCGAGGGGCGGGCATAACAGTACAAGGTCCTGCCCTTCGGGCTATCCCTGTCGCCCCGTGTCTTCACGAAAGTTAAGGAGGCAGCCCCCTGGTTCCCATTAGAGAACAGGGCATTCGCATTCTCAACTATCTCGATGATTGGCTCATACTCGCTCAGTCTCATGATCAGTTGTGCGAGCACAAGGATTTGGTGCTTTCACACCTCAGCCCATTGGTCCTTCGGGTCAACTGGGAAAAGAGCAAACAGACGCGCTCAAGAGGAGGACAGAGGATCTCTTTCTTGTATGGTAGTTGGACTCGGTCGAAAAGACCAGCAGCCGACGCAGGGAACGGATCAGTCAGGGTGAATGCGTGTGACACAATTCACGAGCAGGGATGAGACAGAATGGGTCCCACTGAAACAGTTGAAGAGGCTCCTGGGGCATATGGCAGCCACGCCGGCAGTCACGCCGCTGGGGCTGCTCAATATGAGACCGCTGCAGCACTGGCTCAATGGCTGAGTCCCGAGGTTGGCGTGGCAACGCGGCACCTTCCGGGACCAAGTTACACCGGCCTGCCGCCAAAACCTTCACCCCGTGGTCAGACCTTGCGTTCCTCCAGGCAGGAGTGCCCCTGGAGCAGGTCCCCAGGCATTCTTTGGTTTGCACGGATGCCTCAACCACCAGGTGGGGGGCCACGTACAACGGGCTTGCAGTGTCAGGGGTTTGGAGTTGCTGGCAGTGCACCTTGCCCTAAGCCGTCTCAAAGGACACTTACGAGGCAATCATGTAACGGGTCGCCATGGAACAGACATGCGGAATTTTTATCGAGCATGCGTATCATCAACCCCGATCAAGGTGGTGCGGAGCTCCGAGGCGTCGCTTATCGCAATTCGCTTGCAAAAGGCAGCCGTATGCACAAAATTCCGCCTCTGGATGTCAGAAGCATACTGGAGTCGCTTCGTGATGTTCACATTCCGGAGATGCTAAACAGGGCGCCGACGAGATGTCCGAGCTGTGTCCCGGGAGATGGCGAAATCCAGCCCCAGACGGTGTACCAGACTGGTTTGGGGGACGTTTGGAGCCGCTCAGGTTATCACCGGTTTGCTCAGGGATCCAGAGGAGAAGACCTATAACTGAGCCAGAGTGGTCTTACTGACCAAGGGAACACTCGGATTGGATGCACTGGCACACAGCTGGCCTGCGCTCTATGCAAGTATGCGCTTCCCCAGTGAGCCTGCTCGCACAGACAATGTGCAAGATTAGGGAGGATGAGGAGCAGGTCTTGTTGGTGGCACCCTATTGGCCTACCAGGACCTGGTTCCCAGAACTAATGCTCATCGCGACAGCCCCTCCCTGGCCGATTCCCCTGAGAAAGGATTTACTGACTCAGAGACATGGGCACCCTTTGGCACCCGCGTCCAGAACTCTGGAAACTTCATGTCTGGTCCCTGGATGGGATGCGGAGGTTCTAGGTGGCCTACCCCACGGGGTAGTTGACACCATCACTTCAGCAAAAGCTCCGTCTACGAGACACGCCTACGCTTTAAAGTGGAACCTGTTCATTGAGTGGTGCTCTTCTCACCGAGAAGACACCCGAAAATCCCCGATCAGAGTTGTGCTGTCCTTTCTGCAGCAAGTGTTGGAGCAAAGGCTGTCTCCCTCCACCCTTAAAGTTTAAGTCGCTGCAATCGCTGCTAACCACGACCCGTAGAAGGGAGGTCGTTGGGGAAGATGACCTGGTCGTCTGGTTCCTTAAGGGGGCGAGAAGGTTAAACCCACCACGGCCCCCCTCTATTCCCTCTTGGGACCTGACTCTGGTGCTCACGGCACTACAGCAGGGGCCATTTGAGCCTTTTTGCAGGTGGTTGAGCCGAAGTTCCTTCAATGGAGAATTTGCTCCTGCTAGCATTGGCCTCCATAAAGAGGGTAGGGGACCTGCACGCATTATCGGTCAACGATTCGTGCCTAGAGTTCGGGCCGGCTGATTCCAGGTAACCCTGAGGCCCCGGCCCGACTACATGCCCAAGGTTCCTGCTACTCCCTTCAATGAGCAGGTGGTGAACCTCCAAGCACTGCCCTCGGAGGAGGCAGACCCAGCCCTAGTTTTGCTCTGTCCCGTCCGAGCCTTAAAGTGCTACATTGACCGGACGCAAAGCTTCAGGACCTAAGACTGGGTGGTTTACACTCAGGGGGAACAGAAGGTAATGTACATAGAAGACCCTGAAAGAGGGCACTCCCATTACAGTAAGCAAAATATCTCTTAACTCTTAGGATCTGTATTATCTTTTATTCTACTTTTGTAAGATTGAGACCATTGTACCACTCACCCTGAGACTATTCAAATGATACCAAACATGACTAAGTATTATTTGCATTGATGTAGAACATTATACTATTGACCATTCTGAATGAATCCAGTGGAGGGAGGAGATGAAAAAGCACAGATGCATATGTGAGAGAGGTGTTTCCTGCACCACCACTCTGTGGGGTGTCTCGAAGATGCCCGTGTATGTTTGTATTGTTTGTTTCTCAGGAGATCAAAGTATCTGAGTTTCTTTAATCCTTACACGTTTTTGTAATAAACCAATACATAAAGCTTTTTAACTTTAATCCATCGCTTCTGGCCAAAATATCCATAATCCATAATAACGCTTCCTCCAGTGAAAAAGTCCATCTCCTGTTCTCCTCTCACATCAAAATCCACCAACATACAGTATTTGTTTAGAACTGTTTTGGACTGGTTTTGCTTGTAAACAGTGCTTGATCTGCACATATTTCTCTCCTGATTCAGACAAGACAACTTTCTCACCGGAGAAAGTAATATTATGAATAAAGAATTTGTATTTTAGCTGGAGACAACGGTTTGGGTGAAATAGTTTCCCAAACTGCAAACGATGTTTTAGTAAAAGCATTTTATCACATAGATGCTTTGATGCAGTATCATTAAAATTATTTCAGGTTTGTTCAGTGAAGCTTTATAGGACCCCCATTAACATCCAAGTCTGAATGGAGACACCATTCAGTTGAAATGGCTCTGGGAGACACCACACCTCACTTGACAGCCCACAGATCGTATGATTCTACAGACTACATTTTTCTGCCAGTAGTGTGTATTTCCTTCTCCAGGGGCCTACACAGTCTCCAATTGAAAACATAATTGCATTGTCTGCATTGACAAATGCAATTTACAGAGAAGAGCTATCATACATATCATAACTCATATCTCTTATATAACTCTTATATCTTATAATAAAACCCTTCTGATAAAAATGACACATCATGATGTTATTTAGGCAAAATGGACTCCATTATTTATTTATTTAGTGCCTTTATTTAATAGAAAAGTGGAAAGTAGTGGTGAGAAAGGGGACAAGGGATCCATCAGGATGCGACTCAAGTCAGATTTGATTCTGGGTCCCCAGTATTTTTTGTTCTGGACGTGTGCACTGCACCAAAGCTCTGACATGGACCCTGTTTTAACAAGGACAATATTTTGGAGGTTAAAATGGCTTTTTACAGTATTTTACTGATTTCTTCAGAAAGATGGCAATCAATTACATCAGCATGGTGTAGAATTATAAATGACAGTGCTACAATTATTTGGCTTTGTGTATAGACAACACATGCATTTTCCAAGTGAGTGAACTAACCAGATCACAGAAACTGACAGCTGGCAACTTGAAGCTGTAAAAGAGAAATGGCACATCACTTACGTCAACAATTCTGAAATACACAATAATAAACCATAGTTATATGTCTACTATGCCACACAGTATACATTCACCTTTCCGAAACAAAAGAAGTTTATCAGGAAATGTCTTTTTCCAGTAAGGCTGAGCAGCTTCTCAGTTGGTTGATGCAGATCTATATCACGCTGTCCTACTCCAGATCCCAAGAATAAAAAAGCATTAACAGATAAGCCTGACAATTGTTTTACGTAATTTAGTTAATAATTATTTTCATAAAAATTAGTTTGCATTATATATACACTCTTAAGAAAAATTGTTGCAAACAGTGCCAGATTATAGAACCCCTTTTAATAATGTTCCATAAAGAACTTTGCATTGAAAGTGCTATTTAGAACCTTCATGGTGTTATAAAGAACCATTTAAAAAATATTTATTTTGTCTTTTATTTTTTTATTTTATTTTTATTTGTTATATTTATTTTTTTGTTTGTTTTTTTTATCCTTTCGACTTGGTTTTATAAAATCGCTATCAGGATTTTACATTAAACTATGTTACATTGCTGACAGACAGCAAGATGTGTCAATTTGGTAAGATTATTGGTAATATAAATTGAATTTATGAAGATCAAAAGTAGCCATTGTGAATGGACAGTCACTGTATGTGAGCCCTTCCTAATATTACAAGGAAAAAGGGAAGTGATTTTTTTGGCTGCATGTTTATGCCTAAAATAAGTTACACTTCTCTGTCAGTTACAAGTTTAGAAGAGGATAGAAGTATCCTCAACAGAACTGAGCTGGTCACACTTACATGTTCTGTAAAAAAAATTTTAAAAAAGAAAGAAAAAAACAACAGCAGTATGATAGCTAGGAACACTGTTATTTATAAAAGGGTCTAATTTATATAAAAAGGTTCTTTAAGATGATATGGTGCTGTATCCAAACACAAATAAATTCAGAATAAAATCAATGACAGTTCTAATACATTCATTTTGAAGAATATGCTGCTGTCACATTATGGAGTCAGTCTTATTTTCTGAAAATTTCTGAGTCATGTTATGTCAGAGGTGGTTGTGAATAATCCCCCATAGGGCAATGCACAAAATGCAGATGAAAGAATTGTGCTCTTTTGAAAATAGAGTTATCAGCAACTTCTGTGAGTGAAAGTGTGCTAAGAATGGATTACTCTATCACAGAGGGCTTAAAGCAGTGGGAGGATAGTATTTTAATGTTTTTTTTTGTTTTGTTTTTTTGTAAGAGTAATATTTACACAGCCTAGCATCCAACAAAATCGGCCGAGTGATATGAGAGAACACACACACACAGTGGAGGAGAAGCGCGAGAGAGTGGGAGTGATTGAGCCACAGTCCGGTGAGATACGAATCATCTGCTTTGAGCATAGATTTATTAGAAGAATAGTCGGTATCCAAAGTGGGGGGACAGGAGTTGAGTGCATAGAGATCGTAGAAACGACAGTGTCGCTCTTTTAAGTAATCAATGAAATATAGATTTATAATGTACTATTGTACATAATGTACATTATGTACATTATGAGTATTTCTGGTTGTAAATGTATAGTGCACAAATGCCATGAAAGGCACTGCATTAGCATGTTTATAATTAACATAGCAGACATTTTTACAACCAAAATCAGAATTGAGCTTTACTGGCCAAGTTAGCTATAAGGGGTAGATATAGAGAGTAGTACGCAGGAGAAATAACAATGTCGAGAGTGGAATTACACGGTATGAGTATATTTCAAATATTCTATAAAAACACAGAACAACATCACAAACACCCACAATTCACACACATACAAAACAAACAAACATTATTTACGTAGTGATTTAAAAATGCGAAACACAAGACCATTAAATTAATAAATTAGACATTTAAATTACACTTACATTACTTAAAGAATTGTTTAAGAGCAAGGTATAACATTTAACTTATCAATCCATAAAAGAAAACTTAAGATACATTTAAAAAAAAAAATTTGAGGATGATCCTGAATGCCCCAAACCATTTTAAAATGTAATTTATTCCTGTGAAGACAAAGCTGAATCATTTGAATATTGTTTTAATGATGATTCATATTTTTGTGAAAACTGTGATGGACTACCATTCAAAAGTTAGGGGGAAGTCAGAAAAAAATATTTTTTATTTATATGATATGATGATGATGGAAAGGGTGATGGTCATGAATAAAATGCCAGTGCGTTCCATTTGTATCAAAAGTAAAAATCTGTGATGATGTTTGGCATGCAGGAAGATTTTAGGGCAAAAGACATGATCTAATATATAACATGCTGCAACAAGCAACAGCTGGTTCTGGACTTATATTCACACAATAAAGCAGCTGTCAGTCTGCCGTTCAGCAGTGCTCTGCTTACAGCCCTGTGTGATCCGAGCAGACATTCACTGATGGGCAGCAAGGCATGTTGGGGGAGTCCCTGTCAGCCTGATGTTCTTTTAACCGCACACATAAACTCCCCCTGACAGCAGCACCCAGCAACTTGCCTAGGCTTCAACATAGGGGGTCTATTGCGCTTCGGGACTCAGCTGCCCCATGTTCTTACACTTTACCCCCAGTAATCATAGGAGAAAATCTAAACTGTTTTCACATCAGCTCCCTGGAACCTACAAAAGGTTGAATGTTATGTCACATTCAACATCAAAGCATGTGTTAATATATGTCAGCTTATACTTGGCAGGAATCAAGCTTGATGTAAGAACTCTGGATCAGGGTCAGCTCAGGTTCTGATAATCCTTATAATGCTTTATATCACTGCTTTGACGTAGCACTAATACAACGGAAAGAGATCAATTCATACATAAAACATGACTTCATTATTTGTGTAAGTGCTTGAATATCGACTATGAATAAATCTGAGCAAATTGGCAAGCCAGCCTAAAGGTTCTGGTTTATTTGAGCTATCAGCGATGTAGTTTGCACTGTAAAAGCCCATGCACAGTATATACCAAAATTACTTCTTCCTATTACACCGGTCTAATGCGGTTAGTTGCCTTTTAGCAGATACTTTTTATCCAAAGCAGCTTCAATCATGTAATCCATTAGGCCTACTCATGTAGAATGCAGCTTTCAGGTATTGTTACGTTTTGAATACGACTCAAAAGGACTCAAATTATCAATTCTGTTTATAAGTCATATTTATCTATTATATCACTAAGCCAATACCTACTTGGCCAATGCATAAAGACTTTGGCTGAAAAATCTTGCAAGGCGTGCAGTGTGATCTGGGCAGTGACAGATAATACTATAGCAGAGCAAGGCTGAAAATAAAGTCATTGGCGGATTTTGTTTCAGGATTGCAGACAAATGGGGTCCTTTTTCCAACGACAAGTTCAAGTTACAGTTAAATAACTTCTCAGGTGGGAGAAGATATTTAATTGTCAAAGATCACAGGAAATGCTTTCAAACTAGTTCCTGTAAGGATTATTCTAGAACTAAGCTGTAGTTAATTGTTGCTTTAATACTAGGTGGCAATGCTGTCTTAAAGTAAATTTAAATTATATAAACATAAAAATATTAATGTGTGACTGTAGATAGTTCATACTCCTGAAGCCAGCTGTGTTGTACATGTGATCTTTTTCTATGTCTCCACCTTATTTTCCTGTAGCAGAAGATGCTGCCTGAGCCGTTTGTAATCGACCCCTCCAGGGAAGAGGAACAAGGCTTAATGCCAGGGATATCAGCCACGGCTGTTTTTTTAGTATATGGCTAATACTATATAATAATGTGAATATACAGATATGACATGATTTATTTTCTAATGCAAGTCTAAAATTATTGAATCAAGTGATTCCACCATATTTGCAGCAGACTGTGTTATGGAGGCGAATTGAGAGGAATGGCGAACTACTTCCAACCCAGAAATCAACATGTACCTATACAATGAACACAATAATGCACTACTGCATTTCAAGTAGGTATTAATTATTATGTCCTACAGTTATAATTTATGAAGCTGCAATTAATTACTGTATATTTCAACATATATATTAATATCAGAACGAATAGCAATGAATGTACCTCTCTTAACGTGATTCTATATTAATGGACTCAAGTTATCTTCTCTTTCACTTGGGCGTATGATCCAGACCTCACGAAGGGCTTCCATTTTATGAGTCTAACTTTATTTGCTGCACGCTCTGGCCAGTGACCTACACGTTTACTGCAGTCTCTATATCTAGTTAGGACTTTTTCGATTAGCCAGTGCTTAAAGCGGTAGATCTGATTTCAAACTAGTCTTTTTCTTAGGTTACCTACCGATGGTACAGTTAGACAACCAGGCCACGGAATAAAAAGGAGCCGAGCAATCTCCTGGATCTCCAGTAAATACGATTACATCTGCCTGCTCAGGAAGCCAGGGAAACTCAAAATGTTATTCACACTGCTCTGCTGTCAAAATAACATGGGCCTGAAACCTCACAATCCATTCTTCATCCAATACAATGGCCTACTGCAAGGTGTAGGATACAGGTCAAGACAATAAAAAACTTGAGTAAACAAAAACATATCGCCAATCTGGTTTCAACAATAGAAATAGAGAGATATTTTACATTTTAGCACATTTTATGCTTGTCAGACACCTAATATTGAAAGTCACCAAGCACCACACTTATTGGATTAAAAATATTGATTTTTACCTTAATGGAGCTCTGAGCATCACAATCTTTTGTGTAGAGATGTTAATTAATTTAATACTGATTTATTAATTTTTTCATGAATTAAAACTTTTTTGCCTGTCAATTATGCTCTTCCAGTTCACAAGTCATGGGCCCTGGGCTGAGCACTAGATTTGCATGGTGGTGGATTTGCCTGGCCTCCTGTCCACCAAAATCGACCGTATCTCCTCTCGCCAGCTCAATCTACATGACAGCTTTCCCCTTTAGGTCTGCCCTCACCTGTCTGATCATCATCACTGAGTCATCCAACCTTTTTGATATACAATATCAGCCTGTGGTTCCACAGCAGCATGATATTCCTTCTTGCTTTTTGTGGAATCTTTCAGTGTTTTGTCATGAGAAGTAATCTGTATTATCTTTTATTTTATATCTTTCTACATAGTTGGGTACCAAATATTTTGAATGCTGATTTTCCATCTAGATTTTGTCATTAATGTTCCTTATATTTTTCAGCAGTTTGTACTGTTTTGAGGCATACTAAGACATACTGTGTTACATCTGCTCTCCAATTGGTGTTTTAAAGTCACCACCTAGTGGGCACTGCCATGTGTTGCAAATTCTTTTTTTCTTTCTTTTTTTTTTGTTCTTTGTGTTAAACAACTTCAATTAAAATTCCTCTAAAATACATCATGGATGTTTTGTACTGCATGAAATACCTCTTTTTATTTTAACAACAACAACAACAAAACACCAGTAAAATGCAATGTTATTCATTTGAGACTAAAATGCATATGTTCTTTAGATCAGTAAAAATGTTCAGTACAGTCTAAAATGTCAAAATTACATACTATTATATAGATTATGGTTAGATACTACTACAATATGTGGCAGTAATGATTCACACTTTTCATCTCTTACTGTGAACAGCTGTGCACATTAATTGATATGCTTTTTTCTTTTCTTCTCATTACAAGATTTTCAAAGTGTTAATTAGAATATCGACTCTCTATGTTCATCCTTAGTGGGGGAGATACCATCTGGTTTGTTCAGTATGTCTGTTTAAGCATGTGTGCACTTTGATATTGATTTATTTACCAGCTAATTCAACAAATCCCTACCTAAGCAATCATGTCAACTTCTCTCTGCTGTTCAAATCTATTTGGTAACACTTTAGACAAAGGTTTCATTTGTTAACATAAGTTAACTACATTAGTTAAAATGAATTTCACCAATTGCTAAGTGTAAGTGTAGATTCACTCACCTCTTAACTGACATATTCATTTCATATTGGCCAAGAATTAACACTGAGATTCTTCATTGCCTATACATCATATAGAAGCTGAGGAAAGGTATCTGTTTACTGCTGTTAAAATGGTTTCCATCTCAGACAATGTTATGCAATGGAGCGAAGTTGGAAAAAAAAAAAACACAAAAAAAAAAAGTGGGGGTTTCCTCTCAAAAGCCGCACACAATCAGCATAAGTGCTGTCATGCACAAGAGCCTTGAATTAATTAATTACAGATTCAATGACTCATGTGTTTGAATGATGACCAATAGCAGCCCTGTTGGTATCAAGTGGCTGTTTTTTTAACTGCAGGCAAGGCTGTAACCAAGGCCCAGAATATACATATTCAGATACTGTTTGCTCATTTCTGATTCAGTTCCCTCTCCTACTAACTAGCCCTTTGCACCATGGAGAGTCATTCAGCATGACCTTTTCTACCACACCCTAGCATAGCATTATGACTGAAGTGCATTACCAGACCGATACAATATAAAATATTTTATATGCTATATATGGCGTTTAAATGTGGTTAATTGCCATTATGTTTTAAATTCATACCGACGGATTTCTTATCCGTCATTAAAAATTCCTCGGGAATTGTTTTTAAAGAAACAACCGAATTATCTTTTAGCGGAGTCCGCTCTTCTATAGAGCTTAAACACCATCATTGAAAAGCCATTGTATGGATGGTTACATTGAAAATGTAGTTTTCAACATCATCAGATATGATACACTGAGCGGTTTCCCTGCAGGTACTTAGCGGATTATGCTAATAAGCGATTGTTGAAACGCACTTGGTCATGTAACGGTTTCTTTATCGGAGTAAAGGTCATAAACGGGCTCGTAAGCATAAAAACCAGGTCGGAAACAGGTAGTTTTTGCCTCATACTCCATTTCGCACGGCATGGAACGCAAGCCGCTTTTGTGGCTGATTGAAGTGCGAATGTGTGATATGGACAGGAAATTAGGAAACGATTCGCTAGTGCCGATTTAAAGAGCATCTAGAGGAAGCAAACGTGTTGCAGTAAGGAAGAGGAATTTATCACAAACGCAAGACATTTTTTTCACGACCTCAGAAATTATAAACATGGTGTTTTGAAAAAGGGGTTCAGTCACAATGCTGCGGTTGATAACTGCAGTATGAGCAACCGATCTCATGAAAAGGCGATAAAATAGTAGGCTAAGCCAAATTTAAAAACGGAAAACCGGGTACTGATACGCCAAAACTGGACTTGGAGTGATATGTACGAGATGGGTAGGTTGGGTTGTGGGGTAGTGCGTATATATGCACGTGAAAACTGCGTATCATATGCAAGCCAACAAATTTCGTATCATATGCACGCAAAAACTGCATATTAAATGCATGTCAAACACGTGCGTATCACATGCACGCCAAAGTCAATTTTTGCGTATCAATACCACGTTTTCATTAAGTTTCCCGACATGTTGCAAGCTTAATTTAACATCACAACTGACAAATGTATGGAATACTCGGAGTCAGATACGCAAATGATTATATTTTGACATCACTACAGGGAAATAACCTGATTTATTAATAAAGTCATGTAAATGCAGTTTACGTGCGTTGTCAGGTTACAGATGTGAATGAAAAACGGGGAAAATGGGTATTTTTAAGCTGGATATTGGTGGTTATCAGCAGAGGCGGACAGTAACTACGTACATTTACTTGAGTATTGTACTTAAGTACACTTTTTGAGTATCTGTACTTTACTTGAGTCTTATTATTTTCTGGAAACTTATGACTTTAACTACATTATATACACAAATATCGTACTTTTCACTCCACTACATTTCTAACAAGGTCCTCGAAGTAGAAAGTCGTTAGCAGCTTTGAAAGTCAGTGGGTGATTTTTTCTTCTCTAAAAAAATTTTTTCAGACCAGTTTTCAGAAGCATATGGGGCTACATGAGGGATTTCCCGCATTTTTGAGAGCACCTGACCAGCTGCCAAATGTGATTAATTTATTACAACAAATTCATCATAAGAAGGTATATTGTGCGGTATATATTAGACAGCAAGGTTTGTACATGAAAAAAAAAAAAAAATTAATATTACATATAAAGCCACAGAGGAACTGTTGTGTGTCTCCTAATAAAATAATTAGGTGTTGGACTGAAGCAGCACTGCACAGACTGTTCTGTGTGGGACATCAAAGTACAGCGAGAGCGATTAAACAGCATTTAAAATGTTTGTTTTGATATCAAATAAGTCTTACTGTTTTGCTTTTTTTGTTAAAGCAGTGCTGCTGTTGTAAAGTTATACAGCTACAGGTGTGTTGCTGGGTTTTAAAGCAGGTTTGATTTTTTTTCTTCCTTATCAGTCTGTATTTACAGCAATATCACTGTTCACTCTGTTCAAATGTGATTGAATGGCTACACATAGATGTGTGCACACACTGTCAGAGCTGTGTGAGATCACTACCATCCTGCTTTTGTGGGGGTGGGAAGGGGTGTTAATTTTTTTCCCCCATAGGTTTTTAACATTCTAAAAGCTCTTTATTCCAAAGATACTACAAGCTAGTCAGTGTATTCAGCAGGTGTAATGTATTGTAAGTTGCTTCAGAAGTATTGCAGGTATTACGTACAACAATAAAACAGTGCATTGACATTAAAAAGGAAATGTACTTTTGGTACTTAAGTACTTTTAAAAGCAAGTACTTCTGTACTTTTACTTAAGTAAAAATCTGTCTTTACAACTTTTACTTGTAATGGAGTAATATTTGACCAGCGGTATCTGTACTTTCACTCAAGTAATGGAGTTGAGTACTTTGTCCGCCTCTGGTTATCAGCTTACTGGTGTGCATGTAAACGTGCTCACTGACTTCCAATAAGGCGAATCGCTTCTGTTTCTTTCCCACGCTCCCCTTCAAACGTCTGCGTGGGAGAAGGCCCTACTGCAGGGCTCCTCAAATCTTGCCCTGGAGGGCCAATGCGCTGCAGAGTTTAGCTCCAACCCTGATCAAACTCAGCTACCTGTGATTTTCTAATGATCCTGAAGACATTGATTAGCATGCTCAGGTGTGTTTGATTAGGGTTAGAGCTAAACTCTGCAGGAAAGTGGATCTCGTGGGCCAGATTTGAGGATCCTCCGACTGTATGGGAGCGGGTGGATTTCACTCACTTTCAACTGTAGGGGGCTCCAAAGTCACAGGACTACACAAAACTACATTCAGTTGTTTGTAAATGATCTATCTTTTAGATAACACAGGGCAATACATTTAGTTAATGCAAGCACATTTGGTGTCACTTTCCACCTCAATCTCCATTGTTTTATATTACAGTCTCTATACCCTACATTTGTATTCAAAAGTCCAGAGCTCTCAATTAAGCACCCAAATTTGCATGAAGCCCTTTTGAATTAGGTTCCCATAAAAAGTGATGTTTGTTCACCATCATCTATATATTTTTTTTACTCTGCACCATGTATTGGTTGTCTTGATAAAATGCAATTATATGAAAGTCTTACTTCAACAATGAGGTGGCATTTCCCCCAGAGAGACGATGAAAAGATCACAGTTTTCTCAGACTTTACTCAATTAGTACTGTTAATGGGGCCCTACATTGTTGCTTAGCAACACATGTAGCTGCTGAAGGTTTGAACCCGTAAGCTTGTTCCAAAAATGTTCTCTGACACGTTTCTCAATTAAATTGCATTCCGAAGTGGGAACATAGTGTCTTTGTGCAGCAAAAGAGAGATAGAAAAAAACAGACTTTTCTTTCATTTCATATGAGGGAACACTAGGGAGCAGGATGTACTTTCAATGTGGATTTAAATGGCAAACTCTCCTTTTATTTATTTATTTTTTCCAGCTGTATCTTTTGTGCAGCAGAGAGCAATGTCTGAGAGCACGCTGCTCTTGTCAATAATGTCACAAGAAAGGTATACGTGTATTCAGACTACTTTTGGCATATAAATAGTAAAAAAAAAAAAAAAGCTCTCCGTGCTTTTGTGTGCTGTTATTTTGTTGATAGCTACTCTTTGTTGAGTCGTTCTCAAATGATAAGAATGCATTTGCAGGTTAGGTTTGAATTGATTATAGGTACATAATTCACTTAATCCAATGCTCCTCTTGTTTTCTGCTGTCGGTTCAGTGGGTGAGTGAGTAGTTCGAATCTTTCAGACTGCATCGCAAATTGATTCAGACAAATATTATTTACCCGTAAGGAAGGTTAATTGAAAAGAGTCGCTTCACAAGAGTGATTCATTCGTAAATCGGGCGTCAATAGTTCTAAACGGCAGATAGAAAACTCAGAATATTATCAGGAAAAATATTTCTCAAGTCGGTATACGTTAATCTCCCTCATCAGACAAATGTTTATAAAAAAATTTTTGGCGCACAGAAGAAGTTTTTGGAGTTTGTTCGACATACACTGGGCATATCAGCACAGTTACCGCCGAGACTCGTTTTCCTAGAACAGAACAGCGACTGGTTCAATGAAGGGCGTATACGTTCATCAGCTCCAAGAAATGCTCTTTCAAAAACGGTACTCAAATGCTATTTGCTAGTGCTGTAGTCAGCCACCAAAGCAGTCACGTGCTTCAACCGGGAGAGACAGTGAACGAATGATTCGTCTAATTTTTGTTTAAAACACCGAATCGTTTACAAACGAAATAGGCTACCACTACACCCGAGCAGCTGAGATGAATAGAAATTCTAACCGATAACTCACTCCAGGTAGAACTGCTTGATACACGGAGTTTGGCATCTCCGCCGTTGTAGGAATCGCTCTGGCAGGTCACGTGATCTCGCTGCCTCTCCAAGTTGATGTTGAACTGCTTTAGCCTCATCCAGTCGAGTGTTAAGCGTCAGTGGAGCGGAGCGCGAGAGAGCTGAATACCACAATCATGGCAACCACAACAGCAGGTGCGACAAATTCTGCTTTTATTTTTCGAAACACTTCTAAACTACAGTATCACACGTTTGACTTTTACTTTTTCATATTTAATAATTAGGCAAATGTTCTCTGTGTGTGTGTGTTAATATATATATCTATATTATACTTTCTTTCTTTTCCCTAGAAACCGCCGAAAACCGACAGCGACTGCTTTTGCGAAAATGTTGAAGGAAGGATAAGTGAATAGTAAAAGCAAATAAAGCCAAGTGAACATAAGGTTGAAACGCCCTTTATAATGTGACTCATGTTTCAGACATGCCTTCAAAATGTGTGGTGTAAGTTAACCAAACACTGGAGCTAATATTTTACCTGAAAGAAAGCTGCCAAAGCAAAATAAACCTTTTTATTCTGTACAATTTTTTTTATAGTTACTGTATTGTGATAAAATTATTGATTTCAGTCTAGCCTATATCATTAATTATTTATTCGTTTTTACATATCTATTTTTTTCCTGAATATGCTACAGCGGTTTATCGTTTTTCCCCATCAAGCACCTGTCAGACTTAATATAATAGTCAGTACGACGTTTTAGAGACCATTTTATTCAAATGTGATGTTGTTACAGTCATAGATTTGCGGGTTTCTGTTAAATTATTATGCTTTATGCATCTTATTTTAAAATACATTTCTCTATGGATCCAAATGCATTTATTATAGCCACATATTTATAAGAATATTCATTCTGTTACACTGTGGAAGCTTCTGTCACGAAAACAAATTCCTCGTATGTGTAAACATACCTGGCAATAAAGCTCATTCTGATTCTGATTTAATATACAGACAAACGTTCAGACGTAGGCTACTACTTATTAAATATATTATCCACATCTACATTTAACGATCCATAAGCACTCTATAAGCAGTTTCTATGTGTTACAATTGCAGTGATTTCTAGTCTTTAAAATATGTGTGCTTGTTCATAGATTTTCTTCTTTTGGACATGTAAAATACAGTTTATAAAGTTCACTCCAGGTTGCCAAAATCCGCCGTATTTTTACGCGATGACGGCTCATTTTTTTTTTTTTTGGGTTCAAGCGCGATTTAAAAATCAGGGGTTTTTTTTCGTTTTTTAGAGCTTCTTTTTTATAGATATATTTTATAGGGTGATGTTAGGAGAAAAAACATGACAGCAACTTCGTTTCTTTAGTTTATGATGTTTTTTCCAAGATATTGTGGCCACTGGTATGCTGGCAATAATAGCCAAGCCCTCTCATCCCATTATTGGAGTAAATCTCATTTAATGTTTGCGGAAAACTGTGACGGGTGTAATCCAAGGATGATCGTTAATACATGTAAATAGAAGAACAAGGCCAACAACAGAGATGGAGAGGAAACATGGGAGAAGGTGAACAGTGCGGGGGAGGAAAAAAAGGATAATTCACATTGTAATATTTATAATGCATTATCATTAAATCAATAAATAAACAAGCAGTAATACTAATAGTAGGAATATGGTTCACGTTATTTATTTGTCTTAATTATGTGGCTATAATAAAGATCCCCCGTAGTGCTCTTGTCTTATTCTCCTTTTCCATCTCCAAAACTATTCATGCCTCGCAAGTGAGCGGGAGGATAGGGTGTTTGCCCACCTAAAGCTTTGTTGGATGATTTTTGTAAAATAACTTCTGTTTTTGCTCTTCAAACTCAAGAGTGGTTGATTTCAGTTTACTATGTTGCATGCTCATTTATTGATAATAAATAATGTTGATGATAATAAATAATATAATAAAATGGGACTTGTTTTCGAAGCTGCGGATGCTTATTTATCTTGTGAGAGTTGGCAACACTGTTCAATGCATCTTTTGATTTATTTGTGGTATTGGTTTAAGGCCAGTCCTATCTCTTTTTGCAGCACAAAATGCATTGTGTGGTCTTTGCCTTTCAGTCATTTCATCTGATTAATAGGATTCAATAATCCTTTTGGGTTAAGCAAGGCTGCTCTGTCTGTGTATTTGCATGAGTTTATGTTTAAGGATTTGCACAATGGATGAGGTTTGTATGAATTTGGGTGTAAATTTGTAGGCGATTTCCTCACAGCAGGCTTGTAGTATCTGTACTTGCCCAGTACTGATTTGATGATTTATGGTTTACTATTATGAGTTTTGATTGCAGACACTAATATTCTTATCTGTCCTGTGTGGCGATGATTCATCCAGACATGAGTGTATACAGTGGATTTTCTAGCTGTACTGTAGTAAATTATTGTTTTTAAATGTAAAACTCATATCTTTTTGACAACAGCCAAAGGAACTCAAAGGATCAATGCACCATCATTTATGGACCTCGTCTTGTTGTAGTCATGTGGTGCAATGTGTAAATAATGAGAAATTATGCAACAATTTAAAAAAGTTACAAGAATGAACATGGAGGGGGGAAGACTTGGTAAGATGGCGCTAGGGCATGATGATAGCACAAAATCTCATCTCAACACTTTCATTTTGTCATTTCATGTGAATATTAACATTTGTGAGATTAGTCAGTCGAAACAGTTTTGAGGTTAATTGATCTCGTTTTGTGTTTCTGGAAATAGTGATCTATGACATTGTATTATGTTGAAAATCAACATTTTTGTGTTTATTTGTGAACACATCAATGTTTTTTGATTTGTAGAGCAAAAATTATAGTTTTTATTTTGAAGTCAAAAAGATAAAATTAGACCCTTGGGAGTAAGACTTGTCACAGAAGGCTCCAAGTGCATGTTGTTACTGCATGTTGTTTTAAATTTACTGCTTATTGTAATTAATGGGGTTATTATTCACTATTTACATTAATTAGGAGAGCAATTACGAACATCTTTTTGCTTTTCATTAAAACTAGTGGTGCAACGGATCACAAAACTCACGGTTCGGATCATATTATGGATTTTGAGTCACGGGCCGGAAAATTTTTCGGATCAGCAAAGAAAAAAAATTACTGAAAGCTGACTTTAAGTACTTCTATACCACAGCAAAAACTACTAGCTTAACTAATAAAGCTAGTAATAAAACAAGAATAATTACACAAATTACTAGATGAATACAACATAACACAGTTACAAATAAAGTCAGTAACAGTAGTATTCAGGTGCAGAAATGTAATAATTAAGTGTAAAATAACACAATAGCGGCTGAGCGCACAGAAAGCAGTGCGCAAGCTAAAATTGCTTGAATGTGTAAATTGGCAAGAAAAACACATGTAAATGATAAACGTTCCCTCTATGAAGGTTAAACTTAACAGGTAATCCGCGAATCACATGAGGCCCCAGGCCCCACGGATCGGCACCCATGTATAAAACTTTACGTAGATTTCATACTAAATGTGTGCGTATGCACAAAAGCCAGATTTTGCGTGTGTACAAAAGCTTTCAGATTTTTTTTATACAAGCCCTATAAATGCTTTTTGAGACATCACATTAAATTTATGCAATTCTGCCATAAAATAAAACAATATTTTAGAAGGTATTATTTGATGTTATTGTTTTGCAGTGTAAATAACTCCTGGAATCACCGTGTCAATAACAAAAAATTTTTGAAAATAAAAAGTGCCATAATCATCCAGTTTCCTCAAATTCTATCTTTAAATATGGGTTGTTTTGTCAAAATCTGGGAAGAGCACGAAAGGGATTATAATTAGGTACTCTGTGCCTGTGAAACAGGGTTTTAGCAGTACTGTCATCAAACCTCTGAAACAGACAAGAGAATGTTTGATAACCAAGTGCACCTTCTGTCTCGGACTGTCGTACCGTAATGTTCCAAAGATTCAGACGAATCAAGTTAACATCACGGGAATCATTATTCACCCAAAAGTATTTTTCGAACATGATTTTTGTGGGCTATAATAAAGCTACAGTTAAGCTTGCAATGTAAAGCAGAGATTGTCATGTCGGACGCCAAGCAATCCCGCTGTGCTTAAAACATTTACAATCGCACATCAGGGGAAAAATGTTTTTGAAAGCAGCACACTCCACTGCAAAATATTTCATGTTTTTAAATTCATAAAAAATGTTGTAATTTTGGATAATAATTGGCATTGAATTCAGTGTATTAACTGCCATTATTGAGAGTTCCATATTTAATTAAATGGCAAGTAAAAATTATCTGCAAAGTTACAAAGCTTAAAGTCCACTTCAAAGGGAGATATTTAGTTTTTTAAACATCCCTTTTCAAGAACTACAAAGAACGACGTGTGGACGAAGCGTTGTTTTTCTGGGTTTTGGACTGTCATAAGAGGATCCAGTAGCATATCATTAAAATAAATTCCCGCATTACGGAAGTTAGAATAGTTGGGGGTGGTGAGGGGTGGGGAGGGGGCAAGTCGTGGTTAGGGAATGCTTGGACAATGATGAAGTTGTGCATTTGTAGCAAAGAGTTTTCGAAGTTATTACGCATGCCCATGAAATAATTATGTAAATACTACAGGCAGGCAAAAAAGATTTAGTCAGCACCAATTTTGCAAATTCTCCCACTAAAAGATGAGAGCCTGTAATTTTCATCATAGGTATACCTCAGCTATGAGAGACAAAATGAGAAAAAAAAAAAACCAGAAAATCACAATGTAGGATTTTTAAAGAATTTATTGGCAAATTATGGAGGAAAATAAGTATTTGGTCAATAACAAACAAGCAAGATTTCTGGCTCTCACAAACCTGTAACTTCTTCTTTAAGAGGCTCCTATGTCCTCCACTCGCGCTTCCGTCTTACCTGTATTAATGGCATCTGTTTGAACTCGTTATCTGTATAAAAGACACCTGTCCACAACCTCAAAAAGTCACACTCCAAACTCCACCATGGCCCAAGACCAAAGAGCTGTCAAAGGACACCAGAAACAAAATTGCACCAGGCTGGGAAGACTGAATCTGCAATAGGTAAGCAGCTTGGTGTGAAGATTTCAACTGTGGGAGCAATTATTAGAAAAGGGAAGACATACAAGACCACTGATAATCTCCCTCGATCTGGGGCTCCACGCAAGATCGCACCCCGTGGGGTCAAAATGATCACAAAAAATCCCAGAACCACACGGGGGACCCTAGTGAATGACCTGCAGAGAGCTGAACCAAAGTAACAAAGGCTACCATCAGAAAACACACTGCGCCGCCAGGGACTCAAAACCTGCAGTGCCAGACGTGTCCCCCTGCTTAAGCCAGTAAATGTCCAGGCCCGTCTGAAGTTTGCTAGAGAGCATTGGGATGATCCAGAAGAGGATTGGGAGAATGTCATATGGTCAGATGAAACCAAAATAGAACTTTTGGTAAAAACTCAACTTGAGGAGAAAAAATGCTGAGTTGCATCCAAAGAACACAATACCTACTGTGAAGCATGGGGGTGGAAAATTGCTATGGGGCTGTTTTTCTGACAAGAGGACCAGGACGCAGAACTGAATGGGGCCATGTATCGTGCGATATTTGAGTGAAATCAGAAACACCGGGCATTCATCAGCAATGGAATTAAGATGAAACGTGGCGGGTTTCTTTCAAGCATGAAATGATCACCAAAACACACCGCCACGAGGCAACGAAGGAGGGCTTCGTAAGAAGAACTTGTTGGCAATGACACCGAGGTCAACGTTTTCTGTTAAGTCGTCACAAGGTTTTAACACATGTTGCTGGATTTAGGCCCATTCCCCATTGCAGACTCAGTGAGCAAGTAATGGTGTTGGGGCTGTCGCTGGGCAACAAGGATTTTCAACTCACTCCAAAGATTTTCTATGGGGTTGAGAACTGGAGACTGGCTAGGCCACTCCAGGGCCCCGTGACAATGTATGTTTATAACAAAGTATTGAGATGAAATTTTTGTTATTGACCAAATACTTATTTTCCATTATAATTTGCAAATAAATTCTTTAAAATCCTACAATGTTGATTTTCTGGATTTTTTTTCTCCTTTTGTCTCTCATATTTGAGGTATACCTATGATGAAAATTACAGGCCTCTCTCATCTTTTTAAGTGGGAGAACTTGCACAATTGGTGGCTGACTAAATACTTTTTTTCCCCACTGTATATGTTACAATTATGAAAGTTTTTATAATAAATTGCTGACAGTACAAAACTGGACAATGATGTAATCTGCAGAATTTACACTTCAATTATGAGACTATGTTAAACATATTACCGTTGCAGGTATCTGTACAGAGTAAATGCCGTTATTTTTAAGCGGTTGTTGACAAAATATCGTGATTTAGCCAAAAAAAACAAAAAAAATAATAATGTTACCACTCTAATATGTCTTGCAATATCCGTGCATGCAAAGGTTGTGCGCGATCCTCTTGTTCAATATTCTTGGGGTCTGAATCTGGCTCAAATTGATATGGAAATATTGACGCCATCCTTAACCATACCGGAGCAGACGGAACTTGCTGCTCTGGCAAGGGGCTGGGCAGTACTGAAACACCGTCTAAACTGTTCGCCAATCACAACGCACTGGGACAGCTAACCAATCACAACACATTTCGTTTTTCGGAAGGCGGGCCTTCATTAAACCCAGAACTAATCGAGCCGTTTGTGCCAGGTTGGGGAGAAAGGTACTGTAATAATGTAAATTATGTGAAAAAATAATGCGTTTTTCGAACCACCAAGCATGAGAGCATGTTCTAGTACACCCTCAAAACAAAATCAAGTCTTTGAAAAAGAGCATAATATAGGACCCCTTTAAAGGGCGGTGTCTTCCCCCATCTTACACTACTATGAGTCCAGTTTGATATAAATCTGTGATAATTCTTTTTTTTTGTGTGAATGTGAGGCATTTCAGCTTAAGGTCCTTGGCAGTCAGAGCTTGGTATTTAATCTGACATTGCACTGTGTCTCAGTGTATCTTGATGCATAAAAAAAATGAAATTTCAGTGCTTGAAATACATTATTATTCAATTCAATAAAAAAACGTTATTATTATTATGACTGGAACAGCTAATCAAGAAGAGTGGAGGCAGGAGAACTCTCACCCTGCACTGTATGCTGCTCATAATGACAGTGTATTCTTGATTCACGCCGTGCATAGCTGCTTGGAACCTGGAGTCGTTTGGCATTTGCAGTCCGTATTTACCCTTTTGCAGCTGTTAACTAAAATTATGAAAGATCATTATTACAGATATTACATTGCTGATACGGTGAGCACCGGCAAAGCAACAAAAAGCCTCATTCTGTGCCTGTCACTATCAGTCTGTGATCTCCCTCACTCTCTTTCTTGCCCACACCTGTGTTGACACAAGGAGAGGGTCATGCGCAGAAAGCCTCTCCACACTCTGCCCAGCAGCCCACCATTTGTTTACCTTTCCCTCTCAGCTTCCTTTTAACACAGCTAGTTTAATCCATTGCTTATCAGTGTGTCCTTAAAGAACCTCTTTCTTCATCTTGAACTGAGTATGGCTTTTTCCTTAATTTTTTCCTTTTTAAAAAAAAAATGTTTTATTATGTAGTTGCTATGGAATTGGTTGTTAACAGAAACATAATTAAATTGGTTATTTTGACAAACTATACAGTAGTGATGACTAGAGGCAGATTGTGATAAATCGTGAGAATTTGTGATAGATCGTTTGTAATATGGTATCTGCTTCTTTTTTTCCTTTTCATTTTCTGCACTGGTTTTAAGGAAAATCAATGAAATTCTGCAGGATTTTTGTAAACATGGTAAAACGTGTTGCTGAGAGCTACTGGTTGTAGAGTAACGTAAAGATTTCTTATGTATAATTAGCATTTCTAAGGCTTTCTCACTGTTCAACACACCTCTGAAATCCTACACCCAGTCAGTATGGTTTTTTGCTTAATTAGCATAGATTAAACAAACGATTGAATTGCTCTAGAGTCAAATACTATTTCATAACTGATTCAAGAGATATTATCCATTTCCAAGATGTTTGAATAAATAGTGCCTTTTTTAAGGGGTCACAGAGATTCAGCATTAATTAAATCATGAAATGTGCCTCATTGTTTTTAGTAACCAAAACAGGCAGCATCTTAATGAAACATAGTAGATGTTGAAACATAGTAAATGAAACAAGAAGATCAAATCATCCTCCTTTTTCCCCCCGGTTATACATTTCTAATGGAAAAAAACATCTGTTAAGAGTTCATGAGCCAATTAATCATCATGTTCTGGGTGCAAAAACCAGTCTGTGAATGTGTTACAAAACAACTCTGCAAGATGTTGTTTCAGTGTGTGCACAAAACATTTAAACCTCATGCCAAATAGCAGCAAACCTTAGCTACTAGCACGAAAGCTTGTTAAACAGTCAAGCCACTGAGACTCATTTATTCCTAATTGGTTTGTATGTGACTAAACAGAAGATATTACGCTGATGTGACTGAGAATAATTATTTATAATTGGGCTCTGGACTGTTTGTATTAAATCTTCCAGGTCTAGCATCTCTAAAAACCAATTCCAGTTCAGTCCAACTTTGGTTTACATATAGCCATATGCAGTAGCTTCAAATGTATAGATTCTATTTGTTTCTTTTATTTTTATTCATTTTCAATAAAACATTTTATGTAATATAACTGTTTTAACTTTTCTTTAAATTTAGACTTCCTTATTAATTACAGTTTATATAATAATGGGACATTGAAAAGGGCATGAATGTTTTTTGACAGTGGATCACAGGTGAAGTAGAATTCAGGTCACCTAGTAAAACATAAACTTAAAGAGATGAAATGTTTCATCCCGATCCTCACTGATGAGTCATGTCTGCAGACATCTGTGCTCAATGGTACCCAGTCCACCGTATAGTCTTTGCTTTTGAGATCATTTCAGGGTAAAATATTATGCTAGAAATTATTGTTCAGCAATAATCAGTTCCATGATTATGTTTTTAACTAAAGTTAATTCTCAAGTTTAGGTTAGTGTAACTAAATGTTATGTTATATTATATTATATTATATTATATTATCAGAAAATGTTAAAGCCATAATGTAGAATTATACCATTTACTTTTCTTGGTGAGTTTGTCATAAAAAATGTTAATAACAACATAGCCCTGTTTATGGAACATTGAATTTTTTTTCTGTAGAAGAGAAAGGGGGTAATAGAGGACATTTCAGGGCTGTAGTTTTCTCCTTTATTTAACACAAATGATTCAGATCATCAGCTCATTAGGAGAGAGGTCTATTAACTAAGCTCAGTGTGTCAGATAAGAAATACATACAAAGATGTTCAGTACTCTGGGTCCCCTGTGTTTTTTTTTTACAAAATAAACCTACAAAGATAATGACTGGCTGAGTTGAATTTATTTGTAAGTAGAAAGGGACCACAGAGTGCTGTAAGAGAAGTGATACTCACACATCTGTATAGGAAATCGTGTTGCCTCGGACAGCACACAATTATACAGTTTTGCGGTCATTATGCAAATATGTTTGGCTGCAGAATGTCACAAATGACCAATAAGAGGCATATAAAGAGGCATTACAGGGGCCTAGCTGTTTTTAATGAACATAAAAGAATAGATAAGCAGTAGATCAGCAGTGACACTCAAATTAAGTCCGGCTTCAAAATATGAATGACAGTTCTGCTGTGCATTAACAGCATGCATGAATGTGTCATGGGAAATGTGCTGCCCCAAGAAATGTGAAACCGGTTCCTATAGAGCCATATGGATCATGGACTGATTTAGATCAACACCACCCACAGAGCATCTCTAATGGTGTGAAACTACATATTTTATATGCAAAACTATATACTATGTATATTGCAAGCAAATGCAGACTCTTCCTTAGGTTTTTTCCCCTCAAAATTCCACTTTGGCATTATGTCAATGTTCTTTTTTTCCTCTTGTTTGTATGCTATGAGCATAACTATTTAATTTGAAGCATGCCTTGACATATGATGCATTTTGCCATGTATAAATCATTTGCACGTTTAATATGATTTAATAAAGCAGCATTTGGCAGTAATGTTTTTTTTTATTTAAAATGTTTATTGCCCCCAGGAGGTTATGGTTTTGACCTAGATCACAAATAATAATTAATATAATTCTGAATAAAAATTATTTTTATTATAGGCTGTAATTAAAGTGTGAAAAATATTGCTGCATAATAAATGGAATAAAAACTAAATGGAAAAGGAAATGCATCTTTAAACAAACATGCCACAAGATGTTTCTTTGTATATCTAAACTGGCACATAGTTCATTCAACACGCTAAGCATTTTATCCTTAAAACTGCACTGTACCAAAGACAGTCTCAAAAACGTGGCTTGTAACTGCCCATATTTCCTAACATCTCCACTGATCATCGGTTTCTATTTACACCGTGTTTTTGCAGTGTTGAGCAATATAGTCAATCACAGGCATATCTGTTGATTTCATGAATGCAATGACCAGTCAGGTGTTTAAGTTAGACAGAATCTACTCATCGCTCAAAATGCCAGAGTTTTGTTTAGTGCTGGGTTCTGCAAGCTCATGAATCTTCTCATTGTAACAAATGAAGTGTACAGTAGACGTGATGTAAATAAGAGATTAATTGTGCAGTGTAGAGCTTCATTGATTATAATGGAACTTTGTGAGATTGCAATGAACTAAGATGAGTGACAGCTTCTTAGTGATTATAAGTGAATATACAATTGAATAAATTAACTCACTGACTCACTCCCCGATAACCATTTATCTAGTATTGCCACTTGCCATTGTGTAGCATTTACTACTTCAGTTACCTGAGCGAAAGTGGAATGGGTCAGAGCTGGTGTGATTGAGTGGAGGCTGGGACTAGTTAACATATTCATGGATGTAAGACATAAAGAAATTATTTTTATGAGAAAAAGTTTATATATGTCATTTTGATTATCAAAGCTTTTAATGGATAAAAGTTTTAATGGATAAAATTAGTGACTGCAGGGGGACTTTTTTATTAAATAACACCAAATGAAAATATTTGTTGTCCATTGTGGGCTTCTGACAACTCTGAAGTACGATTGGGGCTATAATTGCTTTCATTGTGTGAATTTGACTGTTCTTTCTGAGTAGTGTAATAATTCACTCAACCACTTAGCCTTTCAATTCATATGTTCGCTCTCTCAGCATGATGAAGTGTGGTAATATGCAGCAAATATAATTTTTGTGCTGGTGGCATGAATCGTGGCAAATGCCATTCCCTTTCACAGCCGGAATTGTTCATCGGTTCTGCTCAGAGTTGAAGCAACATTTTTCAATGTGTTGTCAACACATTTGGGAAGTAACTTGGCAACCCAAGCTGTGAGACTTTACATGCCATCTCCATGGAAACCTTTGTCATGCTGCTGAGACATCGGGGACAGCAGAGCTCCAAATAAACCCCTACAGTCTATGTCTCATACACACATTTACACACACAGAGCTTGATAGAGTCTCTGCCTATCAATACACACTACACTCTAAATGAGGCTGATCAGTAAGAGTTTAGACACCATTTATTTGCTCTTATTGCATCAGTGATCTTTAATTCAGACTTGGCAATGCACTCTCACTGATGATGTATGTTGTTGTTTTGTTTGTTTTCATGTGGCATTTCTTCATATTCTTAAAATATTAGGTGTACCCCAATTTGTGTACTTATGCAGTATTAAATGAAGTTTCTCAGTGTAAATACTGAGATTAGTGTGTTCACATTGAATGTAAAAAAAAAAAAAACTGCACTTCAAATTCCTGTATAATGCACTTATTTAACGAAAGAAGTGTGGAATGTTTGAGATTTTGTGTACTCAACTGTCGCAACTTTAATTACGTAAAGCAGATGGGAGGGGGGCTGTCAGACTCCGATGATGAATGACAAAATACGTAATTCAAACTCAAGATGGTTGAGTACATAGTGCATTGAATAAGTGCGTCATTTTGGACAAAACTACACTCAAAAATGATAATTACACTACCGTCTAAAGTTGATTTTTTTAAATAAATGAATGCTTTTAATCAGCAAGAATTAATTAAATTGATCAAAAATGACAGTAAACATTTATAATTCTGTGCCATTTTTTCAAATAAATGCTGTTCTTTTTTAAATTTGAACTTTTTATTAATTGAAGAATCGTTAAATCTTATCATGGTTTTCACAAAAAAATATAAGCAGCCTAACTATTTTGAAGACTGGAGTAATGGCTGTTGAAAATTCAGCTTTACCATCACAGGAATAAATAACATTTTAAAAATAGTACAATTTCTTTAACAGAGATAACTGTCCCTGTTCAACTTGAAATATATAGAGCACAAATTCACGTTTTTATGACTAAAACACACTATTTTTAATTAATTACGTTTGACCTATGCCTGATCCGTTTAAAAACGTCAGTATCAGTGCCAGTATCAGTTCAGGAATTGTATTTGTGCATCCCTATAATAGAGAGCTCTTTATATCTGTGTGTTGAGTCAGCCACAAAGTAAGAGCTTTCATGAACTTACAACCTCCAGAAAGATGTACTCAAGAGTTCATCAGCAAGGCTACCTGGAATTCTGTCCTTCAGCTCAACTCATCAGTTCATGGATTTTTTCCTCATTATAGTGTATGTAGACTCCAATTGGCTGTATTGATTGAATATGCATGAAACATGACCTTATACTTTTCTTCCACCTCTACTCAAGCAGCACAATTTGCAGGATCATTCAGGGTCCATAACACTTAGCAAAAACCTCTAACGATGATAACAACTAAAATATGTCTCTTAGATTCTCTTTCAGATGTTGCGTTTCATTATTTCTAAGTGAAAACATTTTCATCTCTTTCTACGGTGGCCGAGAAGTGCAAAGCAGATCACAATTCTGAAAACAAAATAACAAATTGCAAATGCAAGTCTAAAAAACAAAATAACAATTCAGAAAGCACAACAACAATTCAAAAACCATTATAACAAGTCAGAAAACACAATGACAAATTCGAAAACAAAATAACAATTCAGAAAACATTATAAAAATTCAGAAAACATTATAACAATTCCGAAAACACAACGACAAATCAGACAAACCGGAAGAGGTAGGTATAGTTTGAGACAGCGCCATTGGTTTGGGATTACTCACCGCTGATTGGACGAGACATCTGTCAATCAACGTATACAGGAAGAACCAGCCGAAGAACGCAAGTTGGTAGAAAGTTCGTAGATGGTATTAAAGTAGCTCAGTTTAAATGTATTGTATGAATTGCCCTTACTATGGAATAAATAATATGGGGTGTCTATTTACATTTAGTTAAAAGTGGCTGTAAGTCATCAGTTCCAGTGGCGCAGATGGATAAGTGCATGCCCTTGCTTTTTGACCAGATCGACCCGGGTTCGATCCTGCTTTTTGCCGAACTTTTTTTTCCTCCCTTTTCAAATCTCGTATTAGCAATGGATTCTATTTACGCTAAGTGCAAATACCTATTTACACTGTTAAAATAGCAGGATTTCTACTATCAAGTATACTACTTGTTGCAAATAGTGGCAATTATCTGCACTTCATTATTGTAGTACATTATAAAACAGTATTCAATAATAACGTATTGAGTGTAAATTGTAATTTAAATTTAAATTATTAAATGGACGCCACCTTATTGGAACAATAAATCCCTTCCTACCCCTACCCGATACTTTATTTTAAACTTTTTGATTATTTCATTCATTTTTATTGACAATAAATGCCTTACGATGTTGATACGAGTTTAAAAGGGGAAAAAAAATTAGCAAAAGGTGGGATCGAACCGGGGTCGATCGCGTCAAAAAGCCAAGGGCAAGCACTTATCCATTTGCACCACTGGAGCTGATGTTTTACAGCCACTTCTTTAACTAAAGGTAAATAACCTCCGTAGTTTTAATTCCATAGTAGGGCAATTCATACACTACATGTAAACTGATCAACTTGTAATACATCTCCGCACTTTCTACACGACTCCGCTTTCTCGGCTTTCTTCCTGTATACGTTGATTGACAGATGTCTCGTCCAGTCAGCGGTGAGTAATCCCAGACCAATGGCGCTGTATCAAACTATACCTACCTCTTCCGGTTTGTCTGATTTGTCGTTGTGTTTTCTGACTTGTAAATTAGTTTTCAGATTTGTCGTTGTGTTTTCTGACTTGTTATTTTGTTTTCGAATTTGTCATTGTGTTTTCTGACTTGTTATAATGTTTTCTAAATTGTTATTTTGTTTCTGATTGTTATTTTGTTTTTTAGACTTGGATTTGCATTTGTAATTTGTTATTTTGTTTTCAGAATTGGGATCTGCTTTGCACTTCTCGGCCACCGTACTTTCTTACAAAGGACAGTAAAAGCTGTTTGCAAGAGACGCTGCAAAAGAAGCAAAAATGACAGAGCCAACCTTTACAAACTATTCAGTAAATTTTGTACTTTGGTGGTATCATCATGTTCTAGGAATGGCAACACTTGTCTCTGTTTCCAAGGATAACAGGCATTTGTTTTATGGTCGTGCTTCTGATCTGTACCTTTGTGAATCATACTGTTGTGTTCCAATGAGTGTGATTCATTTGGTCTCTGAGCGAAAGAGTTTCCTTTGCGTCCTTCTTTCTCTATCTCTCTGGAGGTTTAGATAGGTGTGATTCTATAGAATGAAGAAGGAGATGAGTTTACCTCCGGAGTTATTTATGGCGCTCAGGTGAGTCATACTTGGTGTTTAAACTCTGGAAGTTAAGTTGATTAGAACAGAGTTGTGCTGCTATGTTTTAGAATTATGAATAAGATAGTGAGAAGAAATCAACACCATCTATGAACGTAGGAAGTCTTTTTCAATAATTAAGCACTTTCAAAAATCTCAAACCTTCTGTCAAACCAAGAGAGTAATGTTGCCTATTCTGATTAAACAGGTTGTTTGAAATGTATGTTTAGTTGCAGGTTTTTTTGTTTGATTTGGGATTTTTAAATGCCAGATTCTCAGAAGAAAAAGCCGGAAAGGCAGTGGCTCTTTCTCAGGGCAACAGGTTTTGCTCTGAAGAGCTTGTGTTTACCTGCTGCATTAGTTATGGGGAAATGAAAGAGAAGGTCAGGGAGTAAATATCTGAATCACAGTACATCCACAGTCTGAATGCTAAAGCAGAAGACTATGGGCACAGTAATGGGCTTTTCACTTTTGAAGTTAATCCAGGGTCATTTTAACACTATTCATGGTTTACCTTACAAGTGAAATTAATTCTGGTTCATCAGGTTTTAAGATTTCAAACTGTCTTCAGTGTTACATGATCCTTCATCCTCACATCGTGGGTACGTAAAGTATTCAGACCCCCTTAATTTTTCACTCTTTGTGATATTGCAGCCAGTTGCTAAATCATTTGTTTATTTTTTTTCCTCATTAATGTACACACAGCACCCCATATTGACAGAAAAACACAAATTGTTGACATTTTTGCAGATTTATTTAAAAAAGAAAAACTGAAATATCACATGTCCTAAGTATTCAGACACTTTGCTCAGAATTTAGTAGAAGCACACTTTTGATCTAACACAGCCATGAGTCTTTTTGGGAAAGATGCACCAAGTTTTTCACACCTGGATTTGGGGATCTTCTGCCATTCCTCCTTGCAGATCCTCTGCAGTTCTGTCTGGTTGGATGGTAAACGTTGGTGGACATCCATTTTTAGGTCTCTCCAGAGATGCTCCATTGGGTTTTAGTCAGGGCTCTGGCTGGGCCATTCAAGAAGTTGTTGTCACAGAGTTGTTGTGAAGCCACTCATTTGTTATTTTAGTTGTGTGCTTTGGGTCATTGTCTTGTTGGAAGGTGAACCTTCGGCCCAGTCTGAGGTTCTGATCACTCTGGAGAAGGTTTTCGTCCAGGTATCCCTGTACATTCAAATGGCCGCTTCATCTTTCCCTCGATGCAACCAGTCGTCCTGTCCCTGCAGCTGAAAAATACCCCCACAGCATGATGCTGCCACCCCATGCTTCACTGTTGGGACTGTATTGACAGGTGATGAGCAGTGCCTGGTTTTCTCCCACATACCGCTTAGAATTAAGGCCAAAAAAATCTATCTTGGCCTCATCCGACCAGAGAAACTTATTTCTCACCATCTCACAACTCCATGCGGTCTTTCATGTGTCTTGCACTAAGGAGAAGCTTCCATCGGGCCACTCTGCCATAAAACCCAGACTGGTGAAGGGCTGCAGTGATGGTTAACTTTCTACAACTTTCTCCCATCTCCCATCTCCCGACTGCATCTCTGGAGCTCAGCCACAGTGAGCTTTGGGTTCTTCTTTACCTCTCTCACAAAGGCTCTTCTCCCCCATAGCTCAGTTTGGCCGGACGGCCAGCTCAAGGAAGGGTTTCTGGTCGTCCCAAGCGTCTTCCATTTAAGGATTATGGAGGTCACTGTGCTCTTAGGAACCTTAAGTGCAGCAGAAATTTTTTTGTAATCTTGGCCATATCTGTGCCTTGCCACAATTCTGTCTCTGAGTTCTTCAGGCAGTTCTTTTGACCTCATGATTCTCATTTGCTTGGACATGCACTGTGAGCTGTAAGGTCTTATATAGACAGGTGTGTGGCTTTCCTAATCAAGTCCAATCAGTATAATCAACACAGCTGGACTCAAATGAAGGTGTAAACCATCTCAAGGATGATCAGAAGAAATGGACTGTACCTGAGTTAAATATATGAGTGTCACAGCAAGGGTCTGAATACTTAGGACCATGTGATAATTTCCTTTTTTTTTTTTAATAAATTTGCAAAAATGTCAACACTTCTGTGTTTTTCTGTCAATATGGTGAGCTGTGTGTACATTAATGAGGAAAAAAAATTAAGTTAAATGATTTTTAGCAAATGGCTGGCAATATAACAAATAGTTAAAAATTTAAGGTGGTCGCAATACTTTCCGTCCCCACTGATGTTGATTTGTGCGAATAAACATTTCTTATTATTATCAACAGTGAAAACAGTTGTACTACTTAACCATGATACAGTTTTGTATTATTTTCTAATGAATAGAAAGTTCAAAAGAACAGCATTTATTTAAAATAGAAATAATTTTGTTTGTATAATATACATCTGAAACAATGCTGATAATGAAATGTATAAAAAAAAATAAGAGCTAAGAAAAGGGCATCTTTTGAGCAATACATTTTTCCTCTGGACTTGTCTTTATGTGGAAATGTCACCACGCAAATGCACTCCTGTTGTCTGAAGAAAACTAAAAACTGAGACAACAAAGGAGGAAACACAAAGGAGCATTTGTCATCACTGTTTGACTTTTTTGACTTTTTTTTTTTGTCTTTTTGATGTTAACGCTGAAAAGTGTATGACAGTTTTTGCAACTGTGAGACACCCATTAATATTTAATAAGGAGAGACTTGAGACAAAATAGGAGGGTGCTGAACCCCTTTCATAATTGCAAGTGTAAAACACTGCTTATTTACTTTCACATTACCCCTGCCCTCACTTTCTTGTCATGTCCAACGTATAAACAGAGGAAACACACTTAGCAGGAAATTTTCATTAGCCACTTCCTCAAGCAAATCAGCAGGCTAATTTCTTTCAGACAGACCCTTCCATTCTGGGGAGACCAGAGATTGTTAAAACAAGCTTTTATGCAAGTGAAGGGAATGAGTGTTTTAGTGTAATTTTATCTCTCTTTGAAACTAGGCAAATATTAGATTCTGAATGCACACAACTGTGGTTTACCTTCACCTGAAGTTACAAAATCTGCCCTGATTATCTGTGGAATGTGTATTTCTTTGTATACAGTACAGTATGTGTGTGTGTGTGCAGTGCAGTCTAGTCAAGACATTATAAGACTGCCATTTTATTTAAATGATTCCTACTTTAGAACCACCATCAACAGTCACGATGAGGAAGCGCTTTATGCATAAATCACACATGCCAACTCTCAATTTCTCCTTTTCCTCTTAATAGTCAGGGGTGGTGAGTCACGGTCTGCATTCTTCCTACTCACCTCGTATACATTCTCTCCTTCCTGGTATTTATTGCAGTTTTTTTCCAGCTTTGAGTGTTTGATGGAACTAAACGAGGGTACTTGTGAGAGAGAATATATTCATAAGACCTGCATCGTTCCACAGATTCACCGATCATGGGAACATCCACAATGCGTAAAAAAGCTGTAGAACGTTTGCTTTAATTCATCATGCTGACTCAGCCAGCTTCTGTTGTGTCTCCATGTGTAACACAGGTCAAGCAGATCATGGAGGAAGCAGTCACAAGAAAGTTTGTTCATGAAGACAGCAGCCATATTGTCTCATTCTGTGGTAAGTCACTGAACATACAAATGTTGAACTGAAATGTGTTGGCAGAAAGATTTTACATTTGTTATTAACCCCAAGTACCTTCTCATGCTTTATTTTGGTGTTCTAAGGCATTGCGGCCTGAAGGAACGTTTTTGCTTGAAGTGCTTTTTCATTTTACAAACAGTTCCACCTACATTACATTACCTGGTGCAGGTCCTGAGTTATTCTTGTTTAGAATGTTTTATCCGCAACCTTTGTACACAGAATAAAAAGGTCTAAACAATACACAATAGATTTCATTTTAGAAAAATACTTGAGAAGCTCTAATATTGTTCTAATATTGACAATGTTCCATTGTCATTCAGTGTCATTCAGACACTTATATTCATGTAAAAATTTAAACATACTTATTCTGACTTGTACATATTAAAATATATAAAAGAATAAGTGAGAATACTAATTTTTTTTTGTATTTTAAATGAGCAAAAAAATCTTGCTGACAAAGTGGCAAAACCTAGGATAGTGGCAAAGTTTAAAAATGTGAGATTACAAGTAATTAGTATTTGGGTTCAAAGTACACTCTAAAAAATGCTGGGTTTGTTCAACCCAACGTTGGGTCAAATATGGACTAACCCAGCTGTTATGTTATATTTTTTTACAAAATGTTTTAACCAAAAGTTGGGTTAGTCCATATTTTGACCCAAAGTTGGTTGAAACACCCCAGCATTTTTTAGAGTGTAATATAATAAACTTAAAAACATGTCATAAATTGATTCTTGTTGTAAATATGCCCGACGAGACTGTTACACTGAATGACATTTTAGTGGGTATCTTCTGTAAATCATGGTAAAAATGTAAGATATTTATTTTTTGCTCAGAAAAAAAACTATTTAATTAAACAGGACACATTCTAATGTATTGGAAAACAACAATTCAAAGCTGTATTACACTTAGTGCTTTGATGCTTGAAAAGCCTTTTTCATCTTTGACCCATACACTACTGTTTTGGATCTGTACTTTTTGTTATTTTCTTTTTTTTAAAAGACTTCTCTATGCGCACCAGGCTGCATTTATTTGATCAAATATAGTAAAAACATGAATACTGTAAAATTTGTACAAATTGAAACAACGGTTTTCTCTTTTAAATTTTAAAATGTAATTTATTCTTGTGATGACCAATACGAATGTTCATCTCTCTATTTATTCTCAATTTAATATCACGCATTTAATAATGTCAAGGAGAAACCATTGAGATATTAAAGAGATCGAATTTTTATTTTCCATGGGAGGCTCTGGGAATCATCTGTGTTTCAGTATCTGCCAAATGATGGGCAGCTTGATGGTTTGGCTGGTTCCCAGGTAGCGCGAACATTCAGCATTTAACAGGGCTTGGAAGGCACCAAAGCACATTAATGTCAAAAAGGAGAAGTGTCATGTTTATTGAGTCTAGATTAACATAGAGTGATAATTTCAACGTAAATGGACCAATAAGTGAATGTGTAATTGATCTTGTTGCAGTAAGTGCTGCCCGCTGTTTGTCAGCAGAAAATATGACCACATAATAAAGTTATCACTCTTCCACACTCACCTTCTCTGTTGCTGTGCAAATTCACATCAAGTTACCATGACATGATGTTTAATGATCGAGCAGAGCGTAAACAGAATAATTGAGTAGTCAATAATAATTCAGTTTCTGCCAGGTCATATTCTGCCTATTAGGTGAAGGCTTTATAGCCCTGTTCAGCTTTTATTATTGTTTATTCACATTTACATTTTATGTTTTCTAAACAGCTTTTATTACTCCAGGATGCTGGCAACCATACCACCTTCTCTGGAATTTAATCAGCACAGCTCTGTGAGGGGTCAAACGCTGTTGGCAGCTTTGCAATGTGTGTAAATTAGTCTCTGCATCCAAGCGATTATTGTTCTAAAAAGTGTCTCGTCAGGGTAGAACAAAATCAACAAAACCTTGCAGTTAAAGCTCACAGAAAGAGCTAGTGGAACTTCTTTCTTTAACCCTACTGTGGTGTTTCTGAGTAACACCAATCAAAGTAACTTTTGGTTAATTTGGTTAACATTTTCTCTCTTTGTCCCACCTCCTCCCCCTCCTTCATCAACTCTAACAGCTGACGACTTTGCAACGTTCTTCATTAATAAAATTAAAACCATCAGTGCACAATTTTCCACACCACAATCTGTCAAGCACATCTTACTAGCAAACATACACTTGTTCACATCCTTCTCTTCACTCTCTGAGGCAGAAGTCTCCAAACTCATCCTTTCTAATCATCCTACTAGTCCACTTGATCCTATTCCATCTCATCTCCTTCAATTTCTCCTGCAGTTGTACCTGCACTCACTCACATCATTAACATATCCCTTCACACTGGTGTTTTTCCCTCAATATTTAGACAGGCTTGTATAACCCCACTTCTTAATAAACCCACCCTTAACCCATCTCTTTTACTACTACAGACTGGTTTCCCTTCTTCCTTTCATTGCAAAAACACTTGAACGAGCTGTGTTCAACCAAGTCTCTGCCTTTCTCACACAGAAAAACCTCCTCGACAGCAACCAGTCTGGTTTCAGAAGTGGACGTTCAAACGAGACTGCCTTGCTCTCAGATGTTGAAGCCCTAAGACGGCAAAAGCGATTCAACTCTTCAATACTTATCTGCTGGGGACTCGCCGCGCTGCTTTTGACACAGTTAGCCACCAGATTCTCCTGTCAACCCTATTGGCAAAGGGCATCTCAGGAACTGCACTCCAGTGGTTTGAGTCTTACCTCTCAGATAGGTCCTTCAAGGTATCTTGGAGAGGTGAGGTGTCCAAGTCGCAACATATAGCTAATGGGTTGCCTCAGGGCTCAGTTCTTGGACCATTTATCTTCTCTGTCTACATGGCATCATTATGTTCTGTCATTCAGAAACATGGCTTTCATATCACTGCTATGCTGATGACACTCAACTCTACCTCTCATTCCATCCTGTTGATCCAACGATAGCTGCTCGCATCTCAGCTTGTCTAACAGACATTTCTTGCTGGATGAAGGACCATCACCTCTAACTCAATCTTGCCAAGACAGAACTGCTTGTGGTTCCATCAAACCCATCGTTTCATCACAATTTCACCATCCAGTTAGGCACATCAACCATAACTCCTTCAAAAATATCCAGAAACCTTGGAGTTATGATTGTTATCAGCTTACTTTCTCAGACCACATTTCTAAAACTACCTGGTCCTGCAGAAGAAGATCAGCCCGTTCTTTCTGAGCATTCTTCACAACTCCTTGTTCAAGCTCTTGTTCTGTCCAGGCTGGACTATTGCAATGCTCTCTTGGCAGGTCTTCCAGCCAATTCTATCAAACCTCTACAATTAATCCAGAACGCGGCAGCAATATTAATCTTTAATGAGCCGAAAAGAATGCACGTCACACCTCTGTTTATTAATTTGCAACGACTACCAATAGCTGCTCGCATTAAATTCAAGGCATTAAGTTGCCTACAAAAGCACCACTGGCTCTGCACCCCTTTACCTAAATTAATTACTTTAGAGTTATGTGCCTCTAGAAGCTTGCGTTGAGCAAGTGAAAGTCGCTTTATTGTTCATCTCAAAGAGGCACAACATCACTTGCACGGACTTATAAATTAAATGTTCCCTCCTGGTGGAATGACCTGCCCCAACTCAATCCGAGCAGCTGAGTCCTTAGTCATCTTCAAGAATCGACTAAAAACACATCTCTTTCATCTTTCTAACTCTAACTCTAGCACTCTCTATTCTCTTCTATTTAAAAAAAAAAACTAACACTAGTTTTTTCTAATCTTTTTGTATTCTATCTAATTTTTTTCTTTTTATTTATTATACAATTATCAAAAGCAAAAAAGGCATCTAACACTAGCTTGCTCTATTCTATTTCTATTCTATCGTTTTTCTTTTTATTTATTATATTATTAAAAAAAAACCTTGCTACGTGATGTGCTGCTTTAAGCTAACTGAGACTTGTTATAGCACTGGCATATCATTGCTCTTTTGTTGATTTAGATTGCTTCCATTGTCCTCATCTGTATTCGCACAAGGTAATGTAAATGGTTAATGGCCTTTGTTACTCCTATTATTCTGTTCCTGCAGTGGCAGTGGGATTCAGTAGATGATTATAGGGCCCGTGTGCATTGCTGGTTTCTGGTTTTAGCCGGTTGTTTACTCTCCTGTAATTCATTGAGTTCTGATTCATCATGACTCTTCTCTGCCCTGCTCTGTCTCTATCTCAAGTCCTCTCAACTATCTCCTGCCACATTAGCAACAGCTGAAATAACTTTAAAAAAAATATATATATTTTTTTTTTCCAAGTCATTTTTATGTTTTAGTTTCATTTAACCAATAATAATGCTGGCCCAGATGGTACCAAAGTATGTAACGCTCAACGTTTCTTATAAAATTCCTCGAATTCAAAAAAACAATCTTCCTGTATGTTAACATTTAACTTTTTATTTCTCCTAATAAATCTGAGACAAACTTGATACTTAAAGGAATAATTCTCCAATTCTGTTATCTCCTCACCCTCATGTCATTCCAAATCGGAATGACTTTCTTTGCTCTTTGTATTTCATCCATACAGTAAAGTCATTGGTCCAATGTTTGTTTTGGAAGCCTCCTGATTCATTGTGTGGGCCAACAAATGTTTAAAACATTCCTTTAAATCTCCGTTATTTCGAAATTGTTTTCCCACGAAGAAGAAAGGGTTACCACAACGATGAGGGAGTCAAAGGAATACAAGAACATCATGACGGATGCTAATTAAAATCCCTTGAACTAAGAAACAGCAACCTCTGAGCAATAACATTTTCCTCTGGGCACTTGTCAACAGAATCAAGACATCAATACGAAGGGGATTCCTGGGGGTGCGGAGTTGTGGAGAAGAAGCGGGGAAATGAACGCTTGAATGCGGTTATATAGTGACAAATAGATGATTATGTGTTAAGGAGTGTGGTGGTGATGCTATCACTGTGCGTGGTTACTATTGCGTATTGCATCTAGTTCGGGCACTGGCAGATAATGGTAGATGAGGTGGCAGGTAGCCAGACTCTGCTGGCTGCCGATGGGGGGGGGGGAGAGGGGTTCGTGCATTAGCCATCGTGTTTTAATAATGAATTACACACCGCAGATGGAAATGTCAACACTGACATTTCTCATCATCACAGATATGGGACACAATTAACAACTGTGTGCAGTTCTGTGGGATTTTAAGACATCTCTTATTTGCTCATACAACTCGGTTTGCTTTAGAAAGCTTGCGTTTTCGTGGGGGGACGCTCAGGATGCTTTTACGTCATTATGTTCCAGTGTAAAGTACTGGTCAGTGGGAGTGGAGGGGATCATATATATCCAGGTTTCATTTAATTCGAACTGTGACAGTGTGATTAGAAACGGCAGAGGGCTGGTGGTATGATTACATTTTTAATGAGCGTTTGAGATCAGGTGGTGGCGCTCCGTGCTCCCTGTGCCATTTCCTGCGACAGAATGAGTTGTGGGGCTTGTTTGTTGCTGTGAATATTGCTTTGGAAACTTATTTGACTGGAATATAATTTTCTTCATCATGCAGTCTCTCTGTCTCTACATGTTCCCTTTCATTTTACTTTGGGATGAAGCTGCTTTCATTTTCCTTGCATACTGATTTGTCATTTCATTCTCATAGTAAAATGACTGAATTGAAAATCAGTCAGTATAAAAATAATTTAGGCCTACTTTGCATCCAGGCCATCATGCATCTAGAGTGAGCTTTAGTCACAGATCATTCTGTAGAAAGTAAAACAAAGCCTACACAAAAGAAAGTAAAGAAAATCAAGCATAAATTAATAGTTTAGACAAAATTCTAATTCTGTCATCATTTATTTACCATCATGTCTTTCCAAACCCATAGGATTTTCTTTCTTTGATGGGAACACAAGACATGCTTAGCAAAATCTCCAGGTTGCTCTTTTTGAAAGTAGCCTGTACATTTTTTCTGAAGGTGTACAATAGCTTTATGAGAGGAACTGGCTGAAATTTAAATTGTTATTCTCTGAAATGCTCCCCTATATGCTTCATTTTTAACTCATTTACACTTGTATTTGCATCGGGTTCATTTAGTTTCCACAAAAATATAAAGCAGCCAACTGTTTTCAACATTGACAATAATAAGAGCTGTTTCCTGAGCAGCAAATAAGCATATCAGAATGATTTCTGAAGGGTCATGTGATAATGAAGAGTGGAATAATGGCTGCTGAAAATTCAGCTTTGCCATCACAGCAATAAATTACAGTTTAAAATACTGAAATAAAAAACAGTTATTTTAAATGGTGCAAATATTTCACAGTATTACTGTTTTTGCTGTATATTTTTATTGTTGCATGTTCCCTGTCTTTGGACTTTTATGTTGAAGTTGTTCCTATTGTTTCTGTGTTCACTCCCCGTGGTTAGTTCCTGTTTGCATTGTGCTGTTTGTTACCATGGTTACCCTTGTTTGTTGCTATAGTGATAAATCTGTTTCACCTGTTACTTGTTAGTCCCTCGTTACCCATTGTGTTTAATCAGCGCTAATGCTTCACTTGTTGTAATTGTGCCTTTCTGCTCGTGTTTTTTTCTTGTTGTTTGTTCCCTTATGCCGAGTTCACACTGCACGATTTTAGCCCGATTTTTCACTCGCCGACAGGTTTTGTGAAATCGCCGACAAATGCCCGACATCGGAGGCAAATCGGTGCTCGTTCACGCGAGTGACAATCACGCAGTGTGAATTATCAATGACGCGATCTGAGGGAATCGCTGATGCGTCGCCGACGCCCGCAAAATATTTGGCATGCTAAATATCTGGAGCTGTCGCCGATTCACAATCACGCAGTGTACAATGATTTCTGACTGAAAAACACATCGGCGATGACCTACAGCCAATGAGAGACCAAGATACAGGGCAGCGGGAAGTTCGGGAGGAGTTATAGACCAGAATATCAGTATTTTAATAGATATATGAACAATTATATCATACAGAAACGAGCACAACCATTTGCTTGCCACCGCCCACCCAGCAAAACAGTTACTGCAAAATTATTTACCTGCAACTCTCTTTGCAGAACACACAATCCCTGTTCCCTGCATCTCCCTCCTGCATAATCTGTTTTTCTTTTTCTCCTTGTAGCTTTAAATCAGCTCACAGACAATTTGCGTGATAAGATATATCTATATATATATCCTATATCTATGATATATTGTACAATAATTACAGTCTTGCTCACGCGAACTCCGGTCTGACGCATGCGGGTTCTCGCATTATTTCCTTATCACTTCTCGCGTGTGTTTTGTTTTGAAACGTAGTTTGTGGACCAGACAGAGCTGTCGGAGATTCTCCCTGACAGTGAAGTCATGCAGTGTGAAACCCCCTGTCGCCGATCCATCGTGCAATGTGAACACAGCAGCAACTGACTGCTACCCCAGATAGTCACACAGTGTGAAAACAACGGCGATACGACGAGTTTGAAAATCGTGCAGTGTGAGCTCGGCATTAGTCATACTAATAAATGCACTGCATATAGATCCACGTCCCTGCCTGCTTACATTTTTCAAATAAATGTTTAATAAAAAATAGTGCAATTCAGAACATTCATTCTTGATGTGATCAGTCACTAGACATATGAGAGCCGATTATATTGAATGTAAATCGTTGTGAAACCTGGTACATTATGTTTTGGGACACCTTGTTTAAAGGAGATTTGAAGGGACGATTTTCAGTGAATAACAACTTTAAATTTCATACAGAGCTTATTGTATTGTCACTGTAATTAAGCTTTTTTCTCCTTTTTGATATATTGCGGATTCTGTAAACAACTACTTTTAGTAGAAACAGTCATAGAGCTACGAATGACATGATGATAAAATTAATAAATACATGATAAAAAGAATATTCTGCTTATTGAATAAACTAAAGATCCTCTCATTAGTTAGTGTGTATTTAGAAATGTGTTAAAGTGTGAGACCTTTTGAACCTATTTGATGGTCTGTGTGTCCACTGCTCATTCATTTCACCTGCTCGTGTTTATCTGTGTTCTCTCTTCGGCATGAATCCATTTAGGCTGGTCAAAGAGGACTGATGAATACAGCTTCAGATGAAAACAGCTGCTGTGTTTGTATGGATGTGCATCTCTGTGAATTGTTAAGAGATTTTAACCTGAGCTTTAGACTGGTTTATCTCTCAGGCATTTCAGTCTGCCACACCAGAGACTAGGACACGAATAATGGACTAGAGGAGGAGATTAAAAAGTGACACTCTGATATTGGCAGAGAAGGAGATTGTAAAGATTATAAACAGGAACAGAGGAGAGGAAGTGCCATAAAGTGCTGGAGTCAGATGAGAGAGCCTAATTTCGAGACTGTCACAAAGAACAGCTACAAAAGAGAACAAAAAGTGATACATTGGACAGATGAAAAGACAGGATGAGGAAAGAGGGATGAGGATGAGAAAACAGCTGATGTTGTTCCAGAGCCCTGCCCAGCTCTCAATGAGCACAAGTGCTCCATCAGTGAGGGTTTCCATGGCTACACAGGCTTTCCCCCGACCCCATCTGAGCAGATTCACAAGATTAGTCCTAAGAGAGCTTCAGTATCTGCTCTGCAGGCACTGCCACGTAGTGCAGTGTGTCTCAGCCTGTGTGTCTCTCAGTCCACCCTTTATGTTCCATCTCACTGTCCTTCTCTGTCTGGGTGTTCAGTTTGATTACATATTTAAAGGTTTTCACAAATGATCTAGATTTCTGGATTTTTAGATTTCTAGTTGTCTAGACTTGGACTGGTCCGTTTCAGTATTCTGCAGCCAAATGTATTTGTATAATTACAGCTTAATTGTATACAGTTCATGTGCAATTTTCATGTATTGGTCATCTCACACAATTAAATAATTGCTTCTCAAATTAATATTTCATGTATTTTTTTATGTATTTGAAAGTACACATATATAAGAGTTATAATGTACAGACAGCCAGCCTTTATCACAAAATAAATCCATTTAGGAACCCTCCATTTCACGTTTGGGTCTCATGGATAGTTTTGCGGTAATGACCGGCTGACTGTACACTATCCCTTATATATTATATAATAATGCAGTATGCTTGTATATGTACACTACCATACACTAACAACTTCAACTACCAAGTCTGAACAGCATTGTTCCTGAAAGTATATTCACACATTTTCACAGATCTATTTTACTATTTTGTAATCATGTCCCTATTTATTGTTTCTCATAAACACAAAAAGTCTTTCATGGACTGGCGTAAAATGCTCTTTCTTGTTTATGGAAAATGATCCATTTATGTGCTATTGTCCATTTTGTCTGTGTGTAAATGTGTGTGTAGCTGCTGTTGAAGCCTGTGTGCTTCATGGGTTGAAGCGGAGAGCTGCCGGTTTCCTACGAAGCAACAAGATAGCTGCACTCTTCGCCAAAGTGGGCAAAAGCTTCCCTCCAGCTGAGGAGCTGTGCAGAAAAGCCCAGGAGCTGGAGCTGGTCTTTGAAAGCAAGTGAGAACAGACTCCTGTGATCTCCTCCAATACAACTCTCAAAAATACAATAAAGCAATAGGACACACACTGACTTGGCCAACAGGCTTTAGCGTATTTCATATGGCTATATATATAGATATATATATAATATTATATATATCTATATATATATATATTATATCTGGACATCTACAGCAGATATAACCAACCCAGCATATGTCCTCTGGCAAATATTATTTCTGGAAAGAGTAATATGCTCGGTAGTACCACCTAGTGGACAAAAGTTCATTTAAACAAGTATCTACATGGGAATTGATTTGGACAGTTTAAAGGGGTCATATGATGCGATTTCAAGTTTTCCTTCCTCTTTGGAGTGTTACAAGCTGTTCGTGCATAGATAAGATCCCTAAAAGTTGCAAAGACTAAAGTTTCAAATACAAAGAGATATTCTTTATAACAGTTAAAAGTCAGCCACACCTACCTAAAAAAGCTCGTTCTAACACACCCCGACATGTCTACCTCACTATGTGGGAAGAATTGCATAATGCCGCCCAAATGTTCACGCAAAGAAAAGAAGGCGTAACTTTGATTCTCGCTGTGGTATTGTTTCTGCTGCTGCCATGTCAAGGGACGCTGTGTGTTTCAAGTTTTCAAATTTTGTTTAGTTTCCAAAAGAGGACACAACTAGAAATCAGTGGTTAGGTTTTATTTACAACAATGTTCCAGAACTGTACAACCCAAATATTCGAGTGTGTGCAGCACATTTTACAGAGGACGAGGACTGTTTCATGGGAGAGTAGCCTACAATGCGATTTAGGTGAATCAGTTCCCCTGTTTCCCGTTCGAACGAATTACTGACATATACAGTCATAGGATTGCTACATAATGCTGACTCACAGCCTGTAAGTACGTTTTCATATTTAAGGGGAAAAAAGACAGTATAAGTAATTATAATCAGTAATTATGTCCCTACTGGATGCAACAAATGCCTTGTTTAATGGGTTTTATTGTTTTTGTCCTCATATGCACCGGGACACGGCATCATAGTATGGTAAGGGGGGTAACATTTCCATCACACGTTTGAGGTATTAGGCCAATCACAACGCATTTGATAGCTGGCCAATCAGAGCATATCTCGCTTTTCAGACCGATGAGCTTTGTAAAAATCTACGCGTTTCAGAAAGGCGGGGCATAGAGGAGAAACAATAATGTACAGTATGTGGAAAATAATGTGTTTTTTTAACCTTAAACCGCATAAACACATTTCATTACACAAAATACACAAAAAAATGTTTTTTTTAGCAGCATCATATGAACCCTTTAAAATGTTGTGGTTTTGTGGAACTTTGTTCTTTGATTCAGACGAAGTCAGCTCTACTTATACAGACGAGAGCACCCTAAGATGCCCCAAGTCCCCAAACTTCTCGCTTCAGGCTGTCAGACACTTGTGGATCCACACTGCACTCATTGAGAAAGTGCTGGACAAGATTGTACTGTACCTGGTGGAAAACAGCAGGTGAGAGAGGTGGGATAGAGATATAAAGAACAAGCAAGCTTGACCCGTTTCTTTCAGGTACAATCAAACTTGCCAGCTTGCTTTATGATAAATTGAAGTTACTTTTAATGTTGTTTCAGTAAGTTTTACGAGAAGGAGGCTATCCTAATGGATCCTGTGGACGGCCCTATCCTCGCCTCTTTGTTAGGTAGACATGCTTTTTAAAAAAAATCATTTTCATTCTTAATGCCACAGGTCATCTGGTGACATATTGTCATTTATGCTGTTTTAAAACCTTGTGAAATCAGTGATAAGCTCAATGGAAAAAATAAAGCTGGTGGACAAGATAAATATTACATACTGAAAAGTAAAATATTTACTGAAAAAAAAATAGTACCAGGCCATTAGCTTAGCAACATGATAACCATGTAGAGCACTAATTGTGTGGCACAGAGTTGCTGCCCATGTGGAACATTTCAAATCATTCACTAATGAAGGGTCCTTGATGGCTAGGAGGCTGCCTTAGAATGCAGCTGCCTATTTAGGGAGGCAGCACACTAGGTTTTGGTACGGAGCTATTTTCTCTTATTGTTTCTTTTGTATTGCTGGCATTGTGAAGATAATCTGTTTTCCACTTTATTTCATCTTTAGTGGGTCCCTGTGCGTTAGAGTACACTAAAATGAAGACGGCAGATCATTTTTGGACCGATCCTTCAGCTGACGAGTTGGTGCAAAGGCATCGTATTCACAGTGGTCACTGCCGACAAGACTCACCTACAAAAAGACCTGCTCTCTGCGTGAGTGACCTGTGATTGTAGAAATGAGTTTAACACCATTTTTTTTGTAGGTTGAAACACTTTATCTTATCCCAGTTTATACTGTACAAGTAAATGTGCATTTCTCTTTGGTGCTGTGCAGAAATTACATACATCACCTTCAAAATTATTATGTGCAGGGTGATATATTGATCTTAGCATTCTGGGTTATGGCACTTTACACCAAGTATTCATAAACACTGCAATATTTAAAATGATGTGTTCCTAAAAAGGTCAAGAATGAGAGCTAATTTTATAAAAACATTAATATTTTCAGTCTGTTCGCATTTGGCAAAATTAGATAAATTGAAAGCTCTTGTGCGTCTGAACGAGATGGAAGTGCCATTTCAAATTGAAAGTTCAGGTCATTTGAAATTCCCTTGATGTTTTCAACCGTGCCTCAAGGAAATGTCAGGGGTCACAAGCAGTTTATAGTCAGTCAATTTGCATGTCACATTGAAGTCATAATATATAGTGACAGCCAATAAGGCTTGTTTTTCAGTATTATGCACCAGTGTTTTCAACATCTTGTGTAATTTGGTTAGTTTTCAATGCATGACAGTTGAGCTTGTTTAGGATGTTGCACATCATTTTTTTACACAACATACTACATAACATAGATAAAGCAAAGGCAAAATAAATGACATCTGAATATTTCAGAGCAAGAGCTTTTAGTTTGTGTATTTGATCTTGTTCAGTGAGGTTTTAGCCTTTGAAATCAGTGCAGTTCACTCTATCACAGACCTCTGAAGAGGGTGGTCCATAAGAGTCATGCTGCGGTCAGTGTATTTGAGTGTAGTTGCTGTTTCTGAGGAGAGTATGAACCTCCACTCAAGAGATATGTTTCACATCATTACCCAGCTCCATTACCAAACGCAGCCGTCAGATTCCTGACTGATCACCCTCTCTGGCCATTGCCAACACCCACACAACAGCAGGACACACAGCGCTTGTTTTTCGTCTCTGATAGATCTGACTGCACTGCACTCCGGGCTTGTTTTCTGATGTATTTTTATTACAAATATCTGCTAGTGATCTGTAAAAGCCCAGTTTTTTGTGCTGAGTGCCTTTTTGATATACGAAAGAGGAGACGTAAGTATACATCTAATGACTCACCTGCGGCCACACATTTATCCACCTTGGACTGATAGATGTAGAGGCATATTATTAGGAAAACAAGATGAATATCTCCTATAACACCTTGTTTGCTAGTGTTTATCACGTTTATTGTGTATATTGTCTGGTGAGATTAGTCTTTGATGTAATGTTTAGGTAGAAACATATTACGTTAGTGATTGCCCACAGCTCTTAATAATGTGTGCATGTGTGGGTCCAGATTCAGAAAAGACACTCCAGTAGTAGTATGGATGAAAGGCCATCTCCCTCCCCCTCCGCCAGAGACTACGTGGAGTCTCTTCATCAGAATTCCAGAGCGACCCTCCTGTTCGGCAAGAACAACGTACTGGTGCAGCCGGTAAATAATGCATTAAACAGCTGTCAATTATGACAGATCATTAGAGGATTATTTCTGACTGCATATTTTATCTAAAGATTAAATTACTTGGTTTTATTGCAATTAAATAGAGAAGCTATTACAAAAAGTGCAAACAAAGACTAGTTGCTGAAAACATAGTATGAGCAGCATTTATTATTGATTATAGGTTTATAGTTGCTTCATAACGTGGGCTTCTGTTGTGGTGTTTTCAGAGGGATGATATGGAAGCAATCCCAGGGTACCTCTCTCTACACCAGACGGCTGACTGCATGACTCTGAAATGGACGCCAAATCAGCTAATGAACGGCTCCATGGGAGATCTCGAATATGAGAGGAGGTGGGACTCAGAATAAACAAAATAAACCCTTTTTAAAAAGGAAATAACATTGATTTGTTCTTTTAATAAAATATAATGTATGAATTATCTCTTTGAATCGGAGTATCACAGGATATGATAAAATGTAATATATTAAAGGTTTGCTCGTTCCACCATAATACAGGGATGCAAGCTTGTCACATTTCAGTGAAAATCGCCGTGCTAAATCTTTCTAAGTAATGAGAAACATTTCTAAATCTGTTGTCAACAAAAGAGAAGCTTTAAAACCTGCATATTTCTGCCAAAATAAAAGCTCTATGGTTTAACATTCGAAAGCGAAGTAATGTATTTATTGATTTGTTTAATGTTTATATTTCAATATTAATATAATATTGTATAATGTTCAATGTTTATATTTTTAACTATATAGTGACATTTTCCCTATATCCTCCTTTTTACCCCTAATGAGTTTTCATCCCAGAAAATAAGGAAAAGTATTCCTAACTTCATGATGAAACTGAAACAGTGCATGATTTTTTTCTTTGAATGTTAAATGAAAATAATTTTGAAACACTGAAATGTAAGTATTTATATTATTAAATAACTAACACTAACCTGTTTTCCTGCAGTGTTTACTGGGACTACGCCATGACAATCCGCCTGGAGGAGATTGTGTACCTGCACTGTCATCAGCAGGGTAGGTGACATTATGCCAGTCTGAAAAACATCCAACTGGCAGCCAAACGACACACATCCTGCAGTTTCTTATTTGTCCATAATTCTGACAGATCAGTTTAAATAATTCATACACATATAATATGACCGTAATGTAATAGTATGTAATTCTACAACATTCATAGACCCTACAAAGTTGCTGAAGGTTAAAAGCATATCTAACATTAATAGTCTCCATTTGGGTGTACTCAAATATTCAGCCAATATCCTCAGTTGTACTTGCCCTTTTCATATTCATCCAAGCACAATATCAGTGGACCGATGAGAGAGAGCTTCTGGAAAGAGATGAGAATTTAAAGTGAGGCTTTACTCAGATTATGAAGCAATGTAATTCTGCTAATAATGGCAATGAATAATTCCTTTTTGTACAGGCTGTGTCATGGCTTCAATATTAAGTACATCAGGATGATTCAGATATTAGATACTGTTAAGAGAGGAATTGTTTTGCATGGTAAAGAGGATTTCACTATGTGCAAAACATCATGTATTTAACCTAGTAATAGGTGATAGCAAGAGACTGTGTCATTTAAATGTCAATGAACATATCACATTATTTAATATTAATTCCATTGTGTATGTATTTTTGTCTGCAGTGGACTGTGGGGGAACAGTGGTTCTGGTTAGTCAGGATGGGATTCAAAGGCCTCCGCTTCGTTTTCCCCGCGGTGGTCACCTCCTACAGTTCCTCTCCTGTCTGGAAAATGGTCTGCTGCCTCATGGCCAGTTAGACCCTCCGCTTTGGTCCCAAAGAGGAAAGGTTAGAAATTGATCTGTACAACATTTAATGTTACTATAGACCTTCCTCCAATATACACACTTGCTCTAATTTCAGAATATGTCAAATATGTACAGATTGACAATTGTTTGTTCTTCCATTAGGATTATAGCTTTTCAGCATTTGTGGACCAGTAACATTTTGAAATGCTGAGTGTAAAACTGCCATTATTTGACTATCTGAAATTTTGCCCAAAGTAGAAGTATTTTTATTAGTATCCTCTGTTTTAGTCTAAGACAACTTGGTTTGATATGACCCTTAAATCACAGTGTTTTTAGCTTTTTTTTAAAAAATCTTTTTACAATTACTTCATACATTACACTCAGTACATTACACGTGCAATAAGATTTAGTTTTTTTTTATTAAAGAAATCAATGCTTTTATTTAGTGAGGATGCCTTAAATTAATCAAAAGTGACAGTAAAGACGTGTTTTAAAACATTTCTTTGACAATTAAATGCTGTTCTTTTAAACTTTATTCATCAAAGAATCTGGTTTCCACAAAAATATTAAGCTGCACACCAAATGATTTCAACATTCATAACAATAAGAAATGTTTCATGAGCACCAAATCAGAATGAAGACGGACGATGGTGCTGAAAATAAGTCTTGCCATCCTCGGAAATAAAAAAAACATTTAAAATAAATTAAAATAGAAAACATTCTTTAAGTTGTAATTATATTATACAGTTTTCATTGTATTTTTTGAGCAAATAAATACAGCAGTGGTGAGCATAAAATACTTATTTCACAAACAAACGCCATGCTTCGCTGTTTAAGCTACAGGTTCAGGATGCTATGCAGATTTTTATTGTAAGATCAATTACAATCTCTCGCTGTGCTGTAATTTGTATGTCTTAATTGATCAATCCTTCAAATGCAATTCTTTGTGTGTTACAAATAAATTATGAATGGGGTAAATATTTTGCCATTAATTGTGCATAATTACGTTCTACACTGCGCATTGCTTGTCATCTGCAGTCATTGCATCTTGAACTGATGCTTCACTTTCCTTTTTCCAGGGTAAAGTATTTCCTAAGCTAAAGAAGAGATGTCCACAGGGATCCTCAGACTCTGTCTCAGACAAAGAAGAGGAAGAAGCAACAGATTATGTCTTCCGCATTGTTTTCCCAAACAGCCAGTCAGAATTTGGTAAGAGACTGAATCATGGTATCAAACAAGCTCTTGAGCCAGTAAATGTTTCCGATTATGGTACGACTATTATTCAGCTTTTAGAAGTGGATAACAGGAAAAAGGGCCTCTTGTATCCATCAAGGTATTGTTTGTCATTTAGTTTTTTATCCATTTATGTGCATCATCCATCAAAAACATTCCTTTGGTTTTACTGGTTTTAATGTTTTGACTCATTACAGTTACTTTTACCCAGTCCTCCCATCTCTCCTTGGGTACTGTACTCCTGGCCCGATCTATCTCCCTGAACTCCAGGGGGCTGTGGCCTCCTAAACGCCAGACCCTGGTGATGCCAAAGCACCACTGCAGCTGCCCGGGAGAGTCCCCATCCACCTCTGAGCCCAGCTGTAATTCTCCATGCCACCTCTCATCTATGTGTTCATGTATCTGTCTGACGCACCAACTTCTTGCTGGTTTATGCTTGCTTTTATGGCCTCTAAATCTGCAAGTTTTCTGTTTTGTGCAGGAGTCGTCCTCCAGTGAAATTCAGTGACCCTTGGTTAATTGTGGGCTAATGGTTTAGTGTTTTCAGGGAGCCTTGAAATTTATGTTTACTATATAATGACCCATGTGTGTTTGTAACAGTAATAGAGGCTTTTAAATCTGACCTAAAATGTGATCCTGTTAATTTTGTGGGCCACAGCAACCATTATTACTTCGTTAAATCCATGCAGACTGATATTATTGCAGTATTTTCTTGTTTTTTTGTTTGTTTGTTTTAAGCTGGGTGTATTAGTGGGCTCTTGTTGCTCTGCTTGTGGCTAAATAAGTTCCTTTTTGTATCCAGATGGTCAATGCATAATCAGATTTCTCTGTGTGTGCTTGTCTGTTAGTGGCTCCAGAATTGATAGATCAGGGAGTAAACATGTGGCACCCAACACCAAGGAAAAATCATCTTGCTCTTCTGTAACGGAGTGTTTCTGCAACCATGAACGGTACGATGACAAAATGTAATATTGTATAGTCCAGAAGTTATAGAAGTAATTTTGATGGATTTAATTAGAATTGAAAAGAAACCTGCAAATAAACAAGAATAATGGTCTGAGGTACTCACATAATCACCAAGAATTTAAATTTAATTATTATATTTATGTTTAGTTTTTTTATATTTAAATCACTCAGAAATCACAGTTAGGGATTACTTTATACCCAAGTAACACCTGGTTTATATGTAAAAACTATAAATGTCAATTAAATAACTGTTACATTTATATTTAAGGAAAAACATTATCTCATCTGCAGGGCCCCTCTGAAGTTGCTGTGTGACAATATGAAGAACCAGATCATCTCTCGAGCTTTTTATGGATGTTTGTATTCATTACTCATACATTTATAGTCAATTCTTAAATTCTTGAGTGTCTCCCTTATTCAATCAATCACATATATTTTGCCCTCTCAGGGCTGGCATACTGCCGTCACCTGTCCACGGTACGCACTCACCTGTCTGGCCTTGTCAATCACACTATTGTGGAACCAGATGTGCCCACTGACACCTATGGTGGCCTACACAACAGAAGTGTGGAAAAAGTTTCTTCAAGACTGCAGTGTACGTGCACACACACACACACACATATACATGAACCTGCCTGGAGTCCAAAGCAGACACGTTCAAATGAGTCTTCACCAGATACTCATTAATATTTATTTGTCCCTAATCACAGTTCTCTCATTCTCATCACATAAACAGTATGTTTGGATGACTAATATTGAGAGCCTGAGTGCCAGAGTGGTGGCACTAAATAATGAAAATCAATGTAAAATCCCTTATGGCTGTGATCGTTAGTGTTCTTATACTGGCAGACTAATTTATACTCTACACCCAAACAAATGTAATATATATTATATATCTATATATATATATATATATATATATATATATAAATGTATATGTTGTATATAATTCAGTTTTAGTTTTTATGATTTGACTGATTAGCATAGTAAAGTGGTGGGAAAATGTAAATATAAATAAATTCAAGTACCATTTGTACCATTTTGTGCTTGGAAGTCAGTGTATACTTGCTCTTTTGCAGACCTATGAGGAGAAGGAGTTACTAAGGCTAGTTTATTTCGGTGGAGTTGAGCCTTCTTTACGAAAGGAAGTCTGGCCTTTCCTGCTGGGTCATTACCAATTTGGGATGTCTGAGGCTGAGAGAAAAGAGGTTAGTGCATTTTTTTTGGTTAAAATTGTCCTCCCAAACAGTTTTAAGGTGCAGTCACATTTACATTGCTAAGTTAAATGTTGCATGGGAAATCCCTATGTAGGTTTTTTTTTGCCAGTTTTTGCCAGCAAAATTAATGTGAACATGACTTTAGTCTTTATTCTCTTTAAGATGTCCAGTGATTGCCCTGGAATTTGGCGTTTAATTATTTTTAGTCTCCTTCTTTCTATTGCAAGATTAATTAAATTTCAGATGGTTTGTGAATCAAAGCACTTGTTCCATTGCCATCAAGTAGCTTTCATTGTAAGATAATCTCCTCTTTACGTGTTGCCATTTCTGAAACTCTGAACTCTGCAGGTGGATGAGCAGATGCGAGCGTGCTATGAGCAGACGATGAGTGAATGGCTGGGGTGTGAGGCCATTGTTAGGCAGAGAGAAAAAGAACAGCACGCTGTGGCGTTAGCCAAGTGTTCGTCTGGGGCGAGTATAGACAGCACCACACAAAGAATAATGCACCGTGACTCCACCATCAGTAATGAGGTGAGCGCAAAAGACCAAAGACCAAAATATATTGTTTGCAGGCATTGAAGACTTTCAGTCCAGACTGAAATGTTTGCTTTTGATTTTATGCAATATTTACTTCAGGATGTGTTGTATTTGTCATTCAGTCCTCGCAGAGCTGTAGTTCAGGCAGGCAAAGAGATTCCAGGCTGCAGAGCGACTCCAGCAGTGGTACTCAAGTAAGCCTCACACTGATGTTGTGGCCAATACATGAATATTTGTTGTAATAGTTGCCATTGTTTTTAAAACTTAACTGGTTTTATTTTGATTGATGTTCCTCACCCTCACACTCTTTCCTGGTAGTTCTTCACTTCTCAAAACCCCTTCCCCTGGAGTAGCTTTCTTCCGTTTGGCTTGTTTTTCCAGGTGTTTGAGTCCATTGAAGAGGTCGACCAGATCGAGTCCGAGCCCAAGAGTGAAGATGCCAAACAGGTTTCCAAAATCTCAAATGGAACACCGCAAAATGGCACAAGTTCTCCAGACTCCGGTCTACCCTCTTCCAGAAACTTCTCCATTACTTCTGGTCAGTCGGACTCCTTGAGCACAGAGGACAGTGGGATACATGACCCAAGCCTTAAAGCCCAACTACAGCTAGCAGTATCAAAGGAAAGGTTTGCAAGTTCATCTGGAGAGGAAGGAAAGGTGACTGAGGAAGGTGAGACCAAATCAGTTGAGAAACTAGGTGTGAGAGAATATAGTAAAATTGAGGTTAACAAAGTGTTGTCTTTGGATGCAGTTGTGACAAAATCAGAGAGAAGCAAGAAGGCCACAGAGAGCTCAGAGAAAAGGGCAGAGGTCGAGACAGGGGGGTTGAAAACAGCTCGAGATGCTTTTGAGGCTCCTGCAGTAGCTCGCAGCCACATGACCAAAATGGAAGTGGGCGAGTCTACAGAGAGAACTTTGACATCAAAAAATGAAGCACTGGCACAGCAAACTGAGTCAGATATTCCCAAAGCAACAGAGGTCGTGGAATTGACTCCTCCAGAGCCGAAGATGAATGAGAATCGGGTAAATGTGGACATTGAAAGGTCCCAAATGGGAATTAAAGATATTAGAGCAATCCAAGAGAAACCTTTGGTAACAAAAGATCATAAATTATCAGATGCACTTGAGCAGAAGGTTGTAGCTGACACACTGGTGTCTGTTTCAAAGGACGATGATACAGAGAATGAAATGGCGAAAACCAATGAATTAAGCCAAGTTAAATACTCCAAGACATACATGGATGATGCCAACAATATTAGTGGCTCACAAATAGCTTTAAGACCAGGTGATGAGAAAGAGAAGAAGACTGTGAAGACCAGTAATTTACCCAATGAAGCTGGAACAGCAGTAAAGAGGAAAGCAGCATCAGTTCTCTCAAAAACCACTGGTACAGAGCAAAGAGAAGAGAAGGTTGTTACAATGAGGACCACACACAAAGAAATGCAGAGGAACGCTCCAGTAGTTGAGGAGATGGTGGTTCCTTTGGTGCATGAAGCTTTTAGCACAAGAGAGATGGGTGAAGCCCAAGATGCAACTGAGTCTGACGAGTCTCCCTCTGCCATTGAAATGGAAGAGATTCCTACAGCTAAAGTGTCCATGGCCTGGGAAAGGAAGAGTTCACCCAGAAGCAAGGGTAATGAGCAGGCAACTGTACCTGTATTGGAACTCAGGCTGGAGGAAGCTCATGGAAAGCCTAGCTCTGACGGAATGAATTTTGAGGAGCCAGAGATGGAGAGTCTTTGCCCACAGCTTGATTCACTGGCTGTGAACACTACGAATGAAGCTACCTCTCCAGTTTCCTCTATAGGCACCACTTATTCTGTAAACACGCGTTTCAGAGAGGTATTTTTATATTAATATAGTTAACTGTATCTATTATCTATATAAATCTGTTCACCTTTGTAATTGCAGCAAGAACTTTTGGACATGTACAGTCTAAATCTGCACCGCATTGATAAAGACGTTCAGCGCTGTGACCGAAATTACTGGTACTTCACACCTGCTAACTTGGAGAAACTACGCAATATCATGTGCAGGTAATAAAATGATTCCTTTATTGGCCTGTTTGTGCTTTGCTTTCAGTTGTTTTGTTTTGATAAAAAAAAATACGGTAAAACAGGATATTGTGAAATATGATACAATTAATGTTTTCAGGATTATTTGGTGAATAAAAAGTTAAAAAGCGGAGAAATATAATTATTTTAAATAGAAGTCTTTTGTACTATTATAAGTCTTTAGTACTGTCGCTTTTGATTAATTTAATGCATTCTTGATGAATAAAATGTAAAAAAAAATGTTTTTTGTTTTTTAAAAAAAGATCTACGGACTTTCAATGGTTCAATTTAAGTAAAAAATTTACTAGCAATAAAATCTACTGAATAATCAAATGTAATATTTAGCAAATATAACATTAATATCCAGTTTGCACTGTCATTTAATGGTCATACCTAAAAAAAAACATTGAAAAAAACAGTAACTTTAACATTAATTTTAGTTTTTAGTGTTTTATTTTTAATAAATAGGATAGAATTTTAACATTGGCTATTTAAGAAAATAATATAAGTTTTAATATCAGTGCATCCCTATTTCTAAGTAATCAGACTTATGAATTATTTTCAGCTGGCAGATGTAAAACATGCACACAAAAAAAATCCCACAGACCTACATTAAGTCATATCTAGGGGCCAGACTATTATAGAAACTTGGAGGTGAGCTCTTTGACTGCAACTGCATGCTAAAGCACATTAGAACACTCAGAACTCCTGGTGTTGTGATGTAGCTCAAATATCCCTGACCAACACATATAATGACTTGTCTGTTTCTGCAGTTATATCTGGCAGCACCTGGAAATTGGATATGTCCAGGGCATGTGTGACCTGCTCGCTCCCTTGTTAGTTATTCTAGATGATGGTGAGTCTGTCTTTGTAAATGCTGCTCTTCTTCATCTGTGTATTTAAGTCAGTGCCACTGTGCCACGATAAGTATGTTTAGCTTTTCTCATCTGTTTTCTTGGAATCTTTTAGAGGCCATGGCTTTCAGTTGTTTCACTGAACTAATGACGAGGATGAATCAAAATTTTCCTCATGGAGGTGCGATGGACACCCACTTTGCCAACATGAGATCTCTGATCCAGGTCAAACGTCTGCTGCAGACATTTTTCTCTAATGTTTGTTTAAAAACATGCCTTAAAATGTAAAACGTGGATGTGACTGATCTTTTCACTTTGTGTGTAATTAGATTCTAGATGCAGAGCTGTTTGAGCTAATGCATCAGAACGGAGACTACACACACTTCTACTTCTGCTATCGCTGGTTTCTTCTTGACTTTAAAAGAGGTAATAATATCTTTCAAATAAAACGTATAATGAGAAAAAAGAAGAGTTTTTAAACTGCTTTGAAAACTAGCATGCCCCAATGAATATAAAAAGTGACATTTGAGAGAATGTATTCTATTCGTTCTAACTGCAATGAAATGAAGCCCTATTTTGCTTAATGCAGTTCAGTCCCTAATTAGCAATTGCAAGCCTCTTGGTGATTGGAATTAGTAATTTACAACTTATAATAATTAGGCTAAGCACTAAAGCTTTATAATAATGGTCATGGCTTGATATGAGAAATATTAATTTAAAGGGTTAGCTCACCCAAAAATTAAAATTAGCCCATGTTTACTCACCCTCAAGTCATCCTAGGACTTTCTTCTTTCAGACAAATCCAGTCGGAGTTATATAAAAATGTCTTTGATCTTTCAAGCTGTTTAATGGCAGTCAGCTGGTGTTGCAGTTCATCAGTCCAAAAGCAGTGAAATAAAGCACATCCATCCATATTAAAACATGCCTCACAATTTATTTTTGGGTGAACTAACCCTTTAACGACCTGTTATATTAAAAACTAAAATAGGGAACCTGTTTATGGTTAAGTATACAATACGTAAATAATGAAACATGATTTTCTCCAGTGATGCTTTGAGCCTCTTATTTATTTAAATTTGAACTATAGGCCTGACAAAAAAGGTACTATCACCTTCTTTGCCTAACATACATATTTCAATTCCTCAGAGCTGGTGTATGATGATGTGTTTGCTGTTTGGGAGGTCATCTGGGCTGCTAAGTGTGTCTCCTCCAGTCATTTTGTGCTCTTCATTGCTCTTGCATTGGTGGAAATATACAGAGACATCATTCTAGAAAACAATATGGACTTCACAGACATCATCAAGTTTTTCAATGGTAAATATATATTCATTATACACCCTGGCATGGTAACATTAATCTCAATGTCATGAACCTCTATTAAAAAAGGTAATATAAAGACATCAGCAACAAGCATATAAGACAGCTATATAACCTAACCTTCACGGGCATTTCAAATCTAAAGAAAAGAGGATTGCGTAACCAAAATTCACCTCCATAGATAATATTAACGGCAGAGTACAAACACCATTCAATTTCACAACCCGTTATGAACACCTGTTGCTTCTCATGTTTATGGAGAACTAGGAATGCCATTTAAAAACAAAAAGAAGGAATCATTTGTCATTTCATTAAAAATGACTTTTTTACATTTTCAAACTGACAAACAAATACACATTAAATAATTTTAAATGATTCATGTTCAATTGTAGTTAAATGCAACAGTGAATAATTTTCACAGATTTAAAAAAATTTTTAAATAAAAATTATTTTTTCTTTTTTTAGCTACTCTTGGATGTACTCACAATTACACTAATTGCTTTCTCATATCCCTGATTATGTCATCTTTTGTTTTTTCAGAAATGGCTGAGCATCACAATATCAAGCAAATTCTGACTCTGGCTCGAGACCTGGTGTGCAAAGTGCAGACACTTATAGAGAACAAGTAACTCTGAAGCCTCTCACCTCTGTTGTTTATCGTGTTCACAATGTAACCCATCAGCCCTTGCTACAAAACAACAGGGAACATTTGGCCAAAGCTTAATGAGCTTCAAGTATATGGTAACATTTCCAATGCCAAATATCTTGATCTACCTGGAATCAGTCAGTGCACAATTTTTAACAGAGTCATCTGGCTCTTTAATCAGGTTTTACTGAACATCGTAGTACATAAAATTTTATAAGCAGATGCTGCTAATGAGTGGTCATTCACTGTTAGACATGGATTTTTATCCTGTGTCTAAAATGCAGTCAGGATTACCAGTCACTAGTGACTCATAGGCTCTATTCCAAAACCTAGTGAACTGTCTGCTGCCTACTGCCTACATAAACTGAAATTTCTAATTTCATTCCAGTAGAATTTGGTGTTCGTTTGTTGCTAAGCCAACAACATGATATTCATACAGTACATAGCACACACACACACATACTGGGTAGAATAGTCAGTTTAAATCAGATTTAAACGTTTATTGATATTTTTCGGTGAAAACAAGTATTTATAAACATTTTATCCATGTGATGCTGCCTTAAAATTTGACCAAAAGAACATATCTTTAAAAAAACAGCATACTGTTGCAGAAGTGTGCCTATGATGCCTTAAAATGCTGCCTACATAGGCAGCTCACTAGGTTTTGAAACAGAACAATAAAAGTTCAGGGGTTCAGGTCAAGTGCATTTTACTGCTAAGAGACGGTCACACTAGATTTCATGCTCCATTCACTTTCACATATATGGCGTCAGTCCTGATTTTTAAAGTTTTTCATTTTAAATTTTCCGCAAGACATACTCCTGACGTCACTGTCACATTAATCTTTTTCAAAGCAGAGACATTCTTTATCTGAATAAAGTTGAAAAGAGTGTGCTGTTATATTTGGTGAAAATATTATTTGATGAAAAGAAACATCATTTATGGAACATAAATATTTATGATAACATTCTAAATGTTTTTTACTGTCAAATGTGATACCTTTCATTCTTCCTTTGTTAAAGTATTAATTTTCCTTTAAAAAAACATAGAATTTCATCTGGCACTGCATACAAACTTAAATTAAAAAGATGTTTGATTTGTAATGCCATTGGAAACTGTAGTAGATTTATAGAGTAGATAGATGTAAACATTTCCTTTTGTTTATCATTTATTGAAAACAGAAGCCTGAGAGCATGATATATGTTGTTACAGATATTTGTTGTTACATGTAAAATAACTAGGGATAATTTTACATGCTTAAAATCTAGTATGACCGCCCTCTTAAGGCTATGGTATGACCTGCACACTTTGTTAATATTCTGATGTGGCACTTTTATTATTATGTAGATTTTCCTGTGTACAACTGTAGCAGTAGAGGCTTAAAGGTCTCCGAGGTCTATCAAGACCCTTCATTATAGTTAGGCTGGGAAGAAGCTAATTTCAAATAAGAGCATATACGTCAGCTGAAAAGGCATTCAAGTATATAATTTGTTGTATAGTATGTAGAATAAGTAAGCTGCCTTTCTCATAAATTATGAAGCATACAATCTCACTGTTCAATCTGACAACAATTTACTGCCTGTCTGCCAGTGTAATTCAAGCTTGGCGATTTGCCAGAGAGTCAGAGACATGATGCTCAACAGACAATCTGTTAGCAATATCATTTCATTTTGTGCAACTCTTTAACCCCATAAACATCTTTGTTACTATTAACTTTGCAGTGTTTCATGTATCTGTGAGAAAACTCAACATCCTCATTGAGAGTGGTGAATATTATAGATAACCAGCTAAATATTTAAATATTCATCGCCTACATTTAACCTTCACAACTCACATGGTGATAATGAAAATATTAACAACGAGGCCCTCTTAAGAACTTATTAATGAGCTACTGATCAGGGCACAGTCCTCATGGATCACTTATTACAGTCATGTGATTCTTCCCAGTATGAATCTCTGATTTAATGAAAGTTATATGACTCTTATCTTTTAGAATATGTAGCTCTCAACAAAAGTCTTTAGTTTTTCACTGTTGTAAGAGGTGAGCTACACCTCTAGAGTAATGTTTGTGTTAAAACACAGTTCTAGTAATAAGATCTTAAGAACAAAGTAAGCTTCAAGAGAAATTAATTATACAGTACCAAATACATGAGCTTGGAAATAGTAGAGAAATGAAAAGACTGACAACAGACTTCAGATGCAAAAGTGATACTCTAGATAATTATAATATAAAATCCATTATTGTTTAATGGCTGGAGCTATTGTTCACCATTTGAATTGATTCACTTGTAGTAATGGAATTAGTCTAATGCAGCACTGCTTTTGTCTTCCGCAATCACCAGTGAAAGCAGTGGGGAAGAAAAGAGGAATTAAACCAGCAGTGAGCTATTCGTTTTCAGAGCAAAAATGAAAATGAGTGAGTTGAACTTTGACAGAATGTGTCTTTAAGCTCTGAGGCAGTGGCTCCTCGTGAGATTTCATTTGCAAGAACGATGCCAGAGAGGGCTTCCTTTGTTAAGCCAGATCAATAGCAGGAAAATTCTTCTCTGTCTTCTCTGGTGATTTCATAGACATGTATTGGTCTCTAGATCTATCATTTTTAGTTTCATGTGTCACTTCTGTAGACTGGTTTAGAGATACTACATAGCAGACATACTGTAGTTTTGAAGCTGAGGAGTTAGTGGATTTTCTTAAGGATCACTGACAATGATGGAGCTCAAATTGAGCAAGGAGTATTTCTCTGAACACATTGAGCTGACCTTTGAAAGGGCCATCATCATAATCAATTGAATTTAATCCTCACCACATTATCAAGGCACAGGGTTGTTTGCCCTGTACACCTCTACAACAGGATAATGGCTGACAGAATGTATTTAAGGCCAATGAGAGTAAATGCAGTGGCTGATCAATACAGATGTTCATCCTACTCTACATCTACCTGCCATGAGCACTATGATTCATAGAATCATAATCTGATTTAATTGGGAATAAGAGCATCCAAGGAACCTGCTATACCCTAGTGAAAAATAAATATACTAAAATGTATTTGAAATACATTTATTTTTATATTACATGTATATATTACAAATCCCATTTAACAATTATGTACTTAATAAGAATGCCTTGCAATTGTACTTTTGGTATGCTAAACTGGTATACTTAAAGTCTGCTTAATTGGAACAACTAATTTTGTACTTAATGCACTTTATTTGTGCGGAAGTAGTGCTGAAGTCCAACCAAATATATACTGAAGTATGTTTGATTGTGTTAAAGTGGAACTATTGCAAGTATACTTGAAATTCCTTGCATTTAAAGACTGATATTATTCAAAGATCATACAATCCTCATCAGTAGTGACATTAAAACACATTTTAGACGTACTATTAAGAAATGTGCATTGTGCACAAGTAGTACGCCAAATAAAGTTTAATTCTAATTTTTATGTCAGTAAGTCTTGAGCGATATGTCAGTAAAAATGTTAATAGATTTGAAATATACTTAGTATGAAATAAATTTATTTTAAATATATAACTTTTTTACTAGGGTAGCAGCAAGCCATGGGGTTTTGGAGGTGCCAACACTTTTTGTGTTGTCCACAATTGAGAAATTTAGTTTTGAATTACGTTTATTAACCTTTATGAATGAACAATTTACGATAAATCTGTTAAACTTAAAAATATATTAAAAAATATTAATACTTTTTTTGATGGTTACTTGATGCTTTACTTGATTATATTTTTTGATTTTGTTTACTTTTTTTTTGCTAAAAATAATGGTGTAAAGGTTTTTAAAAAATATACAGTATGTATCCAACATGAATATAACCATTGGCACATGCATTCGATTTTTAAAAGATTTTTTTCTTTTCTTTATCTCGGATTCTCTTGTCTAATTGTCATTGACCCAAATGCTAAATCCTTCAGCAGCTGCCAGCTGTGGTAATGTTGGCAGAATGCATGAAATGGCTTAAGCTTTTATCATCGTTTTTTTTTGGCCTTATTAAAATTCACCTTTAATGCCGTTTTTCCACTTGGTTTGGCAAAACCGAAAATAGCCTGCTTCCTTTACAGGGCCCATCTGAGCATGTCTTATCTCAAATGGTGGGGAGAGGTACTTATCCAATTGTTTGTGGATCACTTGGCAAGTCAAGAAAGAGATTGAATAAAGAAAGGGATAGAAAGATGGGAAATCACTGTAGTGAAAATGAGCCAGCCAACAATATTTGCATAAGTGGAATCATTGCTGCCCTGCTATTGGATTAGCCTAGTGAATATGCTAATGTCCGGGGATGGATGATGGAGGTGGGTCTTGTGGCTTATCACTCTCCTACATGCCCCCTGAAGGTGGTGAACCTCGGTCCCGTGCAGCAGATTAGGGTACTTCAAACAGTGCAGGGGTCCCCCGGGAGTAACGTGTTCAGATTTCAGAGCAAATTAGCAGACATCAAACAAGCAGGATGAAATGCTGGATCAAAGGAGAGACGCTCACCATCTTTGTCAGCGTAGCAGCTTTTGTAGGGTCACCAGTGACTGTGCCCCTCTGTGCTTGTCCTACACTTTCTTTCTTTCTTTCGTTCTTTCTTTCTTTCTATCTCTTGTTTGTCTCTTTCTCAAAACTTGACAGTTTTGTATTTTAATCCCATCTAAAACAAACATATCTGCTTTTTAACGCACGACTTTGAATCTAATTGAATTTTAAATAATTCAAAAAAGAGTTGTTGTGGTTACAGTAGCAACATTTGAGGTTTTATGGATTAAACTTAAATTTACAGTAAAGAAATACTAATATATGGAAGTGCACATAGTGTCATACACGTAATTACAAAGCACCAAAACAAAAAATTTACAACATAAGATATAACATAAAACATAAAAAGTTAGGCAAATGCATATATTTAGAACTTAGTCATAAACCAATCCAAAACCATCATATAGGGAATTTTGGAAATGTCAATGATGTCTTTTTAGGGGGCGGTAAAAATTATGACAATTTTTTACAGTGTTCATTTTTTCCCCCCTTAATTACGTGCCATATCTAAAGGTACATTTTTTTACAAAGCTGAATTTTGCCAAGACTTTTTTGCCAACTTTTTGGGTAAAATAACAGTACTGTTGACATCCCATGCTATTATGGAGTTAATAATAAAGAGAGGCTGCTTGTCTATTTCAGTGGGGTTTCTACAACCTCATATTTCTTTATTCCTCATCCAGATAACAGACACTCCCACCTTAGTAAAAAATTTGACATCTTGATTCTGTCCGATTCAGTAAACAAAATGACAGTCATTCTGCATTAAAAATAGTACCTGACATCATGTATGAAATGAATCCCATCCAAACAGCACTTTAGCTGGTCCCCATGCGTCAGTCCCTTTTCTCTGTATCTCAAAATCAGTGATGGGCAAACTTGGTCCTTCCAGGCCACTTTCCTTCAGAGTATAGCTGCAACCCTAATCAAACACACCTGAACAAAATCATCAGGGTCTTCAGGATTACTAGAAAGTTACAAGCAGGAGAGTTTGATCAGGGTTGGAGCTAAACTCTGAAGGAAAGTTGCCTGGAAGGGCCGAGTTTGCCCACCCCTGCTCAAAATCATTCTTGCTTCTTTTGACTGTGGGGCAAGGTGAGAGATGGCACAGGGGGGTATTTGGGTAATGTGTGGGTGTAAGAGGAAGGGGAGGGGTCTTTTTCCACTTGCTGAGCACAATCTTGACCTCCAGCTATGCTCTGAAGTGCAGACACACAGCAGTCGGTATCTGCCCTGCTCAAAGATCAACTGAGCTTGGCGGTCTTAAGACAGCTGTGGCCAGAAGCTGCTTGACCAGCAGTGACACAGGTACATGGAGAAACTGTAAACAGAGCTGGAAGTGGATATGCGACAGTGATAGTGAGATCACAATATGACGTTTAATATATGTTGAGTGATAATAGTAGGAGATTTAACATCTCAAAACATACTAGTAACAAGGTGATACTTTATAACTTTTGCTAATATTTTGGTAGCTGATTACAATATCAACTTCATACCATAGTATACAATGTGGTAACCTGCAATTGTTTCTTTAAATAACTGTTTATCTTTTAATGTAGTTTTGTTGGTGGAACTTAATATATTTGGGTTGATTCAGTAACATTTTTTTATTTTAATAAAATTCATGTGGACGTGTAGATGTTACAACATGAAGCTCATTTTTAGGCTACCACTTCTTCATGTCCAACAACAATACCATGTACCATGTTTTGTTATTATGATGATGTTTTGCAAAATTTAGTGCTAAAATAAAGCGCCA